>OU862912.1:19790551-20990551 GCA_917880885.1 Limnephilus marmoratus | reverse complement strand
GAAATGCAGTTGACTCCTTGCCCTGTAGTTGCTATGCAGTCGGATGCTAGTGGTCATTGGTCAGTGGTCAGTGGTCAGTGCTCAGGTGCGGTGGATGTCCTTAGGCCCAGTAAAAATGAAGTCAGTGACCACCTCCAGCGGACCTCTCGGACCAGTCCGGCGTCTGGCGGTCGCTAAACCCTCGCGGCTCATTGTTGTTAATCTGGAGTCTGGACTCTCGCCTGACGACAGCCGATGAAACTTCCACAGGAGGCAACTACAGATAAACGCACATTTTTCAAACCCTCGCACCTCGGAGGGATCGTGTTAAAGAGATAATGAACCCTATCCGCGCTCTTCTTATCCTATCCGAATAACATTGGCGTAAAGTTCGATACACCTACATGAATCGGTTTTAAAGCGATTGGTTCACCATGCATAGTTGCATTTGTATTTTTAACCGGTACAAGTCGTAGTATATTTGTGCTAATTGGGGGAACATATTGTTCTCTGCTTCATGACATTGTCAAAGAACACAGATATATAATATAATGGTGTTAATATGATTGGAAAAGCATTTTTTCTCAATAACTTTTTTCAAGAATTGTAATATCGGTAACAGGAAAAATCAGAACAATTTTGAAAAGTTATAAAAAGTGAAGAAAAAAAACTCAGGTTAGGTTTTAAGGCTAGTTTTTCATTACTTTCAACAACTTTACAAAAGTATTCCGTTTTGTCAGTGTTCTATTTAGTAATGGTGGCACCGTAATACAGAATGATGAATGTTTCTTTGAATGAATTAATACAGCAGGGTAAAATCAAATTTCTCCCATTTTACGCGCGCAACTTTGGCACGCAATATAATGAATTACAAGATACCCTTTATAAGAATGTTATGAGTCTCGTTAAATTTCGAATTTACTAACATCCTTACTAATAAACGTGGTGACACTTTTAAACAATTGATTTTTTAAATTTTATACAAGTGTATGCGAAAACCTTACTAATAGTAACGTAAAATAGAAACTGAAATAATGAAAAGATAATATATACTAATCAGCTAAGATATTAGCTGTGTAGCATATTATATTATACAGCCAAAAGGCTTGTTTATCCTGATAATTTCTCTTCGAATTTCGGAATTTTTCTAAGGTATTTTTAATCTTATATATGAAAATCTCGTGTCACGGTTTGTGGTCGCACTCCTCCGAAACGGCTTGACCGATTTTTACGATATTTTTTATGTATATTTGTTAGGTATGCGAATAGGTTTTAAAGTATATTTCCATTTTTGTGACAACTTTTTTTTTTTTTTTTTTTATTTGGCATCAAAAAATATCTATAACCCCAAATTTTAACCCTCCTACCCCCACGCTCTCATTTTTTAATCGCGATTTTAGTATTTTTATATGAACAAATTTAAGTCTTTCGTATTTCAAACCATGTTGACGGACTGACAAAAAATATCGTACACTCAAATGGTCTTCGAAATTCACATTAATTTTATTTATTTTATTTTCCTATTATAGTTGGTTTCCTATTATACTTTGTTTTTATCGGCGGTCATCGTCTACAGCGCTCCATTCCTCTTTCTGTCATAGATCCCATCCCTACACACTTACAATACATTCGTTATTTTTTTATTTAACAACCAAAATATTCACTAGAAATAATTTATTTGGCAGAACAACGTTTGTTGGGTCAGCTAGTGTCCTATATATTTCTTCTTTTTGAAGGTGTCACAGAAAAAAATACAAAAATTTACTACACATTTTTTTTTAATATGTTTATTTAGTTATTAATTGTACAATAATTTATCTTACTTAAATCTTACAAAACTGATCAATCAGTTTGATTGTAAATCAAATAGCCTAAATATATCAAATATCATAAAATAGCCTTTTAGATTTTTGTGTTTGAAATATTTATAAATTGCAATATTTTAATTTCAGACATGAAGAAAGTGTTTTAAAGCTTACCACAGACATTTTTAATCAAAACGTCGAAAAATTTCAGGGAATTCAAATTTCAAAAGTACCTACAGTCCAGATTTAAGGATTTTGCAATAAAACTGTCACTTCAATTTTCTTCTCGTTCGTACAAAAAAAAATAAGTTGCTTTTAATTTCCAGAAAAACAACAACACCAAAATTCATTTTTAAACGCATTGCTTGTACATCTTTATAAGTTTATTTATTGGATACATGAATAGCAATAGGGTAATTCCAGTATCGCGGGTGCAACATTTAGACGCATATAAAGCTTCCTAATAATAAAACAAAAAACATTTTTAATGAAATTATTATTGGAAGGGCTACATTTTAACATGTTTACTTTTTATTAGTTTATAAGAATTTAATTGAATTATTAAAATAGTCAGGAGGGAGGTTCAAAGTGCGATCGCGGGTGCAACCAATTTGGCCCACCCTTTCCAGATCATAAGACAAAAACACAAAAGTCTGTTAATTGTGATACATCTATTATGTTATGTCTTGATATTTCGTAAGGCGTTAAACTAATCTACTAAAAAAATAAACAAATATATAGAAAACAAAAACAAGCAATGAATTATTAGCTTTTTAAACAATCGCGGGTGCAACATCAAATTATCGCGGGTGCAACTCGTCTAGTTTAAGTGTATATAAACATCAATAAACCCTGATAGAGGACCGAAATAACAAATCCAACAATGCGTATTACTAATCAGTACACTTCTTTGTCATTTATGTTAATTATTTCTTTTCGGTTACGTCCAAATTTGCCGAAAATTCTATGAACATATTACATCCATCAATCCTTTTCAAAAACAAAAAAATTGTTTTTTTCTTATTTTCTAGAATTTTTTTTTATATTTTGTAATTTGTAAGAGGTTCCAGATTGTTATCATCCCAATCACTTTCTGTTTCAGTTGTGGTTTTCGGAGATTTCAAAACCAATGTGCTTTGGAGACGAGACATTGAGGTTCGCGCAACGGAAATGCTATCGCCGTCTTCAGATTGAAAGAAATGTTTTAATTGAATGCCTGATTTATTTTTCAGCCCTTCCTATTTATCATCCAACGTGACCATCTTTTTTTAACTGCCTTTTTTTTATATAAAGAAGATTTTTCAGAGAGACTGCGTGCCAAATCATATAATTTCTATAAAAAAGCTGAAAATAATATAAACACACCTATTAAATATAAATCACTAGTAATATACAGCATATATTATTATTGAAGGCATAAAAAACAATAAAATATATGATAAATCACACAATAAGGGTAGTTGTCAAAGAGTTGCACCCGCGATTCTAACAACACAATCGCGGGTGCAACCGATTTGAGTCAACGTTTATTTCAGTACAGCTAACATTATACTCTTAAAATCGTTTTATTCAAGTTTGCCTTTAATTTCTTCTTACTTTTACAAAGTTTCAAAACGTTAGCACTTTATTTCTGTGAAAAACACAAACTTTTATATCTTTTGTATCGCGGGTGCAACAAGCTAACAGTGACTTCTTGTAGTCAATGATGCTTAAAAAATAACAACAAGTACTTACATCTTTCGGCACTTAAGAATAAATTAATATTGTCACTTTACGTTTAGCAGTAAAATATAACTTCAAACCATCGGTAACAGCTGTTTCGCGCCAGTGTTGCACGGTGTGATTTTACAGTTTATATACTGATTCTTCGAAAGATAATGTTTCCAAGCGCGCCAAAAATTTCAATATGAAGTAAAATCAAAAAAAAAAAATTTATTATTAAATATTGACCTTCTTCTTTGCACTGATATCAAAAAAAGTAACAAATACTGCGATTTAAAAATTACTGTCGAGAATCGTCTATAGCGGAATCGCCCAATACTTACGAGGACATTACGTAGGCATTTATGATACAAAAAAAATCACTTAATAAATATAATTAACATAAAATTTGGACCGTAAAATTCAATTTGAATATATAACACCGCAACTTGACAACAAAAAAATTTAGGTACTTAATAATCTAGAAGCTCTTGAAATTAAAAAAAAACTTAAAAACGAATAAAACTAATTTATTTAGATAAACTATTGATTTTTCAAATAGCCCTATTTTAAACATATTCCGCTTCCCTACACCTACTTTAACCCTTTCTCTCTTATGTTCCTCCCCCTCGCCAAAGTTGATATTCTCTCTCCCTCTTCCATGTTACCTATAAATGTAATGTAAATCTGTAATTAATTTAATATTTGTTTATATAATCCTGATGGAGGTTCAGGTTGAACCGAAACCGGTTGGTTTTGTGTATTAAATATATACGTATATACGATTTATTCTAGTTAATATAATTATTTTTACCCAAAAATAGCTATATGCGAGAATTTGACCTTTAATTAGTAAAGCCGTTAGTAATTTGCCTGTTCAGAAGAGCAAAATAAAAAAAATTGTAAATGGTATGTGAGATTGCTAATTATAGTGACGAAGAGAGGTAGAATGTCTAGGCCCGGCATTAAGCGCTACACTCCAGATGAGGCATTTCCGTTTCAGATGAAGGGTGCATTAAACAATCACGTTTTGGAAACGAAGGCTATTAATAATTAACCATGAAAATAATGCCGTGACTTTGACAGGCAATTTCCTAGAATATTTCCAATTATTTAAATCTTTATCATAGCGTGTATCGATGCGTATTATAACTTACCTGGATTGAGTTAAAATGCATTACATTTACATTTTCAAGGACCTCTGGTGAAGGTTGGTTGTGATTGGCTCGGTATTACATCGATGACTTGGCAGGAATTTCTCCCAGACAAAAATAAACGGAAACAGAGTTATTTAGCGTGATGGACGTGTCATTGAAGTATGACGAATGCATTTCACCATCGAAGAACTAAACCTACCTGCATTGCTGCGTTTAATGCAGGAGTGCATTAAACGCACCTTGCATATGGTGATCTTGCGAATGGAATAGGTTTTTTATAGATTTGTTTATTTTATTGATTGAGTTATATATAATTTTATTCACGGTTATGAGAAGCTTTCTAGACTATATGAAAGGCAGTGCTTTAGAAAGTACATTACTAATCATGAACACGTATTATATCATGACATATTGTTATTGTATTGACTTATCATGGCATATTGTATTTATTTACTTGGAAAGTATAGGACACCATTTCCACTTTTTTCCGATATTTTTTTTTTATATTAGCTCCACACTGAAGGCCCTGAGGAAAATAATTCCCCTCAGGGCCTATGTCATCTTTGGGGATGCTATGCGGAGAGACTTTTTAGGAAAGGAAGGAGAGGAAGTTTTGGGAAGGAATAGGGTATGAGTGGTGGATAGAAATCTGGGGGTCAGTGTGTCCAGGAGTGACGGACGTATAAATCCATCCCTCCCACTGCGGTGCAAGGCGATATTCCGAGAGAGTACGGCTGGAGGAGTCAAACGGACTCCCTCAACCGTCCTCTCTCGATCCGGCCTGCCAAGCAGCTGGTGGGCAGACATCGATGTAAGTGAAATTTTGGTTTCCGGTGACTATTCAATATTTTTTTTACTCCAAAATCAAACAAAAATAAATTTCTTCCGCATGTCGGCACTGGTCACTCAACCGAGTAACCGCCCAACCTCTCACCCCGCCCCTAACTGTTTGGGCATATGAAGTCACGCGAAAAAAAAATTAAAAGACATTTGAAAATAGAGTTGACAGCGCGGTTGATTCCGATCACTGGGGAGGAAGGTATATTTTATTTTAAAGTTTAAACAGACATTTGAAAATAGACGTATTATAGTTTTAAAAAAACATTGTTTTTTAGGGGTTAATTTTTTTAAGTTAAAAGATTTATAAATCTACATTACTGCAATTAAAGACAAAATATGAAATACCTTTTTTCTTATAAATTGTGGAAACCGCTTCTTCAATGTCGTCGACGTGTTTAACAGTTTAAATTTGAATGATTTTGACGGATACGAGACACAGGGAATATTACCTCTTCCGCTTATTTGAAATACATATGTTACCAAGAGAAGAAGTAGTAGTAGTAGTCAGCAACACCAACAGACCAATATCGCCACTTCGTTGATAACACATCGAATTCATATGCCTTAGAGTTAGCACTATTCCAAAATTATGATGACCGTGTAAAACGTGAAACGTGTGAAACCATGGTCAAATGTAAAACATAATTTAGCAGAAGACATTTTTTCCAATTTTTACGTTAAGAGGGTATAACCAGAGAAACCCAGAAATATCTCATTTTTAAATCAGATTTTAGACTATTGACTCTTTTCCACAAAAAAATATAAATTGATTTCGAAAGACTGCTCTTTATCTAGTAAAGCTATGTTTTAAATTATGAGAAAACATTTTTGTTTTTAGTACAATAAGGTTTTACCGTAGGTCGTTGGTGGATTAGTTAAATTTTCAAACAAAATTTTGTATTATAGAACACACATTTCAAATCATATACTCATGCAGTAAAATAAATCAATACATTATCTGGAGACGCGTGTTTCAGAATTTTAATTTTATTTTAAATAAATGTACACGTACATGTGTTTCTTGACGAAAATTGGTCCGTTTGTGTATTTACTAGCGCACTTACAAACTAATATATTTCAGATTTTTTTACATTCTTATTTTGCTTAGACATTACTAAAAATGATAAATACTTGTGATCAAAAAATAATTACTAAAAGGACATAATTTTAATAGTTCTACCATCACGCCTTTCAGCATTTTTGGATGTAGGTATAAATTAAAGCTAATTTGGAATGAAATAAATTCGATATTGATTTAAAAATTTAAAAAGCCGGTACGGAGAATAATTGACCTTTCTCATTGGAACCGCCCTGTGCGATCGTAAGAACATCTTTCGACGAAATTTGGATTTTCGGCCGCTGGCAAGTTAAACGCTCGTAAGATTTTGTTAAAATTCGAAAAAATAACTTTTAATTAAGTACTGAAAGCGTAGGTACACTTTATTCCGAATGATCCAACAGATATATTTATTAGTTATCGAGCCGCAGCCCGCAACCCCTTTCAGTTGTCAGTTAAATTCCATTGTCTGCAGACTATCCTTCAAGTCAGCATCTCGTGACATGTTTAGCACCTCCCCGTCCTGGCAGGCTGTTCTCACTGCTCAATGCTGCTACTAGCGCTAGTACCTGTTTAGTATAGTGGTGTAGCAGTGTTCACAAACAACGCAGCATACGAGCAATGCCCGACCTTCGCATGCGTCATCTTCATGAATGGAAATTCCCCTGGACGCCCTGCAGACTTGATGGTGATGTCCCCAAACATTCAGCTTTTTTTAGACTTTGAACAAAAATAAAAGTAATAACCAAACATCAAAAGACAAACATTTTTAGTTTTTAAGACTTAGGTAAACCTTTTAGCAAAACTCATAATAAAAATGCTTCGGGCTCTAAAAGTGAAGGATGCATTCTTTAGATGACATTTTACATTTCAACAGTTCCAAACTGTATTATTTTCCATGCTGTGCTTTTCCACCCTTACATGCTGCTTTACTAATTTTACTTCAGTCATTAGACGAGAATTGGTTCGTTCAATTATTTATTTTCATTCAACGTGAATATGGTCGGTCGTTGATTAATGGTAAGAGGGTGGTGATTGTGTAACTGTATCCAACCCCATTTCTTCCCATTTTCGAAGATATAGTTGTATCATAAAAATGCATTGTACGAATTAGCTTAATTATTCAAAGAGACCCTTAAGTTGATATGACCTTGCGACTGCTAGACCCCAAATAGGCCAAATAGAGAGGAGTTCAAATTTTAAAATATTTGATGAGCTTCACCTGAAATGTCCCGAATTAATAAAAAATTACGCACGAGTCATGTTCATAAAACTTGTCCTATCAGTTTATCTATTCAGTGATTGAAACAATCTCCAAATTTAATAAAGATATTTGAACATCATATACATCAAAAGCGATTCACAGTAAATAAGTTGTCATCATAGACATATGAATATTAGTAGACCAGAAAATAAAGGTGAGGGGTAGACAACAACTACAGCGGGGCGCAGAGCGGGAAGATGACTTTGGAGATATGTGATTCGTCGATAACTCAATATACAATATGACAGGATATAGACATCTCGCATTATAATATCTCCGTTTAGTTCTTAAAAGTAAACTCTGCTTTTGAATGAATAGTCCTTTTTACATGGGAGCGCGAATTACTCGCCGCGTATTGAACAAATTTGCGAAGTCTAAATACGGCAAAGTAAAATTCGCTTATTTTCAGACTCCAATATTTTGTTGCCATATTTACAAATTTACAAATGTTTCATAATTTACTTACCCCGTAAACATCGACGAGCACACGCCATGTATCTCGAGTGATAGTATATATTTACACATTTTAAAAACACAAACAATGTTTTTTACTGTGTTATTTCGTAAAATGCACCGATGAGTGCTCGACGCTGGCTCGCAGAAGAATGATGACGTCACATTTTTAGATTCACGCGAAGCCATACTCATTCTAAGCCGGTTCCAAGGAACCGGTATGAGGAGGGGGAAATAATACGCTTTTATCACTTAGGGCAGGTCTACTAATATTCATATGTCTATGGTTGTCATTGTCGACAATAATCAAGCTGAACATGTTTACTACTTTAGGCAATAATTTTTTACATATGTATTTTTTTTTTATATTTTCAATAATAGATATTATTTTTTTTTTTACAGTGAATACCGCACAAGAATCTCAACTGCTCCCGTCTGGAGCCAGTGAGACTATGGCATCCCCAATTGGGGTATGTTGTGAGGCTGAAGGTAGCGGGGAGGGGAAGGAGGTGGGGAAGAGGAAGGTTGGGAAGTACCTGGCTATTCAGATCTGGTCACTAAACACGGCTAAAGCCATTTTCAAGCAACGTTTCAATTCTGAATGGTGGTCTTACACCAGGGCGATACTGATAGTATCTTCCACTCTGGAACATGCCGCAAATATACTATATATTATTTTAAATGAATTAATTGTGAAATAACACATATTAATCAAATAAAATTTATTTGCGCATGCCGGGTTCGAACCCGCGACCTCCGGCATGTGAGTCAAGAGTCTTAGCCACTGGACTACGGAGGTCATTATTATTCGATTATATAAAAATAAATTATACCTTCAATGAAATTTGATGACAAATATATATTTTTAAAATTGAATAATAATATTATTGAATATGCAGTGTATTAAGGAACTTACTTGACTTACTTTAACGTGTGATTTCTAGTATTACTAGGCGTAAAAATGTAAATGAAATTTTAATCTCCTGTGTCAAATTTTATGTTTTTTTTTCTACAAAAACTTAAATAAAATAGTAGATTTTGCAAGAGTTGGGGCGGGGTGAGGTGTTGGTCGGACACTAGGCTAAGTCACCAATGACGACATGTGGAAGACTTTTTGTTTAATTTGAAGAAACAAAAATCGAAAAAAAAGACAACAAAAAATTCATCGGCGAACATAATTTCATTTACATTTTTTTCTCCAAATAATGACAGGAATCGCCGGTTAAAGTAAGTCAAGTACGTCCCTTACCATCCCGTACAAAAGAAAAAAAAATAAGAAAATGGTGTTCTACAAATTAAACTTGATAAAAATAAATTCATCCGAAATATGTGTAATAATCTTTTTAATGAGTTTTCTACATTTACTTTCTTCTACAAAACCTTTCTACATTAGGTCTGTACCGAGTGAAAAGTTGGGCTTGCGCATGGCGCCTATTTCTTGTAATGGCTAGTGTAACAGTAAGTAGTGAGTCAGGCAGCAGGCTCGCTGGCCAGGAGTCGCAGCCACTGCGCCCTGCGGGGCTCACTCAGCGCTCAAGGCTGTCTCTCTCGGTGAACCCGCCTACCCCCGGATTCGAGCGCACTTTTACTAGGGAAATACCGGTAATCGAGTTACGCGATGTGCGGATGCGGACATCGCAGCCGCGAACACCACTTTTCTGGAATTAGATCTTCTCGTCTTAGATATTTCGTTACCTGGAAATTACTCGGAGCTATTACAACAGTGTTAATTGTAAATAGTGAGTCTTATGTCTCAAGCATAGTTCAAACACCGCTTCCTCTCGTTATTGAGTCAGAACAGTCAAACACAAATACTATGCCCATTTGCAAGTGATTGTATTAATTTGCAGTCTGGTAACAGCGTGACTTGCTTACTGATAATGTATAAATAATAATTATTCGTCTTTTAATCCACAGCGGACTCTGACATTATAAAAATATATAATTAACATGAATAATTGATATATTCGTCCAAATACTCGTGAAGTCCAACGTCGTCAACACGTCATTGGCATTATGCACTAGTAGTGTTATCTTCTTTGGGATCCTTGACTATTTTTATATTTTACCATTCTGTACACGTGTTTAACAACGACATAACTTTTATTCCAAGGAAAAAAATGCTTATCAAAATTAGGTACCACGTTCTAATTAGTCTACATTCTATCATCATCATCTTGCTTTTCCTTGCCATTTTGAGTGATCGTTCTGAAAACAAAGTTGTGCATTGTTCTGAGATATACAGATCAATCAAAATGATGACTCAGTTATAAAAGACTTTGTATGTTTGGTATAAATTGGATTAAAATAAAATAAAAACCGGTTCTGTGTTTTTGCAGTGGAGGCTAAAAAACACCTAATATATATTATACCAATCATTTGAAAGGGTTTATAGGATTTTTCGAAATTGATTTAAATTCGTGCTAAATCTTAACCATTAACTGATCTTCATTATTTGAAAATGGAACCAACCGTACTTAACCTACTCACAGCCTTACTAATAAAATACACTTCTCAACTGTCAAACGGTGTTTTAGTTAATCATTAAAAAAAAATTTCGTTTTGAAATGAGAATATGCTCAGTACCTACCGGGATGTCAATTATCCAGTTCCTAACTCTCCCTAACTCTACCTTGATGGAAAACTATTTGAAATTTGAAAAAATGTTGGAATTCGAATGCATGTTTTGTAATAAGAAGAAAGATTGGGACTTGCTTGGAAATATGGTGTTTTCGTATACATAATCTATTTTTAAAGTAAAAAAAGAAATTTGACTCTTACGTAATACCATTTTAAGTACACCACTAAATTGTGGTTGTGTTGTGTGTCCTTCGTAGAGATACAGTGATAAGTAGTGGGTTTTACCATTTTACTTCCATATCTTCTTACCTAACATACCATCACCATTTCGTTTCGTTTATTTACATTTCATTACAAGTGCATCATAAGCTGTAAATCGTAAGGTTACAGTTTCGGATGTACAACTCAGATTCGATTTGCTTCCAATAAAACATGTCGATGACTGTTTTACATTAGCTCTATACAGCAGACCCTGAGGAAAATAAATCCCCTTAGGGCTTGTGTCATCTGTTTGGAGGGTCTTTTTAGTAAAGGAAGGAGAGGAAGTTCTGGGAAGGAAAAGGGTATGAGGGATGGGTAGGAATCTGGGGATCAGTGCGTCTAGGTGTGACGGACTTATGAATCCATCTCTCAACCATTCTCTCTCGATCTGGCCTGCCATGCAGCTGGTGGGCAGAAGCATCCGCCGCCAAGACCCGGACAAACCTCAACCCATGAACCCGGGCATCTCTGCTAACTCACAAAACGCAGCGAACCACTTGGGCCACATATGGCAGAGGTGTTGGTTACCCAGTAAATGGTTCCCATGCCCGCCTCCCAAATTACTAAACCACAGATGACTGTTCTGAAAGAGCTTAGGTAGGTACCTAAATATAAATCATAGAAATTAACGTTTAAACGTATTGCGCAAACAATGAATCCAAAATGTCAATTATTTTTGGCTGTTCTCTGGTTAATGTAGATAATAATATTTTTTTACTATTTAAACTGAATACAAACACGATGGTTTTCTTGAATATTCTCTAATTACAAGAAATGCGTTTTGTAAATTACGTATTTTCTAAAATTTTTCGAAGTTTAGAAAAAATATATGTGTATTTTTTAATTTTTTTTATTATTCAAATTAAAATATTCCAATTTATAATAATATCAATGTTTATTTCAAATACAAACCAATGTATATTTCAAATACATATCAATTTATATTTCAAATACAATGTTTATTTCAAATACAAATCTGAAAGATTTTATTTCAAATCAATTTTTTTTTATTTTTACGACATCTTCAAAAAGAAGAAATATGTAGATAGCACGTATAAAATTCGACGAGAACTTCAAGTTTATCAACAATGTACACAATTTCGTGTTTATTAACTTTATAACCCCATTTGGCTTTGTAAACAATGTATGATTGTTAAGTACGTCTTTCCATTAACTATTTTATATCAGTTTCTGTTTTACGTTTCTATAGTACGATTTTTACACACACGGTAATCAGCTGTATAAAATATTCACTACTTAATTAGTAAGGCTGTTAGTGTCTAGAACTAAGATCAGCGTTATTGAATAACAGTGCGTTATCAGATCTTTTTCGGGCAGAAATTATTGACAAAAAGTATTCATGATAAATTAATTTTCACAAACAGTTGGCTTTTCCTTCAGAACGACCGATGAAATCACGAAAGAATTGACATTGGAAATACCTAAATAGAATTCCTCTCGCTGTGAGTGGATGCTGTGGCAATGCACCAGCTCGCTTTAATAGTTAAGTGATAAGCCTCACGTTGTGTAAGGTTAGTTTCTGCATTCACAGTGACTCACAGTGGTGCACTCTGGGTGCACTAGTACTCGGGATGACAAATATTCTTTTTTTTTTTTTTTTTTACAGTGAATACCGCACAAGAATCTCAACTGCTCCCGTCTGGAGCCAGTGAGACTATGGCATCCCCAATTGGGGTATGTTGTGAGGCTGAAGGTAGTGGGGAGGGGAAGGAGGTTGGGAAGAGGAAGGTTGGGAAGTACCTGGCTATTCAGATCTGGTCACTAAACACGGCTAAAGCCATTTTCAAGCAACGTTTCAATTCTGAATGGTGGTCTTACACCAGGGCGATACTAATAGTATCTTCCACTCTGGAACATGCCGCAAATATACTATATATTATTTTAAATGAATTAATTGTGAAATAACACAAATTAATCAAATAAAATTTATTTGCGCATGCCGGGTTCGAACCCGCGACCTCCGGAATGTGAGGCAAGAGTCTTAGCCACTGGACTACGGAGGTCTTGAAATTTCTTTGTAAAATTACCACTTTGGAGAAAGTCCGTATGATTATTATAATAAAATAATAGTTCTGTGAACTATTATTAAGCAGACCTAATATTGATTATTTCGATTTTATAGCTCGTATCGCTCATCCGAACTCTGCCGGAGTAAAAAGGTACTATCCAACACAGCTACCATCTTGACAAGTTTGACCGCAATACAACACAGAATACACAAACAAATTTACAAACATGCGAAATGCAGAGCATTCGTGTTAAATAAGACTTTAAACTCGCTTAATTATTATATTTCCCACCTACAATTTTTAAATATTGAACTGGGAGCAGGTAACCCACCATGATTCATTTGCACTGGGGTTTAGACTGTTTTAATTATGAGAAATTTTGTAGATGTTGTCTCCGGGATAGGAACAAATATATCAAGGGATAAGTCAAAATGAATCGATTAATTTAATTTACAAGGAATTTCGCTCAGTGCCTACCTGGTTCATAATATGGTTGAGTTCATACCCCTACAGATTATACTTATCCCCTTTTCCGAATGAGGAAATTTTTAGCACTTACCTTATCGGACACTAAAACAATGCACTTACTGTTCTTAAGTATTTAAATGTATGTAATATAATATTGTGTGGAGTGCAAGATCCTACCGACTAGTCGTTGTTATTGATGTCGTTGCCCGTGTAGGGCTCCGGGAGCGTCCGCCCCAGTGGCCGGTGTCCGACGTCCAGTCAGTGCCCCCCTTGCACCCCGGTCAGCGGCCGGTAGGGCGGCGACCCCGGCCGGTGCGTTACATACCATACTTTGTGGACGGGGGCGTCGGCGCGCGTCGCCGGGCCCGTAAATCCGCCCATAAAGTACGCCAACTAGATTACCAAGTACTCGCCGGTCGATTCGTTACAAGACACGACCCCGTTGTGATGTCGGACAACGTGGGCGGAATAGGGCCCTTTTCTGTGGATTCTTGACAAACCTTTTGGACATCTAACTCTGTATTGGTGACAATTAACTAATTGATAATTATGTGTTTTATTAATTAACACATGTAATCCAGCGGAATTATCGAATTATTTTATTGATTTAAAAAAATGGTTTTCATCACCAATGCGAAAATTCTTCAGTAAGCAGGATTTAGGTTATAAGTAGTTGAGAATTTGGAAAAATATATACCGAATATCCAAATGTACCTAGATTGTTTTACAGAAAAACTAAAATCCACATTTATGCCCAACGCTTTATTTGTACGCTATACATGAAGAGAGTCTGTGGCGTACGGTGTGTATTTGATTTTTAAACAAATCTTCACTTTTATTCCGAGATTGATGAAATTTTGCACACTTGACCTTCAGGACAGAGGGAAGATCGCTCTCCACATGATGTTTAGAAAAACCATCCCCTTTTCCCACCCCTTACGGCAGAGTTTTCGTACTTCTTGATGAAATTTTGCACACTTGACGTTCAAAATCAAAGGCCTTTACATCTGATTTCGAAAAAATATTTTAAACCCGGCCAAGTCGGGTAACTCGGCTAGTTAAAATATAATGTTAAATTACGTTAGAATGTGGTACATGTGTTACGAATAAACTTAATTGAACGGTAACATTTTGGTGACGATCTTAACGCCTCATTTCACACGGTCTCCGCAGTCGAAATGTCACTTGTTCGATTCCCACACAGCAGTTTTTAATTATCTTAAATATAAAAATCTCGTGTCACGGTGTTTGTGGTCGCACTCCTCCGAAACGGCTTGACCGATTTTTATGATTTTTTTTATGTAGATATTTGGTAGGTATTAGAATATGTTTTAAAATATATTTTATACCGCTAGGTGATTAGGGCATCCCTATCCAAAAAAAAAATGTTTTAAAAAAAAAATGTATTTTTTTTATTTGGCATCAAAAATACCTATAATCCAAATTTTAATCCTCCTACCCTCACCCTCCCAATTTTTAATCGCGATTTTAGTATGAACAAATTTAATCGTCTTTTGTATTTCAAACAGTACGAATTTATTTATGTTGTTGAATGACAGATGGCGCTATGTCCGCCTCATCGAACTTTCATCCACACATGCGCAAGACATTCACGAGAAGCGTCGCTTCATTTTGATATTTCATTCGGCAACATGTTCCTGCGTGGGCTTATTTGTGTTGGCTAAAGACGGACTGACAAAAAATATCGTACACTCAATTGCTCTTCGAAATTCTTATTGATTTTCTTTATTTAATTTTCCTACTTTAGTTTGTGTTTTTTTGTTTTTATCGGCGGTCATCGTCTACAGCGCTCCATTCCTCTTTCTGTCATAGATCCCATCCCCACACACCCTATATGGCAGAACAACGTTGGTCGGGTCAGCTAGTATAAAATATATAATCATTTTTACAGCAAACTCTTGGTATATTGGAGTGAAGTGTCAGTATCTCTAGAAATAAGGGAAAATTTAAAATATATTATGATGCTGCGGTTCTGACTCTTGACAATTTCTTTAATAATTCCGGTGATTATAAGAAAATTTAAATCCTTCAACAATCGTATTTCGAGCAGAGTATATATTATAATAGGTAGATACAACACCTTCGTGAATACAGGTAGAACGTCAGGTACCTACTTTGCCAAATAATCAGAAAGATATAATATAAATGCAAGTCGAGGTCTGGCCGAGTGAGCCCTGTTTAATGGGGACGATTTTTAACTTTTTCTTTTTATCCGGCGGCAAATTGTCATCTGACCGCATTCTTGGGCGCATTGTTTTGACCCTCGGGAGATTTTATCAGAGAATGTTTATAAATAATGCAAATATTCGAGTATATTTCTGGGAATTGTTTGTACAGATAGTGTAGTTTCAAAAATATCCATGAACTTACAGGTCAATAGCTCATAGTTAAACAGTGTGCGTTCACCTCTAAACAATGGAATATTTAGTCTAGGCACCCTAGGCCCATTATCGTTTATCTGATATATCGAAAAATTAAGTTCTTCGAAGAATTAATAGGAATGGAATAATATTAGTTAAATAATTAGTTTCATTTTAAAGATTACTTTAATTGGAATTGATTTTAAAAAAATGTTGCAATTATGAAAAGAAATAGATGGCTGAAAACTTCAACTAAATTAGCGTGTTTTTTTTTATTTTAACGACTGAATAAAATAATTGTACAATATACAAAATATAATGGTGAATTTAAGAAGAGATATTGTATTTCTTAGTTCTCCTCACTAAGGAGGCCTGTGCCAAAGCGGACTAAAGTTATCTACACAAAGTTGGTAGCAACTAATTCTTTCAATTTTTATTAGAACTACTCTCTTTCTATTACTTATGAAGGTTATACCCATCGATGTAATATATCTTGAAGAAGAAGATAACACTAATAACGTAAAAACCTAAACGAAAATATAAAAGAGAACAGAGACAGAAAAATAAAAAGACGAGAGGTTCTGGTTTTGAGTGCCGGTAGCAACCGTTATCTTTTTATTTTTCTGTGTCTTGATCTCTTTCATGTTTCGTTTAGATTATTAGTGTTATCTTCTTCTTTAATTATAAATTATTCTTTTATTTTTGGTTCGAATATTTTATCTATTTCGAAGAAGTCACATTTCTCCGCCATTTTACCTATTATAATTTTAAGGTTATAATATATAAAAATCACGTATTAGTCTGAAATCATAACATATCAGTTCGAATTTTGAAAATATGATAAAAATATTATATTATAGATAGGTACCTACTTTATCGCTTGTCTGAGTTCTTTGCACAATCAGTTCAAATATTGTGAATGACACTTAAATTCAAAGCAAATTTGAGTTGATTGAACAAAAATTCACGTATAGGACAACGCACAGCGCAGACAACCGCAAATAGTTTAATAATGTAATATTATATTAATACTAGCTGACCCGACCCGTGGTTCTGCCATATAATTATTTCTAGTGAATATTTTGGTAGTTAAAAAAAGATAACGAATGTATTGTAAGTGTGTAGGGAAGGGATCTATGACAGAAAGAGGAATGCAGCGCTGTAGACGATGACCGCCGATAAAAACAAAACAAAAAAAACAACCATTGATTTTCTCAATTCAATGTATTTCATTAAAGTAATGGACATATTCATTGTTTAAGCTCTTAAAAGTTAAATGTAAAGTGAAAAAAAAGTAATATATCCTAAAGTAGGAAAATGAAATAAAGAAAATCTATTAATTTCGAAGAGTTATTTAGTGTACGATATTTGATGTAAGTTCGATGAGGCGGACGTAGCGCCATCTGTCAACAACATAAATAATTTCGTTCTGTTTGAAATACAAATGACGGTTAAATTTGTTCACACAAAAATACTAAAATCGTGATTAAAAATGGGAGGGTGGGGGTAGGGGAGTGAAAATTTAGGGTTATAGGTATTTTTTGATGCCAAAAAAATTGTCATAAAAATACAATACGACCTATTCTCATGCCTACCAAATATACATAAAAAATTTCATAAAACTCGGTCGAGCCGTTTTGGAGGAGTGCGACCACAAATACCGTGACACGAGATTTTTATATAGGTATATAGATGGCCTAATCTTATTTACCTTGCTTATAAATGATCTTACAAAAATATTTCATTGTCTTACTTTTTGCTTATGACCTCAAAATTTTTAGGATTATTCAAAATATTTACCATTGCAACATTCTTCAAAATAATACCAACATTTTGTTTATTTGGTTTAATGAAAATAGACTTTACTTAAATATCTCAAAATGTCAAATACATAGCTAGATTTTATCGAATTAAAAAATCAAGTGATCTTTAATTACAACACTGATAACAATACTCTTGAGACATTAACACAAATTAAAGACTTGGGCATCACTTTTCAATCACATCTTTCATTTGTTAACCAGATAGCAGAAATCTCTAATCATCTTCATCATCATCATCACTCTTGGCTCTACAATCCCTGGTGGGTCTTGGCCTCCTCAAGAGTTAACTTAATTTGGGAGGCGGGAATGGGTACCGCCGCCCCGGGAACCTTTATTGGATAACCAACACCTCTGCCATAGGCCACCCCAAGTGGTTCGCTACGTTTGGTGATTTAGCAGGGGTGCCCGGGTTCATGGGGTGAGGTTTGTCTAGGTCTTGGAGGCGGATGACCAGGACATTAAACCCTTTTCCATCCCAGAACTCTCCTCTTCTTCCTTTCCTTAAAAAAACCCTCCACACAGCATCCTCAAAGATGACATAGGCCCTGAGGGAAATAATTTTCCTCAGGGCCTCCTGTGTGGAGCTCATGTAAAAAAAAAAGTCTTCCTCCATTCATCTCGGTTTTGTACCAGCTCTCTCCAGTTTAGAAGCTATAAGGTAGATATATCTTTGAGGACATTGTCGCTCCATCTTAATCTTGGTCTTCTCAGGCTCTTTCGCCCTATCGGTCTTGAGTTCAGCAGGGACTTTAGTGCTTGATGCTCGGTCATTCTCTCCACACGACCCAGCCACCGAAGTCTTCCCAGTTTTATAAATTTTGTGACGTTTAGCTCCTTAAACAGAGTAAGCTCATTGTTGTAACATCTGTGCCAAAATCCATTTTCTAAAACCGGTCGGAGATACGCCTCAAAATGTTCCTCTCAAAAACGTCCGGTGCTCGCTCATTCCTCTTAGTTAGTACCCAAGTCTCAGCTGCATACGTGAGTAATGGTCTGATAATATAAGTGTTTTGTACACTAATATCTTGGTGTTTCTGGACAGCAGTCGGGATTTTATTTGGTTTTGTAGGCGGAAATAACACACGATTTGCGTTCACTAAGGCGCTTCTGGATGTCCTCTGTGGTATTATTGTCGTTTGTTATCAGGGAACCTAGGTATGTGAATCTTGGTACCGTTTCATAATTTTGGCTTCCACGTGAGAGTTGGAGGTTTTTGGGTGCATCCTACGGCCATGTATTTGGTGTTCTGCTGGTTTTTACGAGAGTCATATTTTTGGCAGAACTTTCAAGATTTATGAAGTCGTCACAAGCATCGGGAGTTTTCGCCATTATGTCGATATCATCAGCGTAAGCCAATAGTTGCACAGAGTTGTCAAATATCGTTGCTCTTATGTCAATGTCTGAGTCACGAATAATTTTCTAAGGCTATGTTGAATAAGAGGCAAGCCAATCCATCTCTTTGTCTCACCCCGTGGAGCGCTTCAAAGTGCTCGGACAGATCACAGCCAACCCTGACTCTATACGTTACTGGGGACATTGTTAATTTCACCAGATTGATCAGCTTACGCGGTATTCCATACTCATTCATTGCATTTTACAATGCATTTCTATTTACGCTATCATGCGCGACCTTGAAGTCTACAAAGAGGTGATGTGTTTCGACATTGTGTTCTAGCGTTTTTTCCAAGATCTGTCTCAAGGCGAAAATTTGATCAATGCATGATTTACTTGGCAAATAGTACATTTAGAAATCTCTAATGAGGGCTTAAAAATGTTGGGATTTATAACTAGGCTAACTAGAAATTTTAACAATATAAAGTGTATTAAACTGTTATTTTTTTGCATATGTTAGAAGTCAACTTGAGTACAATTCTCCCTTCTGGAACCCAAAGAATACAAAATAAATGCTTAAGTTTTCTAAATTTTAATACGCTCAAATTGTCTGACAGAAGAATTTTTTCTGACTTAATATATAATATATAAAATTCTCGTGTCACGGTGTTTGTTACCATACTCCTCCGAAACGGCTGGACCAATTTTGATGAAATTTTGTGTGCTTATCTGGTAGGTCTGAGAATCGACCAACATCTATTTTTCATACCCCTAAAAGTAAAGGGTGTTCCACTCCGAAGAAAATTATTTTCCCCATACATTTTGTATGGAACGAATTCTTCTATTTTGAAAGAACTGCAGCAATATTGTAAGGGGTATAATATTGAACTGTGAACCGGGGGAGGGGGGAGGGGGGAAAGGAACTCAGGAAGGGGGGTTAGCGGGACGGGGGAAGGGGGAAGGGGAGAAGTGGAGTGGGGAGGGGGAGAGGGAACGCGAGAGGGGAAAGGATACGCAGGGAGAAACAATTTAGATCAAGGTATGGTATACGCAGGGAGAAACAATTTAGATCAATTCAGCTAATAAGTTGACAACAGTTTTTGATTCTGAGGCGGTACGAAGTTCGCCGGATCAGCTAGTTTCTGTATAAAATTCTAAATGATTTAGTTGATAGTCCGGTATTGCTTGAATTGATAAGCCTCCGGATTCCACCACGTAATACTATTAATCAGGAAATTCTGGAAATAACTACCATAATGTATTCCTCTTTGCCCAGAATAATAATGGAGGGAAACAATTAAACCAAGTCAGTGGACATCTTCAATTTATCTTTAAACAAATATAAAATATTGGTACTGCGGCAATTCAGTTAATGTAAATAAATACTTTATATTTCTTACTATCCATATGTAAAAGCCCCGAAAAAGGGCGTCAATTAATAAATAAATGAATTATTGTTTTGCTCTAAACAATCTAAAAAATACTGTCTCCAGCGAACTCGATGGAGGAATGAATAAGTAGGCTGTGCTGGAGTTTTATTCGAAACTTACTTTTGTAAATGTATTCAAGAGTGCCCAGAATTTCAAATTCGTTTTTTTTTCTCTCCACTACCTACTTGGCCAGCCTGCTGAATTATTTTAAATAATAACCCAACCAAGGGTCGAACTTTTTAGATTCACGTAACAGTTTATTTCACTAACAGTTTTTTTTAAGGAATATTTAATATTCTATATATTATTTTTTTAATTAAATATTCTATATATTATTTTAAATGAATTAATTGTATAATAATACAAATTAATCTTATTAAATTTATTTGCCCCTTGACCACGGAGGCCGTCTCAACAGTAAAAAAATATATCATGTGCTTCGTAGACCATATGAAATTCAACTACAGTCGGTCTGTACTAAAATCACTCACGCAATGTGAATTAGAATTTTTCTCGATTATCCCAATAATTCGCTAGCATTATATAAAATAACCAGGAAAACTAGCAATGGATGCTGAAACTTTAATCTCTTTGCATAGGCTTTTATTTAAAAAAAAATATTTAACTGACCAAAGATACAAGGTCATTTAGTTACACGCGTATTTTAATTATTAATCCTCTCTATGGATGATTTTTTAATCAATAGAATTATGTATCTAATTTTATCGTTGGGTGGTGCAAAAGATGTCCGTAAACTATCGAATCTGTGAGTTTGATATTTGGTGTTTGTAGTATTTAAGTTCAAAAATATTTCCTCGTGCTGTGAATCAATTATTAAAGATTAAGTAAAGTTTGGTCACCTTAAAATCATAAACGACACTGGTATAATATCATATCAATAATTTTTGAATACGGTAAACTTCATTCCAAATTTAGTGCTTTTTTGTCAAAAATATTGTCAATTCTAACAAGAAATGCAAAGTTAAATGAACTAGAAAAGATAAAAAACAACTAGTGTCCATAATCAAAATTTAATTGTACTTAGTTGTACCAATATCATTAAATTTGAACATTGTACCAAAATTCGCGTTATGAAACATTTTAAATTTATTTATGCAGTTTTTTTTTAAATCACCCTATTATTATGTTACATGTGAGCACGAGTGTTTTGAATGCAGAGGGCTTTTGATAAAGTTAGTTTTAAACAACGTTAAGTTCAACGGGTTCTTTCTTTACCCAATTCGTTCGCATTTAAATAATTCGCGGGACAGTCAAAGCGACAGAATGAGTTAAACAATTTAAAAATCGGAATAATCACAATACATTATCCAAATTTACGTTAACACGGGGCAGAATACAGAATCAATAACCGAGCATCACCGTTCCAGTCCAGACAGATCCGTCCTCGTCGGCATACCGCGGACTTACGCCGACCGGGACCGCTATATTCAACGAAATATTAAAAATATACATCTATTTTCGCCATCTTGCACCAAACACTAGATAGTACAACTTCTCGATCGCGATTTGCAAACAATTCTCAAATGTTGAGTCACATTTTAATATCTGATTTCGTGCATTTAGTCGATTAATTGTAGAAAACAATAGATCATTTCGTTCAGGCATTTGAGGTTATAGCGGAGCTGTAAGAAGTTGGCGCGGGACTTGATTAGGTGAGTACATGCTGCTTTATCTCGCTTACTATTTTATAACATAACAGTGCCAAGGTCATTTTTGTTAGTTTACCAACTATTTCATAATCGCCAATCTTGTTTTTTTTTTCAATGAATGCCATTAGATTATAATTCTGATATGTACAACGATAAATAATGAATATAGGTCGCCTCTGAGGCGACTGGACGTTGTATCAACTCACTCTTTGGAGTGAGATGATATATGCCTGTGTACATTATACTATACATACTTATTGAATATAGGTAAGTACGACATTACCGTGACACAAGATAATAATACGACAATATCTACAGGTCTTAGAATATATGTTTTGGTAAGTAAATATACAGATATAAACGGCACGTTTTATTTTAAAAACAGTTTGCATCATTTAGATAATGAGAAATAACTATTTCAGTAACCGGAAACGGAAACTAATGCATTTTAATAGCTAAAGTATGAAATACAGATAATTTGATATATTTTCTTGACGCCGTGTTTTAAAATAATAATATTAAAATTTGTCTTTTAGGCAAGATTTTAATAAAAAAATAAAAATCTCAAAATAAGAACCATCGAACCTATTTTAGGTTCTTAGGTTCATAGTTTGTTTTAAATAAGAGAAGAAAAAAGTAAACGCGCAACGGACATTCTTTTTTTTTGTACATGAGCTCCACACAGGAGGCCCTGAGGAAAAAAAATTCCCTTAGGGCATATGTCATCTTTGGGGATGCTGTGTGGAGGTTTTTTAAGGAAAGGAAGGAGAGGAGAGGAGTTCTGGGAAGGAAAAGGGTTTAAGGGGTGGGTAGGAATCTGGGGTTCAGTGTGGCCTGGTCATCCGCCTCCAAGACCTAGACAAACCTCGCCCCATGAATCCGAGTACCCCTGCGAATCAGCGAACCACTTGAGGTGACCTATGGCAGAGGTGTTGGTTATCCAATAAAGGTTCCCGGGGCGGCGGTACCCCCGTTTCCGCCACCCAAATTGTAAATTCCCATTCACTTATCTTTTCCCTATCATATTTAATAAGATGCCTACAAACATAAAAATCGAATCAAATTACACCATCGATCTCAAAAAAGACTTTTTATATTGATATTGTTTGTAATCTTATCTAAAAAATATGACTATGAGTAATCTGTCTTTCTGCGTAATTAATGCCTTTATAATGTATTTACTTAAAAGTTATTTTTCTGTATCTATTTTCTACGAGGGTCGCTGAAAAGTAATGCACACATGCTTGTAGAACACAAAAAAAAAAACAAACAGCAAGATTGGGTAAAAAGTACATTAAATTTCAATTCTTAAACTACAAATTCATAAATTTATTTTTCATCATAGTCACCGTCAACGCTAACACATTTCTCCCAACTTTTTCAATTTCAATTTATTTATTTCTATTTATTGCAGTATTTACCTATTTGTTGACATTTTTACATAATATATTTTGCAATTTAATTATGTTGGGTATTAGGTAGGTTTGAGAAGATGAAACTGTGGATGGGTAATTTTGTATGTTTCGTGAACACCTCACTAGGAGATAACGTATAACAAGTTTTTTTCATTCCGCCACTGAAATTTTCTCGAATCCAGGACTTTCCAGCCGCCTTCACCTTATCGTCCATAGTGAAATGACTATTCTTAGTAGAGAAAAAAAATCGCAAGGCGCAAGATAGGGGGAGTAGTGAGGGTATGGAATCGGTCCAAACTTCATGATTCGCGGATCCCCTGCATTGGCGAGCGAGGTGTGTAGACGAGCGTTGTCGTGTTGCAAGATTATTGGCTGATGCACAGATTTTTACTGTATTCCAATTGTTCAATAATGAAGCCGACACGTTACTTGGATATTCCAATACGGTTTGTGATACGCTCTTGAGTGATTCACCTGTCATTTTGACGGTGATCAAACGTTCCTTGCGTGTTTCATCGATAATTATGGCTTTTCCAGGCTCACAATCACAAAATTTTATTACCCATCGATTTACAGAAGATCTATCAATAGCATCGTCACCTTAAACATCGGTTAAACGCGATCTCACTAGGAATCACTTTTTCAGGTGTTAAATATTTCATAAAAGTACGCTGTTTAACTCACGTTGACATAGCACTAGAACACGTCTCCTCACTTCCGCTTCTCAAAACTCACAGGATGAATTCAACGACCTCAAACCTGCGCATGCGTGTAAAGGGGTAATGTAACTTCCACATTCCACCTGAACACATCCCTTCTACGGGTCAGAAGGGATGTGCTCATTGTAACACATTTCTTCAGACTGATTCGTGGAAGGTTCGAAAACTCGGCTATCATGGAGAGCATTAGTTTCTATGTTCCCGATGGCTATCTCCGTCACCGACAGCATAGATTGTTTTATCTCCCGGCTTGCAGAACTAACTTGCCAATGGTTATGCCAGTCGGGAGAGCTGTCTTGTTATTAAATAGAATCGCTTCGAATATCGATATGTTTAATATCAATGAAGCACAATTCAGACAACAAGCTTTGTTGTTAGTATGATTGTGCTTCATTGAAGTGAAATATAATGCTTAAATATGTTTAAATCTTAAATCTTAATATTTTATCTCTTTTAAATTTAAATGAGATTGAATCGGGACCGGGAGATTTTTTCGTTTTGAGTGTTTTTATAATTTTTGTTATTTTCTGAGAGGTTGTGAATGGGATTGGACTGTCTGTGGGGATTTCGGCATGATGGCGGAGACTTTGGAGTCAACGGTGGAAATAAAGTGGGGGTCGTCGTAGGTCGTGGTTGGCGAAAATTGTTTTTCGAGGCTGTCTGAAAAAGTCTCGGCTTTGTCTCTAGAGGAATAAACTGTGCCTTTTGGGCCCATCTTTCTCTCTCTGGTTTCAATCCTGGGATTGGTTTGCAGCAATTTCCTCTATTCATCTCTTCCACTATTCCTTGTCTTGGGCAGCTCTTTTGAAGTCTGCATATGATGACCAGCGTACGTCCACCAGCAGGTCCTCCAGGTACTCTCGGCGTGGGCGTCCCCTAGAGTTTGTCCCCTCGGTCATACCCTCCATTATGGCATGCAAGAGGCCTTCTTGTCGTATTACTTGGCCGATCCATCTTGCGCGCCTTTCAGACAAGGTCCTGAGCAGGTGCCTTCCTCCTTCGATTCTTTGGAGAACCTCCTAATTTGTAATGTGGTCTCTCCAGGAAATTCCTAATAGTCTTCTATAGGACCACATCTCAAAAGCCTCTAGTCTCCGTTTATCTCTTTCGGATATGCACCATGTTTCGCAGCCGTACATCAAGATACTCCATACATAGGTCTTGATGAGGAGTATTCCCAGTTTTAGGTCTATATTATTCGATTCTATTATTTTCGACATTTTATTGAGTGCAAGCCTAGCCTGGTGTATACGCCTGTCGACCTCGCTCGTAGACCGACCGTCCCATGTTATTTTGCTCCCGAGGTAGACAAACTCCTTGATGTTTTTTAGGGAAACTCCTGACATCTCTACTCTCATCTGATGTTGCGTTCGGCCTATAGTTAGCAGCTTTGTTTGTCTTTATTTATCTTCATGTTGTAATTGTTTTGAAGAATGCTTTGCATGGTTGTTAAGGCTTCTTGCAGTTCTTCTTCGCTTTCAGCAACTATAGCAATATCGTCAGCAAACCTTATCATATCCATCTTTTGCCAATGTATCTTTACACCTTTTCTGTGACTCATTCTCTCTCTCAAGTCATCAATCGCACTCTGTATATAAGCGTTAAAAAGAACAGATGACAGAGAGCATCCCTGTCTCACCCCTTGTCTTATACTGGCTTCTTTTGTATCATTGTCACATCTAATTACAGCGGCCTCATTCTTGTATAGCGCCTATATTATTTGTCTATCTCTATATTTGATGTCAATTCTCTTCAGAATCTCGAAGAGTCTTTTCCATTCTACTTTGTCGAAAGCCTTCTCCAGGTCTATGAATGCAATGAACGTGTTTTGGTTTCTTTTTATTCTTTTTTCTAGTAGTATTCGTAGCGACAATATTGCTTTTCTGGTTCTTACACCTCCTTTAAAGCCATACTAGTCTCCGGAAAGGATGTTCTCTACTTTTGGTTCGATTCTTTTTAGAATGATATTAGTCAACATTTTTGAGGCATGGGATATTAGGCTAAGAGTTCTGTGTTGTTCACATTTCGTCGTGCCTGCCTTCTTTGGTAATGCGACAATTAGGCATTTCTCGAATTCCTTTGGTATCTTTCCATCAGTCTTATACATTGTCTGTGTCATATTAAAGAGGGCATTTGTAGTTCCTTTTCAGTTCAGTTCAGCCGGAACTTCATCGATTCCGGGTGCTTTCCCGTTTGAAGAATCAGCGAATCCACCAACCATGCCAGAAATAAATGCTGCACTAAAGAAACTTAAAAACAACAAATCACCTGGGAAAGACAACCTGCCGGCAGAGTTGTTCAAATATGGAAATGAGCACCTGAAAAACCTGCTACATAATTTAATAACAAAAATATGGACCTTGGAAAAAATCCCAGAGGAATGGCAAATAAGCATAATATGTCCAATTCATAAAAAAGGTGACAAGCTAAAGTGCGAAAATCATAGAGGCATATTACTTCTATGCACAGTATATAAGATCTACACCATGATACTAAAACAAAGAATCGATAAGTACGCAGAAAACCTCCTGGGAGAGTATCAGGTAGGCTTCCGCACCGGTAGATCCACAACAGACCAACTGTTCACCGTCAGGCAGATCTTGGCAAAGTGCTGGGAGTTTGTTATATATATAATCCAACTATGCATAGATTTCAAGCAAGCATATGATAGCATAGATCGGGAGTGTCTATATGACATACTACTTCAATTCCAGATTCCACCTAAATTGGTTAGGCTCATCAAAGCCACAATGTCACAATGTCAGGTCAAAATAGATGGGGAATTGTCGGAAGAATTCACAGTATCGCAGGGACTAAAACAGGGGGACGGTCTGGCTCCCACTCTCTTCAAAATTGTGCTCGAACATGTAATAAGAAAAACGCTAATAGACACTGGCTCCCATATTTGTTTCAAGAGCAGTTAAGTTGTCGGATATGCGGATGACATTAACATAGTCGGAAGATCAATTTCAGCCATTAAGGAGGTCTTCGATCCTTTAGAAACAGCGGCACGGGAAGTAGGACTGCGGGTTAATGTTAACAAAACGAAAATGATGATACAGAGCAGGAACCCTTCACACAGAAGAAGAAGTAGTGCACAATTTAAAGACAACTACTCATACGAAGTGGTCGAACAATTCACCTAACTGGGCTCCAGTCTGACAGAGAACAATGAGGATCCAGCAGAAATCAGAAGGAGAATCACAGCAGCCAACAAAACATACTTCTCTTTGCTGCCAGTGTTTAAGTCACGTAGTGTCCACAGAAAAACCAAAATAACCATATATAAGACCATTGTTAGAACTGTATTGGCATATGGATGTGAGGCGCTGACACTAACGGTAAAGATGGCTGAATTTTTTTTTTAATTTTTTTTTTTATTTATTTATTTAACGCCCAAAGGGCTTTTACATTTTGGTAGTACATACAAATAATTCATGACAGGTTATTTTTAAACATATACAGAAATAATAGAAATAAAATTTGATAAAAAAGCACACAAGTCATAAAAATACAAAAATACAGCGATTTCATAGGTTTTCAGAAAAACAGATAGGTTTAGGAATAGTTTTGGAATAAGTTTTTCACAAGATCAACAAATTTCGCCAAGTTTATGCTAAATATGTCAATATCACCTAAGTACTGATTTCCCATAGTGTGAAATCGTTGTATCGGAGAGTGGGCAATGTAGTTCCGCTTATGAATGCTACAGTAGAATAGTGTATTTTGTCGTGTAGTTACTGTCGGTATTCGTAAGTTTATGAGTTACAGTAGTTCACAACAGTCAAATTTAGAGTTAAGTATTTTGAATAAAAATGTTAAGTCGTTTATTTTACGTCTGTCTTCTAGCGTGTGTATTTTTAAAATATTTAATAATAAATTATATTTCAAGTCTTCTAGTGGGATATTTAATTTAAAATTTATAAAACGTAGAAATTTTTTTTGTATTCGCTCAATGTTATTAATGTGAATTTTGTAAGATGGAGACCAAACTACCGAGTTATATTCCATTAGGCTTCTAACTAGAGATACATATAATAATTTAATGACTTGAATGGAATTAAAGTTTTTGGTTGTTCTTAATACGAAGCCTAGTGTTTTCATACCTTTGTTTACAATTTGGTGGATATGATTGGCGAAACTTAGTTTTTCATCCAAAATAATTCCAAGATCTCTCATTTCCGTGACTCTTTCTAATGCTGTGTTATTGATGGAATATTCGAATAAAACAGGATTTTTATTTCTGAAGAAAGTCAAGGTTTTGCACTTTTCTACATTTAAGAATAAATTATTTTGAACGCACCAATCTTTAAACTTACTAATATTTGACTGAATTATATGGCAGCAGTTATTTTCTTGTATATTGGAGGGGATCCCACCACTTTCCCAACGGCGTTATAAGGAAACATATGGTTTCCTCCTTCACCGCACACGTCAAGACTCTATTTTTTTTTTTTAACGAAGCTACATTTATTTGAACGACTCTAGACCCTCCAATGTCCATGCATACGGGGTTAGTAAGCAGTATGCAAGTACTTACATTAACATTATACAAAAGATAAATAAAAGTAGCAGCCCGTGGAATGATTCTTCTGAAATCTATAGAGAAAAATATATACAGATAAAGGTGTTAGTAAATAAAGAAAAATAAGAGCTGCGCCCGGTTGAGGAGACCTGGTTAAGATATATAACGAAAAAGTAACAGTAATAATATAATGCAAGTATTTGCAAAAATAACTGAGAGAAGAAAAGGCATAAAAATAAAATATCTATACAGAGAAGGTATTCCACAAACCACCAGGCACCACCAGGCCATTTTCTTGTATAGCTTGATGTCATCAGCAAAGAGCAATACCTCGACATCGTTGAAGCAATTGGTTATATCATTGATGAAAATGAGGAACAAAACCGGGCCAAGTTGACTACCTTGTGGTAGGCCACTAGTAGCCCAGAAAGCTTTCGACATCCATGATTTTATTTTCACGAACAGTTTTCATCAAGGACCAGTGATTCAAAAAGCTTAGAAATGCTGGATACTTTTGAAAGAAAAGTGCTGAGAAGAATATGTGGACCCGTGAAAGAGGCACAATACAGAATTGTATGATATATATAAGGCCCCTAGCATCTCAGCACATATGAGACTCCTCAGGCTGAGATGGGCTGGGCATATACAGAGAATGCCGGATACACGCGTCCCAAAAAGAATTTTGACTGGACACCCAGGTGGAAAGAGAAAAGTGGGAAGACCCAGACTGAGGTGGGAAGACGAAGTAAGAGGGGATGCAGCACAGCTTCTCCAGGTACCAAATTGGAAGTAAGCCGCTGAGGACAGGAGATGTTGGAGGCGACTGTTGCAGGAGGCCAAAGCTCGATATGGGCTGTAGCGCCATCGAAGAAGAAGAAGAAGATTCGTAGCGACAATATTGCTTTTCTGGTTCTTACACCTATATATATTTCCGAAGTATCATTTATAGGGTATTCAACTGTAAGATGCGATTCACATAGTCGACATACGGGAGGAGTGATTATGTTCATTAAAGATTGTATATCTTTCAAAATAATATCAAATGAAGTATTTGATGGAAAAAATACGTGGATTCTGGCAATACAAATAACAAAAAACTTGATTAAAGGAACCTACTCTGTATTATACCACTCACCAAACCAAAGCCATTCGAAATTTTTAGATTTCTTCGAAAGTTGGTGTATTAAAAATATGAAAAACCAAGATATGTTTTACATAGCTGGTGACTTTAATATTGATATGAAAGTAAAGAATACCTACAGTAATAGACTTCAAAGTTTAGTGAATGATCTAGGAATGAAACAACTTGTGACAAAACCAACGAGAATATCAAACGCATCAGAAACCATTATTGATTTGGTTATATTAAATCATTTTTACTTGAACGTAAAAGTTGTGGATACACCAAAAATATCGGACCACGAAAACTTAATAACACTACTTGAAACGAGTGTAATAAAAAATGAGTCAAGGGAAATTATATATAGAGATAAAAGGAACTATGATCACTTTAAATTCTGTGAAACTTTAAAAAATGGTATCTCACAAATTACAGAGTCTAATTCGTTAAATGACAAAGCAGAAAATTTCGTCAAAATTTTGACGTCCGCAATCGATAAAAATATGCCAATAAGAAGGGTTAAGTTTAAAAATACTAACAGATGGTATTCGATACCGTTACATAACCTTCAAAAACAGAGAGATAATGCATATAAAGCGGCAAAATTGGAACCATCCAATGAAAAATGGAATGCATATAAAAAAATTCGCAATTTTTATTCAAAACAAATTAAAAAACATAAGTGCGATTACTATAAACAAAAATTAGAAACACAACAGAATGAGCCAAGAAAACTTTGGATAACACTAAAAGAAATCATAAAGGGCAAACAAAAAGAAGTTGTAAAATCGATTGAGTTCCCAGATGGAAATGAAGAAGAAATTGAGAATATAGCGACAAAATTTAACAAGCACTTTATTTCGAGCATAGATCTTATAAGCGAAAGTATTCCAGAATGTCCTGTTAACAAACTAGACATAGACAGGCCTGTATGCACCGATGAAGAGTTTAAGTTTAAAAATATAGATTTATCATACTTAAAAAGAGTCTTAAGTAACATTAAATCGAAAGAATCGCCAGACGGTATTACAATAAATATAATCAAAGACTCCATTAATATTATTGGCGAATCGATGGTCCAAATTATCAATGAATCTCTGAACAGTGGAGTGTTTCCCAAAACTTGGAAGACATCTGTAATAACTCCTATTCAGAAAATCGATAACTCAAAAAAATTTGACGAATTTGCGATCGGTCGGGTTTGAGAATCTTTGTCACTCTTTTCTGGCGAAGTTTTTCTATCTAATGAGTTCTTTCAATTCTGCTGGTAATATATATAACTATATAGGACCTGTGGGATTGCACCATCCAACGTACTGGAAGCTCTTCAGCCGGAATCTCTCCAGCCATCGCATCGCATTGAACCGCAGTGGGAGGAATGAATTCGTCCGTCACTCCTGGACCAATCGACCTCCAGATTCCTACCTACCGCTCATATCTTTTTCCTTCTCAAACTTTTCCTTTCACAAAAATACCCTCTACACAAAGATGACATAGGCCACGATGGAAATGGTTTTCCTAAGGGCTTCCTCTGTAGAAATAATGTCTATAAAATATCTGTGAGTTAACCTTTTGTTTGTAATGTAAAAGATGTTTTTTTTAATAATTATTTATATACCACTAACCATCGGAATATTGTTTTATAAAATGACTTTTAATTTTCAGGTCTGGTTGAAAGTTGATCGCCATCATGATTGGAATAATTCTCCTAATCACGGCGCTCACCATCGCTGCAGCGTTCTGGCTGTGGTCTCGTCGCGACCCCTTGTCCCCTCCCGGCCCCCTTGGCCTCCCCTTGCTGGGGTCCCTCCTGTCCCTCAACCCTACCTCGCCCCACGAAAGCCTGACCGACATAGCCAGGAAATACGGCACCCAGGGGGTGTGTGAACTCTTCCTGGGTTCCGTAAGAACCGTCCTGCTGACGGACCCTAAGCTGATTAGAGAGGCCTTTGCCAAGGATGTGTTCTCCGGAAGGGCACCCTTGTATTTGACGCATGGTATCATGCAAGGAAATGGTAAGTTTTGTTTTATTAACATTATATATGGAAAAATGAATGTTTCTTTGTTTGTCCCGTTAGCTTTGGTGATTTATTGTGCGCGTTCCCGCGAGGGTTTCTATATATAATGGTGAGCTCTAGCGTTATGAAATTTGTTTTAAAAAATGCAATAGGTGCCGCGCGAGTTGTTTGAAAAATGTGTTTATTTCACATAGTTTAGCAGGCAGGGAAGGAAGGGAGGGTAGGCGGGAGAGGAGAATCAGGGGGGGGAACGAAATAGAGGGGGAGCAGAGGGAGGGATTGCAATGGAGACAGTGTAGCGGTAATATTCCCTGGGACTAATATCCCATGAGAATGGACACGCAGGGAAGAAGTGATGAAGGGGTGGGGAACGAGGAAGGAGGAATCGCAGAGGAAACCTACTAGCGGTAGGGGATGGCTGGGGGTAAATTTTGAAAATCCATGCTTCTCACTCGGACGGCTATACGTGGCCAGCTCAAGCGTCGGAAAACATTCTTATTTATTCGTGAACGCACCAGACTGAAAAACAAAAAAAATCATATGTGCAGTTCACACGCGGTAGGAGTGACACCTTCAGAAAATTAATCTTCGAGGGAATAAGACGAATGCAGATTATCAGGAGTACATAGGTTAATTGTAGGGTTTATTTATTATAATATTGTTAAAGCTAAATCCTATAGATGTATGTGTTTGTCTGTTTTTAGTGTCGCTCGTTTCCGTTTCATCGAGTTTCAAATCACAACGATGCTAAAGAAGTTTTCACGTCAAACATATTGTGTATCCAAAAGCATAAAATAAACACACGTTTCTTTGAGTGGAATTGCAATGCATGCCGGATACTCTCTAGTTCAATATGACATTTTGGATCATTCGAATGATTACTTTATGTAAGTCCTTAGAAGCTGGCCGTACTGGCGGAATCCACAGATCCTCAATACAACATTACATTACATACAACTAGTAACACGTGGCGTGGCAGCAACATTTTGTCTGGAGCTCCCACGATCCTGAAAAATCCTCGACTCTACATAAACTGGACATTCAATTGATAGGTTCTTGAATTCATCAAATTTAAATTTAAATTCAAGTTCTGTGAATATTTTATTCAAATTCTGTTATTATTTCATCACGGGATAGCTGTTTCACAATACTTGGATATTAAAAGAACTTGGAAAGGAGTTTCACAGAACTTGATTATCAATTTTGAAATGTAATTCAAATTCCTTGAAAACCCCGTCCTAAGACTAATGTCACCAAGTACCTACCTACCCTTAGGTACCGATGATTGGAAGTTACAGAGAAAATGCGATGTTCGTACGTTGATATAAAAAATGTTGATTTAAATAAAACAATAACTTTGTAACCAAGATTTTTATATATTTTTTTATTACCGACCGGTTTCGCTTAACACAAGCATCTTCGGGGTTTAAAATTAAACTGATCAGTTTAATTACATAACCTGAAGATGCTTGTGTTAAGCGAAACCGGTTGGTAATTAAAAAAAAAAAAAATCGTGGTTACAAACGAAGTTATTGTTTTATTTCAATTAAAATGTCAAACAACAAAGTGACCGCTTTCTACAAAAAAAAATTAAAAAAATAATAACAATTTAAAACGTTGTTCGCTGTATAATAATATAAATTTTTCAAATAACCCTTGCCTAGATAAATTATTGCCGATTATTATACAAAACACAAATTGATACTTGATTGCACTAAAGTGAAAACTTCATGTTATTATGTTCGTTCATCAAAACAGGTAAGATGCGAGTAACGAAGCTACCCATATCAAAATAACAAAAAAGATAATAAACCCATTCAAATTTATTAAAAAGGCTTTAGCATATCATTAAAATGTCTAGACTTCTTAATCAAACCTCAGCAACTGACGTTTACTGGAAGGTTCTACAAGTGTTCTTTATCCTAATTTACTAGCTAATCTTTTGTCTCTAATTAAATATTTTTAATCTTACCTAAAGATCTGGGGAGCGCGCAATATTAATGGGGGACATTAATATCTGTCGTATCTTTTCTTCAAATTGTTACCTTAATTCATCGGATCTAATTTTGGAGGTTCTGCCCTCCGCTTATTTTTAAACAATTTGCAATTTATTTGTCTGATTTTTTAATGTTTTGCCGTATATTTTTTTATGTACCTAAATGAAACAAGGTGTTTTTTTTTCAAATAAATTCAGATAATATCGATGACTAACCTCAGATGATCTCCGCGGGGAAGTAGTATGATATTTGGCTCTGGTCCTAGAGATTGCGAGTCTTGTGCATTAATGGAAAAACTAATTCATTAGAAAATACTATCCTTATCTCATTTGTGAGAGATTGCTGATAGAGAGACTGTGCAATAAGTTGGGTCATTTAAAAAAAGTTATTTTTAAATTCTAAGAGCGATAAAAGGGTTCAAAACGACGTGTTTAAAATTTTTCAAATTTTTGACACGATCTTCTTCCTCCGGATTTGCTAACTTCAAAGTTTTGAAAATTTTCATTTTAAAGAGTTATTTCTAGTGTATATCAGTTACCATGAATCCTTTAAACCATATTTTTTGTAATCTTCCAAAGCAAATACTGGTGTCCTAAAAGAAAGTTAATATTTGTTTTGCTTTCTGTGTGAACGCATCTTTTCCGAGGGGCGCGGGGGGTATGTCAACCAGTCTGGCTATGTCTAGTCTGGCTCTTGGGAATTTAGTCGCTATGAAGCATTTCTGGGGAGCGACCGCGCGTTGTTTAAGCGTGAGTTTTACAAAAATGGTGATTCGGCGATTGTATCGCAGAGAGAGGAGCGTAGGAGATTCTGCAATATTTGAGATTTTCGTCAATTCAATAATGCGCCAAGCATTCCTCTCATTCGAAAACGGGTCAAAAGGTTTGAAGAGATCGATACAACGCTGGCAAAACCAAAATCCGGGCGACCAAGGTCATCGAGAACGGTAGAAAACGTATAGAGTGTTTATCAGACTTTTCGTGACGACTCAAACTTTAAATGTGCATAGATCATCGTTACACAGCATTTTGCACAAATACCTAATGCTGCACCCCTACAAACTTACTGGCTATTACCAAAGAACATGGTTCTAGCAAGACGGAGCAACATCACATACGTCCAATACGTCTCTGCCACGAGTTCATGAAATTTCCCTGGCAAATTGATCTCCAGGAGAGGTGACATAAATTGGCCTCCTCGTAGTCCTGACTTAACCCCTGTGGACTTTTTCCTGTGGGGTTATCTCAAATCTAAAGTGTACGCCAAAAATCCGACTTCCCTGATGCAATTAAAAGAAAATATCCATCACAAAATGGCAGCCATTACGAAGCCTACCTGCCGAGCCGTCATAAGAAATTTTACTCTTTGATTAAATGAATGCCGCGAACGCGATGGTTTACATTTGGACGATATTATTTTTAATAAACAAATTTCCAAATTATGTATTCTAGTATTTAATAAACATTTCTTCGATAGAACCCTTACTTTTTAAAAAATCGATCCACTAAATATAAACTTTCTTTTGGGACACCCAGTATAGTATATTTTTACGAAATCATTTACAAAAAGTCCCAAGATTCAGTCTCGCAAAATAATGCCCAAATTTGAGAGTAAGAAGGATTTTGCTGGTATTTGAATACACTGCCCAGAGATAATTTTAATTATATGTATATATATTTTTTTTAATGAATAAATCAAAACATTCTCTCTTTTTCGTGTTTTATTAAAAATAGTTCATTTTTAATATTTTATCTAACATTTTTTAAAGATTTAACAAGGATGAGTTTTTTTCTAATATGTGAAATGTCAAAGTCAATCCGGAGGAAGAAGATGATATCCAAATATTATTAAAAAAAATACGTGATTTTATATCTCCATTTAACACCCTTTTTTCACTATTAGACAAATCTAAACAAGAATATTTTTTCCCATACAGTCGTGACCCACCCTTCTGTACAATGTATATTACTTCAAATGAGTTAAGAGGGTATAACCAGACACAATCGAAAATTAGTAATTTTTAAATCAAATTCTAGACGTATCGACTCTTTTCTACAAAAATACATAAATTGATTTCTAAAGATTGTTATTTTCATCTGTTTATGTTTTAAATTTTAAGTTATGTTTTAAATTTTTAAAAATGTGTATTTAATATATTTATTTATTTATTTACGCCCTTGGAGCATTTACATCAATCATTTAACATAGTAATAATAGAAATAGAAAAATAAAATACCTGTTATTTTATATTTTTATTTTTCTTCCTTTACAATAATAGAAAGGAAGCAGAATTAAATAAAAAGAAATAAAAATAAAGACAATATAATAAGGTTATACCGTTGATCGTTGGCAGATTTGTTAAATTTTCAAACGAAATATTGTATTATACAACACATATTTCAAATCGTATAATCATAGGAAAGCTACTTTTGAGAATTATAATTTTAGGTCATATAATATAATTTAAAAAAAAAAAGTAGGTACATGTTTTGCGACGAAAATACTGTTTGTCTATTGATGTACGGCCTTACAAACTAAAATATTTGAGATTTTTTTTACATTCTTATTTTGCTGAGACATTCTTGAAAAATTATAAATACTTGTGATCAAAAAGTATTTAATTGCAAAAATATACGATATTAAGAAAATTTGTCATAACGCGTTTGATAATTTTTATTGCTTGCTTGAAAGTAGGTTATATATTAAAGAAAATTTTGAATGAAATAAAATCGATATTGAGTTAACCCTTTGAATAATAAGAAAATAATTTTCTGTCAAATTTTGCCTGTCAAGGTTTGCGCGCAAAATTCCTGGTTCTTCCCACGCATTTTAAATGTTCCTATTTATTGGTTTTTTTAACGCTTTTGCAAAAACAAAAATTGTTCTAAAATCTAGATAAAATAATCTTTCCGGTGTGTTTATTAGAAATCAACATTTTTATTTTTAAATATTAAAATTTTAATATTGGAAATTTAAATTGGCTAAAAAATGCATACCTGCGAATATTCGAATTAAAGTAATTAAAATAGAATAAACTTAAAATTTAAAATACAGACTCCCTTTCTAAATAAAATTTGTAATAAAACTGTCACCTCACTTTTTATCACTTTCATACAATTTTATTTTAAAATTAAATGTGTGATACGTCACAAATTGGCGAAAAATTAAACCGTCACTTTTGATCGAGTTTGTAAAATATCTGAAAAACCTAGCTCATATAATTCTAAGACAATGAGAAGCATTATTTCATTCCGTTTCTAACATAAAAGAAATCACAAATATTCGCATGACAGGAAGAGAGATATCAGGCTTTTAATAATGCACTGTCGCTCTGGGACAATCTGGGTCTCCTGTTATTATAACGGCATATGATGTTTTGGGACAACTTGGGTCTCCTGTGATTAGACGGGTTAATGTTGGTACGGAGAATAATCCATTTTTCTTATCGGGATCGCCCTGATTGAAATTTGATTTCTCGGCCGCTGGTTAGTGGGCCTCAAGATATATGTGTTTTGCTGCGTGTATGTTTTCATATCCTGTTAATTAAGTCTCCAACAAATTCTCTAACAATTGAAGACGTTGTAGTTACGCTTATTCTATGTATACGACTTCAATTTTACTGCATTGTACTATAAGTTTGTTTTTTTTTTCTTTATTTTAATGGTTATAAGTAGTTAGTTACAGATTTTCGTCTTCATCTTTTTGTGAACCGCTACAAAGGTGAGGTTAACCAAAACAAATAAACTGCATAAAAAGTCGAATATCTATTCTCGTACGTTTTGTACGTACAGAAATATATTCGTGTCAGATTTGGTCACGACCATTAGCCGTTAAAAATCCGATCTAACGGCTCGTGCAGGCTGCACCGCTCGTTTGAAAACTTTTCTGCATTTCCGGCGCGAGCTGCGACAGGCCTCCCTCGGTTTTCTCCCTCTCCTCCATGGAGGGGACGGTGGACGTACGTCCGGCGCGGAGGAACGGCACGTCTAAAACCAGCATCAATGACCTACGACAAGGCTAGAACCAAATGCATGATGGCGGTTGGGTTTGGCGGGTTTTTGAGCGCAGCGGAGTCGATGACCGAGCACTGCGCATGCACTTTTTTGTTGCCTTATTTTATAAGAAACGCTGGAATCGGCATCTGGCAGCGACACCATGCAATTTACAGGAGTGCTGTGTTTCTATTAAAATTTTCTGAGTTTTTCCGGAGGGTGAAAATTATGGTTTGTTCTTCTTGGTAAAAATTGATAGCAATATAGATACAATGATTTACCACGCGGTAGGTAACATACATAACTCTATAATCTCTTAATTTAATATTATTTGCATATTCTTAATTCACTGGATATTTTATTCAAATACCTTTTTTTCTTCGTAGACATTTTAATCAAGATTATATTTAAATAATCAAATTGTGAGATTCTTGAAATACCTAATCCTTTAAAAAAAGTTTAACTCTATGTTAGGGAACGTACCCAAACTACGTGACCAACTTTTTGCAATTTTTAAACCCCCCCCCCCCCCCCCCCCCGGTGACCAAAATCCTAAGGAACCCGCCGCTCATTTGTATGGAGCGTGACCTTTTGAAGACCCCCCCCCCCCCTAAAAGTGTCACGTAGTATGGGTACGTTCCCTTATCATGTATTGATGAGGCCGACGAGAATTATTTCAATGTAAACAATGACATCATGAGTAAGTAGTGCGTTTAAAGTAGGTGTAATCGATATAGGTATTTATAATATAATATTATATCGAATTCGATTGCGCAAATACGTATCCTTACGTCAGTCAAGACGAAATTAAAGTAATGCAATGTAATGATACATTATATTCTATTTCGAATAGCTTAATTATCCATTTTCACCATACTTAAAAACCTTTTTAAACTCTTCAAGAAGATTCATTGTAGTTAAATCTTAATATATAAAACAAAGTCGGGTTAGTTACACCATTTATATTTTTACGATCATTGATTTGTTGGATTTGTCTCCGCCCCGAATAGTAGAATAGCTATTAAAACATCAGAAAAATTCAGGAAAAAAAAGTTATGAAGAAAATTCTTTTCCCCATACATTTTGTATAAAAAGAATTATCATATTTTGAAAGAGCTGCAGCAATATTGTGATAAGTATAATATTGAATAGTGAGTGAATTCCAAAAATTCAAAAACGTCAAAGCGCTGATTGTTTTGCTTTTGTTCTTAAACATGCTGCCCCTCTTTCTTACACACTAAATGTCAATAGTCGAAAATGAGACAAACGGTGTACGTTTGTCTGCACCCCTCCAAAGGAAAAATTCAATAATTATAATAAATCTCCCTCACACTTATGAAAATGAAACGCAATTTCCGTAAGTAAGTCGAAAAGTAAGAAAATCACAAAAAACATAAATCCGTTCACAACTCCATCTCTGATACTGATAAAAACAAAACACTGACAGTTGGGAATCGATAATTGCTTCATTGTGTTATTTTTAACTTTAAAAAAAACTGAATTTAATTCAGCTAATAAGTTAACACGACAGTAATTGATTCTGAGTCGGTATGAAGTTCGCTGGGTCAGCCAGTTTCCCTTAGATAAAACACGGTAAATATTTTATTGACAATATACTCATAAGTAAAATGTTTTTAAAGATATATCCACCTGGGTAATTGTGATATATGCAATTATATCGCATTTGTATCTATGTAGTAATTCGGGAATGCTCGGGTCGCCGAACATTGCCGATCGGGCATACGAGCCGGGACAGCGGTCCGGTGTACGGCCGCGGCCAGAACCATTCTAACTTCCAGTATAATCAGTCGCTACCGAGACAAATAATATTACTTATTGAATCCATTGTACTCTTACAATAAAGACGAGAACTTACGTTTAACATATTTATTATTATTGTGTGGCTAGTGTGGCCACAATAAAAGTACATTACAATTGGCGCAGCCGTATTAAAGTACAATATTGGATTACCAAATTGGATCACAAAAAAAAAATTACCAAAGCGGGGAGAGCTAAGTCACCCCGAAAAATTTTTCAAGGCTACCTACAGCCGAGGCGGAACATTGGAGTATTTTTTCGGGTTTGTCTGACCGAGTGAAAGGACCGGCAGAACAAACCGAGGATATCTCTGGCTATTCCTGGAGCCACAGTCAGAGTTCTGGAGTACCATCCAAGGGTACTCAGAAGCAAGAGGCGGTGGTCGTTTTTGGGGCTCAACAGAGCCTTTCCACGAAGGTGAAGTTCCGAGGGAGTGCCGAGGGAAGGCATTCATTCTTACAAGGCAAACAGTGCTAGTGTCGAGGAAGGTCACTCACTCATCAAGAGGAAACAATCTGGAGACGTTGCAACCGCAATTTCTAAGATAGGTTTTTCTTTTCTTTCTTGTGGAGGATTTGTCTGGGTTTTTTGTAATTTTTTCCGGGGTAGTATTGTTGTCGTAGCTTCGCGTGATTATTTTTTTTCCTTTTGTGAAGATGGAATCGGCGAGAATTCCACCGTTCTCTCACATAAACGGAGATTGGGATGTGTTTCAACTCAGATTAGAGCAGTTTCTCGTGTTACATGATGACATTACCGAGATTAAGAAAAAGGCTTATCTGATAAACTCGCTTGAAACGGAGACCTTGACTCTTCTGTCCAACTTATGTTTCCCGATTAAAATCACAGATGTTACGTTTGAGAAATTAATTGAGTTGCTAAAAAAACATTGTGGTAAATGTAGATCTCTTTTTCAAGAGCGGGAATCATTTTTCCAAGCTAAACAGAATCATAACGAATCGATAAGGGATTTCGCCGCAAGAATTCGAGGGCTCAGCTCATTCTGTCAGTTCGGAAACAGGCTGGAGGATAATCTTGTAGACGTGTTTGCAATCGGTCTACTTCCGGGCCCAGTACGGGTAAAATTGTTTGTTGAAGGGCCTAAACAAAACTTTAATCAACTAGTTGAACTTGCAGTGACCGCGAAAGGTCCTGAGGTCGATTCAATCAAGATGAAGTTGGAAGTAAATTCGGTAAAGGAATTTGGAAGATCGGCTTCTCCGGCGCGAGAAATAAATTCGGTAAAGAGATTTGGAAAATCGGCTTCTCCGGCGCGAAAACTTTATTATCGGTCGAATAGTTCCGATTCATGTAGGTCGGATAAACAAGTTAAAACCGGTTCATCACTAAAAAAGTGTAAGATCTGTGGGAAATCAAATCATGACACTCATAACTGTAAGTTTAAGCAAGCTAAATGTTATTCTTGCGGTAAATTGGGTCATTTACAGAGATTTTGTAAAAACGGGTCAGTAAAATCAGTTATGAATTGTAATAATGAAAATATTGAAAATGTAGCTTTTGTTAAGGCAATCAAGGCACAATTGAAATTAAATGGGAAATCCTTCGAAGCGATGATTGATTCAGGATCATCAGTTTGTGTCATTCCGGAGACATTGTTTTGTAAACATTTCAGTAATATAGAGTTGTCACCCGAAACACGAAAAATTTCAGGTTACGACGGGAATATGTTGACTGTTGTGGGTAATGCAAATTTCAAGGTCGAATACAATAATCTAGTTAGGTTAATAACCTTTGTCGTTGTAACAAGCGGTTCGGAAATGATTGTGGGAAGAGATTTCATGGAAATCTTTAACCTCAACATTGTTTCAAAACAAAATTCTATCAATTCAGTTTCATCGGAAAAAGAGAAAATTGATAAAATTAAAAATAAATTTCCAGAAGTTTTCGACAAGAAACTAGGTCGATTTAATAAATTCAAAGTGAATTTTAAAGTAAAGAAAGATGCGGATCCTTTTTTCTGTAATGCTAGACCGGTACCGTTCGCTATTAGAGATAAGATCGAATGTGAACTTAAATCAATGGTGAGGGATGGTATTATTTCGCCAGTGAAAAGCAGTGAGTATGCATCTCCCATCGTTCCGGTAGTAAAGAAAAACGGCGAGATTCGTATTTGTGTAGATTATAAACGAAGTTTAAATCTTATTACAGAGTTAGAGAAATACCCGCTACCTAGGATCGAAGAGGTTATCCACAAGGTTAGTTCGGGGAAAATTTTTGCAAAACTGGATTTAAAACAAGCTTATTCACAGTTAGAACTGCAGGATAGCTGTAAGAAATTTACAACGATTAATACACATTTAGGATTGTTTGTTTACAATAGACTTGTGTTTGGATTTAAATCTGCTCCGGCAATTTTTGCTAGAACAATTGCAAGTTGTTTGCAAGGGTTAAAAGGCGTGGCATTTTACTTAGATGACATTATTATCTCAGGGATCAACGAAAAGGATCTAATGGATAATATCATGGCAGTCTGTAAACGACTACAAGATTGCGGTTTATGTGTAAATACGGAAAAATGTCAATTTTTTGTAAAAGAGTTAGAATTTTTGGGGTACATCATTTCCGAAAAGGGAATCCAACCTCAAACGGATAAATTAGAAGCCATTAAGAATGCACCTTATCCGACGGACGTTCATCAACTTAAAAGTTTACTAGGATTTTTCAGTTTTTACCGGAATTTTATACCTAACATGTCATCAATTCTAGAACCACTTCACAATCTTTTAAAGAAAGATGTCAAATGGGTTTTTTCTAGAGAATGCGCTAACGCAGTAGATACAATAAAGAATTTGATGAGTAAAAATACGATTTTGACAAATTACATTCCGCACCTTCCGGTTAAACTTTTTACGGACGCGAGTACATCCGGTCTGGGGGCGTGTCTATGTCACTCATTCGCAAACGGTACGTTGCGACCTATAGCGTTTGCATCTAGAAGTTTAAATAGCGCGGAAAAGAAATATAGCATCTTAGATTTAGAGGCTTTAGCTATAGTGTTCGGTTTGAATAAATTTTTTCAATACTTATATGGCAGAGAATTCACGTTGTGTGTTGATAATCTGCCTCTGATGAGAATTCTCGGTGAGCACAAGAATATTCCTGTTCTAGCCGCAAACAGATTGCAAAGGTATGGAATTATTTTAGCAGGGTTTTCTTATAAAACGGAATTCGTAAGATCGTGCAAAAATCAAGCGGATTTCCTATCTCGACTACCTTTAGAATCGTCAGTTGAGGAATTCAAAGAAGACTACGGGTCTGAGTTCGTAAGTTTTGTTAGCAATTGTGAACATCTTGACGTTAATTCGATTAGGGAAGCCACTAAAGTAGATACGGTCATTCAAGGCGTAATGACGTGTTTAAGGCAAGGGTGGCCCAAACGTGTTAAACGCGAGGAGGAATTATGGAAATTCTGGATAAAAAGGAACGAACTTTCGATTGTTAAGGATTGTTTATTTTGGCAACATAGAATTATTGTTCCAAGTTCGTTGCATAAAAAAGTGTTAGAGCTCGTGCATCGTTCACACTTAGGTATTGTTAAGATGAAAGGGTTAGCAAAGGGTTATTTCTGGTGGTCATCGCTGAGCAAAGATTTAGAGAAAATTGTTCAGGAATGTCCAGAATGCGCGTCGACGAAACAATCTCCGCCAAAGAGTCAATTATCGGTATGGCCTAATTCTGGGAAGGTCTGGAGTAGGTTACACCTGGATTATAGTGGACCGCTGGCAGGGAAAATGTTTCTGGTCATCTGCGACTCATTCACTAAATGGGTTGACTGTATTGAAGTTCAAAGGGCAGATTCAGCTAATACTATATTTGAATTGAGGAAATTATTTTCAAATTTTGGCTACCCTGAACTCATAGTGTCAGATAACGGAACTTGTTTTACGAGTGAAATTTTCCAACAGTTTCTTCGGGAAAACAATATTAAATTCATGTCATCTCCAGTTATGCACCCAAAAAGTAATGGGATCGCTGAAAATTCAGTGAAAACTACTAAGAGTTTTCTTAAAAAACTTATGGTAGGAAATAAATTTCAGGTTGATTACAAGGATAAATTGTTACATTTTTTGTCCGATTATAGAAATACTCCACATTGTACGACGGGAGTCGAGCCAGCAGTTTTATTGTTTGGTAGGAAACTTAGATCTACTTTTGACAGTCTCATTCCGAAAGAGAATGAACGGGTTGTGTCAAAACAACATGATTTGGCGAATAAGAATATTGAGGCAAATCAACGTAAACAATCTAAGTATTATGGTGGTGTAAAAACAAGAAATTTTATTGTGGGACAAAAATGTTTAGTTAAAGATTTCAGGAAGAATAATAAATTTACATGGGTAAAGGGAATTGTTACAGATAAAATTGGAAAAAAATTATATTTGGTAAAAACTTGTGATTCTCAATTAATTTGGAAACGTCATGTGGATCAGATGAGGAACTTATCAGTGTCTTGGTGTGATGTTGAGTCAGATTTGCCAGATTCCGCGTCTGATGACACGAGGACTGAGCACTCTGAGAAAGAGTTATCCAATCTGTGGAGTGAGTTAACGGTGTTTTCTCCTGATTTCAGATTTGCGGAGGGAGGAGAGAGGTCACCGGAGGTCACAGACACGGCAATCGCTGGTCCAAGTCAAAGTTCAAATCCCTGGTTGGGGAGACTCCGCCCAAGATAGTCCACAAGGAAGGAACGGAAAGCCTTCTAACTTAATATAATTTTGTGTGAAATATTAATAATGATGTGTTTATGAAAAAACATTATAAGAACTTGAGTGAAATATCAGTATAATATTTACAGTGTTTGAATTATATAGAATCATGAAATACTTGAAATACTTAAATATGTAGTGACTGATTTACAGGGGGAAGGGTGTGATATATGCAATTATATCGCATTTGTATCTATGTAGTAATTCGGGAATGCTCGGGTCGCCGAACATTGCCGATCGGGCATACGAGCCGGGACAGCGGTCCGGTGTACGGCCGCGGCCAGAACCATTCTAACTTCCAGTATAATCAGTCGCTACCGAGACAAATAATATTACTTATTGAATCCATTGTACTCTTACAATAAAGACGAGAACTTACGTTTAACATATTTATTATTATTGTGTGGCTAGTGTGGCCACAATAAAAGTACATTACAGTAATAAAAAATTCAGAGTGTGCAGTTCACAAGCGGTAAAGGTGAAACCTTAAGAAAACTAAAGTAGACAAGAGTGGGGAGACTACGAAGCCTTTATCGATGTGAAGGATGATTTTTTCCATATTTTTTCCTTGAATTCCAGTGCACCTGCTCCTATACATTTGGTCATCTTATAATTTTTTGAGTTTTCTTCGTCGGAGTCCTTAGATGTCGCTTTATTTTATTTTTTCCTTGCCTGTTCATTTTGATTTTTCAAAAAAAAATTTTTTTTGGATTTCGTAAGATTTGATCCTTGGTCCGCTGAATGTCTGGCCGCTAAGGTCCGTCAGGCGCCTCATACCACTAGACCAAAGGAGGCCTGCGTGGGACTGTGATTTATCGTTTTATGAGGAAGCCAGTACCCGTAAAATAAATAAATATTTATTGTTATCTCATTCTCTCGCAGGCTAAATCCGTAGATGTATTGCCTCTTTTTAGTGTCGCTCGCTTCCGTTTGATCGAGTTTCAAATCACAACGGTGCTAAACAAGTTTTAAAAAACCTTAAGAGGAATATAAACGCTAGAAATATTTCGAATCTCATGCCTGCAAAATTAAAAAATCGAGCGTCTTTTTGCACCAGGCTAGTGAGCGAAAAAGTGGTTTTTATTTATTTTGTACATAATTTTATAAGAACGAAAAAAAGTTAGAACATGGAAAACCTCAAAAATAGTCTTAGCCATAAAGGGGTATTTAAAAAAAATTGTTTCTTGTATTAATTACTTCATAGTTAAGTCATGAAAAAATATTTTTTTCGGTGGTCTACGCTTATATTTTTTGTTACATAAATAATAATTTTATTGTAATTCCAATAGAAAAACTAGTAAAAGCTTCGATTTATCCGTGGCATATTTTTTAATGTTCATACTGTAAGCCGATTCTTTGTTAATCAAAATAGTATCTAAATAGGATTTCACGTATATATTCATCTTAACATTTAAAAAAAACCTTAAATTTCTTTGTTCCGGAAAATGGGGAAGTAATTCATTACCACACATTCCTTTTACTTGTGATTACTGAAGAGATGGAAACTATATCTACACATATGTCTATACAAATAAGAACATACTACTGGTACCCAAAAGAAACCGAACTGATGTTGTGGTGGGCAGTGTATTTGTAGTACCGCGTTCTGCCGCTAGGGGGCGTATAGAGCCACCATTCCCGTGTCAGTAAGCCAAACGTCATCGCTAAAGAAGGTTCCGTTCGGTTTGTGTGAATTTTTTAGTGACAGTTGTTTTGTGTACTCGTCGTTTTTGCAATGGCTGATTCTCGTGAAAAGCGCGCGGCCATAAAGTTTTGCTTTTTGCTCGGAAAAACTGGCACAGAAACTCTTGGAATTTTAAAAAATTGTTGAAATAAAAAAAAATGGATAACTTCGGAATTCTTCTTTCAAAGCAAAGCATGCTTCCATGCGACCTTGTTTTTGTTCAGCAGTCGAGGCACGAATTTGGCAGACACCCTTTTCATCCTCAAATCTTCTTTTAAAATTCGCTGAACTGAACTTCAAGTCACTCCAGATGTCTCCACAATGTCTTCAACGGTCCGTCGTCGATCTTCAGGGATGATTTCGCGAATTTTTTCAACATTTTCATCGATTCGGGCCATGGACGGACGAACAGGTTTGTCGTCTGCTATTTTGTCGTTGACTGCTGAACAAAAACAAGGTCGCGTGGAAGCATGCTTTGCTTTGAAAGAAGAATTCCGAAGTTATCCTTTTTTTTATTTCAACATTTTTTTAACATTCCAAGAGTTTCTGTGCCAGTTTTTCCGAGCAAAAAGCAAAACTTTACGGCCGCGCGCTGTTCACGAGAATCGGCCATTGCAAAAACGACGAGCACACAAAACAACTGTCACTAAAAAATTCACACAAACCGAACGGAACCTTCTTTAGCGATGACGTTTGGCTTAACTCGGGAATGGTGGCTCTATACGCCCCCTAGCGGCAGAACGCGGTACTACAAGAACTCAGCCCACCACATCAGTTCGGTTTCTTTTGGGTACCCCCTTGTAAGTTATGTAAGTAGAAAAAAGAGTAATAAAAATACATTTTATTAAATGTATCATATAATCAAAGAAAACATCGTACGTTATTTATTTATTTATTTATTGTTGTTATACGCCCGTAGGGGCTTTTACATAGATTAGAAAATAATATTTAAGATATCTAGGATAACACATACATAGAATTTATACCAAAAGTTATAAAAGTGAAAAAACTTTTAAGAATATACAAGTAGTTTTTAAAGAAAAAAAAAACCACTTGTATAATCTTGTGGAAACCCGTGAAATATTTTAAACAATGTAATATTTAACAATAACATAGAACAAAATATAATATAAACATTACAATAACAAATCAAATCGTTAAATATATTATACCCATGTTACAATAATTTGTAGGATTCAACAAAGTGTTGGTTTAAATTGCATTTTAGAATGTAAAGGGAATCAGCAAATACATCTACAATACCACCAAACTTGTTGCCTAAATAATGCATCCTATTGGTAAGTGAGTGTGATTGATAGTTAGTTGTGTATGTGTTGCAAAAGAATGTTATATTTTGTCTAGTATTCCTTGTCGGTACAAGAAGTTTAATAGTAGAAACGATGGCAGGGCTGTCAATTAGGTTGTTCATAATTCTGTACAATAAAATTAGGTCTGAAATGATTCTTCTGTCAGACAGCGTAATTAAATTTAGTCGATTCATTAAACTTAAATAATTAATGTTTTCTATTGGAATTTTGAGTTTGAAATTTAAGTACCTAAGAAATTTGTGTTGAACTCGTTCTATTTTGTTAGAGTGTACTTTATAGAAAGGGGACCAAATAGGTGAATTATATTCAACTTGACATCTAACTAATGAAATGTAGAGTGTTTTCATGCAATCCAAAGACTTAAAATCAGTTAGGGTTCTACAAAGGAAGCCAAGAATCTTTAAAGCGGAGATAATATATAATTTAATTTAATTTTTATAACGGAGATACCCACGCTTCAAGTTTGTTCTTTCAACAACTATATTATTTTGTGTTATTTTCATTGTTTTTTATAATTATTTATCTCAATACAGGCTTGTCCTGTTGAGGTTAAAAAAATAATTTTAAACAATAATAACTTCCTTGTAAAGCAACAATAAATAAATAATTATTATAAATAAATGAAACAATTAAACTTTGTTCGAACCACTTTTATATTTGAGTAAATCCGACCGGTTTCAGAACGACAGTTCCTTCTTCAGGGCAAATGTATACTGATTTGAAAAAGGAACGGTCGTTCTGAAACCGGTCGGATTTACTCAAATACAAAAGTGGTTCAAACAAAGTTTAATTGTTTCATTTATCTATAATGGATAACCACAAAGTTATAGCCACCTTCAAAAGTACAAATAATTATTCTTCAATATTCTGACCACTGAATGTATAAATAACAATGTAAAATGGTTTTGTGAGCTAACATGTCGGAATACATTTAATATTTATTTTTGATACCGTCCCTGTAGGTATCTATATTCTGCACAATTTTGGCAACATTATAAATTATATTTGTAGAAATTCATTTGTGTCAATTCCTTTGTAGAGATTTCGCATACGAATTCGCTTACCGCCATTAAATGGTTGATTTATTGACATGCAAGTTAGCATATAGCCGAAAAACACATATGCAGGTATATGCAGGAACCGAACGCTTTTGTGCAAAAACCCCAGCAGCATCTGGTTTTGCCGTGAACTCTGACTTTTGGAATCGATGAGTTAATAACCCCAAAAGTTTCGTTAAATTCAAAATGTATTTATTAATTTTGCATTCGCATTTCGATAGCGTTGCGCCGCTTGGCCGAATTCCGTTTGATAACTTTGGTGATAATATTAATAAAGATATGCGTACATAATATGTTATATTAGTGGCATTTGACCCATTCAATCCCACCTTCAAGTATCTCAGTATTTATTTATTACTCGCCCTATAATGGGCTTTTACATTCAAATTTATAAGTTGTTTGTATCACTGTTATTGTAAATACTTAAAACATTAAAAAATAAAGAAAATATACTACGATGAAAATACGTAACAACAAAAGCAAAAAAATAATAAACGTTGGTAAAATTGTAAACAGAGACTATAATATGTATAAGAATCCGCAAGAAGACGTAACTAAATATTCAATATAACAAAAATAGTATTAAGTGTACGAAATAAACATTTGTATTGATTATTTTTAAGATGAAATATATTTCCCAGATCAGAAAATTCATATCAGAGAAATTTTGATAAGGCACTGTCCTGAGGTCCTAGCATGGTCGATCGATATAGGTTTTATCGAAAATGTCGGTAACTTGTAATCGCTACCTAGCACGACTGCAGGCCGCTAACGAACTAACAACAGTTCACAACGATTAAGGGTTCCTATTTTATTTGACGTGAACTATTTTTTGTTCGTTAGCGGCCTGCAGTCGTGCTCGGGAGCGATGACAAGTTACCGACATTCTCGATAAAACCTATATCGATCGACCATGCTAGGGGCCCAGGTGTTGTTAAAATATTGGCAAGATTTTTTTGGGTATATGGATGTTGATTAATTGAAGCAATTCAGGACAGTAAATTTTGTAATGCAGTATTTTATGTAATAGTAATAAATCTGTGCTTATTCTTCTTTCTGAAAGTTTCAATAGGCACATTTTATCCAGTAGGTAGGTAATTATAATCAATGTTTTGTAGAGTAATATGCAATTTATAGTTTATATACCTCAGGAACTTACGTTGAATCTTTTCAGTTTGTTGGACATGTTGAATGCATATTGAAAAGGGGAGACCGGAGAGTTTTAGTTTCGCCCTGGTGAGAGTGCGTCGTGCGTCGTACGGAATCGAAACGTTGCTTGAATCATTAATTTAATACAAAATTGTAAAAAAATTGTGAATTGTTATTAACAGCAATTCTTTTAATTCGTGTAATAACGAAAATAGTTTATTATGCCAGTTATGATAAGTTTTCCACTGCTGACAGTAAATTGAATGATATAATTAGTAAAGTGTGACAATATACTTGTAAGTATTTTTTCAGTTATAAATTATGTTGAGGGTGTAGAAGGGGCATATTTATTTTTTATTAAAGAAATAAGGCGATTGCATATTAAATAGGATATAATTAATTATTATTACGCGTGACAGCTGTTTCACCTTCTGAAGGTATTTTCACACTGTAGTAAGGCCTCTTACAGACGATATATATTTATATTATTTTTGGTTGGGTAGGTACTTATTATGAAAAACTTATTATTTTTATTATCTTTGCCGGTAGTTCTTAACCGGGGCGCCAGCGCCAACTTTGTGACCGATTTTTAATTTTTAATTTTTTAATTTTTTACCATTTAAGGGGCGCTGCAGAAGTTTTGTCAATATACACTTATACGCTTTTAAAATTTCTTTATTAATTATGTTTCCTTAATATATCGTATTGCGATTTTAATTAACATTATCAAATCAGCTATGTTTGTTCGGTATGTTAATGCATGTATATTGAATAACTTTGCAGCATCTTTATTGCTAACAAGCGATCGAAAAAAACGGAAGGTTGGGTTCCTTAAACATGTATTTTAGAAGCTTTCAATTTAATGTTTGTATCGTTGTTCAACCCTTCACACCTAAGATGCATATTCCAGAAAACGTAGAAACTCTTAATAGAAATATGTAGATACATAAGAAATACGTAATGCATACTAATATATAATTCTATTATAATAATGGCATTTGCCGTGTTTCATGAGTAGCTCTGAAGAGCCAGGTACCTTTCTCTTCACCCTCCCTCAGCTCGATATAAGCAGGTACCCTCTTTACTCCTTTTCTAATTATTTTCTTTTATGTTTAATATTGTTCTCACTGTGTTCAAAAGTTTGCGTTAGTTTCAAAAAGTTACAGAATTAGTTATTTATGTGATCATCTCTTTCATTTTCTCACTTGACTTCTTATTGTGTGCTTAGGACTAGCTGCTATGTTTTTTGAGTTGTTGGACTTATATATTTAGGTTGATGAGTCTAGTCAGCGAGGGGGTTAAATTATTCTTAAAAATAAAAGTAAAATGGAAACCATTAATAATAATATCGTCTTATCTACCTCTATCTCTTTGCAAGCAGTTTAAGTTACAAGGCTGTCACCTCTCTTGTCTGGATGATAATGCATTATTGCAATGGTGAACGCATTGCCTTGTTAAACATTCATTTTGCTTCTCAATAAACGAGTATTTAAAAAATGTTTTTTATGCAATGATTTCAGTTTTTTTTGTGTTACGGTTTAACATAATTACATTTAATTTTTCATAAAAACTTATTATGTCTGCGTAAGTTAGTTAACACTACTAAATATAATGAAAAGCAAACTCCATGCAGCTAATGTAATATGAAGTCGGTAGAGCTTTCTTTCAGTAGATATAAAATTAAAATACGTTGTGTTATCGCTTGAAGTTTTAAACTATGAAAATTGAATATTTAAAATGAAATCCAATTTAATTTTCAAGTGAAGTATTAAAAACAACTATACAATATTGTACGGAATTAATCAAATAAGCTCATGCATTTTTTATTATTATTTATTTCTTAACTTTCAGAAAATGTTTCCAGTATCTTTTCTCAGATTTTCTCTGTCGATTTAACCATTAAAATAACACATTTAATTTTTTCTTATTCATTAATTCTTATTATTTTCTTTTTCAAATATCATTTGTATACTTGGAGGAATTGTGGTAGTATGTGTAAAATTTGAATTCGGAACAGTCTCCGAAGACTTTAGATATTACGTTGAGAAAGTTGCGGTTGCCGGCGGGCGCAACTAAAAAGTATCTCGTGTGCGTGTATAGTCCAGTCAAGTTAAACATAAAAAGGGGGTTGTGCTTGCAAAAAGTCCAGTCATTCTGAATTTTTTATATGTTGTTAGAACCTAATCCAATAGTAAAAAAACAGATTCGCAATTTCCAAAGTGCTGTGCGAGCGGCGGTGGACCCAAAAAACCATGAAATTTTTGGACTTTTTTCAGTTTTTGCTCAGTATCTCGGTGAAGAAAGGGTCTGATCGGTATAGTCAGTATGCATACTTTTAAAGAAGACTAAATTTTCTACAATTTTAGACCAAAGCGAGATATATACAACTTTTGGTTCCCAAGACACAGTTCTTCGAATATAGGCCAGTTGTTATAGGATTTTTTTGCCCGCAACTGTTTTCGCGACTAAAGTCTCTCGTCTGCTAGCACCCTTATTTGCTTCGAATATCGGGTATAATATAATATATTGAAGTATAATATTACGTATAATATTATTATACGTGTGTGTGTTCTTATTGTTACTAATATTTTTTTCTCCAAATTAATTTCATCACCCAGAAACGCATTACTGTGACATTAAACTAAGTAAACATGCGTTTTTTCCGGCAGTTATAAAATATTATGGTTTCTAACCATTTATTTGCGGTATTATCGGATTGCGTTACGCATGACGTGTGACATTTGAAAACATGGAGATTTCTTATCAATATTTATTAGATATTATTTTTGTATTACAAAACAAATACATCGTCATATGTTACAGAGACACGAATTTGATATAATTTCGATTAAGAGGCCAATAAATGCGTCAATGACTTGTCATTGCAAACAATACTATTCATCGATTAAAAGGTTCAGTTATTTATCTGAAACTACGTAACATATCGAACTTACAGTGCAAAATAATTGACGTCCGTTTCTTGATATCCCGAAGAATGCGATAGTATGGCCATGTTAACATGATGTCAAATAATAGGACATAAGCTCGTGGGGAACCAACTTATCCACAGTAGCGGAAACGATCTTAATGTAGCCTGAAGGATAGTGGAAAGACCCCAGTTCCCAGAGAGGGTCCAGTCCTTTCTGTCGTACCAAAGATGGGGAATGAAAACTGAAATTAAAAAAAAATCAGTGTGAGCAATTCACACGCAGTAGAAGTGAAACCTTCAGAAAACTAAAGTAGACAAGAGTGGGAAGACTACAAAGCCCTTTTTTAAATGTGAAGGATGATTTTTTTTCCATATTTTTGTCACCTGATGTATTAACACAAATACTAATAAGATAACCAAGCATATAGGAAAAGGTGCCTAGAATATAATTTAAGAATATAAACTTAAAATCCCTTGTCGGTTGGGTACATAACAGATTTTGCCACCAAACCCTAATCCCACATTGACGTTTTTATCAGCCACGTATTTCTTTAATTCATCATTATACACTTAGTAAAATCTACTTAGCAGGGGTGCCCGGGTTCATGAGGTGAGGTTTGTCCAGGTCTTGTCGGCCGATGCGTCTACCCATCTGCTGCGTGGCGGGCAGGATTGACAGGATTGAGAGAGACTGATTGAGGGATTATTTTTTATCCTCTCCAGCCAGAATCTCTGACCCATCGCTTTGCACCGCAAAGAGAGGGATGGATCCAAACGTCCGTCACTCCTGGGCACACTGATTCCCAGACTCCTACCCACCCCTCATACATATTTCCTTCCCAGAGCTTCCTCTTTATCCTTTCCTTAAAAATACCCTCCACACAGCATCCCATAAGATGACACGGGCCCTGAGGGTAATTATTTTTTTCGAGGCCTCCAGTGCGAAGCTAACGAAAAAAAAACAATTGTATGGACAGTTTTCTTTGTGGAGTTAAAATTTTAATAAAAAAAAATTTTTTCTCATTTGTTTGAATTTTTTAAGTTACTATAAATTTGAAATGGGATAATTGAAATTTGATACTATATCGGTTACCTTTTTTTTAATTTTGTAACAGGGATAATTTGCGCTGAGGGGGAACTGTGGAAGGATCAGCGGCGGCTGCTGTCCGCGTGGCTCAAGGCCCTAGGGGCGGCGAAGGTGGGCCCCAGGAGGCATAACCTGGAGATGCGGCTGGCTAAATCTGTGGACAACTTGGAACAGGTAGGTTTGACGGCCGGCGTACTGCAGCGGTAAAGCTCTTGACTCGCACTCCGAAGGTCGCGGGGTCGAATCCCGGCGTGGCAAATAAATTTTATTTGGTTAATTTGTGTTATTCACAATTTATTCATTTAAAATAATATATAGTATATTTGCGGCACGTTCCAGAGTGGAAGATACTCTCAGTATCGCCCTGGTATAAGACCACAATTCAGAATTAAAACGTTGCTTGAAATGAAAATTCACATTAAATTCACATTCCGATGCAACCTCAATTAGCAATTAAAACCAGAGCCTCTACAAAAAAAAATACTAAACATACCGATAACTCATTCTTCACACGGGCAAAGAAACTTTAAGTACTACGCAACCAAATTATATAACTACATGCCCACCTCACTGAAGCAACTACTAACTACAAATATATTTACAATTCTTCACAAAAAACACATCAAAGACTGGATCAAACAACAAGGTATTCAATTTATTCAAAACATTATAACACCTAACCAAACATAACCAAACACAAATACTAAAAATATATTATTATAAAAACTTTGTTTTGAGACAAAAAATAATACCACAGTATTATTTATACCAGTGGCGAGTGGTCCATAGAAAAAATTCCTACCTATTTACCACAACTACTATTTATCCTAAACATAAACTAGATGCTATGAATAACTGTATATGTAGATCCTAACTGCAACTAATCTTTAATTTATGTATTCGATGCTGCCGCCATGGGTCGACCCACAGTGTCCTTCTTGACAATATCAAGGAGGATACGGTGTTTCTACTTATGTTGACAGCATAGCATTTACTCCCAAACATGGGAACACCTCAGCGCAGGTTCGCCTAGTGAGGTGTTCACAAAATACTACTAGGTATTAACATACATACAGTTACGGATGATTAACATTTTTTTTCTTATTACTAAACTTAATATCTATGTAAACTGATGTAATAATCTGTATTATGTATGTTCAAGAATAGAAATAAAAAAAAAAATAAAAAAAAATGAAAAATAAAAAATAAAAATGGCTTTAGCCAGATCAGATCTGAATAGCCAGGTACTTCCCCACCTTCCTCTTCCCTACCTCCTTCCCCTCCCCACTACCTTCAGCCTCACAACATACCCTAATTGGGGATGCCATAGTCCCACTGGCTCCAGTCGGGAGCAGTTGGGACTCTTGTGCGGTATTCATGTAAAAAAAAAAGCACCGTGTTATGGTTTTTTATATCGTTAATAATAATGATATTTGGCTAATTTATATAGCGCCGTTTTCATGAAAAATTACCTCAATGGCGCTGTATAGTGGTTCACATTTATAGAAAGCAGATATAAAATGTTAAAACTTATTAACTTATTGTTGAAACTCAGTCTTTGACGGATTCAGCTTCAATCTATTTGAGATCATCCATCTGGTTGTCAATTTTTTCTAGTAGTAATGAGATGGAAGGCCAAATGATTCGATTATTTCAGCGACCTCATTTGTGAAGAGGATGAAGAGTAGTGGGCCAAGAACGGATTCTTGGGGTACTCCAGATGAAAGGGTTGCATGGTTTGATTGGTTTTTCCCCATATTTACGGCTTGTAAAGGGTTGCCCAAGTGCGATGTCAGCCAGTTCTTAACGCTCAACACAATGTTGATACAAAATGCTGAATCATCCAAATTGAGCAGTCTGTAAGACAATGTTTCCACCTATAATAACTGGAGTTCAGAAGAAGTACTGAAATTGAAAATATTATAAAAATAATATCAAGAAACTTTAAAAAAAACTACGTGGTATTTTAATCTTGGATACGTTATGTTATACATTCGTATGTTCCCGACACAATACAAACTTCGATTTAAATTCTGAACACATTCAAAATGTACTTATATTTTTTTAGCTCTGGGGGGGGGGGGTATCATCTTTTTTTATTCTTTACCTATTCTTTTGCATTAGTCTAACGCGTGTTGGCGAAGTCCATACGAAAGCGATTTCAATTCGATTTCGAATTTGAATTCGTACCAAGAAGAGCAATGACTTCGGGTGCGAAATTTGGATTTGCATTAGACTAACGCAAAAAACAGTCTTACCCCCCTGGGACATAATTTTAACTGATAAATTACTCAGTCTATTACACAACATCTTATTAACATTTATTCTTTTAACCTTTCGCTTCATCGACTTCAGTGCGTTTTTTCTTTTGTTTTATCAATTAAAACGCAACTCTACTAACCTTGAAAAAGTTCGTATTTCACGAGAATTATGCCTTTAATTGATAACCTTTGAATAATTAAAGATTTTGGAATCTGAATGCAATAACCACTGTCGTTGATGGACGGCGAATGAATGGTCGAGGTTCTTTGCATATACTCGTATCTTATTGACTTATTTAGTTTAACGTTTTATAATAATTACTTGTATTGTGTATCGCGACAAAATTACGCTATATTGTGGGTACTTGCACTGCTTCTAATATTTTTTTTAAAAGGAATTGTATTATTACTAATATGAATGGCACTGAATAATAAACGCATTCATAATAATGACACTGATAATATACACCTTCAAAATTGAATTTGTATTAACAGACTTTTTGATCTGAAATTACGCCACATGGCATTTCTTATGTCCTTCTTTATTCTTTGACAAATGAATGGTGGATGTCGCACTACGTAAAATTAAATTATTTCAGAAAATAGCATCTCGTTTTGACCCCACTGCACCTCTGGATCTGCAGCCAGTGCTGGCGGACTTCATTGGTAACTTGATCAACGAGCTGGTATATGGAGTGACCTTCCACGAGAATGATGAGACCTGGAAATGGCTCATGCATATACAGGAGGAGGGCGTCCGGGCCATGGGGGTGGCCGCTGTCGTCAACTTCATGCCGTATCTCAGGTAAGTGTAGGATGCTTACGGATACTACTTACTGCTACTGCTTACACATCGTCATGTTCATATTATAGCATAAACACCAAAAATGTTCTCCTTCATTGATTTCTAACTAATTTGTTGTGCCCTGAATTATTCAACCAGAGAGTTCCGGTTCATGAAATTCTACCCGTTTTTACCGTTCCTGTTCGTGAAATATTTAAAAATGGTGCCTTTGCATTTTGCATCTAAGTGTTATACTTTGTGCAGACGATTGACATGGGTTGCGCGTTCTCATTTAGTTTTAAGTGCTGCCAGTCTGGAGGTGGTGAGAAGTAACTTGTGGTTAAATTTAACGGACTTAACAAAAATAATCACTAAACGAATTTAGCCAACTGCACCCTGAAAAGCTTATATGGCGGATCAAATGGGAAAGGGGTGTTTTCAGACCTAGCAAAGCATTCGACACCATTTCCCTTAACTTACTACACCAAATTATTAAAAATACAATTTTATCTATGGAGTTTTTCATAAGTAACCAAATATTTTGTTCTACAAAAAGTTTCAAAAATCAATATCTAGATTGTGTTTTTCACACAAAAACTAAGTATATCATATTAAAAAAGTGGATCGTTTTCCAATTTTAAAATAATCACAGTGAGAACAGATATACTATAACAGTGAGTTTAAAAACAAAATCTTGAAATTAGCATGACAAGTGAGTAATATTTGAATTTTTGAATTTGAATATTTGAATTTGAAACCATTTAAATTTGAATTTTAATTTGAATTCGAAGTCTGAAGACAAGTGTCATTTGAAGCCATAGACAAAAAGTTAATCAAAAATAAATTAATACTTTACTCTAGTCGACAATAGATGGCGGTAAATACACCAATTTAAAGAAATACTACCTACCGATATTCATTAACAGATGGCAGTGGATATATAAAATTATTTATATATTAAAGTTATTTGAATTTGAAAAATGGAAAAGGGAAATAAAACACCCAGAGTAAAAAATTCGGACCCGTTCACGAAATCTTTTATGACCCCAAGATCCCCAACTGAACAAGAGGACGATAATTTATCGTCTGATTAGGAAAATAATATAAATGATGACGAAGAAAAGTCTATATCGATAGAGACAAATCAAGTGAGTAACGCACTTACTAACTCGAGAATCATAATTAATTCCATGAAGACAACCTTCTCAGAAAGTAAAGGAAAAATTTCCATGGGCCAAAAAGAAAAAATTAATGAAGGAATGGATAATTTATTTAACATTATAGCTCATTTAGTGGCAGAAAATAATGAAATGAAGGGCGAATTAAAAATTCTCCGACCACTCACAAAAATAGTTACCCATAATTTTAATGAAATGAAAAAAATAATGCAGGAAAATAAATGACTTTTCAATAATATGAACACAAAAAATGAAGAAATTAAAAAAGACATAAGAAAAATAATAGTACCTGAAACTTATGCGGAAAAGGTAAAAAAACATGAGCCGATTGTAATCATAAAACCAAAAAAGAAAAATCAAGAAAATATTGAAACAAAAAACGAAATTAAAGGAAATATTGATCCAGTAAACTTTGGAGTAACTGGAATGAGAAATTTTAAGGATGGAGGGGTAATAATGGAATTCAAAAATTCCACCGATATAAAAAAAATTCAGGATGAGGTGACTGGACTGATAGGAGACAAATATGATGTGAAAATCCCACAAGAAAAAAAACCATCTGTTAAAATTATTGGCTTAGCTGAAAAATATTCTTTTGAAGAGATAGAAATAAAAATAAAACGACAAAATGAATTTATTTTTGAAGAAAACGCCAAAATAAAAGTAACATTTGTAAAAGAAACAAAAAATATAAGAAATCAAACCAGCAACACCGTATATGCTGATGTTGATGGAAAGACATACAACAAGATGTTAAAGGAACAAAAAATAAATATCGGATGGGACCGATGCAGGGTCTTTGACAATTTAAATATCATGAGATGTTTTAAATGTAATGGTTTTAATCATAAGGCTGTAGATTGCAGAAACCTAAAATCTTGCCCAAAATGCGCCAAACATCACGATTTAAAAGAGTGCACCGATGAAAATATTCAGTGTGTAAATTGTATTATGACAAATAACAGATTAGGTTTAAAAATAAATAGTAGTCACTCAGCCATGAGCAGAGAATGCCCGATTTATAAACGAAAATTGGAAGCGAAAATGAGCAGGATCTCTTTTTTATAAAAAAAGTTTACGAGAAAAATGAAATAATATACCTAAATGTACAAAGCATCATTGCACATTACGAAGAGGTCCAAATACTTTTAGAAGAGAAGAAACCATTTATGCTAATGATGAGCGAAACACATGTGACAGAAGATATTCAAGATAATGAAATAAAATTTGAAAATTATGATACCATCCGTTGTAACTCACATAGTCGACACACAGGAGGAGTGATGATTCTCTTAAGTAAGAAATACCCGTATGAAGTAATATCAAATCAGCAAATTGAAAAACTTTGTTGGATCTTAGCCATCACCATTAAAACAGGAAACAAGAAAGGTACATATACTGTTATTTATAGATCGCCAAACACAAGTAAGTGCGACTTTTTAACATATTTTCAAAAATGGTGTATGGAAAATTTACAAGACGAAAATGTAAACATTATAGCTGGAGATTTTAATATAAATGTCAAAGCAAAGGCAGACATATACACAAAAAAATTGAAATATATTATTTAAGCTACAGGGATGAAACAACTGGTTAAAGATTTTACACGAATTACCAAAACCTCGAAAACAGTGATTGATCTTGTAATCTCAAATAAATTCAACTTAAATATTAATATACTAGATAATCCTAAAATTACCGACCATAACATCATTCAGATTCTATTAAATGACAGAGAAAAATAGAACTCCAGCAAAGAAACAAAAGTAATAACTTTTAAAAATTACAAAAAATATGATAAAGAAATTTTCATTCAGACCTTGGAGGCTATTAATTGGAATGAAATAAATCAAATGGAATATAACAAAAAAGCGGACCAGATGATATTAAACTTAAAAAAATCTATTGATGAAGTAGTCCCAGAACAGAAGATACATAAAATAAATAATAATAAGTGGTACACAAAAGAACTACGCAAAATGCAGCACGATAGAGATACATTTTACAAAAGAGCACGCCTTACTAATAATACTATGGATTGGGATAACTACAAAAAAGCGAGAAACGAATACTCCAAAGACATAAACAGAACGCATAATGAGTACATAAAAAATAAAATTAACTCAGAAGAAGGGGATCCCAAAAAAATTTGGAAAAGCATAAAAGAATTAGTACATGGCGAAAACAAAGACGACATAAAAATTGTAAACTTACCAAAAGAGATAAACGAAGAAAACATGGCTAATAGCTTTAATAAATATTTTATTGAAAGCATCACTCAAATCAACAAATTAATACCCAACATTGTTGCTAACCCCATAAATGAAAATAACGACTCAAACAAAGAATTTGGTCTTCAGAAGAATAAATGCAGAATATTTATTTAAAGTCTTAAATGAAATTAAATCAAATAATAGTTCAGATGGATTAACTATTAGTATAATAAGGGATGCTTTTCCAGTAATTGGATCTACACTACTAAATATTATTAATGAGACGATTGAAGAAGGAAAATTTCCACAGTCATGGAAACAATCTACCATTATACCGGTTCCGAAGGTTAAAAATACCAGAAAATGTGAAGAATTTCGACCAAAATATGAGCAGATTCTTGAAGTGATAATAAAAGAACAAATTTTACAATACCTAGATAACCACAATATTCTATGCCAAGAGCAATCAGGATTCAGATCTAATAACTCGTGTGAAACAGCATTAAACGTAATTGTCGAAGAATGGAAGGAAGGAATGAATAGTAATAAATTTATCTTAGCAATATTTTTAGACTTTCAAAGGGCATTCGAAACTATAGATCGAGAAATCTTAATAAGAAAACTTAAAGAAATTGGTTTCTCATCTATAGCCATTAAATTAATAGAAGAGTATTTGAAAGACAGAAAACAGATAACAAAAATAAATAATCAATTCTCAAAACCAATGGAAAATAAATTAGGAGTACCGCAGGGATCGGTCCTTGGACCCCTATTGTTCATACTCTATATTAATGACATGGTGAAAATATTTTCAAAATGCAAAGTACGACTTTTTGCCGATGATACACTTATATACTTAATTGGAGATAACTATGAAGAACTAATAAATATTTTAAATAATGAACTAGATGATGTATCAAGATGGCTAAAAATAAATAAGCTTAAATTAAATACAAAAAAAACAAAATGTATGGTGATTGGATATAAGAAGACATCCAGTGAAAGCAAAATTAAAATTGATGGTGAAATTATTGAAAATGTTTCTGAAATGAAATACTTAGGAGTCATATTAGATCCCAAACTAAACTTCAATAGACATGCCGAATATACCCACAAGAAAATTGGCAAAAAGATATCTTTTATGGGAAGAATTCGGCCTAAAATTTCCAGAAAAACCGCCATCACCATTTACAATTCAATTATTGCTCCACACTTCAACTACTGTTCAAGTATCCTTTTCCTTTGTAATGAAAGAGAACAGAATAAATTTCAAATTCTCCAAAACAGAGCAATGCGAATAATACTCCGAAGAAATAGATTTTCAAAAATAATTAAAATGTTAAAGGAACTTACTTGGTTAACAGTGAAACAAATACTGACCTTGAACACTTTGATATTTATTCACAAAATATTAAACAACATGTTACCAAAATACTTCACAAATAAAATCGTATACAATAAGGACATTCACAGACATTACACAAGGACTTGCAAGGAAATAAGATTAAACAAAAAGGACAAAACGAATACGCAAAACAGTCTGCTGTACAAAGGAATTAAGTTATATAACACACTACCAGATACTCTTAAGTCCTCACCAATTGAAAAGTTCAAGATGGATTGTAGGAGCTACATAAAACAAAAACAAAAAATTTTGTGATTTCAAAAAATTTTGTGAATTTAAAATATTATAATTAAAAAAACTGCAATATGAAATATTATAATCAATTAGAAATTTGTAAACTTAAATGTACAAATTACTAAAATAAAATTCAAATAAAAAAAAAATAAAAAAAAACATAAAAATATCGGTATAGCCAATCCACCGCTAAAATGGATTGTCAATTGAAAATAGAAAACAAACAGTAATAAGAAATAAATATAGCAGTGACAACGGAGATATCAGGTATGGAGTACCGCAAGGCAGCTTCTTGGGTCCTATAATATTCCTCATAGTCTAACGTAGGAAAAATAGAGTAGATCTGTTATGTTTCTATTACTTCTTGTTTGTACTATTCATTATCACGTAGCTACTATATTTATAACTTTTTTTATTTCTTTTTGTATTTTTATACTATATAAATACATTGTTATATTAATTTTTAAATAATTTTTTGATGGTACCAACCTATAACCGGGGCTATTCTTGCTGTGTTATTTATAGATAATCTTAATTTTAATCTTTTATTGGAAATTAAATTTATTTTCTGTAATATCATCTCAACTTGAAATATATCTTACTTATTATACACCTACATTGCCTCGGAACAGACTTTGTCTAGTGAGGCGGATAAAGAAACATGTATATAAATTAAAATAAAATAAATACACGAGTTGCCGACACTAAAACCTATTAATTTTTAGTAATTATTATTTTTTTTAATTGCCGGCAACCCGCGCGTTCATTGAAATAACATTATCATATACAAACCAGTAAGTATCGTCGCACTGGACGATGTCTGTTCTGAGACGGGTACATATATATGGATATACATACATACATAGGTTCACATATGTATACGCATGCATGCATATAATCATTATGGGTACCTGTTTTTATTATTTTCAAGTTTTACCAACGTTTTCGTTCCGTCTTAGGTTCTTCATGAAGTCAATTCGGAAAACGATTCATTGCCTTGTTTCTGGACAGATGCAAAGCCACACTATCCTGAGAAGTGTAATCGAAGCTCGTCGCAGATTCAAAAGAGCGAATTCGTCCAGCGAAGATTCGCAAGAAACTATTAAGGATTTTTTAGATGAGAAAATCAAATGTGTTCACTATGGAATAATCAACGACAACTCAGCAAAATCCCACTTCTTCAGCCCCTCCAATCTCATAATGTCAGAAGGGGAATGTGTTTTGGATTACTATTTGGAAGAGCAGGAAAGGAGACAAGCAACCAACCCCGGAGAAGAGGCCACGGAGAGGTTGTCTGACAAACAGTTGCTCTTCCTGCTGTGTGATCTGTTTGGAGCCGGTCTGGACACATCGCTGGTGACACTTCTATGGTTCCTCATGTTCATCGCAATTAACAAGAAAGATCAGGTTAGTGTCAGTTACAATATTTTTCGCCTGTTAAACAGATTTAATGACATTTTAGGTCAAACCAATTTCCACAATTTCATCCAACGCATTTCCACAATTTCGTAGCTAAGCAGGTGGCTTGTTATGACTGCAATATTATTTTCGGTTTCCAGAGGACTATAAGGAATGAACTGTTCTCAGTATGTGGAGACCGTAATCCTTCCTTAGAGGATCTCCCTCACCTGCCCTTCACTAGAGCTGCAATGTGCGAATCGCAGAGAATGAGGTCGGTTGTTCCTGTTGGAATACCGCACGGCTGCTTGCAGGTACTTAAAAAGCCAAGTTTAGCTGCTTTAGTTCGAACATATTTTTAATTTTTATTTAGTCGACATTTGATAATTCCATAATTTTAGGATACGATGCTAGGAGGCTATTTGATTAAGAAAGGCACGATGGTGATGCCCTTACAGTGGGCTATCCACACGGACCCAGAGGCATGGGATGACCCGACCACCTTCAATCCTTCCAGGTTCCTCGGTGAAGAGAGCGAGGTCCTCACTCCTCGGCACTTCATCCCATTTCAAACAGGTTAGAACCAAAATTCATTCCGCAAAAACGACCGCTTTCTTCAAGTCTAAAGTTGAAATTTATCACTAACTTAAATTCACCTTATCGCCAAGGTACTAGCTACGAGCTGCCAGTGAATGCTTAGTAAAAAAATTTCGACAAAAAAGATTGAGTAATGTGCAAGAACTTTTGTAAGGAGTAATTTTTAAATTTGCGATCGCTTCTGCTGCTTTGGTTGTGTAAAGCTGTCGATTTTCAATAACCATTTCGACTTCTGTATCGTTATTACTTTTTGTTGTGCAGGAAAGCGCATGTGTCCTGGAGACGAGCTGGGCCGCAACATCATGTTCATGTTCGGGGCGCGGCTGGTGGCCAAGTACAGCCTCGAAGTGGAGGGACCTCTGCCAGACCTGGCCGGGGTCATGGGACTCACTCTGGCGCCTCCGCCCTATCAAATTAAATTGATTCCTATCAAAAATATTATCTGAAATTTTATAACTTTAAGATGCTGACGTTTGAAGGTCTATTGATAGCTGGATTGCATCCAAGCATTCTTCGCCTTAATTGGAGTCTGGAACAACTTAACAAAATTATTCGAGGTTACGAGATATGGCGTCTTACAGGGCCTCTTCACATACTAATTTTCGCTAGATAATCAATTGATGTTCATTGTATTTGATACACCTCGCGATTTGGTCGACATTTTCCACAGAATTTGGTAGAGAACCTCTACATTGATCCAGTCTATATGTTCAAAGTAATTTGAGGATGCGCGCATATAAGTTCTTATTAAGATAGCGTGTAATTCGGTTTTAAACCTTCTTACTACCCACTCAAGTTTCCATATTACCTACAAACATATATTATCCAAATACAGTACAGACGAACCATTTATATTGTCAAAATCAGTTTGGTTTGAACAAAAAAACCTATGTGAAAGCGCACCAAGCACGACCTGAACCGTTGGAAGGTAACTAAGTTAATTTAAAATAAAATAATAATTTGTTCACTATGATTTATTTTTTTTACCATTCAACTAAAGTAAGTTAAGATTTAGGGCATTTAAAATATGACTGTGGTAGAACACCACTTACCTATTACAAATTGAATGCATTTCATCTTTATTTATTCTCATTAAAAATTGAGATGTTATAGAATAATTTGTACGTAATTAAATAAATAGATTAATTTCTATTAAAGGCTTTTAAAAATTGTTTTCTTAGTTATATAATTGAAGCTTCACTTTTATCCGTGGCTGCTCTGAAAACGTGAGATTTTTTATTCAATTTTATAATGGAAACGAAGTCGGCTTATATTGGTGTTTGTTGCTTACATCGAAGAAGCGCTCCTCGTCAAATAATCTAATCATATCGCCCGTAGAAATATCCCGTAGAAAAGTGTCGTAAGTCAAATTGTTCTATTTTACATTATCTCTAAAAAATAAAGTGATTGCCCCACGAAAACCGTATTTAAGATAGATCACTCCATTTCCGCAAGATGTCGCTATTATCTCCTTTCGACGGGACAGCTTGTTCATCTTTCATTCAATTGTTTTCGCTCTCCTTTAAAATATTTTTTTTGTCTTACGACGCTTTTCTACTGAATGTGCGATATTTAATCATAGTTAGATTTTAATATTTATGCTGTAATAAAATTATTAGCTCCTATGGTAAACAAATAACTCTTTTAGGTTCTGCATTTTTCATGTGAATTAATATTGCCTTTTTAGTTGTCAAGTATCTAAGCAAGAAGTAGTGTTGCGTGTTGTGGATGTCTTTTTTATCAACAAGAAATATTGCTTGTTTTAGTTGTAAAGTGAGCAAGAAAAATATTTCTTCTTTTAAGGCGTACAAGGAAAGAGGTTGGTGGATAAATAAAAATATTTTCATTTTACATCATATTTGTTTTATTAAAAAATACTTATAAATCCTTTCTTACGAAATTAGTTTTTATTTTGTAAGAAATATCTCCAAACTCATCCGTTAATTCGTAGTACGAACTTTAATTACTGTTCGTCTACAATATTGTGTTTATTGAGACCCTTTTCTTTGCCTGTTTTGTATGGAGATTAAACAAACAAACAAAACAGTGCATTATTTTAGGATAATAGTTTTTTGTTGTCCCACTAAAAATTGAACCATGCCAAAAGTGATTTGATTACCTACAAGGAAAAGTTATGTTGGTTTTTTCTATCGTACGAAAATAATTATTACTGAATTGGATAACTTCAGTTCAATTTCTCCCGGAAATAATAATTGTAAAATTAATTAAAATATATTTAAGTACTTAGTTGTTTATTTGAATGAGTTGAGTGTTATAGTGTTGGGTAGTGTCGGGCAGAAGGAAGGTGCGGAGCGGGTCGCCTGACTAAGGTGGCTCCCGCGCCTCTGCTTATTCTATACTCCTTAAAATAATTCATTCTCCTAATATTAATGAACACTTGTTTGCACAGCCGCAAGATACAAAGTACTCTATGTGACACGTCTTCAGTTTACTTCAACACAAGTCCTTCTGATCGGGAAACGCAATAATATGCATAGACCTGCTATTTGTACAAATATCTCTTTATAATACAAACTGACCACATATGTGGTTATTTATTTTGAAATTTGTCGAGACCTTTTTTAGCATCATGAAGTTAACTCTAATCAGTCATCTTGTATCAATGAATTTAATCCAAATTTTGTAATTTGCAAAATTTGATGACACGATCGGGGAAAAATATATGCCAATGTTTAAACAAAATCCATAAATAAATACCGAGCATATCAGATAGTAAACATGTTACACCTTATATTATCTAATGAAAAATTGTACGTCGTCTTTCTTAAATCTAGTAAAAATAAATAAAGAAAATCAAGATTCGTGTCTCTCTGTATCACGCTTTTACTGATTTGATTCATATGGCAATTGTCTGTAACCAGTGCGTTTAATCCGTTTTGCATAATTACACAACAGTCAATAGTCTCCGACGGAACGCACCGCAAACAGCTAAACTTTCTCGAAGATTTGAACAATAAATAGTCCTTAAATATACCTAAGACATAATAGGAACGGTATTAGTGGTATACCGTGCTCTTGGGGGCTCTGGTGGCTCTGATCAACACCAACATCTAAATACGAATCCCACAAAGTCGCCTTACAAATGCTTCTAACGCTGCTCGACTAACGCGTGATGGATGAATAGCCGCAGCTTCTTCTAGTCTAGTGGAGCCGCCTAGACCCCGGGCCTGGGCACTGGGCACTGGACATGGCGGGGCGGCTTCTGTCTCCGCAGTACCGACTCTTTCCCTCGGAACGAGGTGAGCTAGGTCGGCGGGCTCAATGGGCTCCCACGTTCCTCAAGAGGGCGCAGAAGGGAGGCGGCAGCACATAATCCATCGGCCTCGGCGTCAGCTGGATCTTGAACGAGTCGGGGATGAGAGCCGCGCCCGGGTGTCCGTTCAGCGTCGGGGGAGCCACGCCGTCCGGCAAAGTAACGTTGAAGGAATGGAGGATTGAAGAGAAGAATAGGAACAGTTCCATGCGAGCCATCACCTCCCCGAGGCACATGCGACGTCCGACTCCGAAGGGCATGAAGTAATCAGGTTTGTGGACCTTGCCGCTAGCGTCGATGAATCTTTTGGGCTCGAACTGCTCGGGCTTGTCCCAGAGGGTGGGATCCATGTGGACGCTGTTAATCAGGGGGATTACTTGACATCCGGCAGGGATGCGGTATCCGCCAAGAGTTACGTCTCTGCGAACAAAAAATCTAAATTAGAACTATTTAATAAAATAAGACTCTACCACTTAAGGTCGGATTCATTCGTAACATAGGTATATATTTTTAATGTGCCTGAGGAAACGATAAAGCAATACGTTATTTGATATATTAGAAGACTGACAAGCCCGCCACTCAACCCAATTGACTACTAAGCTATAACCACTTTCTGCTAGTTGCCACTCTTAGCAGTTGCCACTGCCAGTACTGAGTGGTGAGTGGTGAGTAGTGAGTAGTGGGTACGTGACGTGAAGTAGATTGACGTTTACGCTCGGGAGGCAATGACCCGTTGACACTTGCGGCCGGCGTGACGTCACAGAGGCAGGCCTCACAATGGCCGTTAGGCGCGCCCACACTACTCTCACTTTCATCAACGGGTTCTAAGCTCCCGGAACGCTGCCGGCGTTGCGCGGTCCGGCCGGCGTGCGGCTTGCGGCAACCTGGAGCTTCGCGCGTCGCACACTCCGTGCCGGTGAATGTGTGAGCGGCGCATTGCGTAGTCTGACCTCACCGCTTACATCACTACTGAATCTCAACCCCATTCATTGATTGATTTCAGTTGAAATGGAAACTTACTTTGTGGGAGTGTGTGTTGTAGCCAGGGGAACAATGCTGGACCTCCTGAGAGACTCGAGAATGGTGGTCTCGGTGATAGGAAGGTACTGGAGATCTTCGATAGAAGGAAGTCTGCCCCTGCCGATAACATGATCCAATTCCTCTTGCACGTTCTTCATGGCTTCGGGATTTCTTAGCATGAACACGAAAATCCACAACAACATGTTGCGAACAGTATCCATAGCGGCAGAGAAGAGATCTCCGATGATTTGTTTGATTTGTTGATCTGAAAAAAAATGAATATTTATAGTGGGTAAGTACAATAAATTATAATACCTATATAATGAGAGATTAAAATATTTGATTTTGAATGTAAATAAGTTTAAACAATATTTACCATGATCTTTGCCGTCGAACAGCTGTGCGTCTCTTCCTTCCTCCTTGGCCTTCTGAATTTCAAACAGATAGGAGTCGATGAGGTCACGGATATTGTTGGGGTCAAATGTGCTCCTATGTTCATCAATAATTTCCTGATAGAACTGGAACATATCATCGCGGTTCTTCATCATCTTATTCTTGGCCTCAGATTTCCCAGGCAAGTACTGCGGAGGAGGAAAAATAATCATTAAGATTACATAACATGACTCGAGGAAATGATTATTTCATCTACGAAATTCACACGAATGATGTAAAGCAGGAGGAGTTTATCAATTACCTGGAAAGTGGGAATGTATTCAGCTGTTATCAGTTCCCCAAAGAGTTTCATTCCCTCGGCGATGAGGGCAGTAAACCTCTTGAAGCGAACATCGTCATTTGAGAAGCGAACTGACATCATCAGATTGCAGATGACATTGCTTATGGAAACACTGAGTAAGGAGCTGATGTCGGTGGCTTCTCCCTTCGTGGCATGTAGGTTGGTCAACAGGTCGTTTACCTCCAGCTAAAATAAACATAAATCATTTAAATCGCTGTTTTTCATGAACTTTTCATGGTCAAATGGTAAAAACATTAATCGAAAAGATAGTAAACGAATTTCAACTCACCATTATTCTATTCTCCATCTTTTGCCTTCCGTTTCCCATCAAAGTCATGCCGAAATGACGAAGTTTCTCGTGAAGGAACTTGCGTTGTTCCTTCCACAAGACTCCTTTGCTGTTCACGATACCTGTAATAAAAAAATACATGAAATCTAACGTCGTTTCAAGCAAACTCCTTTCTAAAGTTCAAAACATCGATAGGGTCGGTGTGAATCTTGAAATGACTGAAATGCGCCGCGACGCCCGAAGCTTTTGTCGCGCGTCTGTCTCGCTGCTCGCTACTCGCCACTCGCTAGGAGAAGCGCTGTGCCAGTGGGGGTCGGATAGTACAGTGGGGAGTGGGACGGGCCTGCGCAGTCCCGCCCCGCGCACATGACACTGGTTTTGACAGGTGTCACAATAAGCGGTATGATCTCAAAACGTGATGTACCGGCGAAGGCTGAATATGTTCATGTTTGCGTTCAGCATTGTATTGGCCAATTAGTTAGACGCTTTGTCGAACTGACTGTTCGTGACGATGTTTAAACAAACAATGCGAATGTCAGTGACGCAAGAAATTGCTCACGCCGATTTTACGCGATAATTCACGGATTTATTTATCTGTAGTTAAATTTTACCCTTCGCGAACGATTTTAACTATTTAGGATGCTTTTTTTTTTCAAAAACACAATTATTTTATAAAATTTTTGACGTTTTTTCTGAGGCGCTGGGGATTATCAAAGTTAAAAATTCAAATAAGTTGTTATTTACATGTATTTATTTTAATTGCAAGCAAAACAATCGGGGTCATAAATATTAAAATGTTTTTTTTTTACTTTTTCTGAACGGAAAAATTTCCCTTATGCCAATTTTCACTTTCATTTTAATTATTTTTATTGAATACACCAATTGAAAGCCTCTTTTACGTGGGAACGTAAGCTTTACAATAAATTTGTTAAAAATAGGCTCAAACAGAAAAAAAGTACTCACCGAAACCATCGAGAGCTTGCATGAGCGGGGTGTCGGGTCTACTGGTTAACTCCTCGCGGCGAAAGGCATCGCGGATGAGGCGGTAGTCGCTGAGCACCACCATGAGCTGGTTGCCCAGGCGCGCCGAGAAGACGGGCCCGTACTTGGCGGCCATGGACAGGAACTGACTGTGCTTGGGACCCAGCCCCATGAAGTAGAGGTAGCCCGCCACAGGCAGCCCCCACGGCCCGGGGGGTAGGGAGCGCATGTCCCTCCAGCAGCTCCAGACCCAGCGGCCCGCCAGCAAGGCCACTACGAACACCAGCCACGTGCTCCATCCCAGCCGGCAGGCCCACGTCAGGAGTGCCCACAGTAGCATCGTCACTTATCAAATCCGACAAAACTCCAAATTCGACAAAAATATCACAATTTTACAAAATAGTTCATAGAAAGTTATTAAAAAAATTATTGAGTTGGTTAAGTAACGTTTTTGTTTAAATTAAAAATAGGGAAAATGAACGGTTATGTTGTCGATGATTATTAAAAATTGTCTGTTTTCAAAACATATGATTTGCGCAATTGGAGTGAGCGCGTTCACACAGTTAAACAACCTCGGTAACGTTAGCTCAGGTCGAGATCGTCAACTAAGACTGTGCCGGTGAACATGGCCTTGCGCGTTATATAGCCGGCGCGCTGGCGGGGTGGGGAGGGGGGCGTGTCCCCGCGGCAGTCCGCCCACCCCCTCTGCACTCGCGGCTCGAGCTTTCACGGTCAACCCCCCCCCCCCCAACCCTCCCCCACCCCCTCTTCCCCCTATCCCACAACACTACACAGAAGCTTTTCATTTCAGGAAAATTTACTTCCATTCTCTGTACTTTCAACATTTTTATTCTCATCAATTCAGTTAGTGATATTAAATTAAATACTTCCAACTTAATCGTGAAGCTGTGAGAGTCGGTCATTTGAAAGGTTAATGCTTACAATAAATTGCATGAATAATGACATGTCCATTTATTGTTTTGTTGTCCAGAGTGGAAGCTCGTAGATAATAAACCATTTACAATTTTTTTCTTGAATTTAGTTCTCTTCCTCTTTCCTTGCCACTTCCTTTCACTTATTTGTTTGATCTCACAAATCACGTTCCTGAACATTGATTGAAGCTGTCGTGTTTTCACATGTAACTAAAAAAATAAAAACTATTGAATTTTTTATTTAAATTTCATCGCTATAACTACTTATTATTTTACGATCTCGAATTTGCGAGAAACATTCTAGAAATTATCGTAGGTATTTGAAAACATTATTCAAAATAAAACATGTAAATGTTTGTAAACAGACGACATTTTATAATAGGCCACTTGCATGGATTTCATAACGACTTGGAAAAAATCATGTGGATAGATCTTTTTACTAAGATTACGAAAATATAAGCAAAAATTGTTAGATATGTACAGTTTTCTTTATTTTTAAATAAATCCATTATTTGGGCTCGTGACGTCACTACATGAAAATGTCCCGTCTCCGAAAATGTTCCTATTAATTTTGTAAAATTCCACACTGATTTATTTTTTTATATGGCATCACTTTGATTTCAGGCGAATTTTTGAATCCGTTCACTAGATTTATTGTTTGTTCTCTGCGAACTTATCATTTGGTTCGACTTTTTGACAGATGTTCTGAAGAGAACCCCGTACATTTAATGATGTACGGGGTTCTCTTCAGAACGTGAAGATGATGTCGGTACGTGTTTTAGAGTTATAATGATTATGGTGCTGATTTTAACAAAATAAAATTTTATAATATTCTTATTACTATTATAAGTACAAGTATATTACATTGAATTTAGTAATATAGACGCTGTACATTATAATGATTTATGATCAATAAGATGGATCAAGGAAAAAAAATATTTATGAGATGTAATATTTTTGGTATACCTCGTTATTCTCTTGTGCCATTCGTGTGGAAAAAGTTTTTTTTTTAATGATTTTCGGCTATGTAATTATCGTTTTTTCATACTTATAAAATTATGTCCCGTCTTTCCGGTTTATAAAAAATGGTCTGATTTTTCGGATTGAAATTTTCAAAAAATCCCCAGGGTTTCAAAAGTACGATTAAAAAAAAAAAAATACAGAATGTCTTATAAAATTTTTGCCTGAACCGGAAAAAAAAATTAAAAAATGTGATGCAAGTGGCCTATTTAAAAAATACAGATTGGAAGTAAAATTGAAAAAAAAAGAATTTTTAAATTTTTTCGTAAATTATAATTTTTGGTGAAAGTTGCTAAGTTCATTTTTGATCTATAGTTTTACCTAAAATCATTAAATGAAGGTTTGCACACATCATGTTTTTCTGAATTTGCTTATTTGGTATTTTAATAAAAGCTGTAAGATGACAGTCAATTCTAGTTCAGTTTTGAAAATTAGTAACATTCCCGAAACCATATTTTTCATTCACACTCTTTTGGGCTTTTGCGTAATAATACCTACTAACATTTTAGTATACCTAAAAGTTTAACTTGTGCGAACAATTATTATTGATAGAAATTTTTTTTTGTATGAAATTCCAAGAATTTAAAATACTTTTTATCTTTCGATTTATTTTATTTTTGGACACTTGTAGAATGATATAATAAACCAATTGTCTACGATCGCCAGACATCAAACTTTACAATGAACACCACAAAAGCTAGAAGCGGGAGGTGGCTGGAATCGAACCCACTGCTTCCCGACTGAGAATTGAATAGTATAGAGATAGAGGACTTAACTTAATTAGTGGACACATGTCGGAGTTGCACACAGTTGGAGAAAAATTAGAATGTTTAAAGTTTTTCACTTGGAATAAGAGTTCAACGACACCGTCATTTAAATCATTTCATTCAAGCTTTTCTGCACCCAGCCAAGAAAGGCGAGTACACCGCACCTCGCCAATAGGTCTTGAAGCGGTGCGGTGAGGGCAGTACGAATAGTGTATCTTTCTACCCGGCGGCCTCGAATGGCCGGCTACTTTCTATTTGTCCCGATGTCGCCAGGAAGGAGCACGTATTTAACAGTGAAATAAAAACAAACCAGTATAGATGTCATTCGGTCATTGAACCAGCTTTTCTTTTTACCTTGAATTTAAAATCTGAATACATTGGCCCAATTATGAAGATGCCGGTTAGCTTTTATTTAAACCCTTTCAGTCCGAGGAGTATTTACTTTAAACATATTTTATTTGATTGATACAGTAAGAACTGGCTTTTATATTATAACTAGCTGACCCGACGAACTTCGTATCGCCTCAGAATTAATAACTGTTGAATTAAATTAAGATTTTTATTAAGTTAAAAATTACACAATGAAGCAATTATCGATGCCCAACTGTCCGTGTTTTGTTTTTGTCAGTATCAGAGATGTTGTTGTGTACGGATTTATATTTTTTGTGATTTGCTTACTTACTTACGGAAATTTTTGAAAGGAAGCGGGTACGGGTGCAGCCGCCCCGGGAACCATTTATTGGATAACCAACACCCCAAGTGCCCGGGTTCATGAGGTGACTTTTGTGCAGGTCTTGGTGGTGGATGCGTCTGGCCTGATCAAGAGATACAGGTTGAGGGAGGCCTTATGACCTTTCCAACCGGATTCTCTTGACCAATGGGTCGAAAGAATCCGGCTGGAAAGGTCAAGGTAGAAGGTCAATTCCGGTCATTCCTCAATGTCCTTGCACCGCAGTTGGGGGGATGTATTCACTCCCGGATACACTAACCTTCAGATTCTACCCTTCCTTAAAAAAAACCTTCCACACAGCATCCACTAAGATGACATAGGTCCTGAGTGGAGCTCACGTAAAAAAAATGCGTTTCATTTCAGAGATTTATTATTATTGTATTTTTCCTTTGGAGGGGTGCAGAGACATACGTTCACCGTTTGTCTCGTTTTCGACTATTGGCATTTAGTGTGTAAAGAGGGGTAGTATTATATGATTAAGAACAAAAGCAAAACAATCGACATTTGACGTTTTTGAATTTTTGGATTTCACGCTCAGTTAAATGTTATACCTATCACAATATAGCTGCAGCTCTTTCAAAATATGAGAATTCGTTCCGTATAAAATGTATGAAAAATTAAATTTTCTTCATAACTTTCTTTTTCGTGAATTTTTGCGATGCTTTAATAGTTATTATGTTATCCGGGGGGGGAGACAAATCCAACAAATCAAAGATCATCAAAATCGGTCCAGCCGATCTCGAGTTATAAATAGTGTAACTAACCCGACTTTGTTTTATATATTAAGATTTTTATTTGTTTATGTTAAGTGTTTGCAATAATTAAATTTTATTCTATTTCCAAAATGTTATATTATTTTAAGATGTTGCTATGAAATATTTTAATATTATTTAGAATTACCGGTCTGTTAGATATTAATTTATAACTCGGAAATTTTTTGGGTTCTAATGGAATCAATAATCATTGTTAGAGTCTACATTCTACATAGTCTACACTTTTGCGAGTCTACATTGTAAACTCTCAAAAGCATTGCGCTTTTACATGGTTCATAACAATTATTGTTATAATAGAATTTAGTAAAAGTGATTTAGAAATTTATCTTCATTTTAAATTTTGAAGTACCAATGATAAACGGGAAATTTCCTTATATTCCAACATATTCATATTAAATAATATATTTTGCTATTTCGTTTCTGCGAAAGTCTGTTATCTATTTAATAAATTAGTTATACACTAGTTCTAGCAAGAGATCGTAGGTACGTGACATTGTCGTTTTAGTATCTTCTATATTTTTCATTTATTATCATTAACAATATTATGTGCTAAGAAAGAGGGCGATCGAACGCTCACTGGGACTAGTTTAGTTTTGCCAACTGATGACAATACAGAGTTTTTTTATATTTTATTAAGAACTTACATATTTTTGGTCCAAAACGTGAAAATTATTTGGTACCATAATTAAGATACAGATATTTTTGGCTCAAGACACGTAAATGATTTGGTATCTAATGCTAGTACATGCAAGTATTTTTGGTCCAAGACATGTGAATGATATGGTACCTTATGTTACAATAGGTATTTTTGCTCCAAAAAATCTGAATGATTTGGTACCTAATAGCAATAGATACAGGTATACTTGGTTCAAGACGTGTGAATGGTCTGGTACCTTGTGGTAGTAGATGCAGGTATTTTTGTTCAAGACTTGTGAATGATTTGGTACCTTAAGAAGGTAGTAGATACAAGTATTCTTGGTTCAAGACGTGCGAATGATTTGGTAACTTATAGTAGTAGATACAGGTATTTTTGGTTCAAGGCGTGTGAATGATTTGGTACCCCTTGGTAGTAGATACAGGTATTTTTGGTTCAAGACGTGTGAATGATTTGGTACCTTATGGAAGTTAGTATATGATATCTATTTGGTTTTTAAGGTGAATCAGCTCATGACTGGTTAATTCTTACTGTCAAGAGTTGGAGTGAATACATCCCCGATGAGGGGAAAGTTATCTAAAGCGGGTAGAAGAGAAAGAGATGCAGAAAAGGAAAGTTGAAGGTACCTGGATAAGATTTGTCCACTTATTAACCTAGCTTGGTCCATTACATTCAACTTTTAGACTGTGACTGTTGTTCCTTCATCAGGGCCATACTGAAATTATCATCCACTCTGGAAAGAGGTACAAATATACTTTTATTTCACATAGATACTTAATTTCTGTATGATGTTAAAAAAACTATGTCGGTGAAATTAACTCAGCATTAGGTAATTTAACGAGCTTTTATATGTCCAAGTCGGACTTTGCAATGGCATTCGACGGTGGTGCAGAACTAATGAACCTCTAATGCGGACACCAATCGAAGATTCATCGTCCCCTGATAGGTGTGTATTAAATACCAGAGTGGTCTAATATAATACATATTCTTTAGTATGCTCATGAAGGCACAATGCAAAATCGAAACGTACCTATTATAATAAACTATTGCCGTATAAAATTTTAGCTGTTCCTGAAAACATCTTTTTAAATATCTATCGTCTAACACAGCCACCAAAACGTTCACGAAAAGGCAAGAGAAGTTTGATAGATATAATATATAATTATATCTTGTATATTATTATATATATATATATATATATATATATATATATATATATATATATATATATATATATATATAAAAGTTGTATATTATTATTTAAACATATGTTAAAATTAAAAAAAAAGAACATTCATACTGAAAATGTTCAATTACTTTCTCTATGTTTGTAAATTTTTTTATATTTAGATTATTATGTGTAGGTTATCTTTTGTATTTTTAATTATGTTTTTCTTTTGTACTTTGTATTATTATTATTTAAGTTTTTCTTTTGTACTTTGTATTTTTATTTATTATCTTTTGTATTTTTTTGATATATGTAATTATAGATACTGCTACCCGGCTCAGAACAGATATTGTCTAGTGAGTCGGGTAGCGCACATATATGTAAATGTAAATAACTCTTGATATTAATAAACGCCCGGGTTACCGGCACTTTAAAAAAAAATTTGGAGGAGGCTAAATACCTAACCAACAATTATATTTTTTAACATTATCTTATATTACTGTTTTAAAGAACGTTAGTTTAAATAATAAATTAAAGTAAATGCACATGAGTACTTAAGGTATAGTACCTTATGATGTTTCCTATATGTTTATATCTTAACTTTTCACACGAAAATGCGTAAATAAATCTAATATTTCGGTAACACATCTTTCGTTTGGAAGGAAGCATTTAGTTAATTATCATCGTTTTCTGAGCAATCAATATCACGTCTAAGTATATTGCCCATATTGAAAGTGTTGAGAGAACAGTTTAGTTAAAAACCAAGTAAACCTATCCTTGACTAATGCCCGTCACACTTTACTTTGGCGTGAGACGCTATGGCCCGCGCGGCACGAGCGGCCAATGCTAGTGCTGCAGGGTACCCGGTACCCGATACCCGGTACCCTGTACCCGGTATCCGATACCCGGATTCATAACGGACTGTCGCTCGTCGCCTCGTCTTTGTTGGAGATTTTCCAAAAATAATAGGAACAACAACTTACAATAAGTCTTCAAGACCATAATCCGTCCACCGCTCCTTTAATTTAACGCATCTTCCTTGTACATTGTATATTTTAACGTTTTCTTATTAGTTAGATTTTTTTTACTAGACGACACGTAGGCATTCCAATCAGTTAGGAAAAACTGATGAAAAAAAATTCTTTCTTCAAAATGTCAATGGAAGGTTTTGTAAAATTGATCTTCTGATTTTTTACCGTAACTTTCGATATCTTCTAATTAGGAAATTAACCGGTTAACTTAAATTTCAGTAGGTTGTTCTTAATCAAGCTTTCACAGTAAATTAACAAAACAACTAATTATAAGTAAATAATGTTTGCATACGATATTGCCTCAGACTAGCGTTATCATTCAATCTTATTTTTAATTCGATTTACTAAATCGAAGAAACATCCATATTAAAATTTTCAATGAAATGCCTTTTTTCCACCAACATTTTGTTTAACTTTCAACCACCGAAATTCATTTCGTTTACTTTTTTTACAATAGCTCCACACAAGAGACCCTGAGGATAATAATTTCCTTCAGGGCCAACGTATCTTAGGGGACGCTATATGGAGGGTTTTTTAAGGAAAGGAAGGAGAGGAAGTTCTGGGAAGGAAATAAGTATCACGGGTGGAAAGGAATCTGGCGTTCAGGAGTGACGGATATACGAATCCATCCCTTCAACCGTGGTGCAAGGCAATGGGTCGAGAGATTCCGGCTGGAGAGGATAAAATACCTCCCTCAACCAATCTCTCTTGATCCTGCCCACCACACGGCAGGTGGGCAGGATCGATCGGACGCATCGGCCGCCAAGACTTGGACAAACCTCACCCCATCAACCCGGTCACCAAACGCCGCGAATAGTTATATGTTATTGCTAGTTTAAAATATTTAAATTCCTAATTAATATCTATGTATTGAGCCCAAAATAGACAATTCTTTTTTTATATCCGATCACGGGAGCATTAAATACATAGGACCGCATGCAAGTACAAATTAACATCTTTGAGGCGTTATCAAAAACAGACAAATAATTATTGTATCAATAGACGCCAAACTTTACTCGCCATTTACAAATTGACAAAATCACAAAAATCTATATAATAATGAGAGATACTAGAAGTTAGTAATTAATATGACTCTAGTTAGATGTAAGTGACCTCCCGGGGTCACTAAACCGCTCCACATCAATCTATAAATATTTATTCGCTGGGAATCTAATGTTGATAGATACAGATAACGCCAGAAATATTAACCAATAAAGACTAGTTGTTAGATTGGTTATCTAGCAGCTACCAGAGTAATATTAAAAAAAAATTGATATATTTGTCCACAAAACAACATTTTTAGAAAATTATATTACGTTGTAAAATAGCTATTAAAAATAAATTCATCCAAGGAGTGATTGATTTTGTAGCATAGTTTAGTATTCTAATTAACAGTGAAAGCTGCTTTAGATGTCTTTTCGTACAGTTTATCAGATTTATCTTACTTACGAGTAATATGATAAACGCGGAAGTTTTTATGGATGTATGTGGGTTTGTTACTCTTTCACGCAAAAACTACTGAATGGTTTTTAATGAAACTTTACAATGATATAGCTCATACATCGTATTTTAGCGGCAGGAAGAAAAGGCAGTGGGGAAGGAAGGTTCGCGGGAAAGGAAGAGACGAGGGAGGGGAAGGCGGGGAAGGTGGAAGGAAACGGGGACGCACGGGAAAGGACATGCAGGGAGAATCAATTTATTTCTTTGAATGGCATTGTAAAGCATGCCGGGGACCAGCTAGTTATTCATATAAATAGAACTACAAATACCTGGGAACAAAATTCTTCAATTAAATTTCCAGAAAATGTAAGATCCCTTAAAAATATATATAAAGAATTCGAAACACAACCAAAAAAATATAAGTACTGAAATTTAAAGTTAAAAAATTTAAAAACATAAATAAAACAAAAAATTTATAAATTTTATCAAAAATTAAAACTAAAAAAACAATAGCACTAATAAAAATCGCGTAAAACTTTAAATTTTATGACAACACGAGTGATAATGTAGGTAAATAACATACTTTTTATAAAATGACTTTATTAATTATTTGAGTCAATGTGAAGACTTTATGCAGGTGAAAATCGTTTTTATTTTTATTTTTAAAATTATTTTATTTACCCTACCTTTAAATTTATTCCGAAAATTAAATCCATGAATCAGAGAGAATGGGGGCTCGACTTGCAGGGAATGATATTTACGAGTATGTTTTATGACTTTATTGACCTCAGATAAAACAGCTTATGTGCGTGAGGAAATTTCCTAGATTTAAACATTACTATTGCTCTACCATTTACTAAAAAAGAGACCTACATTAACGTATTTGATAAGTAAAATGCCGTTGTTAAAAACTACACTGCGCTCAGATTCAACCGAAGCGAATCGGAACGTTTTTTTGGTTTGTAAAATCCGTCAGTGTTAGGTACCGTCCGTAAGTGGGAATTTTTTTTTTTAAATTCCTCCAAGAGGCACAACAGTCATTTCAAAACCTTGCCCTGATGTTATGAAAAACAGTTTTTATAGAAAATACCTGTTATTTTGTTACCTGTACATTTTTCATTTAAATTTGAAACTTTAGTTATGGAGAAAGCATGGTTATAAATAATAGGCATTTAATATATTATTTTATATAATGATATGTATATAATATCCACCTTGAAGATTGTAAACTGGAGAGAGCTGGCACAAAACCGTGATGAGTGGAGGAAGACTCTTGAAGAGGCCAAGACCCACCAGGGGTTGAAGAGCCAAGATGATGATGATGTTGTATAATGATGTTCGTATCTAGTACCTCGACACATTCAAACAAATCAAGCTTGCAAAATGTTCCTATTGAAAAAAAATGTTGAGCATTTTTTTCCGTTGAATGGCCACTGCAATAGATTCTTTCTAGCTTTCAAGAGTTCATTTAAAATCAGAAAGCAACTTTGTAAGTAATGACCATTTTCTCCAGCTTTCCTCTTCCCCATCTCCTTCCCTTTCTCACTCCCTTCAGCTTTGCAACGTTCTTCAATATTAGTGTTACCACCGTCCCACTCATTTGGGATTCTTGCGGTGATCCCAATTAATCCCGGAGAAATTAACAATTATTTCCGGAAATCCGATTTATTTTTTTCAGTAATATTTTACGCCGGGTTTCGAAAACTGCGACTTCATTATCTAGAGCACACTTTGCTACAAAAATCATCGGTGGAGACATTGTTGGAATGTAAAATTAAACTATAAAGTCCCTCCATGAGTTCCTAGGCTTTCAATAGATGGCAGTGATCAGATTCTCAATAATATTCAAGAAGTACGTGTTATGTGAGAACAATTTTTATTATAAGTACTCTGATAAAGTGATTTCATCACGATATTCATTAAATATTAATTATTGTAATTATCTATTGCGCATTGGTCAATAGGCAGAGATTGCATATTTGCCCTGGGTTATCAACAATTTATTACTAAATAAAATAGACAAGTACTTAGTACCTTATCAAACCTTCCAAAATGTAGATTATTCTCGTTAACAAGGAAGCTATAGTATTCGTAGTAATAGTTCAACGTACCGTTAAATGAGCGCTTGGGCTTGATAATATTATCTACTAGCGAAGTGTCGTTCACGTGTGATGCGCTTCGTAGAGATCATTCTCCAATCTAGGCGTCACAATTCATCTCAATTCTCGCGAACAAATCCATAATATGATCTGTAATCAATTGATCAATATGAATCAGAAATTTCGTGTGTACGACGTGTACTTATATTTTTTCCAAATTAGGGTTAAATACATCCCGAAGATGAGTTTACCAGTACTTGATTGATGAGTTTTTTTTCCGTCCAACTTGTATGAAACGAAACACTGTGCGTCGCGTCGTCGCGACTCGTGAAGTCATGGCAATTCACGAATCTTCACGAATCACGACACGCGATGATGTCATGAATCGCGAGTTGCGAAGCGAGCACAAAGTGTCAGGTTTTACTTCGCAACTCGCGACTACCGAAAGGATATTATTATTACCTACAGAAAGGCTACTTTAACAAAAATACAAATTTTCAGTAAAATTTAAATTTTTTTAAATTATATTAAAATAATTAAATTTCTAATTTCTAAAAGTTAAAATTTTCAAAATAATTGAAATATTCAGAATAATTCAAATCTTCAAATTGCTAAATTTTTTAATCAATTTCAAATTTCAAATTACCAAACTCTCAAATAATTTTCGAAAACTTTCAAATTTCAAAAAAGTTCAGTAACCAAAAAAATTCTAATTTTAAAAATGTTCAGATATCAAAAAAAAAAAATTTAAAAAAAATCTTTTTTTTTTAATTTTCAACTTTTGATAAATAAAATAATCGGATAAATATTATTTTTTACTTCTAATTGCCCGAAAAATGTGCCAATTAAATTCTGCCAATATGGTAATTTTTTTCCTAACAATCGAACTTCGTAATGGCTACCGCACCGAGACAGCGTCACAGAGGGTGCACCGTGGTGGGGATTTGACAAGGGGAAACCAGGCTACACGCCAGTGTTAAAAGATCGTGAAAAAATTTTCGATAAACGAAAATCGTTTTTCGCGACTGCAGTACCTACTTTGGAGACCTTATTTTACCTTATTTTTTTATTTTAGAAGTTTGCGCACGCATACGCAGCGTATAATTATATAAAAAGAAGTAAATTTTCGAAAAAAAATTGTGTACTGGTATTAGCAGTATTTTTTTTTGTAATATTGAACAATATTGTTGAATAAATTATATTATTCAATTATTACGTAATTTTTTTAGTCAAAAGTAAGCAATTATTTTTTTAACATTTTATCCAATAATTATTTTTCGATGGTCCCATTTTAACTTTCTACGTTCATCATAATGCTAATATTTTAAATAAATATTAAAGTTTATTTGCTCTACAAAATACACTAACTTACTAAAAAAACATAGTAAAAATAGTATTCCAAAAACAATTGTATTTATAAAGAGCTCTTACATGACGGGGCTGGATATTATACGAAGTTGTAGGATTGTTTATAAAATATGACTATATTGACTTCATCCATACCAAGTGAATGACCGATAAAACAAATGCCTTGAGTACGACCAATCATGACATTATTAACGAAAATATTATTATAACTAATCTGACGAATACACGAGAAAATACGAGATGTTCTTAATTAACCCATTTACGCCCAAGACTAAAGTAACCATAAAAAAGAAATAACCCGTATTATTTAGTAGGGAATAGAGAGTTATAACAAAAATAAAAAAATAAATTCAATTTTTTTTATTTACTAGGAAAAAAAATACCGTGCTCAAATGAGGACACTGGGCTCATTCAATATAGTATTTCTCGAAGTATGGTTTTTCAATACGCAAAGTTTTTTTGCATTTTTTGCACTCTTAACGTGCCTTACTAAGGCAAATAGTGCATCGCAACTGTTTTGTCAACTTCTGCGGAAAGTGGCCAAAACCATCAAACTGTAAATTGAGCACTACAGACACTATGGGTTGATCAGTTTTTTGTCGCAAGTAATAACTAGCAATAGTTTGTCGAAATCGTAGCTGGTCCATCTTCATGTCGTTACTAAGTATGTGTAGACGCCAGGCATTGCTAATGCATAGATCAAACATGTATGTTGTTACGGTAGAAATTGAATGAAGGGTAGGTTATTAAACAGGGTATTTATATATCAGGGTTGAAGAATTGAATGTAATGCACTGGAAGTGCTGTGTTGCGTTTTGTACCTACTATGTGATCATATACACCTCTTATTAAGTGGGTGCATTAAATGTTAATTATTCAGGGTTATATATATGAAGGTACACAGTTATCAGCTTTAATCCCATAGGATCTTGGACGCCAAATCTCGTAGGTACGAGATATGCTGACTGTGTCGGTAGGCATGAATACTCCCGTCAGAGCGTGGGCACTGTTATTTTAATCATTGTTGTGAAGCTTGGAAAATAAGAAATAAAAGAGTGGATGTAAAACAAGATTATTATATTGGAATATTAACATACCTGTGGACCATACTAAGAAGTGCTAGCTAAAACCTATTACTTTTTGTGCGACGATTCCGGATGCCTAATATTGCACCGTGAGGGGCCCCTTTTCTCCCTCACGTTGCCTCCGCGCCAGGTTTGCAAGCTTCTCCATCCATCTGGGTGATTATTACGTTTGAGATCACCATGGTGTCCTCCATCATGTGGTTGCAGTAATGGAAATGTCCTCCATCAGGTTGTGAAAAGAATCGGCGGGGACTACACGGACGGGTCGTGTCCCTTTGTATAATTGAGAATCCATCTCGTCGAATGACGGATGATAAATATAATCGCAGATTACAGTAAAACTTGGTCGGTCAAGCCGCCATTATCGCACCACGGGATTCTATACTGGAATACCCGTAAATAAGAATTCTCCAGTCGTGATAACCTTGTATCGGCTGGGAATAAAAGGAAACTCGTTCACATTTTAAATAAACTTGAAACAACCCGCCGATTGAATATTTAACATATTAAATAAATTTAAGTCCACATTTTCGACTGTCGGATTCACGTCCTGCCCTGGAGATGCGAATCCAAAAAGTGTCGGAAAACGATCTTTATCCCCCTATCGACCGAAAGTAAAACCACTTGGAGAAAAAGTGAATTTGTAAGTGGCCAGTAAAATAATTAAATCCACTACTATAGACAAATATCAACAACCCTGGGGCAATTTTGAACATTATTCAATTATTTTCATAACAATGTAAATAACACCCACCACCACTTCTTGCCTCGTATTGAAGTTCGATACGTTAAAATTGACTGATCGGCTTGATCGACACCGCCCATGCCTCTGTTGTAATTCACAAATACTTGAGGAATATTTTCATCGGTTTTTTTCTTTTCGATTGAGCTCCAGCCCTTTACTTTGCCCAACGGAAGAACATTATCGTAGTTTGTTCCCATTGTACAAACGCTGTTATCCAGCCAGCGAACAAACAATATTTTAGAATAATGAAATAATAATAACCACTTAGTGGTTTATACAAAGTAAAATTATTTCATTATTCTATAATGGATAACCACAAAGTAATAGCTACATTCAAAAATATAAACAATATTTTATTGACCGTGTCAAACCGGTAGTCAAAGTCAGTACGATTTTTCTTTTTCATCTCCTTGACGGGTATGAGAGGAAATTTGCTGGTCCTACCCTCGCGTACAGTTCTTGTAGCGCGCTAGCCAAATTTCCATAAATCCCGCAACAATACAAAGCTAGTGAAAAACTTATCTAAGAACACAACATGGTCTATAGGATTTGTGTTTAGATTGTTCAACAGGTTTTTCACAACTCGTGTACCCAACGGCTCACTGATGACGTCCAACATATTTCACCTTGGACTCATCTATTGAGAGATTTGTGTGAAACACTTCCCATTGCATAAATTTCTTCATGAGAACCTCAGCAAGGGTTCACACCTTGAACATATTATCTGATGTTACAGCAGCGATAGTATTATTACAGAAATGTAGGTACTTTTTGATATCTAAAAATCTGTTTCTCGTCATTGCCTTAGAAACAACAAGTACATTACAGTCCTCATCTAAAGACCAAAATAGACGTTCACTAGGAAAAATGTGATAACCAGATAGAGATAGAATGCCGAAAAATGTTTTCAACTCACCAACAGTAATATTGAAATCATGTTTATTGTTTTGTAATGCATACAAATCGGAATATTGAAGAATCATATCGATTACTTTCTGGTCAACAATCGTCTCAAAAATTGAAACGATTTGAACGATTGAAACGAAAAATTGAAGGATTTGTACCTTTGAGATCAGTAATTAGGTTTTTGCATCGTTGTTATACATTATTCTCGCCAAAGGGCATATGATCATAACTAGGCTCGCATTTACGCCAACGGGGCCCAAGATCGCTTCGTTGCCTCCTAGCGGAATTTGACAAAGGCTCTTCATCAGAACCGTCCCAATCGTCTTCGTCCCTGTTTATAAAAACTTCGACATTTCCAGGAATATCTCTTGGCATGTCATTGGTAACAATATTGTCTTCATCTCCTTCTTCTTCATCAGTGAGGATGCTTGGTTCTAGGGGAAGAGCAATGATATCGAATTCAACATCTGAGTCCTCTTCTGCCATAATAGCATCAAGGGCCTCCTGGAGTCCACGATAGTTATCGCTTACTTCAAATTGCCATTTCGACATATTTATGTTCAGTCAAAACTCTGTAAAAAAAAGAATATTTTTTTCCTTATGTGCCCACTGTCCCTATTTGGGGACACCAACAAAAAAAAGTAGTTCACAGTTCAATAAACTATATATTTTACCTTATTAAATTCTTATTCCAAAGTAAACAAAGTGTTCAATAAGGTTATCTAGAAAAATTAAGAATTTACGAACGTAAACATATAAAAAAAAAACTTACATTTGGTAATCATTGCAACTCTGTGATTCACTTTATTTATGGCACTAAAATACTTTTTAAAAATGATGTTATCCAAAATGTTAGATATAAAACGTAAGACACATCATTCACCTCGACAATAATGCACTGTTATCAAAACTTGCCACATCAATAACAAAATGGAGGGTAGATTTAAAGGCGTCCTCGTTTGGGCACGGCAGGCGTAAATGGGTTAAGGAGGTATTAATTAATTTCAAGAAATATATATTATATAATATGTAGCATGTTGTACTTAAAACTTAATCCTTACATAATATATGTTTTTACACCATGTAAAAGCCCAATAGGGCATTAATAAAATTATTAAATACATATTTTAGCCGATACGGGACGCCTGGAGGGCATTACCAGAGAAAGCCGGAAATACGTCATTTTCAAAAAAGTTTTTAGACGTATTGACTCTTTTCCACAAAAAATTATAAATGGATTTCGAAAGATTGTTCTTTTATCTAGCATAGTTATGTAATAAATTTTTTAAATTTTTTTAAATTTTTAGTATAATAAGGTTATTCCATAGGTCGTTGGCAGATTTGTTAAATTTTCAAAAAAGTTTTTGTATTATACCACACCTATTTCAAAGAATGTAATCATGCAGTAAAATAAATCAATACATTATCTAGCAAAGTTATGTATTAGAATTTTAATTTTAGTTTCAATAAAATCATTAAAAAATATGTACGTACATGTGTTTCTTTACGAAAATTGGTCCATTTGTGTATTTATTTGCGCACTTACAAACTAATATATTTCAGATTTTTTTAACATTCTTATTAAATTTAGACATTATTGAAAAATGATAAATACTTATAATCAAAAAATAACTACAAAAAGTACACTATTTTAATAGTTTTATCATCACGCCTTTCAGCATTTTTGGATGAAGGTATAAATTAAAGCTAATTTGGATTGAAATAAATTCGATATTGAGTTATAATTTTAAAAAGCTGGTACGGAGAATAATCAATCTTTCTCATTGTAACCGCCCTGCACGATCGGAAGAACAACTTTCGACGAAATGTGGATTTTCGTCCGCTGGCTGGTTAAACGCTCTTAAATTGATTTTTATCAAAGGAAGAGAAAATTAAGTAAAAACAAGTCTTTATATTTTTGAAGAAAAAACAATCCTTTTTTATTATTAAAATATACACAAAAATATATTACAGTTTAAAAATTATCATAATCGAGATATATTTTAAAAGAAAGTGTACTACAATGTGCGTGCCGCTAAAACTCAGAAACGAGTCCCGGTACGATCAATAGAGTTATATGGTTAGGGTTACCATCCGTCCGGACCTCTAGCCTTTTGTCCGGCCCTTTAATTTGTCCGAATTTTTTGGTTTAGATGGAATATGAGTAATAAAACTTACATAACTAATATCAAATAAGTCTTTATTAATTTCCCACTCATCTAAAAACAAAATATAAATCTTTAACAATGAACTCATGGAGATCAAACAATAACGTTTAATTGCAGTTGCAAACAATCTACAAGTTCAAACATAAAATATCTTCTTCAAAACTTAACACTTGTTTTCGATAAATATATAAATTTTAATATTTTTCAGCGCCAGATACTTGACGGAGCTGCTCCCGTTCATTTAAAGTTTTCTTATAGAATTCTTGAGCTATAGTTTTAAGGTTGTATTGAATCATCAACAGCGACCTGACCGAGGGTACAGATAGTCTGTTACGCTCTTTTGTCCACTGTACTCCCATTAGAGAAAACACTCTTTCTACACTTGCGTTTTGAGCTTGGATAGCAAAAATGAACTAGCAAATACTCAATAGAATGGGCAATCTGGCGATTGTGAGTTTGTAAAAATGGTAACCCACATTTTATGGACCATCATACTAAAAAATGCATCGTTTTGTTGGGATATGAATTGACGGCTGTTATTTCATCGAATAGCTTTACATCATCGAAACGATTAAAATGTCTGGACTTTTTTTGGACTGTCAGGCTTTTTGCCAGAACTTATAAATTTTCTAAATGGTAACCCTATATGTGGTATGGTAGGTGATGTATAAGGGCTGGAAGTTCGCCCTCCAGGAATTTATAGATCAATCCAGAATATTAGAAAGTATTCGAGATCATTCCAGAATATCCCAGAATATTCTGGAATATTGTGGAATGTTCGGCTATAGTCTGGAACGTTCGGGAACATCCTAGATCATTGTAGAACATTCCAGAAAACTCTCGAATGTTGTGGAATATTCTGGAACATTGTGGACAATTCGAAACCTTTGTTGTATTAATGGGGCTACTCATTGGTAGTGGTATATAAAGCAAGATCCGCCGTGGGTTCGAACGTCAACTCGATCTTATCAAGAGCGGAGCCGGGTATCCCAGCTAGTTTAGAATAGATTCATTGCCAATTTTAGTGAGAATAGAAGCAAATATACCGGGCGGAAAGAGCCGATAAGTCACGAGGCTTTCCGAATGAAGCGTTATTCCGTGCAAGAGCGTCGTCCCGTCTTGCCACGCTAGAGTTGGTTTTACTTCCCTAGGCGCGCCAAAAGATGTTTCACATAAAAAAAAGCAAGAATATACGAAAAATAAAGTAGTTGAGAATCTCAACTACTTTATTTTTAACAGAATCTCAACTTGAGATTCTGTGTTCCTGATAGTTGGCTGTCACATTCATTCGTTTCTGGTTGCGTCATCTAATCAGCAATCAGCTTCACAAGTCCCAGGACAGTGACGGATACGGAGCGAGGGACAGATCACGGCATTATCTCGACTGCGTTGCGTTTGCATTTGACCTGCGGAGTCATGTCTTACCATAGAAGCACTTATCGTTTGACCTACATATTGTTTACGACGGATTTCTGAAGGTGAAACTACGGAAAACATGCGCAACCAGAGAAGAATGCCTAATCATCTATTTTATTCACATTAAATTAATGATTAGAGGGCTTGTTAGGAAAATATTAGAGTTCCTATATACGGCACACTAACACGAAATGATAATAATTTATAATGCGTAGGTACATAGGACACCGCAATAATTTCATGTTTTTATTATGGTAAGTGCCCATAACATTTTTGAAGTAAAACTTCTTTACGCACGCTTGACTTGGGGAGTAAGCTGGTGAATGCGTGACGAGAGCGTTACGAAAAGCGAAGCGAACGTTAGTTGAGAGGGAGACTAGTGAAGATAGAAAGAGAGCGAGTTACGTTTCGTATATTACTGTAGGGGCAAGAGAGAGAGGTGCGAGCACACATTTTCTTTCTCACTTTCTCTCATAGCCAGTTACGATTCGTATTTCTGAGACACAGTGCAGGCCTATTCTCTGTACCACACTGCAGGAGCAAGAGAGAGCAGTGCGCGAGCACATTTTCTTTCTCTCTTCCTATCATATAGATTAAGCTAAAGAAGTTTTACTTCAGTCGTGTGGTCTAAAGGCCACTCGATTTTTTTACATCAACTCCACACAGGAGTCCCTGGGGAAAATTATTTCCCTCAGGGCCTATGTCATCTTAGTGGATGCTGGGTGGAGGTCTTTTTAAGGAAGCGAAGGATAGGAAGTTGTGGGAAGGAAAAAGATATGAGGGGTGGGTAGGAATCTAGGGGTCAGTGTGTCCAGGACGTATGAATCCATCCCTCCAACTGCGATGTCACTGGTACTCCTGCTAAGTCACCAAATGTAACAAAATACTTGGGGTGATTATTAATTATCAATTACAGGGTTCAAAGCTTTGTTTTTTTTATCCATATTTATCAAATGTTCTTATCAACCGGGTGACAGTATAGTGTACCTGTCATTTTGAAAATGATCTATTTTTGGCAAAAGGTTTCTGCTTAGTAATTTGCTCACATGCCACTAGTAAAAATCTGTTTTTAACCGTTTTTTATTTATAAAAAGTACTACTAGGTAATTTATTAATATTACGCGTAACAGCCCTTTCACAATCCGAATTATTTCGCATTATTAAACAGTCATTTATAAAAGCACTTTTTTCAGTTTAAAAAAATTAAAACTAATTAAAAAATTTAAACGACCGGCGTGGTCTAAGGGGTAGTAAGGCTCTTGACTTACAATCCGAAGGTCGCGGGATCGAATCTCAGCGTGGGCAAATAAATTTTATTTGATTAATTTGTGTTATTTCACAATTAATTAATTTTAAACAATATAACAATTTGGGAGGCGGGAATGGGTACCGCCGCCCCGGGAACCTTTATTAAATAACCAACACCTCTGTCACAGGTCACCCCAAGTGGTTCGATACGTTTGGTGATTTAGCAGGGGTGCCCGGGTTCATGGGGTGAGGTTTGTCTAGGTCTTGGAGGCGGATGACCAGGACACACTGAACCCCAGATTCCTACCCACCCCTTAAACCCTTTTCCTTCCCAGAACTCTCATCTCCTTCCTTTCCTTAAAAAAAACCTCCACACAGCATCCCCAAAGATGACATAGGCCCTGAGGGAAATTATTTTCCTCAGGGCCTCCTGTGTGGAGCTCATGTAAAAAAAAAAATAGTATATTTGCGGCATGTTCCAGTGGAAGATACTCTCAGTATGACCCTAGTATAAGACCATCATTCAGAATTGAAACGTTGCTTGAAATGGCTTTAGCCGTATCTGGTGACCAGATCTGAATAGCCAGGTACTTCCCCACCCTTCTCATCCCCATCTCTTTCCCCTTCCCATTACCTTCAACTTCACAACATACCCCAATTGCAGATGCCGTGGTCTCACTGGCATCCCCAACATAGCAGCTGAGACTCTTGTGAAGTATTCACATAAAAAAGTGCATAATAATGTTTATTTTTAAAAATTGGTTGTTATTGAACAGTAAGAAATGAATTGACCCGTGGCTTCAAGCTTCAAGCAGATCCCATAGCCTGGTAAACATTGATCACAGTCCATAGACCTCTCTCCCGAGACCAGCTGGACTCGGTTGTGACGTAGAAACAGCTTCGTTGACCAAAACATCCGCCGCCCGTCAGATAATTGGGAAACTGCTGAGACCAAAACAAATTCATTTATGACGCGATAAGAGGGCGATACACCTATGGAAATTAAAATTATAAATTTATTTGTTTACACTACAACACAATTGTTTGTCGAGAACTAATACTTCAGGAGTAAATAGTTACAAAAATAGACGCTATTTCCGAAACAAGTGTGCCATTATAATCATAAAACAATATTACACTCTTCCTTTTGTTCAGACGTACGTGCATATTTTATAACTTAATATTTAAATAATTATTTAAACAAATTATTTACTTCAATACGATATTTTTAATCCACAAAATAAATATTGGCCATACCATACATCAATTGAATTTCTAATGCTGAATTCACACGAGGACAATACAGAAGATAGGACAATTCTGTGGACAGCTTCGACCGCACAGGACAGGACACTGGAACAATACAACAATTAGACCGTAGTTCAAACGCTGAACGCTGCCAAAATGGATTCACGATGCTGCGACGCGCGGTACGAATATTCGCGAAAAATATTATGTCTTTTACATAAACTGTTTCGAAATTGTTGGAGGATGAACTATACCTAGTTCACACGAGGACAAGACAATATTCAATATAATCAAGCTCCAGAACTTATTGTCCCAGTGTGACCAGAGGTTTGGAGGACTAGACTTTGTCCTAGAGATAGATTTGCAGGCTAGCTCCACAGGACAATGTCTTGCCCTCACCAACCCGCCAAAGCATCGCGATGCTTTCACGACTCGTGAAAGCATCGCGACTCGTGAACTTCACCAGTTGCGAAAAAAAATATGTACCAAATTATTCTAGAAAACCTTAAATTAAAAAAATAAAATAAAACAATTCTAATTTTTTTAAATTTCTAATTTAAGAGGGCATTACCAGAGAAAGCCGGAAATACGTCATTTTCAAAAAAGTTTTTAGACGTATTGACTCTTTTCCACAAAAAATTATAAATGGATTTCGAAAGATTGTTCTTTTATCTAGCATAGTTATGTAATAAATTTTTAGAATTTTTTTTAATTTTTAGTATAATAAGGTTATTCCATAGGTCGTTGGCTGATTTGTTAAATTTTCAAAAAAGTTTTTGTATTATACCACACCCATTTCAAATAATGTAATCATGCAGTAAAATAAATCAATACATTATCTAGCAAAGTTATGTATTAGAATTTTAATTTTAGTTTCAATAAAATCATTAAAAAATATGTACGTACATGTGTTTCTTGACGAAAATTAGTCCATTTGTGTATTTATTTGCGCACTTACAAACTAATATATTTCAGATTTTTTTAACATTCTTATTAAATTTAGACATTACTGAAAAATGATAAATACTTATAATCAAAAAATAACTACAAAAAGTACACTATTTTAATAGTTTTATCATCACGCCTTTCAGCATTTTTGGATGAAGGTATAAATTAAAGCTAATTTGGATTGAAATAAATTCGATATTGAGTTATAATTTAAAAAAGCTGGTACGGAGAATAATCAATCTTTCTCATTGTAACCGCCCTGCACGATCGGAAGAACAACTTTCGACGAAATGTGGATTTTCGTCCGCTGGCTGGTTAAACGCTCTTAAGAAATTTTCAAAAAAATTCAGTATTTCAAACATTTAAAATTTTCGAAAAAAAATCTAATTAAAAATAATTTTTATTTAAAAAAAAAAAAAAATTCATATTTTAGAAAATTCTAAATTTTAAGTTTTCAAAATAATTCAAATTTTCAAAAAGGATAGGCTTCCTGCGAACATTTGTGAAAGAAAGCTTCACGAAAAGATGAACGATTTACCCTCGTAACTAAACGTTTAATGGCACAAAATACATTAATCAGGCACCTACTATGGTATGGCAGGTATCTACTATGCAAATTGCTTCACAGAATTAATAAGTAACAACATGCATTATTATGATGAGAGAAAAATCGGAAAATAAAAATTATCGGAAATCATTTATTTAATTGTGTGTTATTTACAGTCAAATATTCAAGAATGAATTCACCATCTATAATCGCTGTAGACAAAATTAGCAAAACAAGAGTGCGTTGACACCAAATAACACTGCTTCGCTTATCTTTTCTTCCGTACAAGGTACATTTTTACAGCGGGGTCAAGGTCATCTCTATTACTTAGTAATGCAACATTTATTTTTTTAGTCGGAAATATTTATTGAATAGCTTTTCGTTTTAAAAAAATGTTTATATTATATACATTCATAATGAATTACATCAAAAAGATGTACTTTTTTTATGTAGAAATACTACACACATGTTAATTTCACAACATAGCCAATATTGTTGATACGTATATTATTAAATCCATTGCCGTAATTTTTTCTAATAAAATTGACATAATTTTTTGATAAGATAAAATGAAAGCTTTACACGAGGCGATAAATTAATTTATTATATTTAAATACTAAGTTGAAAAGCAATACGTATCTACAGGAATGGCAAACACACCGTAAAAAAAATGTATGTGAAATAATAGTTATTGTAATTTTTGACAAAAATACATTATGTTAAGAGCGTTTAACCAGCCAGCGGACGAAAATCCACATTTGGTCGAAAGTTGTTCTTACGATCGTGCAGGGCGGTTACAACGAGAAAGATTAATTATTCTCCGTACCAGCTTTTTTAAATTATAACTCAATATCGAATTTATTTCAATTCAAATTAGCTTTAATTTATACCCTCATCCAAAAATGCTGAAAGGCGTGATGATAAAACTATTAAAATAATGTACTTTTTGTAGTTATTTTTTTATTATAAGTATTTATCATTTATCAAAAATGTCTAAATTTAATAAGAATGTTAAAAAAATCTGAAATATATTAGTTTGTAAGTGCGCAAATAAATACACAAATGGACCAATTTTCGTCAAGAAACACACACGTACGTACATATTTTTTAATGATTTTATTGAAACTAAAATTAAAATTCTAAAACATCTTTTGCTAGATAATGTATTGATTTATTTTACTACATGATTTTATTATTTGAAATGGGTGTGGTATAATACAAAAACTTTTTTGAAAATTGAACAAATCTACCAACGACCTATGGAATAACCTTATTATACTAAAAATTAAAATTTTTTCTCAAAATTTATTACATACGAATGCTAGATAAAAGAACAATCTTTCAAAATCCATTTATAATTTTTTGTGGAAAAGAGTCAATACGTCTAAAAACTTTTTTGAAAATGACGTATTTCCCGTTTTCTCTGGTAATGCCCTCTTAATCTGTTTTTTTTTTCACAATTTTGAAATCACTTTAAATCTCCGTTTCAGATAATTTATCATTCTAAAATGTTTTTTTTTTTAAATTTCACATTTGTAGTTTATTTAGTTTCTTAACCCCTCAAGCCTTGAACACATTCTGTCAGATGGTTAGATTATTTCCGCTTGGCAATAAAATCCAAATAGACGAAAAAATTTCTGAACGTATCCGAAAACCAAAAACTGTTTTTGAAAGGTGATAAAATATGCTTTCAACTTTTATTATCAGAAATAAAAATAAATTTTACATTTTATTTTTGAAAGCAAACTTTAAAAAGTTTTTTAAAAATGACTCGCCTTAATTTTTTCTAACTGAAAATACTGATAGCGAAAATAGTAATAAAATGCACATTTTACTAGATAAGTTAAAGTTTCATAATTTTTTTTTAATTGCGATCGGAAATTTTGGTTTCATAGTGGCGTATATTTTAATTTGTCTGTGGTTAAAGTTTAAAATAAAGCATGGTGTTTTCTCTTTCTAACTCCTTTTAGATCATATATGACAGTAAGGGAAATACAAAGATTTCTACGCGCTGTTCCCAAATGCGAACAAATTAGCCCGAGGGGTTAATCTTATTTTAATGGTGACTATTTCTAGACAATTTCTAATGTGACGGAGGAAAATCATAATAACACTCATAAATTCCCGAAACTTACTGGAAAACAAAATGTCTCCTATTTCATCACTTTTAAATAATAAAGTTAGGCAGAGCCTAAGAATTTTTAATAATTTGTACAGCTCCCTCTTGAGATGATTTTCATAAAAAGGGCGCTTTACAAATTATCAAAATATTATTTTTATTGTAATATCCCAATGTGTTCTAGTCGTACTAGAACAAATAGATCTGAATTAACGTTGGGTCATTTAATTATCACTTCTACAAAAATAACTCGTGTCCTTTTTTGCGTTTGAGCATTGTGTGGTATTTTTTTAATATCACGTTCTTAAACAAACCCTAATATATGTTACTGACTAACGATAAAAACAACGTTTCCTTTTACTGTATTATAACGCTTGAAAGAGCTTTTGGTTTTGAAATTAAATACGTATTTAGAAAATATGTACTTTAAGAACGGATTGTTAATTCTTTTTTAGTAATTCATCAAGAACTTAATTTTCAAATACTGTGGAAGTTCTATTATTTTATCAGTATAGGCCAGTTGCTTTGTAAAACTGAAATAATCACAGAACTTGAATAAAACTTTCACAGAACGTGAAAATTAACTAATAATATTAGACGAATTGTTAAAAAAATTTGAAACAAACCGTCCCGATTTTCATAAATTCTTACAAATTTCAACCGCAAAAATGTTTATGTTTTATTATTTTTTTATTATTACAAACTTATTAAATAGGCCATCAAATATCGTGAAATAAAAGACATTATTATTGATATCGATGTATTAAAAATTGTCTACTTTTCTAATTATTTTGAAAATATTACCACATTTTTTCACTTTTCACTTGACAATCCACTAGCAGGGTATAAAGTTAGTTACCTGATTTTATTCTGAATTGATTCTTGAAAAGTTGATTTGCTTTTATTCTGATCGACTTTTTGTCTTTAGGGCGCCTTCAATTTAGACGTTTCGTGTCGAACCGCTGCAGTGCCGAAGAGGTGCGTTCGGACGGTCGTTTGTTTTCAAACAAAGTGCACGGAGCGGCAACAGTGCGGCGTCGGTACCGAGAACGCTCGACGACAGGACGGCAACGTCGCAAGCTCCACTTGTTCATTTCGCTGTTGAATAGTGACAAGACGTGAGAGCTAATTTCATCGAATTTTCATGTTTATTGTTTGCTTAAAATGGATGACATAAACGTGGAAGAATTTATAAATAAAATTGAAATACGTCCTGCTATATGGAACTCCAAAAGCGACAAACACAGTAAAAATGCTTGGGAAGGCATCTGTACAAAATTTATAGAGGATTTTAAAAATAAAACCACCGTTGAAAAAAACTGCTGTCAAATGAACTTAAAACAACAAACGACCCACGTCTAAACATCACTAGCATACAAAGGCACGGCAGTCAGATATACGCTTTCAACTTAGGCGTTTGGTATCGAACTGATGCTACCGTACCGCAGCGGCACGGTAGCGGGTTATAACCAGCGGCACGGTAAACGTGCGGCAGCGGTTCGATATGACACGTCTAAATTGAAAGAGCCCTTAACGAAGATTCGTTACAAAGTATTGAAGAGTTGGAAATCGAATACCATCACCAGAATACCTACTCCTTTTTCATTCACTGTTGCGTGAGTCCAATAATTGTTTTGATGCGAAACAAACAATCCAAAGTCTGCCATTTGAAAATAGCTTCGCCGAATATAACTACCATACAACTGAAAAATAAAATGAAAACCAAGTGCTGATCACTCCTTGATATTTTTTGTTACCCGTCTGCGAAGGAGTTAAAAAGCAGGCCGGGCGGCGCCGAGCACGCGATGTAAAAAACACTATGGCGCTCGTTTAGCTGAATGGAAACTAGGGTCAATGCATAGCTCGGAATTTAGCGATCACAAAAAATTGTTTTGATACATTCATTAACCACCATGGACCAGGCACCCACTACCGGCACCCGATACTCGCCAACCGATTACCGACACCCGCCACTTACTAGTCACTAGACGTACTTGTACTTACCACTCTAACTCTTGGCGTACAGCGTGTACGAGTTTCGGTGCAACCTCACAACCCTAACTAACTAACCATCACGCCGTTTCCCCGCAGGGGTAGGCAGAGGGGACAGACCGCCAAAATCTCTCTTGGCACACACTATTAGTCTCATTCACATTCGTACATCGTCTCATACATACTCTTCTATTATTCCGACTCAAGTATCTGATTCACTTGATCGTGCCATGTCTTCTTCGGGCTTCTCCGGCTTTTATCATTTACATTTGCGTTACATGAATTCTTCTTACACTACTTTCTTGGTTCATTTGCTCCACATGCCCAAACCGTCTGAGGGTCCCTTTTTAATCTTACTCATTACGCTTACATCAGACTTGCATTCTCCACATTTCTCACATGTTCATACATATTTTTTTCTTTCAATCTCATTTCAACAGCATTCAGTATATTTTCATCCTTCCTCTGCCAGTTTCACGCCTCACTGCCATACATCACCAGGCCTCAGGCTCTACCTTATCCTAAAATAACATTCTTGGATATTTACAATTATAGGTTTTTGATCATTGGCCACTTACACAGTAACCGAATTCTAGTAAAAGTATAGATTAGGATTGAGATTTAATCGAAAGAGATATGATCGAATATTTAGAAGGTACAAATCGAAAAAAAATTGAAAATGCCGCTCTTGTACCCCTTTATACTTAAATCTTCTTCTTTATAAACCCAACTACTTTAGTAGTTTGTCACCGGGTAGATACATATCGACAACATGGTGTATTTTTAAATATTTTCAAACAGTGTTTAGGTGTTAATGATGACGGCAAATTAATAAGGTTACAAAATTCACAGGTATAGATTTATATTTATGATGATAGAAAAAATATGAGGAAACAATGAGTAGGTACCCACATTTCAGTAGTTATAGAAGTACCTACAATATAGCGAAATTTGGTAAAGTTTTACTGTTCATGTTCATTCTACTCGTTTCAAATGGACACTTTTATTTATAAAGTCGCATTAAAATAAGCAATTAATTATAAGTTTATTATTAACTAGCAGACTCGGTCACACGTTGCTGTGGCTAACGAAACACAACGCCATTACCCAATCTTTATAAAATCCGCACCACCCGCTTGCCAGAATTGAATATTTGAATTTATCGGCTTTTCTCTACTATAATAAGCATGTATTATACATATAAACTAATTAACTCGCCACTAATTATACAATGCTTGCAATGCAACACTGGATATTTGAAAAGTGAAAATCAAATACCTACTTACTCTAGGACATCTATTTTCCAATTTCTTCCGTAGAACGAATTTCAAAAGTGACTATAGTACGGCCCGCCAGCCGTTATAAATCGCATAAAATATGTTTTCTTTAAATTCGGCTTTTCTCTAATATAATTTACATGTATTATACATATAAACATTCCTCTTCAATCACTCTTATCTATTGGTGAAAACCGTATGAAAATCCGTTGCGTAGTTTAAAAGATTAACGCGCACATACATTTTGAGCGACTTCATTTTATACTATATAATCTATGTAATGAAGTTGCATTTAAATAAGCAATTAATTACAAGTTTATTATTAATAAGCTGAAACGACGTTAAAAATAATTTCGTTTCAGCTTATTAATAACTACAATGAGAAATAACTATTAACGTCGGCGGAGACGCAAAATAATGTTTTTTTACATTAACTCCACACGGGAGCCCCTGAAGAAAGTGACCACTCTCAGGGCCTTCTTTGGGGATGTTGTGTGAAGGGTTATCTCAGGAAAAAGAAGAAGTTCAGGGAAGGAAAATAGGTAGGGGATGGGTAGGAATTTGGGATTCGTGGGTCCAGGAATCCATTCTTCCCACGGCAGAGCAAGGCGAATGGTCGAGAGAGTCCTGCTGGATAGGTAAAATGTTCTCCCTCAACTAGTCTCTACGCAGCAAGTGGGTAGACACATCCACCGCCAAGACCTAGACATGCTTCACGTCATAAACCCGGGCATCCCTGCTAAGTCACCAAAGATAGCGAACCCCTTGACGTGGCCTACGGCAGAGGTGTTGGTTATCTAATAAATGGTCCCCGGGGCGGCGGTGCCCACAAATTAAATTCATACTCTGTTCAAATTAGTACAGATACTTACGCGAAATAGTAAAACATTACACGTAAATATTACTTTATTTTTAAATGAAGAGATAAAACAAAACAACTTAAGGTGATTTTTCACAAAAACGGCGCTGTATAAATCATCCAAATATTATTATTATTAGTTTTAAGTTACTTATTACAATTAATGAAGTTACATAGAATTACTATAGATTCATAGATAAAAACTAGGTAGACGAGGTAGAATACGATTATATGTCGGAATCGTATCGATTTTCACGGCTTTGTTCTGAATTCACATTAAAAGATGTACAATATGATCTAATAGGTACCATCAATTGGCACGTGGAAAAGAAAACGCAAGTAAATAAATTTTCGGAACCAAGAAGTGGCGAGAAGATCCAAGAAGATGCAAAAAGAGTAAAGAAGAGACGGGAAGATCCCAAAAAAGACAAGAAGAAGCAAAAGAGAAACGAAGAGACAAGAAAAGCCATGAAGAGGCCAGAAGAGCCAAGAAGAGCCGAGAAGAGCCGAGAAGAGGCGACAAGATACAAGAAGAGACAAGAAGAGGCAAGATAGCCAAGAAGTGCCAAGAAGAGACTAAAAATCCAAGAAGTAGCAAGAGGAGATTAAATACAAAAAGAAGAGCCAAAAATAGCAAAGGAAAGCCAGAAATCAAGAAGAAGGTTCAAGAAGAGCCGAGAAAAGGCAAGAAAAAGGAGGCATAGAGAAAGGAAAAAAAATCATAACTCCCAATCCATTCTTTTATGCCTGCCCATCCTAAATTCCAATATAATTGGCTTCTTAGGTTGCCGTATAAACCGGTCGATTAAACTCCAACCTCCTTCTCATCATCAAAGCACGTGTACCAAGTCCTAACAAATCAGTGGCCCCTGGTGTAGCGGTCTCACTGGTACAGGAGTGCTCCTGGCTGGGGGAACAATCATAACGTATATAAGTTACTAGCATTATTTTTCTCCAGTCTTAGTCGGATGTTCGACGTGACATATCTTACGTATAATCTCTCTGAGGTGTCCTTTGGCTGTCCTTAGTTTGGATGATACCAGAGACGCAAATAAAAGCCAGCGTCCGAGAATTAACACCGCGTCAATATTGTTGTTGTGATAGTTGGGACTTCAACCCGCGGCCGCGTCCGCTCCGGCACTCACCAGGCAGCGTCAACAGTGACCCACCCTTGATCTACTCGCAGTCTATCAGATCATTGCCCCCTGGCCCCTCTTTAATTATAACTAAAACACTTTTTGCTGACTTTAATAAATTAATTGGTATTCACTTTGAATTTCGCTACGCTCATTATTCATTGACTAGATCTGGTAAAAAGTACAGTGCATAATTTCAATTTCATTTCATTGCCGGCAATCCGGGCATTTATTGTTATTTAAAACTAGCGCAGACCCCTGAGAAAACTCACATAAACGGCATATTATAATTGTAGGATTTGTGACGCTAAAAATATTTGCCTCAGAATCATTGCCTTTCAAAAGTAACTATATGAAATACTTACATTTTTAAAACCACTCGTGCACCACCTATTGTATTTTTTTATAAAAAATGTATAACGCTAGAGTTCACCATTATACATATATAGAAACATTCGCAGACGTGTTCACAACGAATAGCCAAAGTATAATCGCAATCGGATGAATGCTATAAGAAAGCATTTGGCAATGACTTAATGCCGGCTGTGGTAGGCACCGATTCATATCACAACCTTTGACAGTAAGAGATACCTGATGCGTACTTTTACTGAACTCGTCTAAGTTCTAACCATTGGCGAAGTATTTCTATATATATAATGGTGAACTCTAGCGTTCACCGGCGCAGTGTGCACAACGAATAGCCAAAGTTCAATCGCAATCGGATGAATGCTATAAGAAAGCATTTGGCAATGACTTAATGCCAGCCGTGGTAGGCACCGATCCATACCACAACCTTTGACAGTAAGAGATACCTGATGCGTACTTTTAGTGAACTCGTCTAAGTTCTAACTTCTAACCATTGGCGAAGTATTTCTATACATAATGGTGAACTCTAGCGTTCACCGGCGCAGACGTGTGCACAACGAATGGCCAAAGTTTAATCGCAATCGGATGAATGCTATAAGAAAGCATTTGGCAATGACTTAATGCCAGCCGTGGTAGGCACCGATCCATACCACAACCTTTGACAGTAAGAGATACCTGATGCGTACTTTTAGTGAACTCGTCTAAGTTCTAACTTCTAACCATTGGCGAAGTATTTCTATACATAATGGTGAACTCTAGCGTTCACCGGCGCAGACGTGTGCACAACGAATGGCCAAAGTTTAATCGCAATCGGATGAATGCTATAAGAAAGCATTTGGCAATGACTTAATGCCAGCCGTGGTAGGCACCGATCCATATCACAACCTTTGACAGTAAGAGATACCTGATGCGTACTTTTAGTGAACTCGTCTAAATTCTAACCATTGGCGAAAGGTAAAGGAAAAAAGTTTTTAATTAGTAAAAAAATGTAATTGGTTCAATTATATTATGTCTGTTAGGTTTTATTACATCCTGTATAATTCAATCATCTCCGAGGCAGATAGATTAAAGGAAATCGACAGAACACTGCATTTATGTTTATTATTTAATAATGAAATACTAAACATATAATAGATAAAATAGTAAATACGCTGAATCAGAGATCATCTTTAGGAAGAGCGTGTATAATGATGAAATTCTAAACATAATGTAATATAAATGTCAATTATGCTTAATCACAGATCGTCTCAAGGAGGAGCATTTACCCATAATAAAATAATGAACATAACTAACTAACCATCACGCCGTTTCCCCGCAGGGGTAGGCAGAGAGGACGGACCGCCAAACAACTCGGTCTTGGCACACACTCCTTGCCTCACTCACATTCATACATCGTCTCATACATGCTCTTCTATTATTCTGACTCTTGACATGGCCCGACTCAAGTATCTGATTCACTTGGTCGTGCCATGTCTTTCTTGGGCGTCCTCGACTTCTTCTACCATTCACATTTGCGTCATATATTCTCCTTACACTCCTTTCCTCATTCATTCGCTCTACATGCACAAACCATCGGAGCGTTCCTTTCTTGATCTTACTCATTACGCTTACATCAGCCTTGCATTCTTTGCGGATTTCCACATTTCTCACACGATCATACATGGTTTTACCACACATACGCCTCAGGGATCTCATTTTTACAGCGTTCAGTCTACTTTCATCCTTCCTCTGCCAGTTCCATGCCTCACTGCCATACATCAGGGTAGGTACTAGTACTCCATTATGGACGGCTAGTTTCGCGTCTTTGGACAGTTTTTTGTTGGTGCCGACGGCGTTCAGTCCTCCATTAATAGAGTTAGCTGCATTCACCCTTCTTTCAATATCTCTATCAGCCTTCCCATCTCTCGTAAACATACTTCCCAAATAAACAAACTCATCCACCTGCTCCAAGTATTCGTTATTCACAAGTATATTGCATACTGTTTTCGTAATAATAGAATTAAGTTGAAACAGAGAGAATTTAAAAAAAAATGAGTTATGCGATATTTATTTAGAAAAGCAAACATTTGCAGATTAAGAATAACATGATAATATTTTAATTCCTCCAACTACCGTTATTGTAAGTATAAGAGGAAAATGTTGTTGTAATTATGGTGGACTTATGCAGTTGACGAGTACCCGCGACCACTGGGACACAAAGCGTCTTTGTGTCCCAGTGGGTAGAGCCCTGGGTAGAGCCTGGCAACGCTTTGAACCACTCAGAATATCCAACAGACAGAAGCAATCTGATAAAAAGCAAAGTAAGATATTTCAATGTTACTGTTTCACCGATCACGTTCAGCAGATGCAATGAACTTATGATACTACACATGCAATTATACATACACTCATCAGTTGATACACCAAACATTTTATCTCAAATTAACATCAACACACCATCAAGAAATTCAACGAGGAGGATACAAGATATTTTCTATATATCTACCTATCACACAAATTAAGACATTATAATACTATACACTGCTCTAATAATTATATTGACATTTTTAATGACCCATTTAAATACTTCAAAAAATATATTTTACCATCAATCATATAAAGATGATATTGCGGTGAACCCTTTATTCAAAGACAGGCAATGTGGTTGGCTTGGTATATTTATGCAGGCAATATTGTACCTACTAAATCTTTGTCCCATCAGCACAGGTGCCAATAATAAATTGTTAGTGATACTTTTGTATTCTACCTTTTACTCTTTTTTGTTTATCATTCACTTTTGCACATTCAGCTAATAATTTTTGTTGCTATTTTTGGTATAATTTCTGTTATACACTGTAACCATCCATGAATATAATTTTTGGGGCAACATGCCCGTTTTATGTACTTAAATAAAAATAAATAAATACTAAGGCCCGGTATATCAGTCAGTCCATATCGTTGCTATGTACGACATTCCTTGCTCAAATTTAAGCGACTAAACCTGTCGCCGGGGCGACATTCATATACTTTTTCTTGAAGTATTTTTAAATATCTTCGTATGATAGTTTAATCCTCAAACCTCTTAATTCGAAGAGAATATTTTAGTGGATACTTATCAATTATTCATTATGAAATTTTAAATAAGTTGTGAACTTGAAAAGGGGTTGATTTTTATCCGTCAATTACTTGTCAATTCGAAAAACAGTATAAATTTTCCATAATCGGCTATTATTTTTCTTCGTTTATTGTTTACTGTCAGATCTGCCTACACATTGCTGTTGCTAACGAAACACGCCATTACGCAATAGCGTGTGTCGCTCTCCATAGAGAGAAAACAAATGGCCTTATATTTAAACGCCCGGGGTCTCAAAAGTTTCGTATGATCTGTAGCTATTCGAAAACGTAAAAAAAATTAAATTATTGTTCACTATTAGCCCGCTAAAATGGCCGGAAGTTTCGAAAAAAAAAATTGATTTCGTGATTTGGAAAAAAATAAAACAAAGGGTTCATATTTTATATTTTGTACCAAACTTATTTTTCATTACATAACTGCAGCACAAAGAACCAAAAAAAAATAATTTTTTAATTATATATTGTGATGTGTTGGTTAAAAAAATAAAAGGGGAAATAACATTTTTTCTGGATAAAATCAGAATTCTTGTTGGCTTACTTGTATTCATAAAGTTGAACTTTTTTTTTCATTTTTGTCAGTTATACGCATTTTTTAATAGTAAACAAACGTTAAAAGGTTAGATTGCTGAAGAAAAAAAAATTATTAAAAATTTTAAAAAAATGGTTTTAGGTTTGTTTTCTGATTTTCAATGCATTTTAGCGGGCTAATAACCATTTTTTTAAAAATAAATTTAAATGCAGTTCTCATTTTCTTTGCAAGACGCAACTTTTGAGACCCCGGGCGTTTCTGAATTCAAAAGTTGAAATAATTGACACACGCTATTACCCAACCTTTATATCCAAAGCCATCTGTCAAGTCAAATCGATACCGACCGTTTATCAGCCCGCTACCCGCTGCCGCTTGGCCAGATATATTATATCTTCTACCCAATTTACATAAAACCTTGACGAATTATATACCTAAAAACCTTTCTCGTGAATCACTCTATCTATTGGTGAAAACCGCATGAAAATCCGAGGCGTAGTTTAAAAAAATCCAAGCGCACGGACAGCGCGAGCGACTTCATGTTCTATGTAAAAATTATAAATGAGTTATTTTTTCTAGGTGGTTAAATGTGATATTAACTTGATTTCAGCCTTTAATTTAAATTTAAAGAAACAAAATTTAAATATAATGATTTAATGTATTATAACAACATTATGTTGGTATGCATGTGTGTATATGCATATGTTTTTATATGTATATTTTTATTTTTTATTTTTATTTTTTTTTATCTTTTATTTTGTCTTCTTATATTATTTTTTTATCTTTTTATATCCATGTCTAATTCGATACATATCTTTTACACTAAATAAAAATTGTTATTTACCCGCCTCGGAACAGACTTTGTCTAGTGAGTTGGGAAAAGAAATCTATGTACACAATGAAAATAAAATAAACGCCCGGGTTACCGGCACTGAAACTGAAACTGAACTGAAATTCAAAATTTTGTCACAGTGGATTACAAAATAAATAGCATTTTTTAGAGGTTAATAATTAATGGCTGAAGAGGTGATTCGAGTGGAAAATTTCAATATACCTTGATCACAAATTTATTTAGCATATTGGTGGTGTTTTGTCGGTTGAAGGAGAGAAGCTATTTTTGTATTTTTTTTGTTTTTAAACCACTTCAAAAAGGAGGAGGTTCTCAATTCGACTGTATTTTTGTTAAATTTTTTTTTTATGTTTGTTACCTCAGAACTTTCGACTGGGTGAACCGATTTTGATGATTCTTTTTTTATTTGAAAGCTGGTGCTTCCCATGTGGTCCCATTTTAATTTGGTCTAGTTCTGACAATGGCATCCATGAGAAAACCATATAAGTCTTAAATTTGCATAAAGTATGTGCGCGACAAATGGACGAATAACTCAATATCACGCCAACCGATTTCAATGATTCTTTTTTTATTGGAAAGGATGTACTTCAAGGATAAATTGATGAGAGTTTGGTTAGGTTCTGATTATCAGATCCATGACAAAGTAACGGAACTCTTCAATTCTTAGGAGCAAATTAACGAAACTCGGCCGAATCTCTTAATTTGACCCTAATGTCGTTATGGTCAAATTATGTCTGTCTCATATGAGCAGCACGTTTAGTAGATCTACCCATATTCAGACAAATTAGTGTACTTCGGATTCACTAAAAATCTAAAAATAAACAAAATTTTAACAAAACAAAAAACGACTTCAAAAAATGCACTAAAAAGTAAAAAAATAATTTCGTATTCTTCTACAATTTCATAATCGACTTACTTTTTCTACTCATCAATATGTAGGTACGATTGTTATTTTTGGAGTCGGTGTCAGCAAAGGTACCCGGCCCGGCGCGGCGTGTTTACTTGACAGCTCCCCTCACGCCGCGGCCCCGCTCTCGCCTCGTCAAGTCGCGTGTGCGACACAAGCACATCTCACCTATAACTATGTATGTAGTTACAAACCTACCATGACTGACACCGATTCCAAAAATGACAACCGTACCTACATATTGATGAGTAGAAAAAATAAGTCAATTATGAAGTTGTAGAAGAATACGAAATTATTTTTTTACTTTTTAGCGCATTTTTTGAAGTCGTTTTTGTTTTGTTAAAATTTTGTTTATTATATTTTGTGCCTGCATACTGTGTGGATCAAATTCAATATTATTTTTGCTTTATATTTGTTTATGTGCAAGTGTTGTAAACAGTCATTTCCTGCACTATTTACTAGTATAATTTCATAAATATTGTTAAGTGTATATATTTATGTAAAAGCCTAAATGGGCGTAAATAAATAAATAAATATTAAATAAATATTAAAGTGAAATCAGTTTCTAGATATTTGTTATCATAAGTATGTTTCTGTATATATTTGTAAATAGTAAAATTAGATAGAACCTAAGAATTCTTAACAAATTTTTCAGCGCGCTTGAGGTGATTTTTCACAATAACAGCGCTCTACAAATTATCCAATTATATTATTATTAGTTAAAATTTATTAGGCTATAATGTACACAGTACATTGTCCGGGCCCCTCGGGTGATGTTTCGCGAAAACGGCCGCGGCGCGACTTAGACTACTACCATCTACCAGCTCGCCTGTTATTGTAATGAATATAATTTGTTATGTAACCGTCACCTACGAAGATGAATGTCAATGTCACTGTCACTGTAACTGTCATTGTCAACTGTCACCACACCACGTGAACGGAGCGTGCGCGTCGTCTACTTCACAATATCAGACTCTCAATTAATATTAATTCATTCGTACCAATCTGTTTTGTGTTATTGTTTTTTTTCTGTGTCAGCAAAAACAACAATAGAAGCTCGTGCAATCAGCACTTCATTAGAATGTCGTTGTAATTTGGTATTACCTTCCAAACTTTCACAAAAACAACAGACTTTTATCAATCTGCAATCATGCCTAGACGAATTTAAAAAAAAATTATATCCACCATAATGGTGAAACCAATCGCCACAGTAACTAGTAATACCTACTCCTGAAAAAGGTACGACTGTGAAAAAAAGTCCTAATCTATATTTAAAGTTTTCAATAGAAAAATGTATAACAAATTATTTATGTAGCACCGTTTTCGTGAAAAAAAAACTCATGAGTCGCTAGGTTAAGTTTACCAAAACGATTACGAGTAGATACTTTCATTCCATTATTTTAAGTTTCTTTCGAAAAGATCTATGATACTATAAAGTATAAAGGGTAGTTAGGTTGGGGTAGGCAAGGTTAACTTATAATTCAATAATAACTAACTAACCATCACGCCATTTCCCCGCAGGGGTAGGCAGAGAGGACGGACCGCCAAATAACTCGGTCTTGGCACACACTCTTTGCGTCACTCACATTCATACATCGTCTCATACATACTCTTCTATTATTCTGACTTTTGACATGGCCCGACTCAAGTATCTGATTCACTTGACCGTGCCATGTCTTCCTCGGGCGTCCCCGACTTCTCCTACCATTCACATTTGCGTCATATTTTCTTCTTACACTACTTTCTTCGTCCATTCGCTCTACACGCCGAAACCATCTGAGGGTTCTTTTCTTAGCCTTACTCATTATGCTTACATCAGGCTTTGCAGATATCCACATTTCGCACACGATCATACATGGTTTTACCACACATACGCCTCAGGGATCTCATTTCCTAATTCAAAAATGATAATTGTTATACTTTTAATTATAAAAATAATAGCAGTTAATTGTTATTATAAGTGGGTGGTGGTAGCAAAGAAGCAAGGCGAAAAAATGGGGATTGTCAAATTAATATTTTGAATATTTTTTGTTATTATTGTTTTACCTCGAAATAGACGTTTAAATTCATTATAAATAGATAACGAATATAAATTAAATTGCAATAAGAAATCAAAGGTATCAAATTATGATTAAATTTGAGGAATAATAAAGAGGAAAAAAAAACATTTCTTACATATTTGCATCTTGGAATATTATTCTTGAAATTTATTCAATTGGTAGTAATTTTTTCATTACTGTGATAGCAACACCTGGCCTCAGCGTAGAAATTTCTACGTAATTACTTCCAGAAACAACTAATAACATTTGGATAGATGGTAAAAGATCCATTAAAATTTAATAATATCATTTTATGAAAGTTAAAAATTTCGGGTATAAAACGTTTCCTTTGCCGCCATTTTAATTTTTTATACGAATTTGACATTTGCAAAGTTTTGTTTGAATCTAAATACGCATGAATTATTTTGGTTACCTAAACTAAGAACCTTATAACCTATTTTGTGCACGAAAATAGTTGTTATTGTGTTAATTGTTAAAATGAAGGTAATTTCCATAATCTGTGCTTCAAACTGCGGCCGCTTATGGATCATTTAATGATTTTATAGATTTATTATTTTATTTTAATTTAACATATAATAAGTGGTAATTTTGATACAGACATTTCAGAAATACAAAAAAATAGAGTGTGCAATTCTCAGGCGGTAGAAGTAAAACCTTCAGAAAACTAAAGTAGGCAGGCTAAATCGTATAGATGTATGTGTTGGCCTCTTTTTAGTGCCTTTTTAGATGTTTTCACTTTAAAAAATTGCTATTAAATAAAAATAATAAAATTTCAACACCTCCGACCGGAGCTGCGAGCAAAACGCTTGTCACATTTAAAGGTTTTCAAAAAAATATCTTATTGTCACTTTCAACAGAAACTTCAAATGATCCTGTCATGAGATGTAAATGATATAATATGTTGTAGGATATGATTTTAGATTTTCACGGCCAAAAATTTTATGGTTATTTCCTTTTGGGGTATTATGCCGTGTTGCGCTACCTCCTCCTTTAGCCAACGTTTCGGACAGCTTTACAGTGTCCATCATCAGGGCAGATGTGTAAATGTTAGAGATGAAATGTGTGCTTAAGTACTTCGAAGCAATACCGTGTCGCCAGCACCAATCCACTGCGGGCAGGCATTACAGTATACTTCAAGATGGTTTTTTGCATTTAGCTTTGGTTGAGCCGTCAATTACCGGATACCAAGAACTATTGAGCTTAGCTCCGTCGTCTCTATTAATGTTAATAGGGTTTTTATGAATTTCAATTGCCTCTGTAATTAAGCGTGCTCTATAGGTTTTGGGTCTTCCCAGGACTTCAGGAACAAATCCGAAGTAATGGCCGGTTTCAATACTTGCTTACTTACATGCACTGGAGCGTAACGGTTACCCGGCAAGGCAGACAAGGCAAATAATAAGAGCCAAATCTACACCTAACGAAGACAGAATTGAACAATAGTCTAAAGGCTGTGCTTTCCTACCTTATGTTCACAATGTGACAGACAGAATTGCCAGACTGTTGAGGAAAGAAAGCATCAAGACTGTCTTCGGAACCACGACCAAAATACAAGACCTACTGAGGTCTGCAAAGACCAAGTTTCCTCTGGAAACAGATGGAGTATATAAACTCAGCTGTTCCGGATGTGATAAGGTCTATGTTGGCCAGACAGAGCGGACGATCTCCAAAAGGATATCGGAACACTTTCGAGCATGTAAACTTGGCCACCCTGACAAATCGGCAATCGCCGAGCATTTAATTGAAACCGGCCATTACTTCGGATTTGTTCCTGAAGTCCTGGGAAGACCCAAAACCTATAGAGCACGCTTAATTACAGAGGCAATTGAAATTCATAAAAACCCTATTAACATTAATAGAGACGACGGAGCTAAGCTCAATAGTTCTTGGTATCCGGTAATTGACGGCTACACCAAAGCTAAATGCAAAAAACCATCTTGAAGTATACTGTAATGCCTGCCCGCAGTGGATTGGTGCTGGCGACACGGTATTGCTTCGAAGTACTTAAGCACACATTTCATCTCTAACATTTACACATCTGCCCTGATGATGGACACTGTAAAGCTGTCCGAAACGTTGGCTAAAGGAGGAGGTAGCGCAACACGGCATAATACCCCAAAAGGAAATAACCATATAATATGTTGTAAGTTAAAGGTAGTATCTAACTGACCAGATCTGAGAAGCCGGGTAGGTACTTCTCTGCAGTGCATCGAAAATAATATTTTCACGGCGCTCTATATATGGCATTGGGGAAGAAAAAATTCAATCTAAAAATCTATACCTAATTACATATTTATATTATGAAGTCAACTTGTTGCACGTATATATTTTTAAATGCTGAAACCTTTTGTAAATTAATTTAGTTCTAAATCTAAATAGCACGTCTGCGAAATACGGTGATTTCTTTCAATTCCTTCAGTTTGTAGTAAATATTTTTAAATTTACATAATAATAATTTCTAATATTAGGTTAATAACACACGCGAATATTAAGTGTTGATAAGTTATTTATTTGTTTATAAATAGAAATGTTTTTAATGACCGTGTTACGGTAGGTCATGAAACGTGCTCGGACGTTAGTTGAACTCGGACGAGTTCATAAGAAACAAAGAATAATAATTCACTTAATTTTTCCTGGACAGAAATAAATAATAATGAGATATTATATTCTCTCTCCGTACTCATGAATTTCTATAAAATGATGAATTTATTTACATTGTCGTCTTCTCCAGACTTTCAGCAATGTTGTCAAATACCTACCTGTAACGGTATAATTAAAGAAAATGCACAATTGTTTTACGGCAAACACAATTCTGTAGGTTAAAAGATAAACCACTTAAGTCCATCGCAATTGCTATAGGATAAATAACTTAAGTCCATAGTAGTTGCTGTGGACTAAGGTGGTTTATCCTATAGCAATTGCTATGGACTTAAGTGGTTTATCCTTTAAGGTACAGAACTAGTCTTTATTTGGAGTAAGTACAATCAATTTGCAAGTATAAAACAGTTCAATATATAAAAGAGTACAAAATTATAACAATAACTTTATGGGTAATTTAATAATAATAATAATAATAAATTTGGACAATTTATATAGCGCTGTTTTTGCGAAAAATCGCCTCAAGAGCGCTGTAACTCAAAGGAATTTAATTGTTCCCTCAACCGCTTGTTAAACCATTTAACAAAAGGTTTATGAGTATTCACTCTGGGTCAGCTGAACGTATTTCAGACCTGCCAAATATTTTTGCTTGAAGATGCGCGGGTAGAACCGGGAGACAACTTAACTTTCTCGAGATACCACATGACCTTATATTCATTTGTGTGGCTAAGCGACGGGGTGCTAAATATAACCAAAAGTAGGCGAGGGCGCCTCTTATTAGTAAAGGACGAAGCGATGCGGGAAAGAGAAGGTATTCGAGATTGAATAACTCTCAATATACGGTCGAAATTAAATAGATTTGTTACAAACCTATTTGGATAACCAATATAATTGACCTTAGCGTTCGTCTAAAAAACTTTATCGTAGGATTTCGGATTTAAACGACACAATATTGAATTACCATGCAATTTGACGTAGCAGCAAAAGTTTTCTATTTAAAAAGTCTCTTCGGCAGACTTTTTCGATTTCAAGATTGGCTAAGTAATTTGTTAATTTGCTTCCAACATATTTATTTATTTTTGTTTAAGTACATAAAACAGGCATGTTGCTCAAAAATGAATATAAGTACATGGATGATTTAAATACAGTGTATATCAGAAATCAAACATAACATACGAAACTTACGGTTGTTTACGTGGTACCTGGCTTCCTAGCACGGTCGATCGATAGGGATTGATAGGATAGCTTTCGGTAACTTTTCATGGTTTCCTAGCATGATTGCAGATCGCCAACAAATAAGTAATAGATCACCATGATTAAGTTTTTAATATATTCGACGTCAACTGTTGTTTGTACGTTAGCGATCTGCATTTGTCCTAGGGAACCATGAGAAGTCCGACATTTTCGATAAAACCTATATCGATCGACCATGCTAGGACCCCTGATCTCATAAGGAACATTTTCTATTCTTGCCTGAAATCAATATTTTATCAGTTCTTATTTTAAAAAAATATCGACTATTTTTAAAGAAATACAAACATTCCCAAATCGCGAATAACCCGATGGAATTAAAATTCCTCCAACCACGTCGGAGGTCGGAGTCTCCAACTGCTCGGTTAGATAACTCGGTGTCTGTCAAACCGATCTTAGGTTTATTATTTTGTGAGATTAGTATACACCATTGCGAAGCCTTAACAGCTCCCATAAAAAACATTTTATTTGGACCATTTTGTTATGCATTAAACACAATAATTATACATGCGACAACCATAACACGTATCATAGTATTATGTAGGTGTGATAGCGCCATCAGAATTTTTATCAGTCTCGGGTGCTCCTGACTCCGAGTGTTTGCAGATTGTAAAATTAAAAGGTCAAATTAATTTGAGGGCGTCGACTCTTGTAGGCGATATTTGCATTGATTGAACAACAAGTCCACTATCGTAGCGCAATGCTATTTCACTTGACGGACAACAGAACTCCGGTTGTTGGAGTTATTGCGTCTTTGACCTCTTCAACTCCCAATTACAAAGGTCGCATCAGCCTAGATATTTTATTTTACAATGACCTTTACTTACCAATAAGTATTATTGTCACCCGCTGAACAGAAACATTTGTAAAATATAGGTAATGTAACATATAGATATCATAAAATTACTAACGCTAAATAATTGCTAAAATTACGGTCGCTTCACTACAGCTCGATGGCAGACCCAAAGAGGTACGAAATAGGAGTAACACCGGTATTGAGCAGACGACTGTTAATTTGGGAGGCGGGTATGAGTACCGCCACCCCGGTAACCATTTATTGGATAACCAACACCTCTGCCATAGGTCACCCTAAGTGGTTCGCTATGTTTGTTGACTTAGCGGGACTGCCTAGGTTCATGGGGTCAGGTTTGTCCGGATCTTTGCGGCAGACGTATCTGCCCACCAATAGTGTGGCAGGCCGGATCGGGAGAGACTGGATGAGAGAGATCTTTTGACCTCTCCAGCAGGACTCTCTTGGAACATTGCTTTGCACCGCAGTGGAAAGGATGGATTCATTCGTCCGTCACTCCTGAACAAACTGACCCCCAGTGTTCGCGCCTTTTATTGTTGCATGTGGTTCTTTGGAACTACCGATTGAATGCCCTCTGCTATAATCAGTTGAGTTTAATTCGCCTCGCCGCAGGGGACACAGGTCCTATACCGCACCGCTTTACACTTGAATAATCGAGCCGCAAACGTGATTCTAAAGCCGCAGCTATTATCGAGTACCATCGCCACGCGTCACTTACTCTCGCTAATGATTTCGCGATCAATTAATTGTTCATTCCCAGTCACCATTCCTTCCAAAATCTCCCATACTAACCTACCTACCTTCCCAGTGAACACAAAATCTAAGAGGGAAGCAGTCGGGGTAAGTGAGATAAAATATAATAAAATAGATAAGAACCACCGCATACAGTCCACAACATACCGCAGCATTTGATCCCTCGATCTTGAGAGGGATCATTTGCTACCCGCCGCATCACCCAGATTACTACCCACCCCTCATACATTTTTCTTCCCAGAACTTCCTCTCCTTCCTTCCCCTAAAAAGACCCACCGCACGGCATCCCCAAAGATGACATACGCCCTGAGTGGAATTATTTTTCTTAAAGCCTCCTGTGTGGAGCTAAAGTAAAAAAAGCATTCATAATAAAATTCATCCTGTTTTCTATCTTTTCATGTTGTTTTTTTCCAGGGCTATTGTTCATTGTTTTCAAATTTAGTAAATTTGTTCTCGTCTTATTGCTTTTAATATATTATATTGTTTATTTTGACATTTTATTTTATCAACATGTAGGAGTAATTCTAAGGAAACGGATGTATTGTCTTTTCATACAAATTTGAGATCAAAATACCCTACCAAACACAATGATTTTTTTTAAATCAAAGGTAAAGTACGAATACGAGCTGTTTCATTCACTTATTTTTTAAATTACAAAATATAAGACATTAAATAATTACGTCAGATTTATTCTGGGACATAAATGTATCTATTATATATTAAAATTTCAATCCAAAAACTTTATGTTTAATGTTTAATTTCTTTTATTTTATACTCAATTATATTAAAACAATAGGTGGGATGAGATAAGTTTTTTTTATAATTATCATTAACTCGCCAAAGTTGCATCTAAAATTATGAGAAATCGAATTCTTTGATGGATTATACATGTACTTTAATATTCTAAACATAAATTTCTGTACTATTTGAATTAAAAAAAACAGTTATTCAGTTTGGTTGTGTATTTTTTGACTGCCAATCCAAAATTAAGTTTCTACGAAAAAGTTCGCGCAACGTTCCTCTTTAGAACATGACCCCTGACTTCGGTTACAAAATCTGTTTTTGAAGTGAAAACTTCTTTAGCACCGTTGTGATTTGAAACTCGATGAAACGAAAAAAGAGACAAACATATATAGGAGTTAGCATGCGAGAGAATGATATAATATACTCTTTGTGCGGTGCTTTGTAGCCTCCCCACCTTGTCTCCTTTACTTTTCTGAAGGTTTCACTTCTACCGCGTGTGAATTGCACACTCTGTTTTTTTAAATTTTATATAATAAAGCGCACTTATAGCGAAAAAAACATTGTTTTTATTACAGATTATTATTTATTACAGGTTTTAGACAAGCCTTTCTACAAAAACCATTTTAATACATAGAAACACGTGTGTTTCTATTAAAATAGTTTTTATCTTTCTAAATTTCAGAAATCATCATTAGTTTTAATTTATATATCGTTTTTACATTAATTTGCTAATGATCAAAACTTGTTTTCACGATAATGTAACCTTTTAAAATTCGCATTAGTTTGTAAAAAAATTCGAAGTTATTTAAACGTACATATAACTCATAACTTAAAAATATTTAAATGTAATAAATTATTATTTTAACGATTTTCTAAGAACCTCATAAATGCATTTTTTTTCCTCTTACTACTTTTTATTTGATATCATAACTTGTTTTTATTTCACATATTTATTTGATAGTGTGGGCCTCACTGGGTGCTATTCCCGTGCTGAGGCTCCCACCAACGGAAACAACTACATCTTCGGATATGATTTAAGATTTTCACGGCCAAAAGTATTATAGCGATTTATATTTCGGGGTATTACGCCGTGTTACGCTACCTATATCCAATTTGGGAGGCGGGTCTGGGTACCGCCGCGCCGCCCCGTGAACCATTTATTGGATAACCAACCTCTGCCGTAGGTCACCCCAAGTGGTTCGCTATGTTTGGTGAGGTTTGGTTTTTACATGGGGTGAGGTTTGTCTGGGTCTGGCCCACCAGCTGCATGGCAGGCCGGATCGGGAGAGAATGGTTGAGGGAGTCCCTCTGACTTCTCAAGCCGTACTCTCTCGGAACATCGCCTTACACACCAATGGGGGGGATGGATTCATCCGTCCGTCACTCCTGGACACACTGACCCCCATGTTAAAAAAAAGATAAAAAACGTTCTTCTTTAGAACTGTGGGTTGACTACACCGCAACCCAATGGCATAAGTTAAAGGTTGCTTACAATAACGCTTATCGCCAATTATTCCGCCTACCGAGATACTGCAGTGCTACGGAAATGTTCCTGGAGGGACGAGTACATACTTTCCGTGCACTTCTCCGCCACCGCATGGGAAGTTTATGGCGCAGACTGCGCCATTCGAAGAATGCGATCATCACCGCCATGACTGCCTGGATGGAATCTCCCCTGATGACCCTCTGGAGACGGGAGACGATGAAATACCATCCGTAAACGGCTATTTACATTCATTTTAGTGTTTGATACATCCTTAATTTTTTTTCTCAGTTTCATTTTTCATGCTTTTTCGTTTATTTTATTTAATTTATGTGTTGTTATTTAATTTTTACCTTAACTTATTATTTATCTTTTTTTTGTTATTTTACATTATGGAATGTATTGCATTGCACTTCCCCTGCATACATTCTGGAATTAACTTATTATTATTATTAGCCAACATTTCGGACAGCGTTACACACATCTGCCCTGATGAAGGACACTGTAACGCTGTCCGAAAGTTTGGCTAAAGAAGGAGGTAGCGCAACACGGCATAATACCCCCAAAATAAATCACTATAAACTATAACTACATTTTGGTTTTATTTTATTTTGTATGAGTGTAAGCTAAATGGCAAATATTATTTTAGTTCAATTATCAATCAACATCATCTTCTTCCTCTTGTCATATTCGGGGCATGGACCTTTCGCTTGTCAATGTGCCTTCAGGCGTAATGTATTAAGTACAAATATTAATAATAAAAGTAGCATTTCATTCTTATGAATCATTACGTACATTACCGTAATCAGTATCTGTGATTTTTACAATTTTAGAATAATTATTTGTGTTATGAGTAAGTATCAGTAGTACTTATTTGAGACAAACAAAATAATGTTGTGTGGAAGAGATCCCCGCGCGTGTTTGAAGCGGAGTTGTTTTTATGATTCACTTTGACCTCCGCTAGAACAGACGCGGTCCAGACTCTCGCTTGTGCTATCTTCGTTGTTAGTAGTTATGACGCTGATATCGGTGTAGTTGTTACTCGTGTACCCAACTCCGCCTGTACGTGTACTCGGCAGTCGGCACATCAACCCTGATAATTCCAACATCACATTATAACAGCGATTCCTGGAAACGTCATTAATGTTGGTTTATACTGAACGGCAGCCAATGACATTGAATTTAATTTTACAGGTAAAACAACCCTCTTTAAACAATCGAGCATCGAACTCTTGAACTCGCCTGAACGCTTGCCAGTAAGGTACTGAATCACACGTCGTATTGTAAAAAAATCATAGTGGGCAAATCATACGCGGTAGAAGTAAAACCTTCAGAAAACTAACGTAAACAAGAGTGGGAAGGCTACGAAGCAACGCACTCGTTCTCTCGCATGCTAAATCCTGTAGATGTATGTTTTTCTCTATTTTTAGTGTTGCTTTTTCGTTTCATTGAGTTTAAAATCACAACGTCGCTAAAGAAGTTTTCACTTCAAAAACAGAGTGTGCAATTCACATGCGGTAGAAGTGAAACCTTCAGAAAACTAAAGTAGACAAGAGTGGGGAGACTACGAAGCACCGCACAAAAAGGAGACCGATTATACTATCTCATTCTAAGGCTAAATCCTGTAGATGTAAGTGTTTGTCGCTATTTTGCATTTCATCTCTGGCTTGCCATTGAAGTAAAATCATTTATGGTTTCATAGTTCATTCACACAAATAGTGTACTGAATTCCGTAAGTCTAAACTTACACTTTCATCGAGTTTAAAATTACAACGTTGCTAAAGAAGTTTTCAAAAACAATTAGTTGATAGCTTGTCATTCGTTTTACTTACGCATATTTGTTTTAATCCACTAAAATATAATCTGTTTGAAAGAAAGAAGGATTAGGACAAAACAATATTTTATTTATTCTTCTTCTTGTGCCCTGTCCGTTTAACGGACGTTGGCTATCATGTTGGCTATGCGGACTTTGTTTGCTGCGGCCCGGAACAGCTCCACGGTAGACTGGCCAAACCACTGTCTCACGTTTTTCAGCCATGAGGTTCTCCTTCTTCTAGGGCCCCGTCTTCCAGCAATTTTTCCCTGCATTATGAGATGCAGGATCTCATACTTCTCCGGATGTCTCATTACATGTCCAAGATATTGAAGTTTTCGGATTTTTATAGTTTTAATTACTTCCTTTTCTTTATTCATCCGAACCATAACATCTTCATTGTAACCCTGTCCATCCAGCTTATTTTAAGTATTCTTCTGTAGATTCACATCTCGAATGCCTCAAGTCGCCTAATTAGTTCTTCAGTAAGCGTCCATGCTTCCATTCCGTAAAATAATATCGAAAACACGTAGCATCTGACCATTCGCATTCGTAATCCAATTTATTTATTCACTTCCAGTAACTGCTGGGAAGCAGAGAAACTATGACATCCCCAATGTTGTTGAATGTTGTGTAGTTGAAACCAGTTGTGGAGTGGAGGGAGAAAGGAATCGGAAAGTAACTGGCTAATCAAAACTGTTCATTAAATTTAGGGGAAAAACAACAAATTTCAAGCAACAATTCATTTCAGATCGGTGGTTACTCGCATCTGGTTAAATACAATGATAATCATGTGCCTTTCATTCCAGCGTCTTCTAATAAATACAACAATGTAAATGTATATGTACATCATGCTATGAAGACATTTTAGATGCACCAGTTTTTATATCGGTTCATTGTACGAACTGAGGTCGACGACATTTCATTTAAATCATTCAGCGAAACATGATGATTATTGCTGATATTGCATTTAGATGTGACAGATAACAATTTTTTTTTAAATTTTGTAAAAACAAGCTCAACCAGCCGCATGCCTGAACTCTGCCCTTTATCGTGGAAATATTAGAAAATATTATTAAAATGTCACACGTCATATAAATTAGGGAACTTGGCCTTAAATGTCAAGGTCTTCTTGACTCTTGATACGTGAATGTTGAAGCTTCAAAATTTATCTTATCACAATTTCGTAAAACTTTATTCATGACAAAATTCACACAAGTTGACATTCAGAATGAAACGAATATCTTCACTGAAGATACTGAAGATTCTTCAGTATACAAATGTAGAGATTTAATAAATAAATTACTGAATCAAACAGTATTAGGTAATAGCTAGAGACACTGATTTATAGCTTTAACGATATTTTTGCGAATTAAAGCGATAAATGGTGTTTTTAGCGATAAATACGTGAAAACGCGAAATAGCAGCGAAAAAGCCTCTTTTTCCTAGTCCTGCCATAACTACGAGTAGATGGACCACTTAGTTTCATGCAGTCGAATATCTAGCTGAATACAAGGATGCTCTCATCCATTTCATGAAGGAGTATAAACCAAAAACTCGAGTTTTGATTATATTTTAGAGCAGTTTGCAGATAGTAGTAAGGCAACTTTGACATGTATTCATTTGATATTTTTTGTTGACGAAGTGTGGGGCCAATTTGTCAAATTGGTAAATGTATTAGAAGGGTCAAAATATCCATACGCTCATTTGCTTTGGGAGGACTTGGTGTTCCTAAGCTTTAAAAAAATTGAGTGATGGTGTTTTCCCTGACAAAATCTTAAAAGCTGTGCAGGAGGTAAAGAGCCCTGGTTGTCTTAACCCAAATAAGAGAGAGTTGTCAAATAACCTATTAAGGAAAATGTTTGCGGATAACTCAACCCTCGATGACCAAGGTGCTGTCCCGACGTCGGTTCCTCACTGCGGTTTTCGTATGAAAAAACTGAGGATCCGGCATCGGGAAGGACTCCATGTTTTACGAGGACTTGATGTTAATAAAGCTAGTGGGCCTGACGGAATACCTGCCCTGGTACTGCAGAGGTGCGCTGCATAAATAGCTCCAATTTTGACGAAGCTTTTTAAAATGTCCCTGAAGACTGGCTCTGCGCCCTTTGGTTGAAAAAAAGCGGTTATCCATCCTGTTCCAAAGAAATCAAATCAAATAAGTAATTACACATTTTAATCTTTACTGAACCATAATCAAAATTAGCCATATAGTTACAGTTAGTCATCCAGTCAAAAGAAGACTGGCTTGAATAATAAAATGGATACTGCAGACTTTCAAAAGCGGAAACGGAACTTTTTTTTTTCAACAAATTTACATTCAGATGAAATGCCAAACGGTTGAGGTTAAAATAGGGCAACGTTCCGCTCAGACAAAGATGATTCCGCAACTGAATTTAAGTTATTTTTTACTGGTTGTTTAAGACTCGGAAAATAAGCTCCTAGCTAGAAGAAGAATACGGTACCTGCTTCAGTACGTGGAGGTATATACTTGCAGATAGTATTTATTTATTATTTATGAGAATCCCAAGAAATTTAGGTATAAAATAAGTAGTTCTATTTAAGTGACTATTTTTGGGGAAACCGCAAACAAGAAGAACGTATCTACATATATATGTATGTTTAGGTAGCTGTAGAGAGTATTGGAACCGCCAAGAAACGATAGTAAAGCAGATATGAATAAATTGACTTCAAGGGAGCATTGCACCCGGCTGATAAGCAAGGACGTTCACAGTACAAGACTACTACGAGTCGTGCGTGGTGACCGTTGTTTGGGAAATATATTTAATTAGGTATACCTACATAATTTTCACAAATCATCCAAATATTATTATTATTTGTGTACGAACGTGTATAATTATTGATTTTACACTTTCGTTTTTATACAATTATTTAAATGCTGGACGAACCTGCCGACAAATAATAACAATTATGTAATAATGTTATCATTTTGATAATATTTTGGCAAAGATATTCAAATACAGAAAAGATATGCTATGGTGTCCGCGCAACTGTCGCCGGACTACGCGCTAATTAGCGTAGTTTTCATACAAAAAGAATTCGTTAATTTCGTTGATTTTTTGAAAATGTGCATTTATATTGGTTAACAATATATTTTGAATAAGGAAAGAATTCGTTCATTTAGTTTAACGTTCGTTTGGTTTATTCGTTAATTATTTGTTCTTTTAGTTTATTTGTTAATTGGTAAACAATATCGGCGACACCCGGAAGCGCAAACCCACATAGTAAAAACAGCAGATAGCACATCTACTTATATTTCAATATCTTTGTATTTTGGGTTATTAGTAATTACACCAAATATTATATTGATAATTTTTTTTTCCTTTTTTTCATTAACCAATTTATTAACATGATATCCAATTTTGGAAACACGCCTGAACTTTTGTTTACCCGATTTGAGATTTTGAGAACCCGAATTGAGCCAGCAATTTGAGCGCCGTTGTAAAAAGGACTAGTAATTCGTAAGCAGATTTTATTTACGAGGACTGAATGGTATTATTATAATGCGAGTTGCCTGTACACTTTCAGAATCATTTATTGATAAATGATAAATCACAGATAGGGACACAGTCACACCGCCTCCCGCGTTCCGCGCAACTTGATTTGTTCCCTTATTTTTTTTGTTTTGAAAAGTTTTAATTTTCGATGTACATTTGTTATTTAATTTTTTTTTTGCGACCGGTTTCGACACATCCGTATCATTAACGAGCAAACTTAAAACGTCTTAAACTTAAAACTGTTCCCTTATTCCCTGATTGGTAGGTCTATAAAATTGAATCTCTATGGTTGTATATGATTTTTCAAAATCGATTTGTTAATAATTATAATACAATATTCGATCGTCCAGTTGATTTGGCAGACCTCTACAAATACTAGTTTTGAGTTTGAGGAAAGCAATATTCGAACGCTAACCATAATTTAACAATATTTACACGTGTCTATGTTTTGTGCATCAAATACTCTATAAATTGTCTGAATCATGAGAAGAATGGTTACCCTACATTCGCTTTGCACTGATTGAATATTTCGCGTGTCGGTATCATTAAATCAGTCGTTTGGTTTAGCGAAGGCAAACCCACTAACTAATTATTACAATAGTGTTTTAATTACAGAACACAATATAAATTCGACGAAGTGTGGGAAATTTTGAAATAAAAATCAATTACAATAAATGTAACCAATGACCGGTCACAGTGGTTGAGTGGGCATCGCATTTGGGTCCCACCCAGGCGTTCCGTGTTCGATTTCTCTGCAGGCCAAGTCCTCCATCACGACTCAAGCAACTCGGCTTACTATGGTGATAGTAGGAGATTTTCAAATATTGTCGAGTTATTCGTAACCCGACAATTCTGGTTCCTGACTTGCGTTGCAATGCCATATTCAAATAAATAAATTGTTTCTCCCTGCACGTCCTTTCCCGTGCATCCCCGTTTCCCTCCCGCGTCCCCTTCCCCTCCCGCGTTCCCTTTCCACCTTCCCCGCCTCTCCTCGTCCCGCCAACCCCCTCCCGCATGCATTCATGTGCCACCTTTTACAAGTTTTTTTATTAAAATTTTAATTTTTCATATATTACAAATGTTTCAATAAAATTTAGTAACTATTAAAAATATCTATAGTTCTTGATTCGATTCAAAGTATTAGGCGAGTTCTTTAAATAAATTCATTAATTTAAAGAGTTTGAAAAATAGAATTTGGATTTAACAATCATTGTTTTGCCAAACGTCATTCTCAAATTTTGACATTTTTGACAGTTTTGCAAGAAGTTTTGTAATGATTAAAAAACTTTTCAGATGAATTGTCGTAGCAATACATAGACATCTCATTTACTTGAATTTCCCCAAGCAAACATATTGAGATTTTAAATAAAAAAAAAAAATTATTTTTTATTTTATTTAAATAATACATACATATACTGATATATAAATAGATAACTTACAAATCAGAAGGAAATTTATGTATCGAACAAATACGGACGGATTAGAATTTAAAAATAAAACTTGTATAATCACTGTTCAACTCAGATATACAAACAAAAAAGTTTTAATACTATCAGATTCTGAAATTTGATATTGACAAAAATTACATTTAAATAAGAGGTCTGAGTAGCCGAATTGGTGAAACGTTTGTCCCGGTAAGACGAGAGGTTCTGGGTTCGAGGAACAATTGCGACCGTTATCTTTATATTTTTCTTCGTCTTGTTCTCTTTTATATTTTCGTTCAGATTTAGTGTTTTCTTCTTCAATGATTTATAATTGTATTTTAAAGTTTATGTAACATATTTTAGCGTTCTAATTTGCAGTACCTATTTCAAATGTTTTTTTGTGGTTTGGTGACTTTAACATTAACTTCAGGAGGCTCTGAGGAAAATAATTTCCCTCACTTTGCCATATTTGAGGATGCTGTGAGGAGGGTTTTTTAAGAGGTTAAAAGGGGTATGAGCGATGGATATGAATCTGAGGGTCAGTGTATCCAGGAGTGACGGACTTTTAAATTCATAGCTCCCATTGCGGTGTAAGACGATGGTTCGAGAGAGTCTTGTTGGAGAAGTAAAGAGGTCTTCCTCAACCAGTCTCTCCAAATGCAGCCCGCCTTACAGTAGGTGGGTTAACGCAACAGCCGCCAAGACTTAAGACAATTCTCACCCAATGAACCCGGGCACACCTCCTAAGTTACCAAAGGTAGCAAACCACTTGGGATGACCGATGGCAGAGGTGTTGGTTATACAAATGGTTCTTAGGGCGGTGCGGCGGTTCCCACTCACGCCTCCCAAATGGAAAAATAGTAGTCGAAATAGTCTTAAATTCGAATATTTCAACTTATATGATCGAAGACAATAATTTTAAATATGTTTACATCAAAACATTTCTCAAATTCAATGCAAACCATCGTTTTTCCTAAAATGTAAAATGTATACATATATTTTTGTATTAACTCCATATATATGAGGCCCTGAGTAACATAGTTTTCCTTAGAGTATATATATACGGGATCCTGAGTGGAGGGCCTTTTTGATGAAAGGAAGCAGTGAACGAGCCGTAAAAACGACCCTTTCTCATATGTCAATTTGTACGTGTACTTATATGTGTACATGTACAAATGTTGGTCGCGCAAGTGGCATGTTTCTCAACTATTCCTACTTATTGGCAATATCAGTAGACCGCGCGGGTCATCGACTTGGCGCGGCACCTCGGGGCCCGGGAGTACCGGCACACCAATACACCAATACACCAACACACCAACACACCTACGTCTCATCGCATCGTGTCGTTAACTGCTAAATTACTAATTACCAAATTTTTGCTTAGACCACCAATAATCATAAGTCTTGGGAACGTATGCATTATTTGCAAACAATTATTGTATCCACGGAGCAAGGTCACTCGGCATACAGGGGACTCATTGGTACGTATAGATTAATCATCGTGTATGTAGGTATTCATTACGATTTGTGAAGGACGTTTATGATTTAATTTAAAAAAAAAAAAAAAAATGGGTTTAAAAAAAATAATAGATGATAGAATATAAATTCGAAATTAGTATTGAACCAATGCTGTTATGTACCAGTGTTATTGTTATTATTAATGCAACCATTCTATTGTGTGATTTTATTCTAATATAAGTGTAGGTATGTTCACAGTATAATAAATTGACGTAAAATTACTGCATCAACTGAGGCTAGCCTAGTGAGGCAGGTTACGAGAAACCTAAATTTATAATTATAAATATCTATTCTTTAATAATAATAATAATAATATAAGTTTATTCCAGAATGTATGCAGGGGAAGTACAATGCAATACATTCCATAATGTAAAATAACAAAAAAAGATAAATAATAAGTTAAGGTAAACATTAAATAACAACACATAAATTTAATTAAATAAACGAAAAAGCATGAAAAATGAAACTGAGAAAAAAAAATGTATGTATCAAACACTAAAATGAATGTAAATAGCCGTTTACGGAGGGTATTTCATCGTCTCCCGTCTCCAGAGGGTCATCAGGGGAGATTCCATCCAGGCAGTCATGGCGGTGATGATCGCATTCTTCGAATGGCGCAGTCTGCGCCATAAACTTCCCATGCGGTGGCGGAGAAGTGCACGGAAAGTATGTACTCGTCCCTCCAGGAACATTTCCGTAGCACTGTAGTATCTCGGTAGGCGGAATAGTTGGCGATAAGCGTTATTGTAAGCAACCTTTAACTTATGCCATTGGGTTGCGGTGTAGTCAACCCACAGTTCTGATGTGTACAACGAGGTACAGAAAGCGTTGAACAGTATTCTTTTTACTTTGGGGCTGCAGGAGTAAAAACGTCTTGACAGCATACCTGCTCTAACTGATATTGCTCTTCTCTGCCTTTCCATGTCCTCGATATCCTTAAGAGCGTTTAACCAGCCAGCGGACGAAAATCCACATTTCGTCGAAAGTTGTTCTTACGATCGTGCAGGGCGGTTACAATGAGAAAGATTAATTATTCTCCGTACCAGCTTTTTTAAATTATAACTCAATATCGAATTTATTTCAATTCAAAATAGCTTTAATTTATACCTTCATCCAAAAATGCTGAAAGGCGTGATGATAAAACTATTAAAATAATGTACTTTTTGTAGTTATTTTTTGATTATAAGTATTTATCATTTTTCAAAAATGTCTAAATTTAATAAGAATGTTAAAAAAATCTGAAATATATTAGTTTGTAAGTGCGCAAATAAATACACAAACGGACCAATTTTCGCCAAGAAACACATGTACGTACATATTTTTTAATGATTTTATTGAAACTAAAATTAAAATTCTATACGTTTGCTAGATAATGTATTGATTTATTTTACTGCATGATTTTATTATTTGAAATGGCTGTGGTATAATACAAAAACTTTTTTGAAAATTGAACAAATCTGCCAACGACCTATGGAATAACCTTATTATACTAAAAATTAAAAAAATTTCTCAAAATTTATTACATACGAATGCTAGATAAAAGAACAATCTTTCGAAATCCATTTATAATTTTTTGTGGAAAAGAGTCAATACGTCTTAAAACTTTTTTGAAAATGACGTATTTCCGGTTTTCTCTGGTAATGCCCTCTTAAGGTCGTCTGTGATGACATGTCCCAGGTATTTAACGCTGTGATTAACATTCATTTTCCTTTCATCTAGCCATACTTTAAGTATCTACTGTAATGTATTTTGTTTTCTGTTACTAACTTTTGTACTTATGCAACTTTTAAACTGTACTTTTACTGTACTTATTGTGATGACCGTGGCCGGTATCAACATTACTTTCCTGGACTCCGGGTGTGGATCCAGCTTCCTCTATATGTGATCTCAGTTTTAGGGAGATTGACACAATAATTAGTCGTAGGTAGACTTAGCGAGTTTATTCCGAGATATGTTACAGGTCGTGCTTCCTACGAAGCGAAAATGCAAAGAGGACAGTAGACAGCAATCACACCCTTTTATACGTTCCTCATGCTGTCTCACTCATACACGCATGTCTCTTTCTTACCGCAAGACATACGTTCACCACATCCCTCCACACTTAAATCCGAAGACAGTTACACAACATGATCTGATAATTATTTACAATACATATAATATTCCAATATTTACAATGTAAGTAATTCATGTTGAGTCGAGAGCTGAGTGCTGTCTTCATTGACTCATCTGTGTGTTCGTGGTCGTAGTCGGTCCTTCCAATTTCCCGACGTTGACGCCACTGGATCACTGGAGCTGGAAGGAGAAGGAGAAAAACCCATTAGACTGTCATCCAGGCCAAAGCTGGAGACATCGTATTCGTCATACGACAATCTCTTCGTCTCAGATGCGATATAAGGATTGCTGTGTTTCTTTTCCCATGATACACATAATTTAGACAACTGATCAAAATGCCTTTTCCAATACATAATTTTACCATTTAAATTTACCTCAATTATATAAAGTTTTTTTCCTAATTGTTTATACACTTTCCCTGGTACCCATTTATCATTGTTTTGGTCTCTGAAATCTCTAACCATTACCTTTTGATTTATCGAAAAACCCACCGATTCTTTATTATTTCTCTTATAATAATATCTTTGATTTTCCTGACATTTTGACATTTTAAATTTTGTTTCTTTCTTAATTATATTATCCTTATCTCTCCCCCCTCTCGGTACAAAACTGTTCAAGTTTGACCTTAGTTTCCTTCCAAACATTACAACTTCAGGTTCTAAACCAGTTGTACAGTGTGGTGCATTTCTGTAATCAATTAAAAAATTTCCTAATTTTTCCACATAACCTGACTGAAACTTATTTCTTATCATCATTTTTTTTTTTTAATTTTTACACGTTCGAACCGCGTTTTCCGCTAGACCATTTGATTGTGGATGATTTACCGGAGTAGTTAAATGTTTGATGTTATTCATCTCACAAAACTCTTTGAAGTCCGCTGACATGAAAACGGCTCCATTATCTGAAACTATTGTCTGTACACTCCCGAAATAACTAAATAAACCCTTTAATATTTTAATAGTATTATACGAATTTGGAGAATTTACTTCTACACAGTCTAACCATTTTGAGGTTGAGTCAATAATTACAAGAAAATGTTTATTTGCAATTGGGCCCGCATAATTAATATGCACCCTACTCCATATTTCTTCCGTTATAGGTAAATCTCTGTTATTTTTAAATAAACTTAGAATTTGAGTATCCAAGTCATTCTCTACGTGAACTGGTTCCTCATTCCCAATTAATTCTAATTGCACTTTACTTTTATTAAAACTACCCGCTTTCTCCGAAAAAACCTCCTGGAATTTTCGAATTTTTTTATTCACTTTACTTCTACCACTCTCAAATACACTATGAGAAAAAATTTCACTACCCTCCTGGGATGAAATTGATTGTAAATCACTTCTATCATTCTCAAAACCACTATGAGAAAAAATTTCACTACCCTCCTGGGCTGAAATTGATTGTTCATTTATTTTCCCATAACTTTTTACTATGGGAACGATTGGTGACGCAAACTTACTATAGTTTACCGGAACTGAAATACCTTCCGATTGTAAACGGCCCAATTCCGATTCAACCTTTGCTTTTAAAGCAAACGGTATATTTCTCGGATTGCAGAATTTCGGTTCCTCATTGTCTTTTAATTTCAAATGCACTTTATATTTATTGAATTTACCCAGTTTCTCTGAAAAAACCTCCGGGAATTTCCGAATTAAATTATCTCCTACTCTAGTATTATTCTCAACCATATTGTGAGAAAAATTTTCACTTCCCTCCTGGGATAAAGTAGATTGTAAGCCCGTAAATCCAATATTAAACTTTTTAATGAAATCACGCCCTAGAACCGTAATTGTTCCATGTTTTACTACGCAAAATTCTAACATTTCCCTATAACCGTTAAAATCAACTGTTAATAAGATACAACCCAATAAATTTAACTTACAGTTAGCGTAACCCATTAACCTGTCAAGGGCCAGGGTTTTTTACCTTACCTTTTTTAAATTACCTTAATAACAAGAATGGAGGAAGCTATTTTAAGCTTTATTTTATGTTATAAATTAATGGAATAAAATTTAAAATCGCATCCAAATTATTTGAATTAATATTCTTTTTTGAAATTCCAGTCTCGCGCGCGGGCGCGTTCCTGGCCTTTGAAAGGTTAAGGTTAAATCCTTTGGTTTTAAATTCAAATGTTTGAAATGTTTAACATAATCTTTGTCAGTCAAAATCGAGATCGCCGCTCCTGTGTCCCATATCCCGTTTAGTTCCACATTATTCACTAAAACGTTGCACAATATTGGTTCACAATATACTGCGTTTATCCGCAACATTTTTTTATGTTCCTGCGTATTGACGAACACTGAAGAAATGTTATTATTATTTAAACCGCGACATATCTTCCCAATATGCCCTTTTACTCTGCATTTATAACAAAACACGTCTTTAAATTTACAATTTACTGAATCGTGATAACTCCCGCAATGTTTACATTTCGTTCGATCCGCTGACCTCGCTCTGTACGATGTAACATTCTTGTCCGAAGTTCTAAAAAAATGTTTACCCACCGAATTTTGTTTTTGTGACAAATTGTTCGATGTATTTTTAAATTTATTTACTAAATCAACACTTTCCGTTTTAATTTGCTTATTCATTACCTCGAATGAATCCATAGCAATAGCACATTCTAAAACCTTTTTTAATGAAAAGTTTTCAGCTTCTACAAATAATTTCTCCTTAATTCGCCCCACTCGAAGACCGGTGACAAAAATATCTTTTAACTACTTTTAAATTATATTCAAGTCTGTCCTCGAATTTACAAAATCTAACGAGATTCCTTAACTGTGCTATATAATCAGTAACCGATTCTGAACTTTTTTGTTTCGTAGCAAAAAAAATTTCGCGCTCTTTGAACACATTTCGTTTGATACCTACATGATTTTCTAGTAATAACAATAAATTTTCGACCGTAATATCTGTAATTTTTTTAGGAAAACACAAATCAATCAATAAATCTATTGTCTCTGTGTGTAAATGAGATATTAAAACCGCTCTCTTTTTCTCTACCGAATTAATTTTGTCATCATTGCCGAGGATGAACTGTTCGTATTGCAACACGAACGTCTCCAATTTGTCCCTCAAATGACAAAACCTGGGCAGTTCTCCCCCTTTCATCTTCACACAGATACAATCAATAAGCAGAAAATTTACAAACAACACTCAACTCACGACTCTGTTGACTTGCTGCTGCTGCTCCGATCTCGCCCTTCCGCGGACCGTCTCCTGGCTCCTGTACCCTGGTCGTCCTTCTAATGCCCCGGCACGCCTTCCGTGAGGTCTGCACCTGGTCTCTGATCTTCTCCTGAAGACCCGGACTTCTCCATCCACGCCTTACGTGTATGCTCCTCCAGGTTCTCGGCACTGAATAAACCTACCCAGCGCCTTGCTATTCCTCGGATGCCAATTTCTGCTGCTCTTGCTCTTCCTGGCCTGATCTGGCCCTGTAGCCTCAATCTCGGATGTTTGCTGCGTACTCTCTGTTCCAAATAGGCTGCCAAATGTGATTTTGGCTGCTGTTAGTTCCTTTATCGGCTGCGCCAAATGTGATTTTGGCTGCTTCTCGTTCCTTTATCGGCTGCGCCAAATGTGATGACCGTGGCCGGTATCAACATTACTTTCCTGGACTCCGGGTGTGGATCCAGCTTCCTTTTAGGGAGTCCAGTTATCCCCAGTTTTAGGGAGATTGACACAATAATTAGTCGTAGGTAGACTTAGCGAGTTTATTCCGAGATATGTTACAGGTCGTGCTTCCTACGAAGCGAAAATGCAAAGAGGACGGTAGACAGCAATCACACCCTTTTATACGTTCCTCATGCTGTCTCACTCATACACGCATGTCTCTTTCATACCGCAAGACATACGTTCACCACACTTATGATGTCCTTTTTGTTTTTGTAGTTATAAATCTTAAAAGGTTTTGTTCAATAAATATATATTATTATCATTATTAATTAAAAGTTCAGTTTAGCTTTTATTTCAAGACACTCGTTTTTTAACATTTCATACTTTAGTCATGGTACTATCAATATATAGAACCGCTTTATGAGTGTGAGTGCTTCCTGCGCGAGAAAGTAATGCAATCTTATATATAAAAATCTTGTGTCACGGTGTTTGTGATCGCCCTCCTCCGAAATGGCTTGACCGATTTTTATGAATTTTTTATGTATATTTGGTAGGTATGAGAATAGGTTTTAAAGTATATTTCATACCGCTAGGTGATTAGGGTATAACTAACCAGAAAAAAATCAGTTTTTTTATATTTTTTAATTTTTTATTTGGCATCAAAAATTACCCTCCAAATTTTAACCCTCTTATCCCCATCCTCCCATTTTTAAATCGCGATTTTAGTAATTTTGTATGAACAAATTTAACCGTCTTTTGTATTTCAAAGAGAACGAAATTATTTATGTTCTTGAATGACAGATGGGGCTACGTCCGCCTTATTTAACTTTCATCCATACATGCGCAACACATTCATGAGAAGGGTCGCTTCACGATAAGGCATCATGTTCTCGCGTGGGCAAACCATCGAGCTTATTTGTGTTGGCTAAAGATGGACTGACAAGAAATATCGTACACTCAATGGCTCTTCGAAATTTCACAATGATTTTCTTTATTTCATTTTCCTACTTTAGTTGGTGTTTTTTTGTTTTTATCGGCAGTCATCGTTTACAGCGCTCCATTCCTCTTTCTGTCATAGATCCCATCCCCACACACTTACAATACATTCGTTATTTTTTATATAAGCAAAATATTCACTAGAAATAATTTATATGGCAGAACAACGTTTGTCGGGTCAGCTAGTAAGTAGTAAATATATAGTTATAAAAATGCTTTTTGCTTATCAATGTTTTACTGGTATACCTAGAGCAGTGGTTCCCAACCTTTTTCTGACCCGGGACCACTTGTATGTTTATTTTTTCGACAGGGACCACAAGCAGTGGCGTAGCGAGGGGCCCGGGTGCCACCCAACCGAGTTTCACCCCCAAGACCACGATTCTCTAGCCGCCACCCCCCCCCCCCCTCCCCCCAGCGCGGACCAATTTTTTAAGAAGTCGAAATTTGTGTTTGATGGGGAGGGCGTGACACCACGTTATCCGCCCTATCCGTTCCACGTGCCACCCAACCCATGCTAGCCTAAGCCACTGCTTGTGGTCAGTGGCGTAGACTAGCATGGGTGGCACCCGGGACGGATAGCACAACGGGAGGGGAGTGAGGGATAGGGTAGGACGGGTTCTAGCAGAATATTTACCACAACGGAGGGAGCGGAATGGAATATGGTGGCCACTGACCACAAGGTACAATAATGATAAACTTAATATTGTCCAGATTTTTTTATACAGATTTCTCGAGCAGGGACCGCCCACAAGCTGGCTCGCTTATTGACCGGCGGACCATCTTCTAGCCCTTTGCGGACCAGTAGTGGTCCGCGGACCACTGGTTGGGAAACCCTGACCTAGAGCAATTGTTTTCAGTCATGCAGAGCAATGCTTTAAAAAATCATTTTCTATTTAATTAAATGAAGACAATATTAGCGAAACTCAACCGATTGAGTTTCGATAATTGAGGTTTTATTCATAAAGTTTAAAAAAATCGATAAATCATTTTCTTATTAACAAGATTGTCATATAAAATCGAGGCTATTCAAAACAAATTCTTAAAGTATCTTTGTTACAAGTCGTTTGTAAGATTTAATAATTTTGCAGAGGCAGCTTCACACTTTAAAATTGATTCATTGAGTGTACGAAGGCATCATATGGATGCACTATTCTTGTATAAAGTAGTCAACAATAATATTCAATGCCCAGAGTTGCTAAATAAAATTCAATTCAATGTACCTGCACGACACTGCACGTTCCACACGCTCTTCTGTCCTGTTCAGGGTGGATCAATGCAAGACAAACTGTAAGCAGAATTCTTGCCTGAACAGACTATGCAATAGTTATAATAGCGTATTATCCAATGTTGACATTTTCAATTGCAAACTTACTGAATATAAAAGGTCGATAAAAGAGTATTTCTCTGATGGTTCTTGAAAAATGTTATGTTTTTATTGTTTATATTTCTGTTATGATTTGATTTATATGTACAACTTCTCTCCATGGCTACCAATGTATTGATAGATTTTCTTGTTTTGTAATTTTTCATTTTTATATTTAAAAAAATTGTTTTGAGTATATACATATATATTTTTTGTTTTTGTTTTATATAATTTTGGATTAATATTCCTTTTTTATAAAATTAACTTACTTATTCTTATTATGCTGTCTCAGTAGAAGTAAAGTCACAAGGAGGAAATCCGTAATTGGTTTTATTTTGGCTATTTAATACTATGTACAAACTGAAATAAATATAAACTGTCGATTTCCCGAAAATTAATAAATAAATAAATAATCACCCCCCGTCGTTCGGAAAAGTTAACGAACACCATGTATTATTATTCTCTTTGAAATGGATGCTTGAAAACTGAAATCTACAATTCTAACGACCTTACAACTTTCTCCATTACTACCTAATAATATTTTGAATTTGATATTTGAACATATTGGAAAGTGCTAAAAGTAGGAAAAGTAATAACATCATTTTTATCAACTAAAGGAATAACATAATTTATGTATTCAACATGGAAGGTAACTCCTTCTCATCATCGATAAGAGAAAAAAATTATACCTGAATAAAGGTCTCCATCAACTTATTAGATTTTTGTTTCCAGATTGAGGAAACTTAAATCCGGAAGTTTTGAATGTCAATAAATCTCCATTGTTATGCGTAAGATCGTGCTTCTTTCAAAATTAGTTTCATATTATGTTATTAAAAACTTATTTTTTAAACCCATACATTATAAACCAAAACTTTTCAAATTACACCGAATCAATCAATTTTCACAACCCCAACTCCCTTCATACAGGACGTTTAATTTTTGACCAAATCGTGTTATTTAAAATTCTGAAAAATGGCCTGAACTCGCCAGAGCTTACCATAAGATCAACATGACAATGCAATTTATTTCATTTGCCCACGTGTAAAACTAACAATAGAAAAAAATCCCTATATGTGTGTAATAAATAATACACAAAATTTTACAATATAGACATTATTTTTTTTTTTTAAAGAAAGACAAATATTACCGGGTCACGAATAACCCAACAATGTTTGAAAATCTCCTACTACCACCCATGTGCGCCCGCAGGGGGGGCAAGGGGGTGCACTTGCGCCCCCCTGGATTGATTGAAAATAGTCAAATAATGTTACTTTTATTTTAAATATTTATTACTATAGTCAAATATTAGTAAGTTTGAAGATTGGTGCGTTCAAAATAATTTATTTTTAAATGTAGAAAAGTGCAAAACCTTTACTTTCTTCAGAAATAAAAATCCTATTTTATTCGAATATTCCATCAATAACATAGCTTTAGAAAGAGTCACGGAAATGAGAGATCTTGGAATTATTTTGGATGAAAAACTAAGTTTCGCCAATCATATCCACCAAATAGGCCACTTGCATCATATTTTTTTTCCGGTTTAAGCAAATATTCTAAGAAGTCTATTCTAAGTCATTATGAAATCCGTGCAAGTGGCCTAGTATGAACAAAGGTATTAAATTATTTAAACATTAGGCCTCGTATTAAGAACAACTAAAAACTTTGATTCCATAGAAGCCATTAAACTATTATAATATAATTTATCTCTATTTAGAAGCCAAATTGAATATAACTCGGTAGTTTGGTCTCCATCTTACAAAATTCACGTTAATAACATTGAACGAATACAAAAAAAATTCCTGCGTTCTATAAATTTTAAATTAAATATCCCACTAGAAGACTTAAAATATAATCTATTACTAAATATTCTAAAAATACACGCACTACAAGACAGTCGTAAAATAAACGACATAACATTTTTATTCAAAATACTTAACTCTAAATTCGACTGTTGCGAACTCCTGCAACTCACAAACTTACGAATACCGTCAGTTACCACACACTATTCTACTGCAGCATTCATAAACGGAACTACATTGCCCACTCTCCGATACATCGATTTCACATTATGGGAAATCAGTACTTAGGTGATGTTGACATATTATTTAACATCAACTTGGTGAATTTTGTGGATCTTGTAAAAACTTATTCCAAAACTATTCCTAAACATATCTGTATTTTTGTAAGCCTATCAAATCGCTGTATTTTTGTATTTTTTTGTATTTTTATGACTTGTGTGCATTTTTTATCTAATTTTATTTTTTTTATTTCTTTATCTGTTTAAAAATCACCTGTCATGAAATAATTGTACTACTAAACATGTAAAAGCCCTCTGAACCTTAAATAAATAAATAAAATAAAATAAGGTTTTTGTTGTATACATGTATTGTGTTAATAAAAAAATTGTTGCTACAGTATGCCCTTCATTACTACAGTGTCCTATCCGTTCGTTCACCAAACAAATACGCTACAGTAAATTAAAACTACGTTAAAACATTACTAAAAATATTTTGCCCCCCCCCTAGAAAATTTACTGCGGGCGCCCATGCTACCACCACACTAAGCGGAAAATGTTGCTTGTATCGAGATGGAGGACTTAGCCAGCCGAGGAATCGAACGCGACGCCCGGGTGAGACTTAAACACGATGCCCACTCAGCTGCTGACCGGTCAAACATTTTAACCGACATTTTTAACAATACCCTTGAGAAATAGCGAATAGAAGTAAGAAAATTAATACAAGAATATGGAATGTATCGGAAGCATCTCCTATCCTTATCCTATATTCCTCTTCCTCTCCTCCTCACCTAAAATTAAATTTAAGATGTAATAAAACTCCGTCTCCAGGAGACTTTTTTGGCTTGACTTCATTTAACTTAATGTATGTATTTATCTCTATTTTATGTATAAGCTGTTTGTCTCTAACAAATAATTAAATAAATAAAAATCTGCTAATCGCATTCGAAGAAGATTATTGCTATACCTTCACATTAATATGGAACGTACCTATTTCCCAAATAATATAACAATTATAACAAATTATTCTCACAGGCAAAGCGTTTTTGGTATCATTAATCATTTTTTGATTGGTATCTTTTACGCTTTGCCTTGCATTTACAATAATAAAATAGTGGTGTCCCTACATAACATTGGTGGTTAAGAGCATTTAACCAGCCAGCGGACGAAAATCCACATTTCGTCGAAAGTTGTTCTTACGATCGTGCAGGGCGGTTACAATGAGAAAGATTAATTATTCTCCGTACCAGCTTTTTAAAATTATAACTCATTATCGAATTTATTTCAATCCAAATTAGCTTTAATTTATACCTTCATCAAAAATGCTGAAAGGCGTGATGATAAAACTATTAAAATAATGTACTTTTTGTAATTATTTTTTGATTATAAGTATTTATCATTTTTCAATAATGTCTAAATTTAATAAGAATGTTAAAATAATCTGAAATATATTAGTTTGTAAGTGCGCAAATAAATACAAATGGACCAATTTTCGTCAAGAAACACATGTACGTACATATTTTTTAATGATTTTATTGAAACTAAAATTAAAATTCTAAAACATGCGTTTGCTAGATAATATTGATTTATTTTACTGCATGATTATATTATTTGAAATGGGTGTGGTATAATACAAAATCTTTTTTGAAAATTTAACAAATCTGCCAACGACCTACGGAATAACCTTATTATACTAAAAATTTTAAAAATTTCTCAAAATTTATTACATGCAAATGCCAGATAAAAGAACAATCTTTCGAAATCCATTTATAATTTTTTGTGGAAAAGAGTCAATACGTCTAAAATCTGATTTGAAAATGACATATTTCTGGTTTTCTCTGGTAATGCCTTCTTAATGTGGCGTCGCACGTCGATGACCCGCGGCATTGGGCACTGGGAACTGAAACTGCGAGAAGCACGTTACTTCACCAAACGTATTGCATCTGCGAGACGCTTAATGATTTACCGAAAACAAATCATTACGTTGTAAAAAAAGCTTACTACATAAACACAGCTAGTAATGGTGCGGAGATCGACGACCCCCGAGAATCAGATAAATCAAGCTAAATTAGTGTGCAATTTCAAGGACGCCCATAAGTGATTACGGGCAAACTGGTAGAATTTATCTACGTTCTTTGACGCTAAATAAATTTATATCACGTTAAATATTCACAAGGTGAACTACCAAAACGATAGCAGAGCGTTGAACCCTTGTTGATCTTGATTCTTCTATTCGTGGCTCATGACTCATGACGCGTATAAAACTTACTTAAGATGTAATTGATTTTAATTTGTTTTGAAGATACCGTTCAGTTTTATATCAACAAATCAATCAAAATAAAGTCCCGACTCATCCACGTTTTTTGAAGTGAAACAACTGTAACACCGTTGTGATTTGAAACGGAAACATAAACGACACTAAAATGAGACAAACACATACATCTTTAGGATGAATGAAACCTTACCGCATTGGCCGCTTTTATTATGAACTCACTTTTCAAGGCTCCTATTGGTTGAGATTGTGTGTTGAAGGTTTCACTTCTATTGCGTGCGAACTGCGCTCGATTTTTTTTATAAGCAGAACAATAAATTTAAAAAATATGTATCGTATAATGTACCTACAACTATAAAGTTTATTCTATGTTCTTACCGACTTGAAGTGAATCGCCAAATCGCAACGTTGCCTGAAATGTCTTTAGCCGTGTTTGGTGAACAGATCTAAAGAACCAGATCTGGTCACTAAACTTGTCGCCCGACCTTCCTCTTTGCATCCCCTTACCATTCACACTCCTTTCAGCCTCACTGTAAATAATAACATAACCAAACTGGAAATGCCATAGTCCCACTTGGTCTGGGAAGTTGGGATTTGCCCGGTATTTACAACGAAGTAGTTCTTTTAACGTGTTTTGCCGTGGCAGGACGATAATATGAAACTTATTTCGTACATTGGACTCACAGGTCAAGTTGAAACGCTGTTTAAACGTTATTATTGAATGATATTAATTTATGCATATAAATAAAAAAAATAATTCGGTTATTGCTCCCCCACAAATTAAAATTACCAACATGACATGTAATAATGGTTCTGTGTATTATTAAAATCGCCGAAGATGTGACAATAGGCGTTCATTGGCATTTAGTTCCTGGTTCCTGATGCCTGATGCCTGATGCTTCGGGCCTCGTGCCTGGTGCTTGGTGCTTGGTGCCTGGTGTCTGGTGCCTGGTGCCTGGTGCCTGGTGCCTGGTGCCTGGTGCCTGGTGCCTGGTGCCTGGTGCCTGGTGCCTGGTGCCTGGTGCCTGGTGTCTGGTGCCCGGTGCCCGGTGCCCGGTGCCCGGTGCCTGGTGTTCGGTGCCTGGTGCCCGGTGCCTGGTGCCAGGTGCCTGTTGCCCGGTGCCTGGTGCCCGGTGCCTGGTGCCCGGTGCCTGGTGCCTGGTGCCTGGTGCTTCGGGCCTCGTGCCTGGCGCCTGGTGCCTGGCGCCTGGTGCCTGGCGCCTGGTGCCTGGCGCCTGGTGCCTGGCGCCTGGTGCCTGGCGCCTGGCGCCTGGCGCCTGGCGCGTAGCAGAACTTCAAACGTGTTTGTTTTGTCTTGAGTATTTATTACCCAGGAATCATTCTAAATTATATTATATGTACGTTAAATTGTTTAATTTTTACAATTCTGTATTTTACATAAATCTTACAAAACTGAATACATCAGTTGCATTTTACCGTAAGCTTGCGAAAGAGCTTCTTTGCGAACACTTTCAATTAGCTTAGGAAAACATATAGGATTTGATTGTTAATACGTATTCAGAATACGGATTTTCTTCAAAAAGGTCATAAACCAAAGTTTTTTTAACAAACTTATGTTTTTCATAAACATTTGTATTTAACTCTTGGCGTCTACGATCTACGATGGTAATTTTAAAACTGACATTCTGAAATGACGGTTTTAGCCAGCTCATGTTGTTTTTGTTGAAATTGTAAATGAATCCGTAAATTATTTATTTTATGCATTTCTGCGATCATTAACCCTACGCTGCGCTGGTTGATTAAATTCACATTAAAGAAAAAACATAACTCCATTTCAGTCACATTATTTGATAGATTTGGATCACGTGGATTATATTTATAAGACATTTATGGCCGTTCAATCAAACGTTAATAAAGAAAAAAAAACTGTTTTTTTTTAAACCTTCTATTTAGTTTAGAAGGAACGTATATAGGCCCTCACTAATAACTTTTTTTAATTTTACATAAAATGGAAACCAAGATAATCAACCGTTTACCGTACGTAAACGGTTGTGTATCAGATGTGTTAAATTTAAAATACGTTTTTATTAAGGGGGTAAATTTTAAAATTTTCAAAATATTGAAGCGGCTTTGATGAAAGTAGTTTTAATTTTTTTTTAGTCGAATGACTATGAAATCCATTTTAAAGAGATGTTTGTTGTTTTTGCTGGTAATTCCAATACTATTGAGTGTCGAGTTGGGCGTGCTGTTTGGGTAAATGCATAGAGTTAGCAAAATAATTACAAGATTGAAAAAGTAAATGCCGACTGTATGCAAAAGAATGAATTAATGGCGTATTTCCGTGAGTATTAATCACATTTTAAAGGTCGTTAGAAAATCAAAAATAATGCAACGTAAATATTTTAATATTTTATTAAAGAATTACTTCACCTGCGTAATATTTCTAAAATACCTACAGGATGTAATAAATCGAAAATCTTTACCTTAAAGCTAATTTGGTTACTAATCGTAGATATAACCATTTAAAAGTCACTTGGACTCTTGCTTTGACGATACTGAGAATGATTTCCACTGAGCTGTAAAAATACACAAAATTTTAATTTATTTTTTTCAGCACGTGAAATTTTGATATGGTGTAATTGTGATATGTAATAATTTTAAAATAGGCCATAACCCTAACCTAATGTAACTTATTTAAGCATTTTTTTCATTACTTTTAATCAAAGATATTGAAATATAAGTAGATGTGCTATCTGCTGTTTTTACTATGTGGGTCTGCGCTTCCGAGTGTCGCCGATATTGTTTACCAATTAACAAAAAAACTAAAAGAAAAAATAATTAACGAATAAACCAAACGAACTTTAAACTAAATGAACGAATTCTTTCCTTATTCAAAATACATTGTTAACCAATATTAATGCACATTTTCAAAAAATCAACGAAATGAACAAATTATTTTTGTATGAAAACTACGCTAATTAGCGCGTAGTCCGGCGACAGTTGCGCGGACACCATAGCATATCTCTTCTGTATTTGAATATCTTTGCTTTTAATGAATTTTCAAAGGAAGTTCTGATTTGGTTTCATTCTGAGTTCTGAGAAATTCACATGCTCGAAAATTAGGTTACGTTTGGTTGCGAACCATCAACGTGGAGAAGGTCCTAATTTTTTTTTAACAATATTATGTCATGAATAGAGAACAGGATAAGGAAAAAACCATTCGCCTGGCTATAATGCACGCCTGGGTTTTGAGATACCTGTAAGTAATTTTAATTTCAGCTTGCCTCTGATAATAATAATCATGTATAAATATAAATATCCCTAATTAAATCGTTACGCAGAGGTACATCACACAACTTTTGTCCTAGCCCACATTCTTTGTTTAATTGACATTCATACATCATATTACACACATTCTTCTGTTATTCCCTTTAGTCTCTTGGCATCGGACTGACGCTCATCCGATTCACGATGTTTTACTCGGGTGTCCCGCTTGCGTATTTACAATCACTACCGCGTTTCAGTCGCTTTAAATTTTCAATATCAAAATTTAAATATTTAGAAATAAAATTATTAATTTCTAATATACACATTGGAAAGATTATTTTATATAGATTTTAGAACAATTTTTGTTTTTGCAATGTGATAAAAAATTATCAATATAGAGGTGTATTTACAATATATTATGGGAATAATATTAAAATTTAAATATTTAGAAATAAAATTATTAATTTCTAATATACACATCAGAAAGATTATTTGATCTAGATTTTAGAACACTTTTTGTTTTTGCAATGTGATAAAAAATAACCAATATAGAGTTAGGTATATTTAAAATGTATATTGTCGTTACCGCGACTGAATCGGTATAGGTTTTGTAAATACGCGTCCCGCTTACCTACATGTAGATAATAATAAAATTTCCCATTCATCTCTTTCGTCAACACATTTTATTATTATACATTTTATACAATGTGTTAGGTATGTAGTTTGAGTAAATATAATGATAAAGGCTCTTTTTGATATTTTTAGTGTCATGGACATTATTGATTCTAAATAACAATAATAATATTTAGATAATCTATCTAGCGCAACTTTTTCAGAAAAATTACCTCAAGGGCGGCGTCTCTATCCCTGATATTAACTATAGATAATCTATTTTATCAACTAATAACTTATACCATTTTCTATCCAGCAGCACATCAGTCAATAAGATATATTTCAAATTTTATGAATTTATGCATCATTTACTAAGAAACCTACTTTTTATATGTTGTTGTCGAAACAATTACAAGTTAAAGTGGGGCTGTGATCTTCGATATTATATGGAGTGAGGAGCGATGTTGACGCACAATAATTCTATATAAGGTAAGGGATTTATTTATATCCGTTGAATGCGTCTGCATCTCGGACGCTGGATAGGGAAGCGAGGGAGGGAAGGGAGGGGACACAGGAGGGGCAGGTGTACCGAGGATCGTCTGACGCATCCCGTCAAGTCCAGATCGGCCATGACGTCAGCTTTCATGACGTCACCAGACGTTGTTATTACAAATTCCTCGTTCTCGGAATGGACTGTTTACAAGTTCAAGACCGCCATTAGTTTGTATTATGTGCGTTTACTTGTCGTTCCCTGCCGCTGTTTGGCCGGTTCTCCGAACCGATTCGATGGAAAACATGTTGTTCGTTCTGAACTGGATGACTGAGCGACCCCAACTAGACACACATAGGGGCAATAGCCTATTCAGGTCAGGACTTCACCGATGTATTTCTGAGTAAGATTGGATCATATCATCCCTGGATTTGAGTATACTGCTTTCAGTGATTAATGAAACTCGATTTATAAATTTACAAAGAATTAAGTCAACTTTTTATTGTTGGGTTTTTCTGGATGAAGGGGATTGATGTTTTTAAATTACGCATTCAATTTTCTTAGAATGTCATCTCGGTACTACTTCAGCGAAAATGAATATAAAGTGAACAGATTTTCCACCATCTCGCTTCTACGTAATATTATAGAAAAATATATATTCTTACCTATAAGGGTATCTGTTCCTTCTAAAATATCTTCGTACGGATGGAATACAAAAATCTCTTTGATTTACTGAAACTTAAGAACTTGAAAAATGATATTTTTGGTAAGGAGGTACCTTTTGTAACTACTATAAAGGCATTTTTCTTGCAGACTTTTATCAGGTCACTTCTTCAGTTGACAAGTCATATTCATCAACTAAGACACTTTATTGAAGTGAAAACTTCTTTAGCACCGTTGTGATTTGAAACTCCATGAAACGAGAAATCAAGTCCCCTTTCGTGTAATGGTATAAAGCCCTTGACAAACGAAACTCCTAGGGATCGAATCCTACTAAAACCAAAAAAAAAATAATAAAATCAATATCCAATCTTCAAACCACTCCAAAATGAACAGGCAAAGAAAACATAAAATCTAGCGACTCTGAAGAAGAAACCACAAATACTAATAAGATGACCAAATGAATAGGAAAAAGTGCACTGAAATTCGACAACAAAAATACGGAAAAAATCACCCTTCACATTGATAAAAAAAAGTGTTTCGTAGCCTCCCCATTCTTGTCTACTTTAGATTTATGAAGTTTCACTTCTATCGCCTGTGAACCGCACACTCTCTTTTTTATTGTAAAATAAAGCTACTGCCGAAGAAAATGTAGTAATTCTTTCAACAACATTACCATTATTTAGGAGGTCTATGCATTTGACTTAGAGCAAGTATGTGTATAGTATGAGTGAAAATGAAAAATAAGTAGTCTAATTATAAATGTAATTAAAATAATGAAAGTATATGGTTTTGACAGAGAGTTGTATGACGTTCTATTTTCACTGCCGACCCCTGCGTGAAATGAGGTCATGGTCAGTCTCTAAGTTTATTAACACAAGGCAGTAGGTGTGATGCAATAAAGTCTTTAACATGATAATTGTCCCACGAGTGGGTACAAAATCCAGTATAGACGTGAAACGTGCGCAGAAGAGCGAAAGTGAATACAACAAAATGTAGAAATTGTTTCACGTTTGGCCTTCATTATAAATTCCACAAGTTTCCTGGAACCCATCGTAACACCTGAAGCCTCCGAAAAAATGTTAACGAGTTCCTAGTATTCCGAGTTTACCTGCTGCATTAACTTCTGCCAAAAATAACATTTAAAACGATTTTTACATAACATTATTTAACTCAAGGCCATCCTTGTATTATCGTACAGCTTTAAAATGAAAAGAACTTAATTTGTAATCAAAATACGTCGAATAAAGCACGTGGAGTGTTTTACTACGAATTTTTATGACACCACAATTTAATAGAATTAGAGGCATTAAACTTATGTGGCCAATACAAGGTTGCGTTGAATAATTATTTTAATACTATGATTATTTAATAAAATAACACCATTTTCATACTTTGTAAATTTAGCTGGAGAGAAAATGCTGGCTAACAAAATCGTGTTAAAACTTTAATTTATTTTTGTAATGTACCTAATTTCTTATATTATATATTTCCTCTTGAAACACGTAACTTTTTTATACTGAATTAAAGCACAAAAATTTTGTAATATTGCTTTTAAATTTACTAAAACCTAATGGTAATTCCAGTAGTAAATGTTAGTTCCCCTCTTAGAAATACACAAACCTGTTCCCTCTTGAAAGACAAATACCTAATTCTTTTCACACTTTTATTTGAATGGGTAGCCCTCAGGCTAATTTGTTCGCTTTTCGAAACAACTCATATAGGTCTCATAGAAATCGTTGTGTCTGTGGCAAGTGACAAATATGATCTAAACCGTGTTAGTAAGAGAAAATACCACAATTTATATTCAAATAAAAAAATTAACCACAAATAAGTAAAATGTACACCCTTATGAAACCAAAGTTTCGGATCGCAATTTGAGAAAAAATATGAAATTTTGGGAATTTTTTATCAATTATTTTTACGTGGAAAAACAAAAAAGCGAGGTGACTATCACGTTTATGATACATTTATCTAATACAATAAGGGAACGTACCCATACTACGTGACACGTTTAAGGGGGGGGGTCTTCAAAATGTCACGCTTGGTACAAATGAGCGGCGGCGGGCTTAGGTTTTTGGTCACCGGGGGGTTAAAAATTGCAAAAAGTTGGTCACTTAGTATGGGTACGTTCCCTAAGTATTTTTTTGTTTCGTTATCAGTAGTTTTATATAGAAAATAAGTAAGGTGAGCCGTTTTAATTTTTTTTTTATGTTTGGGTGCAAAATTTTTACATTTCGAATACAGTTTTTAATTTTCAGGCATGTTTAGTAATATTCCATTTATTTTGATTTTATTGCAAAGCGGAAATATTTTGACCCCCTGACAAAATATGGCCGAGGCCTGAGGGGTTACATATTATGTATTGCTAATAAATCTCGGTAAGCGACCACAACCGCAAAGTACGTAACAGCTGTGGGCGTAAAACGTGCACATTATGAGGTGAGCTAATCGACTACATCTCTCTGCCAAAGGGAAATCAGTACGCATTCTTGAACGCTGATATATCACGTCGCAGTATATAACACGAGAAGGATTTCTGGTACAACATTCCGGACATTGCTGATTACAATGAGTCTACAATATTCGTTAGTAAACAGATGAAAATAATATCTTTGTCACCCTTTGGATATTGAATCAAAATAATGAAATATAGCCTCACCTGTGATTCCTCCAATATATATCATAATATCCTGATGTTTAAAGATTATTTTTTACTTTCGTAATAATTTGAAAGTTGAATAAATCGCAATCCTATCGATACAGTATTGCTTCTGACAATTCAATAGAGGTGCTTTTCGCTGATGTGTTAGTTACCTTTTGGAGTAGCACAATACTAGAGGAATGTATTGTTATGCGATTGTAAATATTTAAAAAATGCATTTAAAAGCTAAGATGCATATAAGTGCGTACGTGATCACAAGCAGGAACTGAGGGCAGGTGCAGCTCCTCTAGGTATTTAAAACCAATCCATAGGTGCCTGTACAGGGTGTTAAGAGACGTATCTGACTTACTTTAACCTGTGATTACTGTAGTTATTTGGAGTAAAAAATGAATATATCAGTTTTTGTCACCTTTCTCTTTTTTCAACTGAAAAACTTTATTTTAAATACGTGGGTATTTGATAGCTAGGGTCGAGGAAATGGTTGTGTGGATAATCAAGTCAGTGATGACACGCGGGAGAAATTTATTTTGTTTGCTTCTAATTTGTTTTTAATAAAACAAAAAATGTCACCGGAGACCAACATTTCATTGGTTTCTGACCTTACTCCGATAATGTCAGAAATCACTGGTTAAAGGAAGTTGGGTATCTTCGTCTCTTAACTCCCTGTATATTAACGTTACCCATATCGTGGTTTCTCTTCAAGGGTCGAACGAATGCTCATGGAAGTGCGATATCGCCTACGCATTGAGCCATTGACGTCAGCAAGTATGTACCTATATAAATAGTTGATCAACATACTTTAGATTATTCCAGATAATAGTGAAATCTCTGAGGAGAGAGCTGCTTAAGGGATTGAGATACTTGTACATTCCGGAACTGAAAATCACATTTCCCAAACCTCGGCACTCAATCTGTACATTTTAAGTTTAGTTATTTTAATGCAATAATTATATTGGATGGATCGAGACAATGATCGAAACATTTTGTGATGTAATTTATTTATTTATTTAAGGACCCGCAACCCGGATTTGTACCGATTTATTACATATTTTCCTTAAACACGGTAAGTTTTAAAGCTCTTAGAAATATATATATATAATATATTATTCTTGAAGATAATTTCTAGACTTTGCCGGCACCGAAACGCAAATTATATAAAATTCCCTCGATGGAAAAGAATCGCAAAGTATGCTCCAAAAATTATTATTAACAAGTTTGTTTCAGTTATTTTACAAGTTATATGCATGAAAAAATTCTTTCGGGCCCGGTTGCATAGCCTTAAAACTAGCAGGGGTAGGTACCCGGCTTCGCTCAGGAAATCGATATGAGATTGAACTGACGTTCGAACCCACGACGGATATTGCTTTATATATCCCTACCAAATATCTATAAAAGGCTTTCAATGGTCCACAGTGTTCCAGAACATTCCAAAACATTCGAGAGTGTTCTGGAATGTTCCACATTGTTCTATGGTGTTCCGGGGTGTTCCCGAACGTTCCAGACTATCCCCAAACATTCCATAATGTTCCGGGATGTTTTAGAATGTTGAGGAATGCTCTCGAATACTCTCGAATGTTCTGGACTGATCTAGAAATTTGTAGAGGGCGAAACATCCAACCCTTATACCTTTAAAAGCACGCCTCTCAGGTAAAAACGGGAACTTTCTTCATGGATGGGGTATAGAGGGCTACCTCACCATATAACTCCGTTAATCGCACTGGGACTAGTTTTTGAATTTTAGCGGCACATTGTATTACACTTTCTTTTATACCATATATTGATTACCAGCATAAGGCCAGATACATGACAGTCAGATTAAATTATAGAAAGAAGAAAGAAAAGAAAAATTATAAGTTCACATAATTAAACAAAACAAAAGAATATGCATTAATATAAAGTTAATGACAGCAGTGAAGAAGAAACAAAAACAAAATCCTGATATGCAGTGACCTCGTTAAAATATGTACTGTTAAAGTGTTTAATTAGTACAGTTTTATACTTTAGTAGACGCATATTACAAATATTAGCAAAATTAGCATAAAAGTTACCAAAGATTTGGAATCTATTTATAACAGAATTGTACCCGAGACCGTAGGATAATAATTGTCACAATAATAAATACAAGGGAACCTTGATCGAATGAAAAGAACATGAAAGTGAATCGACGTGTCAGGGCTATCCAACTGATGATTTACAATTTTATACAAAAAATATAATATCAATTTTTTTCTTGTCAATTTTTTAATTAATGTAAAAAAATCACAATCTACTAAATCTAAAACAATTTCAATCTAAAATTAATAGACCTCAAATATTTACGTTGGACTCTTTCAATTATATTAATGTAATTATTAAAGACAGATTGATCAAATTGTAGAGTTATATTCTGGAATGCATTTACAAAGATGTGAACAGTATTTCTATTGTGTTAATATTATGAAAATCGTTGAAAATCCTTACTACAAAGCCAAAACATTTTCATAGCCCTGTTATGTGAGATACAAAGCAGAACTTCTGGTCAAAATTATGCCTAGACTATGTAATTTCGACCACAGAGTTTAAGTCAACATTACAAAATGAATAATAATATTAGGTCCTTACATATGAAATTGGCATTTTGTATGGGAGGAACATAAAGTCGATTTTATTTAAATATAATATATTTATTTAATCAAAGTATGTACCATTGCTATCTATGCACTTTCGCCATCTCATAGGTAGTTCATCGATCCCTTTACTAAAAAAACCATTCGGACGGGAATCAATAAAATCTTTGAAGGCGGTTTGGACAGCCCCATCGGAGTTGAATTTTTTCCCTTGCAAGAAGTTATCCAAATTTCGAAAAAAAATGGTAATCTGTTGGGGCAAGATCCGAAGAGTACGGTGGATGTCCAATTGAAGCTCCTCTAATTTGGTAGCCGTCTGTTGTGCAGTGTGTGGTCTAGCGTTCTAACGCGCGTTTGTTGATTTGCTTCACTCAATTCGTGAGGTACCCACCTTTCAAGCTTTTTTACCTTCCCAATTTGCTTCAAGTGGATTAAAACAGTTTTATCACTAACACCGCAGCCTGCAGCTAACTCGGACGTTGTTTGCGATGGATCCGCTTCCACAATTAGCCCAGTCATTCCGTAGTTAAAAGGGCCTTTAGCTTGCAAAAGGTCATGTAGTAGCGATTTTGATATATGTTGTTAAGATTGGGACTCTAAAGAAAAAAAAAAGTTTTCGACCTCGGGAGGGTCGAGCTCGATCCGCCATCTTGGATTGAAGGTCCCAAAATTCGGTTTTTTCTAAATAATTATGAAATGGTTGATTTTACAACCAAGTTGTTCAATGCAAACTTGAAGAAAACTAAATTATGTACATTTTATGTCGAATGTTTTTTTTTGTAAGTCTAATAGGTAACGAGTTACGGTGGCGGAAATGTGAACATTTTTCTAAAAAATGATGAAATTCCCAATTTGTGTTATTTTTCGGGTTATTCATTACATAACTAGCTGTTAAAAATCCGCTCCGTAGGGTTTTACTGCTAGGCCCTGTAGGCAGCTTTTGGTTTGGCTTCGCCCAGTTAGCGTTGGTGACCATTTTATACATAATTATTATTATATTATATATTTTTTATCATATAATTATAAAAATTTTGTTAACTCATTTCCACACTACCATGAGGTAGAGAACATGGCGCATTTTTATTGTGGTATCCCCTGTAGGTCTACTCCACAGATATACCAGCGATGGTAGATTTCGAAATTATTTTATATATTGGCTATTGCGTAATGACATCTTAATAACACTCTTCATCAATATCATCTTCTAATTCATTGCCTGTGGTACTGAGATTCTGGGCTTCCATTGATAAAATCTCTTCATCTTCTTCCTCGACATCCATATGAACCTCTGGCGAATTTCGGCATGTTTGACCATTACAGCACCCACACACAATAGAACAATTCAATCCAGCTTTCCTGCAGCCACATGCAACGCCGCATCCTTTTTTACAATTACATGAAATAAATTTCAATAAAGTCTCGGGTGCTGGTTTCTTTGTTCTTACTGGAACAAGCCCGTTGGTGCCACGTTTCCAGCCCCAGTTTTCTGGATTTTTTTGGATTCCATACCATTTTTGGACTTGGTGGTACGTCCTAAATGCATGGTACCGTGCAGCGTCGTTCGTTGGTGGCAGAGGCAAGATTGAATTTGCTTTTTGTTGTTGACTTTGCGAAACGTTGGTAGCGGACTTCTTCCAAGGTTTCCTTATCCATGTCACCCCTGTACAAAGCAACAAGAAAGCGTGTTCCTGCATCTGCTATGTCTTCTGGTTTTGCATCATGTTGTTTGAAGATTTGAAAGTGCATTGAGTCTTGTGTCGTTCTGTACAAGTGAACAAAATTTTGTTTTTCCTTGGTTGAAGAAGGACTATGTTGTATCGCAGCCACTAAAGGCATGGAGAAACAGAATATTCTCAGCCGCTTCTTTGTATTTCACACTATTCGCGGAATACAGTCTTTCAAAAGTTTTGCCTCTCCCGGGTTTGCGAAGATATATACTACTTTCGGGTGGTGCCAATGCTGTTAGCAGAACTAGGAGATCAACGTCTTCGCCAATAACGAATACAGCGTCAAATGATGAACACAAGGGAATCGTCACCATCATCTAGCGGATATCCATCGAAAACAATAACTGCATGTGATCCATAGTAATGTCTTACATAGTGAAAGTACTTCTCGCAAATTGACCCAAAAAATCATTACCATTCCATACAACTTTATGTAAAAGGTATCCTCCATCCACAACATTAATTTTGCTACCTTCAAGTTGCCGCCTTCTGGAAGTTGTTCAAAAACACCATAAAATGATGATTTCGTACCTTTGCGCATTCCTTCTTCAGAGAAAAGCGACAAAGGAAATGGGGCGAGTTCGAATTTAAGGTAATCCTTCAATTCTTCATCGGATTTCTTCAAAATACACACTCTCTGGAACAACATTAGCGGGTTGATGGAAATAGTTGTTTCGCCGATCTTGATGCTGCTGTTGAATGCCACTAATGGAATAACTTTGTCCTTACGTTTGAATTTAATAGATTCAAAATTTGTATACCTGGTAACCATGACTGGTATCGGACATCCTCCGACGTCCGATAGACCGAGCGTCCAGGCATCGTCCAGTAACCAGGACTCAATCAGTGTTGCCAAATCAGCTATAGACTAGGAGCCCACTATAACAACGTCAATCAACGTAATCGAGTACACGGATGATGCTATATAAGTATATTGTTTGTGGGAATACGTTAAAATGATATTTTGTAATACGTTCTTACAAAAATTTACCAAGAAAACTTGAGTTTTACAATTTTTTGTCAAAATTGTCTTCTTTCTTCAGCTGTAACTCGTTACCTATTAGACTTACAAAAAAAAACATTCGACATAAAATGTACATAATTTAGTTTTCTTCAAGTTTGCATTGAACAACTTGGCTGTAAAATCAAGCATTTCATAATTATTTTGAAAAAAACAAATTTTGGGACCTTCAATCCAAGATGGCGGATCGAGCTCGACCCTCCCGAGGTCGAAAACTTTTTTTTTTCTTTAGAGTCCCAATCTTAACAACATATATCAAAATCGCTACTACATGACCTTTTGCAAGGTAAAACTACGGAATGACTGGGCTAATAAATAGCCTTCAATTCTTCATTATCAACTTTGGTCTCCGGCCGTCAACGGGGCTTGTTATGCAGGTCGAAATTTCCAGAACGAAAACGTTGGAACCTGGAATTTGGAATTCCTAACCAAAGAGAAGATATTTGAGATCAAAGTTGCCAGTATGGCAAAACTCCAATTTCATATGTAAGGACCTAATATATTATTCGATCGATAATTTGGTGGAACTCATTACTTGGGAATTGTTAATATTTATCTGAAGTTTACGAGTATTACCAGAACACCATTTGAAAACGTTATTAAGGTTTTCTTACAAGATTATGAAATGGATCATTCATTAAATAAGGTTATCTATAAGGTTAGTTATAATTACCTTAACCAGCTTCATATCGTGAGTGTAAAACTTCGACACTGTAGAAAAATATAGGTAAATGAATTGATTAAATTACATTTATAAAGGAAGTATCTACAAATTGACATTCATTTTTAATTAATACTCCACCATGAACGAACTAATCTTCACTATTTGAAATGTAATGAACTAGTAGGTACCTGGCCCCGGCATGTGAGACTGATTTGATGGTTTGTAAGTTGGTGCGAGTTGATTAACCCCTAATGCATTAATTACTAACACCGAATGTAATTCATTAATCTTATTAAATTCAGAAGCAAAAGTCCTAAAAATGTTTCTTTAAAATAAAATTCTGAAAAATATCGAATTCATATTCTATTAAATTACGTAATTACCAATTTTAAAAAAAACTCGTACATAAGATACGTACCGTATACGTTTATATATTAGGTCCTTATTTTCCAGCTAGCGAAATGAGAAATATATATTTTTATGAATGTACATAAGCATTTTCCTTGAAATTTTTTATCTAATTGACCAAAAACTATCGTTTTGAGTTGCATCCTTTATCTATTCTTTGCTTTGTTGCCGTAAACACTTGAAGTGATCCTTTTTTTTACATGAGTTTCACACAGGAGGCCCTGAGGAAAATAATTTTCCTCAGGGCCTATGTCATCTTAGGGGATGCTGTGTGGAGGGTTTTTTTCAAGGAAAGGAAGGAGATGAGAGTTCTGGGAAGGAAAAGGGCTTAAGGGGTGGGTAGGAATCTGGGGTTCGGTGTGTCCTGGTCATCCGCCTCCAGACGTAGACAAACCTCACCTCATGAACCCGGGCACCCCTGCTAAATCACCAAACGTAGCGAACCACTTGGGGTGATCTATGGCAGAGGTGTTGGTTATCCAATAAAGGTTCCCGAGGCGGCGGTATCCATTCCCGTCTCCCAAAATACTACTTGTATTTCACAACAAAACATATAAAAGTATATTTTACGTATTAACAAATATTATTTGACAAATATTTTTTAACATCATTATTATTTCGTGGCAAAAGATTGTCATTTTCTGATCTGGATGACGAAATATTCCTTTGAATCACAACACGGAGTGGAATGAGGGGGGCGGGGGATGCTAGGTGCATTGACGTCATAATTCCAAGAAAAAACCTCGGCTAGGAATCTAACGATCTTTGCATTCCGGGAAATACACGTGGAACCCATGCAGGAACCCACGTGTTCGAGGACAAGTATACTCCAGGGGGTACCCAAATGTATGATTGCGATCGATTCTTCAATCACGAGAGATTAAAGAGGCGGTCATTATTTCGTATCTATCATCAGGCATTAAAAAGTGGTAATTAATTATTTTAAATAAATTGTTTCATGTGCGAACAAGGATTTCAGTGGTAATGGAATATAATTTAAATTGTCACTATCTTTTTTTCTTTATTAATAAGTTTTTTCGTACATACATTGGTATAATTTTACAATACATACAGGCTTTTTTAGATAAACGTTTAAAAAGTAGAGAATAATACAATTAGCAGATTAACCAAAAAAACCTACAAAGGCATCGCCAGTTCGTGGGTGTACTTGTGTATTTTTAAAACAGTTAAAATTTACTCATATGCATAAGAAGGTACATTATGTCTTCGAAGAGATTAAAAAACAAAATGAAATAAAATTATTGTTTACTGAATTACAATTCAAACGACATGTTAAGTTACATCAGGTCAGATGTTACAGCACGTAAATGTTTGCCTCAATGGTATTTATCCAAGACTTTATTAAATTTTTATATTTGCTGTAGGAGGAATGTTTTACATTCAATTTCTGTAGTCTTATGGAGAGCATTGTACATTTTTGGTGTAATAAAATACGCATGTCTTTGGGCTAGCCTAGTTTTACGCAGTGGAACTTCAAATACATTATTTAACCTATTTTTATGCACCAGATTTAAATGTCCGGGTTAAATTTTCCCAAAAAAAAAAAAGGAAAAAAAGAAGGAAAAACTAAACCCTTTCACACACTTCCCCAAATGATCATCTAGTCAACCCACGCTATGCAATTGCACTATATAAGTATTATAAATACAAGAACAACATGTCAACCTACTAGAGACCAAATGGGAATATAATTCACCGACTCCAGATATTTTCATATCAGAGGGTTCGGCTCTGTGGCATTTCTAATTGAACCTATAAATCCTACCGATCCCTCAATATAAATATTTAAAAAATCCTTTGTAATCCTACATGTATTTAAAATGACTGATTTTTGCATTTTTATATACAAATTCTTTGACAAATCTAATATGCTTAAATTTTGAATCAGATTCCTAGGTATTATGCCAGTGGCCGAAATAACAAATGGCAATATTTTTATAGTCCGAGAATGCCAAATTCTTTTAATCTCATTTCCTAAATCTGTGTATTTTCTTATTTTTTCAGAAATAGTTTTTTGAATATTACAGGAATTTGGAATAGCTACATCAATGATATAAGTTATTTTTTTAATTTTGTCATGTAAAACTATATCAGGTCTATTATGACTAATTGTTCTGTCTGTTAGTATAGTTTTATCATAATATATTTTATAAATTTCATTTTCTAAAAATGAATTTGGTTCATATTCATAATATGGTACTATATTACGGCAGTCAATCAAGTTATGTTTAATTACCAAACTTTGGTGAATTATTTTTAAAACCTGATTATGCCTAAATGTATACTCGGAAGGCGCTAATATAGAACATCCCGATATAATATGTTCTATAGTTTCGGGAAAAGCCAAACATTTTCTACATAAATCATTAATTTGATTTATATCTTTGATTATATGCTTTCTATAATTTTTAGTATTAATGACTCTATCTTGAATGGCAAGCATAAATCCTTCTATTTCTGCGCTCAACTCTCCAATACTCAACCATTTGTTTGACGAAAGTTTGTCAACATACGTTTGGTTGAGATAATTGAAGTGTTTTGCGTGAATAATTTTATTTGACCAGGAATCTAATAATTCCTGGTTAGTATTTATAAGAATGTTGGCATTCTCGTCATATAAATTTAAAGGTGTAATATTTCTATCTGCCTTGCAAATTATTTTGTGCATTTCTGAGCTATTAGCTTTCCTATGGAAAAAATTTCTAAGCATTTCTACCTGATTGTGTTTCAAAGATGTTATTTTGACTACACCTCTACCTCCTAAATTTCTAGGTAAATTAATTCGTTCTATAGCTGAATTTGGATGATGGCAATTAAATTTTGTTAACGTAGTTCTAATCAATCGTTCTAAACTATCTAAATCTGTATTGGACCATTTAATTATGCCAAATGAGTACGTTAGTAGAGGTATTGCCCAAGTATTTATTGCTTTTACAAAATTTTTAGCAGATAGATTGCATTTTAAAATTTTTCTGATCCTACTTTGAAATTTAATCCTAATATCATTTTTAATACTGGTGTGATCTTATCTATTCGATTGCGGGTATCCTAAATATTTATAAACCTCATCCCGTTTCATACTTTGAATTTTGAAATTTCTAAATATACCCTCGTCGGACAAATATATTTCTAAATATATCACTAAATCGGTTTTCATTTTTTAGAAAAATAATATTTCGAGAAAATAAATATTTTAAACATTGAATACAGTAAATTTTTCTTATCTCTAGCAACACAGCTTCTTGGAATAATTGCAGGGAGGGGTAGTTCATATCTTTATGCAACATTATTTTTAGTATTGGGTTATTTCTAGTGGTAGTATTTGGGTTTCTATTTGGGTAGTATTTCTAGTGGCTTAATGTGCGTATTATACACACCCCCTCATCCAATTATCTATAAGATACTGACGATTGCACCAAAGCATGATACACCAATTTCATTATTTTAATGTCGATTATGTAATGTAAACGTTTAAAAATATAAGTTAAATACCTAAGTTTATTTACAAGCTTTCGATGTGATCTGTACTTTGAGTTGGCCGTCTATTATAATTCCTAAGTATTTAATTGTCTTCCCCGTATTCATTTTTGTGCAGTTAGAGCATGTGAGACAAGATTGCAAGTATTTTTGTGAAACCTTAAATTTAAGGGAGTTAAGGGTGCTGCCTTTTTGGTATTATAAAATGGAATATAAAGAGTTTTTTCACAGTTAAGAGTTAGAAGGTTTTGATTGTGCCATTCTTTGACAATGGATGTGCATTTATTTGCATTTTTAGAGACCTCGTCCCAGTATTTACCATCAACTGTAATTGCAGTATCATCCGCATATGAGAATAGTTTTCCCGGAATACTAATATTACACAGGACATCAATATAGATTAGGAAAAACAACGGACCAATAACTGTTCCTTGTGGAACCCCATATCGCATAGTTGCTGGTTTACTAATGTTTACACTAATTTTAGTGGATTGTCTACGATCAAGTAAATAATTTGTTAAGAGTGACAAACAATTATTTTTAATTCCTATGTTATTAAGCTTTCTAATCAGTTTATTATGATTAACGGTATCGAAAGCCTTTTTTAAGTCTAAAAAGATTGTTATATGTCTCATGTTTGAGTCAAGATTGGTGTATATATTTTTTGTTAGGTTAAATAAAGCATCATCTGTACTAAGACCTGATCTAAAACCATGTAGGTTTGGGAACAAAAGTGCGTTATATTCTAGAAACTCTAATACTTGTGTCTTTATATTTTTTTCTAATATCTTTGCAAATTGGGATATCAGCGACATTGGTCTGTAATTGTCAAGTTTAGAGACCGATCCAGATTTATGTATCGGTACAATATTTGAGAGTTTAAATACATTTGTAAAAATGTTTTTTTCAAAGCAGGAATTAAAAATGTGTTGCAAGGGCAGGAAATGTGTTGTTTAATAGACTTGATTGTGATACAGCTTAATTCATCTGGACCATTGACTGAATTTTCGTTAAGTTTGTCAATGTGTTTTATAATTTCAGATTTAGTTACCCGTTTAAAATAAGTGTGATGTAGAGTAATTAAGTATTTCATATGGAAAGAATACGATAGATGGCGGTAAGCATGTAGCTTGCACCATAGCTCGCCAGATGGCATTGGCGTACAAGAAGCAGTCTCGGAGATATACTTTACGAGCTCCCGTGGCAAGGCTCCAGAGATTTACCTACCGCCGAATAGTAAACAGTCGTAGCAATCCAGCTAGGTTATTCCAGTAAATAAACACTTTTATATTCAAAGAACCGTATTTAATAATAACTATTTGCCGAGGAAAGGGCAGACATAACAATTGGCGCAGCCGTATAAGTATAATTGTGTGAAAGTTACGCGTGCGAATAATAATTGGTGCTGGACACGGAGGACTAAGTCACTGCTGGAGTGACTTGCAGTTTTAGCAAGGAATCGGAAGAGATTCTGCTCGAGATTAAGGAGCATTTGGTTCCGTGGCTACGGACTGGTTAAGAAGATTTTTGTTTTAGGAACAGAAGTGAAATACCGCAAGGAGGCGATCTGGTTGTGGATCGTTGGATTAATCAGAAGTTTCAAGGTCAAAACGGATCATTGGGTTAATAGTTTCAAGGACGAATCTGTGGATCATTGGATTAATCAGAAGACAAGGATAAAACCCAGAGGGAGACCAGAAGAGTTCCTGAGATAAGTATTTTTGATTCTTTGAGAGGGATTATTTGTTATTGTTTTCTTGTTGATTTTTCTTTGCCGATTTATTTGTTGGGAGTTATGGAATCGGGTAGAATACCACCGTTTTGCCATCTCTCCGGAGACTGGGGGTTGTTTCGACTTCGGATAGAGCAATTTTTCGTGATCCATGATGACAAAGCGTCTGTGGAGAAAAAACGGGCTTTTTTATTGAATCTCCTAGAATCAGAAACGTTGACCTTACTAATTAATCTGTGTTTTCCAAGTAAAGTAACGGACTTATCTTTTGATAAACTTTTAGCGCTTCTCGACAAACATTGTAACAAAAATCGTTCAGTTTTTAAAGAACGGGAGAATTTTTTTTTAGCAAGACAACAACAAGGCGAGACGATAAAAGATTTCGCGGTTAGACTTCGTTCTTTAGCAACGTATTGTCAATTCGAAACGAGGCTTGAAAAAAACCTCATAGACATGTTTGCAATCGGGTTGTTACCGGGACGCGCGAAGGAGAAAATTTTCGTGGAAGGGCAAACGTTGTCGTTTAATGAAATAGAAGGACTTGCAGTTAGTATGTCAACTTTGGATAGTGCTAATACAGTAAAATCAGAAGTAAACCTAGTAAAAAAACGAGTTACTAGCGATGGATTCAAGCGAGATCAGCGTAGGGAACGATCGACGAGCCCCAAGGGTAGTTTTAACACGAAACCAGCTTATAGGTTAGGATCAAATTCAGGTACGAATTTTAGATCACCCGTGGGTAGTGTTAAAAAACAGTGTTTTATTTGCAAAAGGAATGATCATCTATCGTTTGATTGTAAATTTCGTAATGCGAAATGTTTTAAATGTAAGGGCGTTGGGCATTTACAGAAATTCTGCAAGAATAATCCTATAAATCCCATTTTTGAAAATCACAGGGATAGTAAAGTTTTAGTTGCGTCAATTAGTCCGATTACTGCTGAAATTGAAATTAATAACAAGAAGTTTACGGCAATGATTGATTCCGGTTCATCTTTATGTGTGATGCCGGAGGGTATTTTTAAACGACATTTTAGTTCAATCATTTTGTCACAAGACAAGCGGATTATTTCAGGTTATGGAAATAATCGTTTAAAAGTCGTAGGAAAGGCGATTTTTGATGTGAAATTTAAGGGTAGGAAAAAAAATATTAGTTTTATTGTAGTAATAAAAGGAACAGAATTAATTGTGGGGAGAGATTTTATGGAATGTTTCGATCTTGGGATAACTTCTCAGGAGACAATTAATTTAGTGACGCCGCAAATGAGGAATGGAGAAAAGTTTATTCAAGATTTCCCGGAAGTGTTTTCGCAAAAGTTGGGAAGATTTAACAAATATAAAGTCCATTTTAAAGTAAACCAGGAATCGGATCCAATTTTTTTCAATGCAAGGCCGGTTCCTTTTTCTATTAAAGGGAAGATCGAATCCGAATTAAGATCGATGGTAGAAAAAGGTATAATCTCCCCGGTTACAAGTAGCGAATTCGCTTCACCGATTGTTCCGGTGGTCAAGAAAAATGGAGATATAAGAATTTGTGTAGATTATAAAAGGAGTCTTAATTTGATTTCCAATTTAGAGAAATATCCGATGCCAAAGATTGAGGAGGTCATACATAAGGTTGGTTCGGGCAAAGTTTTTGCAAAATTAGACCTTAAGGAAGCATATTCACAGTTAGAATTAGCGGATCATTGTAAAAAGTTTACAACTATTAACACACACTTAGGTCTGTTCCAATATAACAGGTTGGTTTTTGGGTTTAAATCGGCTCCGGCCATCTTCGCAAGAACAATATCAAGTTGTTTACAAGGTTTAAAAGGCGTAGCCTTTTACCTAGACGATATTATTATTTCAGGGGTCGATGAACTTGATCTGTATAATAATATTTGCGCGGTCTGCGAGCGGTTGAAAGAATGTGGTCTATGTGTCAATACTGGGAAGTGTCAGTTTTTTGTTAAATCTATAGAATTTTTGGGATACGTTATTTCGGGAAGGGGCATTGAACCGCAAAAAGATAAATTGGAAGCAATTAAGAATGCGCCGTACCCATGCGACGTGCATCAATTGAGGAGTCTTTTGGGATTTTTTAATTTTTATCGGAACTTCATACCGAACATGTCATCAATTTTAGAACCTTTGCATAATCTTTTAAAGAAGAATGCAAAGTTTGAATTTGGGAAGTCATGCATTGACGCAGTAGATAAAGTAAAGTATCTAATGGGTTCTGATAGAATTCTCACTCATTATTTTCCCAACCTTCCTCTTAAGTTATATACAGACGCGAGCAGCGCAGGCCTCGGGGCCGTGTTATTGCACACATTTGCGGACGGTTCAATGAGACCGATCGAATTTGCATCAAGAAGTTTGTCTAGTGCAGAGAAGAAGTACAGTATTCTAGATTTAGAAGCGTTAGCTATTGTGTTTGGTTTGAACAAATTCTTTCAATACCTATTCGGTCGGGAGTTTACTTTATGCGTAGATAATATGCCTTTGATGAGGATTTTAGGGGAACACAAAAATATTCCAGTTTTGGCGGCTAACAGATTGCAGCGTTATGGCATTATATTAGCCGGATTTGCGTATAAGGTAGAAGTTGTTAAGTCATGTCATAATCATGCGGATTTTCTATCTCGGCTTCCGGTAGAAAATTCTCAAGAAGAATTTGAAGATGATTATGGATCAGATTTTGTGTGTTATGTAGATAAATGCGAGCACATAGATATCAAGCTCATTTCCACAGCTATAGAGACAGACACGGTTATTCAGGAAGTTTTAACGTGTTTGCGTAAGGGCTGGCCAAAACGAGTTGGTCGAGATGATGTACTGTGGAGATTCTGGGTTAAGAGAAACGAAATGTCCATAGTCAAGGATTGCCTTTTCTGGCAACATAGAATTGTCATTCCGAGTTCCTTACAAGAACATGTGCTAGAGTTATTACACAGATCTCATTTAGGAATAGTTAAAATGAAGGGCCTAGCAAAAGCTTATTTTTGGTGGCCATCACTGAACAATGACATTGAAAAAATGGTTCTAAAATGTGATGATTGCGCGGCTATGAGGCCGGCACCTTCTAAGAGTCATTTGTCAGTGTGGCCGAACCCTGGGGCAACTTGGAGTAGGGTGCATGTAGACTACTGCGGACCGGTAGCAGGAAAAATGTTTCTTGTAATTTGTGACGCTTTTTCCAAGTGGATCGATTGCTTAGAGGTTCCAAGGGCGGATTCGTTTAACACGATTAAGGAATTGAGAAGAATTTTCTCTAATTTTGGTAACCCTGATTGCATAGTTTCGGATAATGGAACAGCATTTTCTAGTGTAGAGTTTAAAGAATTTCTTAAAGAGAATAACATAGAATTTTTAAATTCACCGGTAAAATTCCCTCAGTGTAATGGACAAGCTGAAAATTCAGTTAGAACGGTAAAAAATTTTTAAAAAAAAATTATGGTAAGGAATAATTTTCCAGTAAATTATGAAAGTAGATTATGTGATTTTCTATCGGATTATCGAAATTCGCCACATTGCACAACGGGATTAGAACCGGCAGTCTTGATGTTTGGTAGGAGACTGAAATCAACTTTCAGTAGTTTAATTCCTAAAACCACTCAGGAAGATGTGGCAGAACAGAGAAAAATAGCTAACGATAATATAAAAAGGAGTCAAGATAATCAAATAAGGAATTATGGGGGCGTAAAAATTAGGAATTTACATGTTGGACAGAAGTGTCTGGTCAAGGACTTCCGTCAGGTGAATAAAGTTGGTTGGGTTAGAGGTATTGTAGAAAGGAAAGTGGGTAAAAAAGTTTATATCGTTAGGATCTATGGTACTCCGTTGACTTGGAAGAGGCATATTGATCAGTTAAAGAGTTTATCTGTGAAATGGGAAGAGGAGAGTGAAGATAATAACCCACCCACCGCGTCTGAGGTCACGAAATGCGCTTCAGACGAGTTGGGGACCTCAGCTTTGTTGAAGGGGCTAACGTGGAGTTCTCTTGATTTCAGATTACCAGCGGATGATCGAGAGCAAACTACTCAACTAAGACCTTGGGAAGGAAGGCTCCGTTCAAGGCGTTCATAAAGGTCCCTCCCAGAGAAACAGAAATATTTAAAATCATGACTATGTTTGGTTGAATTTAGTGTATAAAATCGTGTATAAATGAAATATTTAAAATCCTATTTTTTTTGTCAAATTGTATAACTTCTTTGAAAAGAACATGTCTTGTATTTATTGTAGCCAGGGCTTGAGGTTAGGTGGGGGAGGGTGTGATGTAGAGTAATTAAGTATTTCATATGGAAAGAATACGATAGATGGCGGTAAGCATGTAGCTTGCACCATAGCTCGCCAGATGGCATTGGCGTACAAGAAGCAGTCTCGGAGATATACTTTACGAGCTCCCGTGGCAAGGCTCCAGAGATTTACCTACCCCCGAATAGTAAACAGTCGTAGCAATCCAGCTAGGTTATTCCAGTAAATAAACACTTTTATATTCAAAGAACCGTATTTAATAATAACTATTTGCCGAGGAAAGGGCAGACATAACAATAAGATACGTTAGGAGTATTTTCAGAGTGTGTGTCCATCTGTGTGAGTTCATGTATTTTTTTGAAATGAGGGATTGTTATTTATTAAATCTGAGACAACATATTTAAAAAAAATGTTGAATTTATTCGAAATTTTTCCTATGTCCGTTATTATTATTTTATCGTCCGTTACAATTTTTTCAGGGAATGTTTTTACTTTATGTGTTCTATTTGTTATTTCATTTACGACTTGCCACGTTTTTTTAGAATCATTATCAGATTTTTGAAGTTGTTTTGTATAGTAGTTTTGTTTACATTTCTTTATAAGAATGTTAAACAAATTACTGTAAATAATGTACTGTTGTCTTAAATTTCCATCAGGTGGAATACCCATGAACATTCAGTATCGAAAAAAACATAAATATTTTGATAATAAGTGTTTTTTTTTTGTCAACGATATGTCCATTTACTCCTTTTTATTCTCGTCATATTGAATCTGATCAACATTGGTTCTTAAAAGGGATTGCTGGGAGGCTCGGATTAGAAAGAAGCAATTACTCATAAGATGAAATTGAACTAACTCTAAACCTTTCTCCTTTAGAAGACCGTCGGAAAAAATATGATCCCACTTGTTACTTCAAAATTAACAATTCACCTACTTTACTGCAACTCATTCCTTTCAATATACCTTACCGTAGACTCCGAAATAATGAACAGCTCCTCCTCAATTAACTTTCGGCTAATTATGGATATTTTTCACCATAAAATTTAACAATAGTTTTTTGTACCTACATTATTCTGCTGGAATTCGTTTAACGGATCACCATTCAAATTTGTAAATTTGTACCAAATAAAAATAGTGCACTTTCTTGATTACTGAGGACGGTTTTTTTTTTTAATTTACACAATCAATCAAATTTTTTAAGTTAATTTTCACGTTTTGTGTAAGTTCTATCCAAGTTCTATAATAACAGAAATTTGCTTCACAAATCCGAAATAATCACAAAACTTGAGCAGAACTTTCACAGAACGTGAAAATTAACTTCAATTTTGTTTTACATAGTTATAACAAGAAAATATGAAGTACAATGGTATCCATTCAAAGACGCATACTTACCGGACCTTAATAAATAATTTAGGACAATATAGAGAAAGCACGATTATTTCTTAAGAATCTAGTGGAAATCTGACAGATTTGAAATGCATGTGAACGTTGTACGTAATATTACATTCCACATGTCTACATAATGTAATCGTAGACTGATTAATCTCGTTCAAACTCTCATCCGGGGCTCTTGCACTAGCGGAGGTCAGCCAGTGCGCGCGCACTCACTGGGTGGGGCAACGCGCGACGCCTGTGACGTCACGCGCCACAAGGACGTCGCCGCGCGCCCATAGCTGTCGGCTCCAGAGATAGCCGCGGCAGGACAGGCAATAAACCCGAATTTATTCATACTATTTCACTTTGAGTTCAAGACGCTCAAATAATGCACAATAATTAGGAGCTACATAAAACAAAAACAAAAAATTTTGAGATTTCAAAAATTTTGTGAATTTAAAATATTATAATTAAAAAAAAAAAAAAAAAAAAAACTGCAATATGAAATATTATAATCAATTAGAAATTTGTAAACTTAAATGTACAAATTACTAAAATAAAATTCAAATAAAATAATAGTTAATATTAATTTAAAATCAATTTTCTTTATAAAAAATATGTTTTAAACCTCAAGATTCACTGAACATACATTTTCACTACGCGTAACTCTTGATGGAAATTGTGAGTAAGTATCTTTCCCGCCTAAATTAATTAATGTACCTATGTACAACATTTTTAAAACTATACTTACACCTAATTCCTAGCTAAACAAAACATTGCGAATTTTTAACGAGTCCATTTAGAGTTTTTTAATTCCGTTCGAAATTACCGAAAAATTGTATTTAAGCACACATTTCGTCTTATTAATAAGTGTCGCCAGCTTGGCAAAAATTTAATATTAATTTAATTAATTTTATATTTATACTTTCATACCTAGAATATTTATACATTTATACTTAGAATTTGCAAAGATTTACACCATATTACTTGTGATTAATTCAATTTAGGTGCTAACGAGCTGGCGATAAAATGAAGGTTTGTAACTCTATCTTCTTGCTAATGCAGGTGTCTGCAAAGATCCAGGGGTAAAACTATTGCGTCGTGCAAGAAAATGGGTGAGCGAGGCCTCTTTATAAATACTCTACAAAATGTCATAAGCGTGTTTAAATCCTTCCATTATGAGAGCTTTGAACCACAGATATTTGGCTCGCTTAGCGCTAGAGTGGCTGATCTCTAGGATCGTTCGTGAGTATTTGTGGCGTCGAATTCCTAGAGTACCGGGTTGGGTTCACGGTCGGTTACTCGATGTGTTTTTCAAAATGGTCATAATAATTAATACGGGCCACATACCTTAAACCCAAATGAATCTATTAATATCAATACGTATCATGTATCATTTGGATTTTATTGGCCATAGTAAATGTTAGAATCCTTGTTCATTTTTTGCGAGATGTTTTGACACACCGTGCGCCAGTACTAAGTAATGCGAAAGTTATAAAGTGGTCAGACTTACATAACTAACACAATGATAGTCGGCCAAACTACATGCAGGTGTTTACTTCTATAAATAGTGACAAATAGCAAAAACGTGTATATTTTATAATTTTGTTTTCCGGTGTAATTAAATGGCCTACCTTACTGACGCCTTTACTTGCATGGTCAACGCAACAAACCAGTATATTTTTTTAGGTATTTTATTGAAAGTTTCTTAGCAGTAATACGATGACCTCTGCGCATGGCAGGGCGAAAATATTATTGTCTTTGGGTGACAGGTTGCCGATTTTAAAACCCGCGAAATGTAGATAAAACGGATTGAAATATAGCTTTCGCTGTGAAGTAACTTGAGTAGGTACCTACTTAATTTAAGTGAAGTAACTTCTTAGCTTCTTTCCTATCTTCCTTTATCTCTTTTCACCACCTCCCTTTCCTTCACCCAACATTTTACATTAGCTGTCTCCGGCAGAGAGACCACTAGTACATATAAATATGTATATATAACAAAGTCCATCAAAGAAGGGTAGGTGATCAGGGAGAATGAAACGCCATGAGAAACTATTTCGTGGCACACATACACACTTCTAAATTCAACCACACATAATTTGGAAGAAATTATTTAGATTATAACCGATTTGTTTTACAAATCTGCACATTACAAATTTATGTATCTCCGATATTACAAATTTGTAATTTGCAGATAGGTTGGAATTCTCCACATTACTGTGGAGACATACTCACACCGTCTAGATTCATACATCGTCTCATACAAAATCCATTGCAATTTTCGTTTCCTGTCACGACCCAACTGAAGTATTGATTCATTTGATTACGTCTTATATTAAAATTTAACCTAATGATTATATTTTTTGTAATATTGCTTACATACACGTAGTGCCTTAGTGGGTTCCCATTGATTACTCTTACTCTATGTTTTATACTCGTGTAACATTTGTACAAAATGTATGTACCTATAGTTGTAAAAATATTGGAAAAAATAAAGAGAAAAAATCCTTTCTTCGACCATCTACAAATGCATGTCCAAACCATCTTAGTCATTATACACGCTTATATTGGCCGGGGTCATTATTTGCTGTAGTCGTAATTTGTAATGCGGTCGAACAAGGATTTACCCACCAAATATACGCCTCACGTATATGAATTATTAAAAGCACGCAAACACGTTATTACGCTATTACGCGGTGTGAAGTTCTTCCGCCACGTGGATTTAATTGACACGGGTAATGCAGACAGACGTAAACACGTAAAAAACAGAGCATTCAAAGGTTCAAGCGTCTCGTAGAGGTTGACCATAGACCAGGCAATCGATGAAGAGGAACAGTAGGCACGTCCAGTAGGGTGGGCCGTAAAAACTTGTAATGTAGATTTTTGTCTGTCACGAGTCTCGAAAGTTGCGTGTTCCAATAGTGACAACGTAACAAATATTCCACAGTACTTTTAATCATGTACTGCAGAACAAAATTTAATAATAATTATTATTGACAGACATACCTACATACATTTGAATCATATTGAACTTCCTCAACAACTAACCAAAATTATATTAGTAATTTTTCTTTTTGACTACAAAGCAAATTTTGAATAGAAAGCAAATTTTGAATGGAAAGCAAATTTTATATGTATTTAGTAAGTTATTTTATAAGCAACTTGCGGTTAGGAATTTAGGGTAGAACCATCAAATACCTGTGATACTCGTAGATTGTTGTAATTCAACTATCAAAATGCTGAAAAATTATTATTATGTTAAAAAAATGTTCTTTTTCACATACTTTTCTATAATTATCCCTCATTCAAGCTATGATGAAGGTCGATAGTTCCTACTAGTTATTCAATAAAGATGGTAGTAGTAAAGTAAAGTAAAGGGTAGGATACCCGAGCAAGACATGGCAAGAACCAAATACTTAAGTCGGGTTATGTCTTATGTCAAGAGTAAGAAAAACAAAAGGGTATGTATGAGACAATATATCAACATGAATGAAGCAAGGAGTGTGTGCCGACTGCCGAGTCCGTGTTGTTTTACGGTCCGTTCTCTCTACCTACCTAACTACCTACTACTGCGGGAAACTTCGTGATGGTTAGTTATTTAGAAAATTAGATGAAGAAGAAGATAATAATAGTAATCTAAACGAAAATACGAAAGAGAACAAGATACAGAAAAACACAAAAATATAATGGTTGTAATTGGGAGCATTGGGACCATTATCTTTTTCTGCGTCTTGTTCTCTTTCATATTTTCGTTTAGATTATTATTATAATCTTCTTCTTTAATGATATATTACCTTCAAACGTTATAAAAAGAGAGTTTTTCTTATAAAAATTGAATACAAAATTAGGTAATAAGACAAGTCATTCGTAACTTTTGATAATTCTAAGAGAACGATATCTGATTTATCGTGTTTCATTTTTGGGTTATTATGCCGTTTCGGATAGCGTCACAATATCTATCCATTATCAGGACTGATTTGTAGTTTCTGGTGAGGTGTGTGTTTAAGTATGCGAACGTGATATCGTGTTACAAGCGTTTTTTAAATTTTTTTTAATTTTTTTATTCCAGTAAAAAGGAAAATTACATTTTCACTCATTTAACTAGAAATAAAATTAAACACATTCAGCCTTACTAAAAAACCCAGTGAAAATTTTATTCAATTGACAAACGGCCGCGGATGTGAAAACATTACTAATTAAAAAATTGTTCATGGAAAAAAATACACTTGGTTTACACGGCCTGAGGGGGCAGTTTATCTCTGTTTTATCAATGATCTTTGAACGAAATTTGAAATTTTTGCAAAATATTTTGAATGTTCTATATATTTCTTATTTTTGAAGGTGTCGTAAAAACAAATACCATTTATGAAAACTAGATAAAATTACCTTTTAAATTTGTGTAATTGAAATACACTTAAGTTTTTAAAAACTGCCATATATTAAGATTCAAACGCGAAAAAAATGGATTTTTTTTTCACCAAAACATATTTGATGAAAGTGTACAGAAATTTATAAAAAAAAAAAAATTAAAAAAATACTGACCTTTTATATAATGAATTTGGAACGAAACTGCCACCTCACTTTTTCCTCGTGCATACAAAAAAAAAATAATAAAAAATTTCAAAGTTTTTTTATTGCCAAAAAACTAACCTAAAAAAATAATACCGACTTTTATAACAGATTTCTTGTAACTTTAAAACGTTAATTTCATTGATACGGTTAGGTACACATGTATTAGATATTAATATTTAAAAAAAACACCACTTTTATGAAATTCACATAAAATAAAATACTTTAGAGGTAAATTTGAATTTTCATGTTTCACATAAAATATTCATTGACATTTCAATTTTCAAAGTATGATTATGGTTATTATAACTTGACTAAAACTTATTAAAAACCACATAAAACACCGTAAATATATCAATTATGCGAATGTAATAGTGAATTAGTCATATTAATAGATATTACGATCAGATTTGTGTAAAATTTCACACACACCCGCGAAGTGAATTTTTTTTTGGCGGTTTTAACGCGAATGACGAATACGAAGGCGCTGCCATCTAGCGGTTCTGTAGGAAAACAAACAATTAAATTGTGTATAGTATGAAAAATTACATTGTTGCCAAACTTATAAAATACATTTTAAGAACAAATCTTATTAGTAATGTTATCGTGTTTTAGTGTATTTTTGTTTTATTCATGTTGCTGCAGCAACGCGGGTAATCGGGCGTGCTGTGGTTTTTTTTTAGTAAGGCTGATTAAACTTATCTAAATATAACAATGCAGCGCTATTGTAGGTCTTTACTTTTTTATCAAGAATAAGCACTAATATTCTTTTTTAATTTTCCCAGCTTTTTTCCGTTTTAATGTCGTTTGGGATGCAATTATATAAGTTGCCCCCCTCGTAACCAATGATTGTTTACCATAGTTAGTGTGGATGGTGATTAAATGTATGTTATAGTGTTGTCGTGTAAAGTGTTTGTGTACTTGGGACGTTTTAATGAATTCTGTCTTTGTATGTACGAGTTTGTTGTTTATTTTGTATTCAATTTGGGAGGCGGGAATGGGTACCGCCACCCCGTGGTTCGCTACGTTTGGTGATTTAGCAGGGGTGCCCGGGTTCATGGGGTGAGGTTTGTCTAGATCTTGGAGGCGGAGGACCAGGACACACTGAACCCCAGATTCCTACCCACCCCTTAAACCCTTTTCCTTCCCAGAACTCTCCTTTCCTTAAAAAAAAACCTTCACACAGCATTCTCAAAGATGACATAGGCCCTGAGGGAAATTATTTTCCTCAGGGCCTCCTGTGTGGAACTCATGTAAAAAAAAAATGTATTGTATTCATGTAATTTTCTTAATGTTAATAGTTTTGTTTCCATATATAATTTTTTGTGGATGTTCTGGGCTTGTAGTGAAATAGTTTTTTGATTATCTTGTTTTGTATTATCTGTAATTCATTTATGTATGTTTCACATGTGTTTCCCCAGATTTCAATCAAATAATTTAAATATGAGTGTGCGAGACTATAATATAAACCTTTTTTAATTTATTTGGCAACAGATATGATAGCCGGATAAATGTATTATGGTGTACCGTTAATCCTCGTATGGTCGGTATTTACGGTTACATTATAACTAAACTCCGAAACCACAATAATTACAATAATATTTTTTAAAGATACTGAAATACGAATCCTAAGATGAATTTTCAAATTTCTACCGTTTGATAACATGTTATTCTTGAACACTGTAAGTTTTTAAGTTTCTAAAAATATATATGTTATTTTTTAAGTTTCTAAAAATATATATGTTATTTTTGAAGATAATATCTGTACGTTTACCACGCCGAAACGGTAATTATGCTCTAATTATTATTTTAATCACTTTTTTCTGTTCTTTTACAAGTTATGTATATGAAAAAAATCACAGTGTTTCTTTATATTATGCTGTTTAAGACATTTCCCACGAGATTTTTGCTCTATTTTAAACGATTCGTGTTTTGTTAAACATTTTCAAAAATTTCGCTCAATTTTAATTGTATTTTTTTTATTTAACTAAATGGTACAAAAATGACATGTTTTTAAATATTCCATTAAGTTTTTTCTTTCAAAAATACATTATTTAACTTATTTAACGCCTTACACCTTTTTAACATTATTTATTAATATTTTAACATTATTTAACGTCTTACACCTTTTTTAAGAGCAAAGCTCATGAAAAAGGCGAGAAAATGAATGTAAATAACAATTTTAATAAGGTAAAATAACATATTTTTTAAATATATTAAACAAAGAAGAGATTATTTAATACATCTTACACCTTCTTTAAGAGCAAAGCTCGTGTTAAAAGGCGGAGAAAATGAATGTAAATAACAACATTAATAAAGGTAAAATAACATATTTTTTTAAATATGTTAAACCAAGAATAGATGATTGATTAAACAAAAAAATCGTATAAACCATATAATATGTATATATATATATATATATATATATATATATATATATATATTTATATATAAAAAACATAAAATAAAGGGAATATAACATAATGAAGAGGAGGAGTAAAAAAAGGATGGAGAAAAATAAAGAAAGAAAAAGGATATCTGATATTACAATTGTGTTGAGAAATATAGTATTATAAGATGTAGTGTTTGTAATAAGTTTAAAAAATCAGTAAAAGCTCTTTATATATATTATATAATGAGCTTTCATTAAATTTTTAATAATTTTTTTCCAATCTTAAATTAGCTGGTAATTAGTTAAACTATTTAATTCCAATATATTTATAGTATATATTGTTGTCTGACAACAATACTCAACCACCACAGCGGGACAGTCATAGTGCCAAAAATATTTTTCCAATGCTGTTTGAAAAAGCAGTAAAGCTCTCATTATTGAAGAATCTTTGTGTATTTGTAAAATTGTGATTTTTTTTATAAATAACATGAAGTGAAGGTACTTGAAAATCTTGAAATAATTTGATGGTGGGGTAATCACATGACTTTTTTAAAATTATTTTTTTAATGATTTCCAATGGTAAAAGAGAAGTTTGGAAAGCACTACCCCAACCAAGAATTCCATATTGCAGCACTGATTGGATTAAGAAAAAGTAAATAGTTCTTAATATCCTAATTTTTAAAATGTTTCGAATTCTAATGAAAATGTGCACTAATTTTCTTAGTCTCTCAACTGTTGTACTGATTTACATTTCTTCCACTTTATTTTACTATCTATAGTTACAACAAGGTATTTAACATTGGTTTTAACAGAGAGTACTGAGCAATCAGATTTACGTAGATATTTTTTTTTTTTTACATGAGCTCCACACAGGAGGTGCTGAGGAAAATAATTTCCCTCAGGGTTTATATCATCTTTGGGGATGCTGTATGGAGGGTTTATGAATTTGAATCACAATTATTGATTGGATACATTGTTTAAATTCTCAGGGGTAGCATTTTTAGTCAGAGTAAATGGTATTACAAAATTATCTGTATTTAGAGATAGTAAATTTTGATCAAACCATTTTTTTATTAAATTTATATCTGATTCCGCCGTTCTCCGAGTTTTATTCCATGTTAATCCCTGAGCTAAAATTGCTGTGTCATCAGCGTATGATATTAGTTTGGACTTTATGGTGAGTTTAAAAATATCATTCACATAAATGATCAAAAGAATTGGTTCCAATACCGTTCCCTGCGGGATTCCAAATTTACTGATCTGGGAATCACTCAGAAAACCATTTAACTTGACAAATTGCTCTCTATGAGTAGGTAATTTTCAATCTACGTTAAGGTATTATTGGTTATATCAATTTTCATAGATTAGAATGTGATATATTGTCAAATGCTTTTCTTAAGTCGACAAATATTCCAATACATTTTTTTCATTATCTAAAGATTTATACAGGGTGTCCGGGGGTAAAGTGGATTAACTTTGGGAGGTGATTCTACATGATGGTAGAAATAAAAAAGATTAACAACTTTTTCCAAAATTCCAACATTTTTTTTCCCATACAAAAAGACGTACCTACTAAAAATCCTTAGTGTGAGGTACGATCTCACTTGCTGAGAGCCTGCCGGGCGCCCGACTCGATTGTGATTGGCCCGTATTGTAACAGCGGAAAATAATAAATCTAGCCGTACACACCGGACTAATTTTATCTTTCTACCTCAAAACTACCCGTAAAAGTTGGAATTTCGAAAAAAGTTTTTTATCTTTTTTACTTGTACTATCATGTAGAATCACCTCCCGAAGTTAATGCACTTTACCCTCGGACACCCTGTATATTTCAGATGTTAAGTCTACGATAGCATCTTGAGTGCTCAAATTTTCTCTAAAACCATATTGATGTGCATTTAATTATTGTCGTTTGTAATATTAGCGCGCTCCCTCTTGACATTCGTATTTTATACCAATCTCCCCTTCTTTTTGAGTGCTTTACTACTGGGCGCTAACTTGTAAAACGGTATCACTTCTACATAGATAATGTTAGGTAGTTTGTTAGGTAGTTTCTTATGTGGGCTATTTGCCAAATATAAACACAGTTTGTGTGGGTGTTCAAATAACATACCATCCGGAACTTTGCAGAATCCTGCGCGCAAATACTCGGTTCCCGAGTAATGTTCTGGATGGAGGAGAGTATGACACAATCTCTGAGCGTGGGCACAATGGTATGCATGATATGATGGTTTGGGTGTTAATTGAAAGATGATATTCAGAAAAATATAGTGTAGAATATATTGATCATATTAACAGAAATACAATTATGTTTAAATTAAACTTACCCCCAGGGATCGGTCGATGGTTTAAATTCTATCTAAGCTAACTATCATCTATATAACCGTGTGTGGGCGTGTGTGAGCGGGTGTGAGCGGGTATGAGCGGGAGGCCTCCATCAAACCGGTGAGGATCCGATCTCGACAGACCCAGCTGGAACCATCAGGATCTCCGTCCGGAAAGGGTGCCCTGGAGACGGGTCCAGCGTCTCCAGCACAGGGTGGCTGATCTCAGCGCATTGAGTTCCCATCCATGACAATGTGGGAGCTCCACGGGCGGATGGCCTTGGCTGGCGCAGTCCAGAGCGCGTGTTTCGTTAATACAACTACCGTATGGAAAATAAGGCCTGAGTAGCGCCCCTGGAGTATTATGTTTCCTTGGCAGAATGCGCAGTTTCACAATATCGCGCGATGGCAACGATTCGCGGTAGTAAATCATTTAATATTACATTGCACGCGCGGACCTTTGCGGTCATTTAATCTGGCACAACACTCGATTAAACTTTATATTTATTCGGTTAAGACTTCACCCATCATTGTGGAAACACTATTGTAACATTTCCTATACGTTCACCCGTCTGGGTTTTAATCTAAATTGTAATTAATTGACTGTGCCAACATTACAACGCCTGCCGGCCGGTGAAACGATTCCAGAGTGAAAAAAGAACGGAGCCGGAAACCATAGATTCCCGGTCATCTCTGTGTTGCCCGCCCGTGCTCTTAATCACTTTACGAAAATTAAGACAACAATGGTTCTTGTTGTGAAGAGGTGTTAGAAAAATAGTAACTTTAAATAAGAATTAACACCACTTCATAAAAATAAACGCGCACTTCACCACAATCTACACATCTGCCCTGAAGAAGGAGGAAACGCAACACGGCATAATTACCAAAAAATTGACCTACGGTGAAATCTGATTTGTTTGAACATTGAACGTCCCACCCTAGTATTGGTCCTCGGTTTGCGGATTGACTAGAGTGATCGTATTATAGCACTTATTATCGTATTACAGCAGTGAGCAAGAGCACGAGCACGAGCACAGGAACCAGCACATTCACGAGCACAAGCCCACGACCAGAGCTCGTGTCCCCAGTTCACAGCTCAGCCAGGCTCCATTGCCCTGGTGTTTGTTCGGCAAGCGGAAGCGGCAAGATGTCGAGGTTATTTCTACTACATAAATTATGTGACAAGGCCATTTTTTTACTATTGTAACTAATACCTTCGAGGCATATAAATCATTCCATTTTATTTGGTGACTTTAAATGGGTACTTATTCCTGGTACGTAATGAGTTGTTGTTTACAATTGCGTGTAATCCATTCTAAAAATGCCTGTCTAGAAATATTACATGGGAGACTTACATGCTTTACGCTTTGAAATCTGTGTAGGTTTATTACTATAATAATTATAATAGATTTGATTTCAACTCCAAATGGGGGAATGAATGCCCTTGGCGCTAACAAAAAACTGTCCAAAGAAGCGAAGCTAGCAGTCAACAATGGAGCGCTGGTACCTACCATGATCTTCAGCGGGCTGCGTGGAACTGATGAAGGAAGAAAGTAGACTGAATACCGTAAAAATTAAATCCCTGAGGCGTGTGTGTACGTTTACTACACATACGTCTCAGAGAGAAATGTAGAGATCCGCAAAAATGCAAGGCTGATGTAATCGTAATAAGTAAGATTAAGAAAGTGACTTTCAGATAGTTTGGGCTTGTAGAGCAAATGAAGGAAGATAGTGTAAAGAGAATATATGACGCAAATGTGAATGGTAGAAGAAGTCGGGGAAGCCCGAGAAAGACATGGCACGATCAAGTGAATCAGATACTTGATTCGGGCCATGTCAAGAGTATGAAACTATGTATGAATGTGAATGAGGCAAATAGTGCGTGCCGAGACCGTGTTGTTTGGCGGCCCGTCCTCTCTGCCAACCCTTGCAGGGAAATGGCGTGATAATTACAACTCACAAGTATGTTTAAAAATGTACTCCGTAGTTAAATGGTCTATCAACAGTTGCTAATGAAATTAGCAACTGTTGATAGACCATTAAATATTATTACTATTACTATATCATTTTTAAAATGTATGTTGAAATAATAGTGCTCATACGTCGATAGTTACAACTTAATGGCATCGCGTTTTAATTGCCTAAAATATAGTAGTAAAATGTTTACAACCTGAGAATTCAATTTAATACTACGATCTACTACATACTACTATCACCTAGGTAATAAGCAAGGTCGTGCGTAAAGGCGGGATGTATACATTGTATACACTAAATGGATTTCCCTATTGAACATCGAACGTTCTAGATACCTGCCCACCATTTAAGGAGTTGTTATAGGGCATTGACTGGTAAACTTGGTAAATTCTACGGGTTCCATTGACGGCGCGAATTAATCTTTTCACACAACAACCTTTTGTGTGTGTGTAGTATAATGAAGTGTACCATAATAATAATTGCTTCTTTTGTGTTACGCCATTTATGTAAAAAATCATATCCAGTAGTAATAACATTCTACGAAAGTATAAGAAATAACCAATTAGTCAAATATTTATTTTTATTTATATCTAAACATATTTGTTTTGCACAAGAGCATTTATAATGTCCTGCACGATAGGAGTTCACCTGTTTTGTGGAGGCCATTTATGATGGGTTGGTTGATTAATTTTATAAGAAGACTTACATTAATAATATCAGAGGTATAAACAATTTCAAATAAAAAAATATTATAATAATAAATAGTAATCTTTAGATGATTTGTATAGCGCCGTTTATTAGATAAATTTAGATACAGTTCGCCAACTGAGAATATAATTCGAAACACATAATAGTGATATGCTATTTATTTATCCTGGTATTTATTTTAATAATAGATACACATATATGTTCTTTAGTGATTATCTACGTGTTTATGAGTAAATTTTATGATGGGCGGTACAACAATACAAGGATATTAGCATTTATCTTCCTAAATGTGATTCGTTCCTCGATGAGAGATAGCTTGAGGTATAAGGCTTTGAATAATTTAAATCCAATTCTGGGGGGAGAAATTCCCCCCCCCCCCCCCCCCCCCTCCCCCCTAAATCCGCCCTAGGCGTTGAGTGTGTTCTTGTATTGTTCAAATTATCTGCCCGCGGTATGCAATACTTTTGTTCATAATCCAGATATGAATTTTGTGTTTTAGATTGACATTTTTTGTCATGTGGATATCTTTAACATCTTTTTCCATTAAATTAAAAAAATTTGGAGCCAGATTATGATAATGTCTTTGTTCATATGTAGTATTTGTCTTCGAAAGCATGTTTTGATGTTTATGTCTTGTGTCGTAATTGTGTTGTGCAGTTTGATGGTTTAGTTTGTCTTTTTGGTAATGTATAGATATAATTTTGATGTACAGTTGCTAAATGTTCAATACAGTAAAGTCTTTAAATAACTGTATTGTCGAGAATCTAAAAGGTTTTTTTGTGATAACTTTAATTAAGGCCTTTTGCACTTTGTTGAGAGGGTACATATTAGTTTTCGCAGCACCACCCCAACCGATCATACCGTGGGTGATGATTGATTGGCCTAACGTAGTATATAGTTTTTAAAGTCTTCACTGGCATTATGTTTCGTATGTTCTTAAAAGAATATATAAGTTTTCTGACTTTACCCGCTGTTTTATTTATTTGTTCTGTCCACCTAAAGTAGTTGTCAGCGTAAATTCCTAAGTACTTTATTATCTCAGTCCGTCTTAGCGGGTTGCATAGGCAATTTTCTTTAGATGAGCAGTCGTGTATGGTTAAGTTTTCATTAAGTCTCGGTTGACGTCTGGGATCTATACTAAATGCCATGTACTTTGTTTTGTCTATATTTAGTGTTAGCAGGTTATTGTCTAGCCAATTTTTAATCTGGTTGATTCCTTCGGCAGCTTTTTTATATACATTTGTCCAGGAGTCAGAAGTGAAAATCAGAACAGTGTTATCCGCAATTTAAAGATTATTTTTCGGATTATGATTATCGCATTTAAAATGTTTAATTTTAATATTAACTGGCGTGTAGCCTGGTTTCCCTACGCCCTACGCCAATTCCCCACAACGCTGCACTCTCTGCGACTCTTAGTCTTGGCGTGGCATCTCGTAATTAAAAAAAAAAAAACTTTGCTTACGTTTTGGCGAAGAATCATCAAGGACGCTTTATAAAAATATTGGTACATCTTCAATGCACCGCAGACAAACGTTTTGGCGAAGAATCATCAAGGACGCGTTATAAAAATATTGGTACATCTTCAATACACCGCAGACAAACGTTTTGGCGAAGAATCATCAAGGACGCATTATAAAAATATTGACACATCTTCAATACACCGCAGACAAACGTTTTGGCGAAGAATCATCAAGGACGCGTTATAAAAAATATTGACACATCTTCAATACACCGCAGACAAACTTTTTGGCGAAGAATCGTCAAGGACGCGTTACAAAAATATTGGCACATCTTCAATACACCGCAGACAAACGTTTTGGCGAAGAATCATCAAGGACGTATTATAAAAATATTGACACATCTTCAATACACCGCAGACAAACGTTTTGGCGAAGAATCATCAAGGACGCGTTATAAAAATATTGGCACATCTTCAATACACCGCAGACAAACGTTTTGGCGAAGAATCATCAGGGACGTATTATAAAAATATTGGCACATCTTCAATACACCGCAGACAAACGTTTTGGAGAAGAATCATCAAGGACGTATTATAAAAATATTGACACATCTTCAATACACCGCAGACAAACGTGTTGGCGAAGAATCATCAAGGACGCGTTATAAAAAATATTGACACATCTTCAATACACCGCAGACAAACTTTTTGGCGAAGAATCGTCAAGGACGCGTTACAAAAATATTGGCACATCTTCAATACACCGCAGACAAACTTTTTGGCGAAGAATCGTCAAGGACGCGTTACAAAAATATTGGCACATCTTCAATACACCGCAGACAAACGTTTTGGCGAAGAATCGTCAAGGATGCGTTACAAAAATATTGGCACATCTTCAATACACCGCAGACAAACGTTTTGACGAAGAATCGTCAAGGACGCGTTATAAAAATATTGACACATCTTCAATACACCGCAGACAAACGTTTTGGCGAAGAATAGTCAAGGACGCGTTAAAAAAATATTGACACATCTTCAATACACCGCAGACAAACGTTTTGGCGAAGAATCGTCAAGGACGCGTTATAAAAATATTGACACATCTTCAATACACCGCAGACAAACGTTTTGGCGAAGAATAGTCAAGGACGCGTTATAAAAATATTGACACATCTTCAATACACCGCAGACAAACGTTTTGGCGAAGAATCATCAAGGACGCGTTATAAAAATATTAGCACATCTTCAATACACCGCAGACAAATCTATTCACATTATTTTTGTGAGCTATGCAAGGGGCTCATTCGGGTGTGTTCACGACCCAGGTATCCAGGTAAACGCCCCTCCTAAAAGACCCACCGCTCAGAAATATCAAAGCTTCCCGTGAAAAGTTATCATAAAAAAATATTCTTAAATGTTCAAGGTATTGCTTGTGTAATCAATATTGTCTGTCATAAGAGGAGCGATAATAACGTAAGATCCCTTCCTTCGAACGCAAACGCGCTCAAGGAACCCAAATATAATAATATTAGGATGATTTGTATAGCGCCGTTTTACTTTACTTTACAATATAAATATTTACTTTTTGAAACTAGAGATATTTTTATTTTTTATTTGTTTTCATATAAAAAAATATGGGTTACACTTATACATTTAAATTTTACAAAATTTTATATGTAAGGACATATTAGTCATGTAAACCTTATCAGAAAGGAGAAGCTCTTGTGCCTGATAAAGGAGCCACCATTTTTACTTTGGTTGTAAGTATATTATAATATTTTTGGTAAAAAATATTTACTTTATAATACTTACAAGATTTGTATATATTTTTTAATTGTTTAATTTTATTTATTATGGTTGATAGTATAGCGCAATATTTCGCACTTGTTTTGTTTTAAAATTAGGTGCAATAAATTGATTTTCATTTCTCATCATATTCCTTTGATATGTTTTCTTAACTAACTAACTAACCATCACGCCGTTTCCCCGCAGGGGTAGGCAGAGCGGATGGACCGCCAAACAACTCGGTCTTGGCACACTCTTTGCCTCACTCATATTCATACATCGTCTCACGACGAGTTAATCGAAAACGAATTCATCGAAAATCAATTCATCGAAAATCAATTCATCGAAAGCAAATTCATCGAAAACGAGTTCATCGAAAACCAATTAATCGAAAATCAATTTTATCGAAAACCAATTCATCGAATGATCAATTCATCGAATCGCCAATTCATCGAAAAAATATATTTTGTTGATATTTGAGAGAAATGCCGAGGGGACCGAGAAGTTAAAAAAGCATTGGTCAACCTAAACTAATATAACCTAACCTAACCTAACCTAACTTAACCTATTTTTAAATATTTTTTATCATCACTCTTAATGACCTTTCTGAGTTCTTTATGAGTTGGTTTCATTATGAGTTGTCTGGTCACCGTTCCTTAGATATCCCTTTTTTGCAGTATCAGACAATCGGAAATCGAAGAGATAACCTATAAATTTTACATTGTCACTACGAAACTGACAGTTATAAACACATTAAACTCTCAGACAGCTCTAATATCTACAAAAAAATGTATTTTCGATGAATTGGCGATTCGATGAATTAATCATTCGATGAATTGATTTTCGATTAATTTGCTTTCGATGAATTGATTTTCGATGAACTCGTCGGTTAACTTCTCATACATTCTCTTCTATTATTCTGACTTTTGACATGGCCCGACTCAAGTATCTGATTCAGTTGATCGTGCCATGTCTTCCTTGGGCATCCCCGACTTCTTCTACCATTCACATTTGTGTCGTATATTCTTCTTACACTACTTTCTCCGTTTATTCGCTCTACATGCCCAAACCATCTGAGGGTCCCTTTCTTAATCTTACTCATTACGCTTACATCAGCCTTTCGTTCTTTGCGGATATCCACATTTCTCACACGGTTTTTTTTTACCCATTTTATTTCATAATAGAAGCCTGCTTAAATATGTCTTCGACAGTTGGTATTGTAAACAGTTTAAAAAGTATTTTGTCGAGATGCATTTGAAATACTTTTTTAATATCAATGCTAAAATGGATGTAAAATCTTAAAATTTTAAGTAGGATTAAAATCAAAATCAATAAAATTCTTTCTTTATAAAAAATGTCTGAATTTACTCAATAACAGGCTACATTTTTTGCAACCTTCTTAAAGCTTTTGAAAAAATAAAATACTATTATATTGCAGAGCATTTCTTTGGAACTTCATGGCATCGAAGTCTAAATAAAAAAATTATCAGAACCTATTTCGTTTTAAGGTGGTTGAAAGTAGAAGAAATACTGCATTATTGGACAGCTATTAACCATTTTCATAATGGTACAAATAAGTGAGTAAATAACACTATCTTATATATAAAAATAGATTTGAACTCCAAAACGACTTGACCGATTTTTATGAAATCTTATATATAAAAATCTCGTGTCACGGTGTTTGTGGTCGCACTCCTCCGAAAAGACTTGAGCGATTTTTATGAATTTTTTAATGTATATTTGGTAAGTATGAGAATAGGTCTTAAAGTAAATTTCATACCGCTAGGTGATTAGGGTGCCTATCCAGAAAAAAAATTAATTTTTTTTGGAATTTTTTTTCGTATTTTTTTATTTGTCATCAAAAAATACCTATCATCCCTAATTTTTACCCTCCTACCCCCACCCTTCCATTTTTTATTCGCGATTTTAGTATTTTTGTACGAATAAATTTAACTATCGTCGTTCGTATTTCAAACAGAACGAAATTATTTATGTTGTTAATTGACGCTACGTACGCCTCATCGAACGTTCATCCACACATGCGCAAGACATTCACGAGAAGCGTCGTGTCATTTTGATATTTCATTCGGCATCATGTTCTTCGTGGGCAAACTATCGAGCTTATTTGTGTTGGCTAAAGACGGACTGACAAAAAATATCGTACACTCGATTGCTCTTCGAACTTAATATTGATTTTCCTACTTTAGGATAAAAAATATATTACTTTTTTTCACTTTATACTTTTAAGAGATCAAACAATGAATATGTCCGTTTTTTTAATGAAATATATCGAATTGAGAAAATGAATGGTTGGTGTTTTTTTTTTTTTATCGGCGGTCATCATCTACCTACTGCGCTCCATTCCTCTTTCTGTCATAGATCCCATCCCCGCACACTTACAATACATTCGTTATTTTTTATTTAACAACGACCAAAATATTCACTACAAATAATTTATATGGCAGAACAACGTTTACCGGGTCAGCTAGTTAATATATACAATCTGAAAATGGCCATGGTTTCGAAACAACTGCTAAAAAAATAAAAACTAAAATACTTTTAGAACTAATAACCTCATTATATTTTATTTACTTTTAAATTAGCTTTAATATTAGCTTATTTTTCACAATTCTTTTATAACGTTGGGTACCTACCTGAAAAATCAAATTTTTGCAGGCTTGTACAAGATTGTGGATAGCATCAAAAAAAGATTAACTCAATTGAATTTCAAATCTTAAATGCTTTGAGGTCATTGCTATCGCCTTAACAAAAATATGTAAATTCGTGAAGGGTTCCTGAACGATAAATACCTTCTCGGGATCAACAATCGTTTGATGTCATCTATCTGTGGCAATTCACCCTCCATTCTACCTTGTTCACCTTTATTTTGCCATTTTACAATCAAATTTATGTGACAATGTATGCACATCTTCCTCTGAGGGGTGACATAAAACGTGAAATATGTCTATTTAAAATAAATTCATTTAAAAAGGGTCACCTTCGAACTCGAGTATTTATGAAGCTTTTTTTCCTATAACAATAGGAGGGGAGTACAAAAAATTCGAAGAACTAATTAAAAAAAAACTAATTATAAAGTGCACACAATGCGACAACCAGAATTTCATATTTTTCGTTTGTCCTCGGGTCAATTTGGGAGGCGGGTATGGGTCCGCCGCTCTGGTCACTAAGTGGTCACCCCAAGTGGTTCGTTACGTTTGGTGACTTTGCAGGGGTGCCCGGGTTGATGGGTTATTAGGTTCATTAGGTTTGTCTGGGTCTTGGTGGCGGATGCATCTTTCCATTTGCTACGTAATGGGCCGGATTGAGGGGACTGGTTGAGGGAGGAAGCCACACTCTCTCGACCCATTATGGCCTTGCACTGGAGGGATGGATTAGTACTCTGTCACTCCTGGACACACTGACCCTTAGATTCCTACCCACACCTCATACCTTTTTCCTTACCAGAACCTCCTTTCCTTTCTTTCCCTAAAAAGATCCTTCACACAGCATCCCCAAAGATGACATAGACCCTGGGGGATTTTTTTCCTCAGGGCCTTCTGTCTGAAGCTAATGTAAAGGAAGGTAAATTTACTAAATCCATATTAGGCACAATTAAATAAAAAAGGTTAATAACTCCCTTTACCCCTTCTGTGTTTAAGATCTCATTTTAACAATGTTTTTTTTTCTTCAATTATTTTGTTTGTCTTTGATAACTTTATTAACATTATTATTTTTACATTGTCTATCATCTATACACGTGTAATATGTGTGTTTTATGTTTCTCTCCCTCAATCAATTCCACTTTATATTTTACTAATCATTTATGTTTTTGTATTTTTTTATTGGCTCATGCAACTAAATAAACATGTATTTTTTTACTAAATGAAAAATCGCATCTTGTGATATACCACTTTTATTGAATTAATAAATGATAGCCAACAAGGGGTCGCATCTCAAGCTTCACCATTGCTAACTTTATTAACTAATTAGGTATAGACAGATATTTCTATAAATATATTATATTAACCGAATATATAACGAAATAAAGAGATGCACAAAGAAAAGAAGACACCTTATTGGAGACAGAAAGAAATAAAAATGAAAAAGAGGGAGACAAATTATTATAGGACGAGTAGGTTAGGGGAGGAGGAAACAGTGTCAGCGAAGGTCAGCGGAACAAATTAAATATGACACTACCGGTTTAATTTATTCGATAATTAATTATTTTTGAGTTATTATTGATGACTTTTTTTAATTTCGAAGTCTTCTAAATCGTAATTCCAATTCTATTTTTGCGTAGTATTTTAGTTCCAGAGGTTTTAACGAGAGAGTACTTAGTTTCTATTAAATGGTTCGCAATTTCTGAAAATGCATTATTATTTAAACATTTTAGATGTTCATTTACTCTTATATTGAAGTTCTGAGCCGTTTTTCCAATATAAAAAGCGGAAAAATGAATTGCAGAATAAAAGAAGAGTAGGTATGTATGAGACGATGTATGAATGATGAGTTAGGCAAAGAGTGCTTGCTTGGTGTGTACCAGGACCGGGTTGTTTGGCGGTCCGTTCTCTCTGCCTACCTCTGCGGAAACGGCGTGATGGTTAGTTAGTTAGTTATTATATAGCCCGAGAAGCTTAGTTTGTCGTCACTATCTTTAGTATTAAACAAATATTTACCTATATTAATTAATTATTATTTGAATTAATAAATTACTTCGTTTTTACCACTTTTATTATTTACAAGACCGACATGTTTCGTCAGCAAAGCTGACTTCTTCAGGGTTTTGACAGAACAAAATGGTTCTGTCAAAACCCTGAAGAAGTCAGCTTTGCTGACGAAACATGTCGGTTTTGTAAATAATAAAAGTGGTAAAAACGAAGTAATTTATTAATTTAAATCAAAATGGTGCCACAAAATAAGTTTGCTGTGTTAGAAGAAATTATTATTTGTATTAAAGGCGGGTTTTATTTTAGGTGGGAATTTTTTAACGCATAAAGAAGAAAAGTTATTTGTTAACAGGACTCTACGCTTTTGGAATGTGGGATTAATATTAAATAGGAATTTATTTGAAGCTATTTGTTTCAATTTTTTATTACGACTATTGTCAACTAGTTTTGTCCCGTACTCTGTTATTACTCCGAATAATGTCAGTTTTTTTTTGTTAATTCTTAAAATAACAATTTTCAATGATGTTTGGGTGTCATCATGTAGGTTTCAAAAACCATTTCCCAAACTCTTTAAAATCAACGTGTGTTTTTAGAATTACACATTTTCAATTTGTCTGAAATCTCCCTCCATCGAGGGATATTTTCAAATGTGGGTGCAGGTAAAAATCGAAAAAGTCTGGTCTGTTGTATTTTAAGTATGGAAAATCAATTGGAAGTCAATTGAATGGATTTCACAAGTCTGTGTGGTTTATAATAAAAGGTTCGCTAATCTTGCCTACCTACATTTAATTATGTAACCATTATGCAGGTACAGAAGTATTTAATTTAATTTTTATATTGAGAACATTCCGTCAAAAGTTTTATGTAAGAGTCAGTTTTAATTGTAATTGTAATTCTTGTTCTTTGACTATTTTACCAGCCTCGGTAGCTGATGAATGGCTGATTAAAAAAAAATTGAAGTAAAATATTTGCTATTTCTCTAAATTACCTATATGGGAGTTCAAATATCTATGTGTTGGTGCAGTAGTTTTAGGAGCATTTATAATAGGGGCATGTATGGACATGATTGCATTTTTTGCCGCACAATAAATCTTACATACAATGTCAGTGCAATGAACCCACGAACCCATGAACCCGAGTAAAACGTATTGTGTAAACCTTCTAACATAACCTATGAATAAAGTTACATCATCAAGTTCCCCCATATTTGAGTTCAGTGAACTTTAAAAGAGATAAAAAAAACTACCCCCATATTATAATAGTATGTCACGTGAATTTAAGATAAATAAATTTACAAGCAGGTATACAATACACATGCATAATAATATGTAGGAAGCATCTTTTCTCGTGGAAGGTTCTGGAGAAACGCAAAAAGCGATAAAATAAAATATCGGAAACCGTTTCCAATTCACATGGGCCTTGGGGTCCTTGTCCTTACTCTCATTTGGGGTCGTTTAGTTCTGACAATATATTTATTTAAAGGTGTATTCTGTGGCAGGATTTTTTACTGGATTTCTCAAGAAGGAGTCAATGCCTTTTGGAGCAGATATTTGAACCCAAAAAGAGACCCAAAATATCTATTTTTAGAGAGCCGACAATTCCATTATTAGGAGAAGTAGATACCCCAAGTCAAATTGGTTTGTATTAGATCCAGAGAGAATTTACACCAGAAGTGGAGATGTTATTATTTTTATAAGGTGTGCTTTTCATGTATCGAAGAAATTTCTTTCAGTTTCAAGGGGCTTCTACTCACCAACTGTATTTGTTTTTACAGATATTAGTAAAAATTAGTAATATTTGTTTTCTAAAAGTGTTTATTCCCCGTCATGCGTTAGAAAAACTTTTCAAAATATTTCTGAGTTTGAAACGAATAACTAATTTAGTGTAAGAAATGAGTCTCATAAGTTTAGTATATAAGTCAACCATTTGGGCATTTCTAGTAGAGAGGAAGGGAGGGTGTTATGTCCTTACTCTGAGATGGATTGATTTGACATCATTCGAATTTCAAATTCTCTTGATTATATACTCTTCTCTGTGCAGGTATCAGGTACTCCTTCAATAATAATTGGTTATTTGGTAAGTATGGTGCCGTTGTTAAAAAATACAGTCGAATTGAGAACCTCCTCCTTTTCGAAGTCGTTTAACAAAATTAACTCAAGGGCACTGACGCTGTACGTGTGTATATACGGCGCCTGGATTAGGTACTTGTACTTGCTAGGGTTTATTTTAATATGATCGTAGATACAGACACAAACATATAAATAATACTTTTTTTTACGATAAAATTTTATTACTATAAATAATACTTTTTTTAGCTATAAAATTACCTCAAGGGCGCTGTGTGTATATGCGGCGCAAGGATTAGGTACTTGCTAGGATTTATTTTAACATGATCAAACAGATACAGACACATAAGTATTAATTACAAGTATTAATGTTTGCAGACGACCTGAAATTATTCAAAGCAATCAGAAACATTAATGATTGCCACATATTGTCAAATAACTTGTTGAGATTTATTATATGGTGTCATGATAACCGCTTGCAACTTAACATAAGCAAATGTCAAATTATGAGGTTTTATCGAATAAAGAATCCAATATTTTTCGATTATTCCATTAACAATATGTCATTAGTATCTGTCTCGGAAATTAATGACTTAGGTATTTGGTTTGACACGAAACTCAACTTTATCAAGCATATAGAAATAATAACCAATAAAGCTTTGAAAATGTTGGGATTTATTTTAAGGGTATCTAGTGATTTCAATAATGTCAATACTGTAAAAACATTATACATGTCACTCGTAAGGAGTCATTTAGAATACAATTCCACGGTTTGGTCCCCAAATTATGAGGTTCATTCACATGCGATTGAAAGAATCCAAAATAAATTTTTAAGATATGTGAATTTTAAAATGGGCATTCCTAGTGAATGCCTAAATTACGATAACGTACTTTCTTCATTAAATTTAATAAAATTATCTGATCGTAGAATCATTTCCGATTTAACCTGTTTGTATAAAATCATTAATAATAATAATAATTGGCTAATTTATATAGCGCCGTTTTCGTGAAAAATCACCTCAAGGGCGCATTAATTCAATGTTTGATACCCCTGATTTATTATATGAAATCTCTTTTCATACTCCAGGCAGGTCAGTCACAAGACAGTACCTACCATATTGTTGTAGCAATTCTAAGTCAACAAATCAATGTTATACTCCTATGCGACGGATTCAACAGCTTGGAAACAAATACTCTGAAGTTGTTGATATCTTTAGTACATCAATTTTATTATATAAGCGCACCTTATTGAAGTGTTTTTCATCACATAAGGGAATAATACTTTGATAAAGCTATTAAAATTGACTAATTCATTGGCAGTATTTAGTCGGCTGAAAGAAAAAAAAACTATTTCAGATTTATTATATTTTGTACCTACATACTGTGTGGTTTAAATTCAATACCTAATATTTTTACTTTGTATTTATTTTTGTGCAAGTGTTTTAAACAGTAGTTTCCTGCACTATTTACCAGTATAATTTTGTTAATATTGTTATATATATATGTATGTAAAAGCCTAAATAGGCGTAAATAAATAAATAAATAAATATAAATAATACTTTTTTTTACTTTTACATTTCGTATTTAGTTATTTACAATGTCCCGGTCTGTGATTGACACATGTTTTTTTTTCTTCATTTTGTTTAATAAATTTTTTTTCAAATTGAATGCTATTTATTAATTTATTGACTTTCATGTTCGACCAGTGTGCTGTCAGTACAATGTCCAGGAATCTTAATATATTATACCTAATTCCCACATACCTGCTCCAGCTTCCCGCCCTTCCCCGCCTCATCCACCCCTGGCGCCGCACCTTACAACCACCCCTCTAAGATATTTGAGTGTTCCAATTTTTTTTAAATCTTTGGGTAGGTGCCGACCCTTTTTTCCATGATTAACGAAAGCCATTTTGAATCTGTTCCCACATATCGACATTATATTTAAGAGAAACCAATATTAACCACAGACAATAGATTCCAAATTAGTTACCTACTATGTTTCCACTCTTGTGTTCCAAACTACTATATTACTACTCCTCCGTTCAAATAAAAATACTTTAATCGCGTGTTTTTCGTTTTATTAAAGTGTTTTAATTTTAGCTTTATTTCTATCACTCTGCTAACATCGTTTTGGCAATTATGTAAAATGTGGAGAGACTTGGTTCTAAATAATTTTGTAAATAATATAAAATTCATAAATTTGTTCTGTTTGCATAAAATAATAAACATGCATAATTTGATTCTTGGGACCGGTTAGAAATGATTTCTTTCAGAGTAAACTAGCATGAATTCAAAAATTATATTTAATCACTGAAGACAATATTAGTGAAAAATTTCTCAGAAACAGAAAAATCAGAAAAAGATATGGTCACATCTACGAATTGAACCCAGGACCAAGCCTTGCCGGGACGATGCTCTAACACTTTGCTAATGAGATATCCTTTGGTCATATTTAACTGTCTCAAACTTCGACTAAGAAATACCAACATTATCTTCATTTCCTTAACGAATATTTTTATTGGCTGCTATCTTTATGTATAGCAAGATTTATCTCGAACTAAATGCTACCTAAATGGTGTCTTGATACAAGTTTAGCAAAAATTTTCTCAACCGAAAATTTGAAACTTAAAAATTAGACAAAGACATGGTCACATCAAAGAATTGAACCCAGGATTATAGTTCCATGCCATGAAGAACTATTTCGTAAAAACTTTTCTTCTAAACTAAAGCCCATATTTAAAGTCAATTTTGAAACTCATCAAACTCACCTTTCTCAATACCCGTCCACTAAGCAACCATGCCTCCATCTTTCATAATAATGATAACTGTTATAATAATAATAATAATTTAGACAGAACAATTAGTCATAATAGACCTGATATAGTTTTACATGACAAAATTAAAAAAAAAAAACTTATATCATTATTGTAGCTATTCCAAATTCTTGTAATATTCAAAAAACTGTTTCTGAAAAAAAAAGAAAATACACAGATTTAGGAAATGAGATTAAAAGAATTGGGCATTCTCAGACTATAAAAATATTACCATTTATTATTTCGGCTACTGGCATTATACCTAGCTCTCTCTTTCAAAATTTAGGCATATTAGATTTGTCAAAGAATTTATATATAAAAATGCAAAAATCAGTCATTTTAAATACGTGTAGGATTACAAAAGATTTTTTAAATATTTATATTGAGGGATCAGTAGGATTTATAGGTCCAATTAGGAGTTCCACAGAGCCGAACCCTTATTTTCCCATTTGGCCCCTTTGACATGTTGTTCTTGTATTATTTTGTATTTATTATACTTATATAGTGCAAGTGCATAACGTGGATTGACTAGGTGATCATTTGTGGAAAATTGCGTGAAACGGTTAAGTTTTTCCTGTGGGAACGATTTAACCCGGACATGAAATGAAATCTGAAGCGAATAATGTATTGTGTGTGGCGCCGTTTTTATGAAAAGTTCCTCTCGAGTGAGGGTAAGGTTTAAATGGCGAAAAAAATGCATATTTTGATTATTTTTTTGGAGATATGAATAATGTTGGTTTATTTATTTCATATACACGTTATCTAAAGTATCTTTAAAAAAAATTCAACTAAAAATATCAATAAATAAGTCCGTGAGAGCGAATCTTCGGAGGCGCCTCGAAAAAAAGTTATTATGCGGTGAACATCATAACTCGTTACCGGATCAATTGAAACAAAAAAGTCGAAATGCGTTTAGAAGATGATACGTTTTCGCAGGTAGTCAAGAAGAGTTGTTTTTTTTGCAGCATGTTGATGTCAAAAGTGCGATTTTCGCTAAAAATTTTCGGTGAATTTGTTATTATAAAATGGTAAAAAAAACTCCTCTTGACTACCTGATGATATATGTGTAGAAATAGTGAATCGAGCATGAGGGCCGGTCACTTGAAACGCGTATCTTCTTTAGTTTTGATACGATTTATTTTAAATTTTGATACAATACTCTCGACATGTTGTACATTCAGAAAAAAATAAAATAAATAAAGGTATTAAAACCTTACCCCCCCCCCCCCCAACGGCGCCTTATAGTTGGATCAAATGGATGAGTTTGTGTATTTGGTAAGTATGTTCACGAGAGATGGAAAGGCTGGCAAGAAGATAAAATAATTATGAAGATTTATGAGAGTGTCAAAATAATAGAAATAATTAAATGTTTAATAAACACAGTTTCTGCTTCTGAGTATGTACTGTGATGGAATCTTCACAGTACACAAAAATACCGTCACGTGCCCCCATGCCCCCCCCCACCCCTAAATCCGCCCTTGTGGATGACTGAACGCGGTTGTCTCTAATAACGCATTGAAACATGAAATATAAAGAGGCCAGAAATTTTTTCACAAAAATTATAATAAAAAACAGAGTTATCGTTTAAAATGCATGTCGCACAATTACAATCACGGTACAAAATGGCAGCCATCTCTCGTTTGGACCCCCAAAATACCTGAAAATAAACCTTGCCTCTGTGCGGAAACGGGCGGTCCGTTTGTGTTTGATTGATTCTTCCATCTTAACGAACAGATTGCAATCTTTAGAGCACAGGCATCGGGAGGGAATGCTATCCTTGTTATACCGTATTTCAATGGAAGATGCTCCGATTGATCCTCTCGGCACCGGTGAACATTCGGAAAACACGCCAAACGCGCGCCCGACTTATGTAGATACACGTTGACATTTGTCACCTAGACTCGTTGTTGAGATCGACAGTTCGGCCGTGGGACTATCTATGTTTCCTCCCTACAACATGGGTCTCTTTAAGACACATATTCACTCATTAATCGAAAATTTCCTAAACATGCTATCAGATATACTATCAAATAACCCCATGGATTCTTTTATAATCTTAAGTGATTTTAATCTTCCCGAAATCTCTTGGACCCAAACTACGTCAGCTGCCCACTTTTCAGCTAGTAATTACTCTACTCACGTTAGTAGTCATTTCGTCGACTGTATGCATTTTCTGGATCTCTCTCAATACAACGGTGAACTAAACTCAAGCGGCCATATCCTAGATCTAATTCTATCAAATCTATTAATCTCCGTCGAATCTAATGACGACCCGCTAGTTCCCGAGGATGCACATCATAAACCTGTGTCCATTAGTGTGCCATTTCAGGAAACCCATTCATCGACAAATGCGAAAAGGAAAGTTTTTCTTTATAATCGTGGAGACTACGAATCAATTAATATCGCCCTTGAACAAGCTGATTGGGCATCCATTTTCTCTACCTCCCAAATAGCACCAGCGCTTGATGCTTTCTATAGGTTTTTGAAATCCCCCATAAATCTTCACATTTCTCATAAATTTTCATTAACTTGAAATATCCTCCTTGGTATAACGCTGCCCTTATTAAGGTAACTAAGGAAAAATCTAAATATTTTAGCAAATATAAAAAATACAAAAACCAGGCTGACTATGACGCATTTTCTCTCCTTCGTAAACGGCACAAAGACTTATGTCGGCAAAGCAAATATCGTTACTTAAGTAAAATCGAAAATAATGTATCCTCAAACCCGAAAAACTTCTGGAGCCACATCAAATCCTCTAACTAATCCCAAGGTGTCCCAAAATGTATGTATCTTGGAGAGCTGAATGCCAATAATGGATCCGACATTGCTAATTTATTTTCAGAATATTTCTGTTCAGTTTCCAGTAAACCCTCTGATCCACTTACCCCTGATCCAACTGACGTCGGGAACCATACTTCCAATATAAGCAATATTGAGGTGACACAGGAAATTGTCTTAAAATATCTTAAGGAAATTGATATTCACAAAGGTGCCGGACCCGACGAAATACCTTCAATCCTTATTAAACGGTGTGCTCACAATCTAACCTTACCCCTTTCTTTAATTTTCAATCATTCTCTAACCGAATGCACTGTCCCTGTTATTTGGAAATCCGCGTATGCATCTCCCATCTTCAAAAATGGTAAAAAAAATGACGTTAAAAACTACAGGCCAATCTCCAAACTTTGCGTATTTAACAAAATTCTTGAAAAAATTGTCTATGATCAACTATACGCTGCTCTTAACCCTAATCTGAGTGCGACCCAACACGGTTTCATTAGTGGTAAATCTACAACCACAAATCTTTTAACTTTCACAGAGTACCTCCAGGATAATTTGGATAACAGAATACAAGTGGACACTATCTATACCGACTATAGGCGTTTGACAGGGTGGATCACTCAACCTTGTTGAACAAGATTTTAAAGATTGGTATTCACGGCAATCTTTATCGTTGGCTCTCTTCTTATATTTCCAACCGTAGTCAAATAGTAGTGGTTGCTGGATTTAAATCACATTCTGTTGCTGTTACATCGGGAGTTCCTCAAGGCAGCTTGTTGGGACCATTATTATTTAACATCTACATCAATGATAACTGTTTTTTAAACTCGCAGACCATCCTGTATGCAGATGACATGAAAATCTTTGCACCTATAAACTCAATCGAGGACTGTCAGAAGCTGCAAGATGATTTGCAACGTTTGAACACGTATTGTAATGCCCATTGTCTGGAAATAAATATATCCAAGTGCTTCGTCGTGCGCTTCACCAGAAATAAAAACATATTTATCCACGAATACTCAATTAATCATCAACCACTATCGATAAAATCAGAAATTAATGACCTCGGGGTTATACTTGATAGTAAACTGAATTTCAATAAACATATCGACCACATAGTAACTAATGCATCTCCTATGCTTGGTTTCATAATCCGTTCCTGTAAACAATTCAAAGATCTTATTACTTTCAAAACACTATACTTCTCATATGTTCGTAGTATCCTTGAACACGCATCTCAAGTGTGGAACCCAGGCTATGCAATACACAAAAATAGAATCGAAAGTGTTCAAAATAGATTCTTAAGGTACCTTAACTTCCGCTCTTTTCGATCCGACGTTAGTAATGAAGACTCTGCAAAGTTCTTCAATATGCAGACATTAACTAGCTGAAGAAATATAGCAGATTCGGTAATGTTATTTAAAGTTGCACATAACCTAATTGATAGTCCTGATCTTCTTCAACGTCTATCATTCCATGTTTCAAATCGCAACAGCAGACAGTCACTTACTTTTAATCCCCCTCTTTGCAAGACCAACTCCAAACAAAACTCATTTATCTATAGATCCACACACTCATTTAACTTAAATTATTACCGTACTAGCTTTTTCCCGGGGCTTCGCTCGCATGGTATTAGGGGATTTCCACTCAGCCTCCTCCACCTTCCCTCTCCCCACTCCACTCCCCCCATCACTCCCCCTCCCCCTCCACCCAACCGTCCCCCCATTCCACTCCCCCATCAACCCCCCTCCCCCCCTCCACCCATCCCTTCCCCCACTCCTCCCCCTCCACCTTCCCTCTCCCCACACCACTCATCCATCAACCCCCCACCCCACACCCTCCATACTCCACATCCTCCCACCTTCCTCCACCCCTCCCCCTTCCCTTCCTTCCCTCCCCCCTCTTCCACCCCACTCCGCCTCCTCCACCTTCCCTCTCCACTCCACTCCCCCCATGAACTCCCTCCCCCTCTCCCTCCACCCACCACTTCCCTCACTCCCTACCCCTCCACATTCCCTCCACACACCACTCCCCCCCATCAACCTCCTTCCCCCCCACCCCCTACCCCTCCCCACACCCTCCTCCCCCTCCCTTTCCCCCCTCCACCAACACCCTCCCAACACCCCCTGCCCCCCTTCCACTCCCCCCACTCACCTCTCGCATTCCACACATTCATTCCCGATACATTCAGTTTTCTAACTGCTCGCATGCTACCTATTATAATTTCTTGTACAAATTTCATAATACCAGAACCCAACGGTAGTTTTATACAAAAAAAACGAACAAAATAATAGAATTATCCAATTTGGTTCAGTCGTTCGGGTTTATACATTTCGCATACATACGTACATATTTATATTCTACCAAAAAATCTAGTACGGCAGTTTTATACTTAAAAAATGCGATACCTGTCTATCCAATTAAATCAATAATTGTTCTGTGATGTCAAAATTTGAGAATGACATTTTGCCAAACAAATATTCTTAAATAAAAATTCTATTTTAGAAAATATTTAAATTAGCGAAGTACTTACTACCCTAATAATTTGAATCGATTAAAGAATTATAGATATCTTACTAATTGTCCCACCTATTGTAATTTTTTCATACAAATTTCGTAATGCCAGAGCTCTGTGCTGTTGTAGTCTATATGTTTATATTATTGTAAAGTTTCATTAAAATCCATGCAGTAAAGTAAGAATTAGTATTTTATACATATTTGAATTTTAACATCAAAGGGATGTCCATAGTAGCCTAATTAAAAAAAAACATCGTTTCCAAGGCGACAATTGGCGTTTGCAATAAATCAATTTTGTTAACGACAGAAAACGTATGAAAAATAATTTCATAACGCCAGAGATTATTCATAACGCTAGATTTTACCAATATATAGCCTATAGACATTCTGATGAATGAGCTATATTATTGTAAAGTTTCATTAAAATCCATTCAGTAGTTTTCGCGTGAAAGAGTAACAAACATACATCCATACAAACTTTCACCTTTATAATATTAGTAGGAATCCATACAAACTTTCACCTTTATAATATTAGTAGGATTGACATCGACTTTACATGACATAAAACGAAAACTCAGTAAGCAACACGACTCAAACTAGAAAGTTTAATCCCTATATATTCCCGCCCTTTGCCTCTTAATCCTAATTCTATGTTCCTCCTCCCCCCTCCCCTTTTATATATTGTAAAAAAATAATAATTTAATTTAAGAAAACACCCTTATAATGTCACACTTTATTAATCATTCACTATCATCAGTGGAAAGTTCATAATTGGCATAATTAACTATCTTACTATTATTTTATTTTGTAATATCAGATCTGCTGACAACTTTCCCTAAAATAAATAAATAAATTTCCCTCCTCAGAGAGACCCTCCATACAGCATCTCAAACAGGCCACATGTGTGGAGTTATAGTAAAAAAAGCAATGGAACTCAATAGAAGTGGGTCATCTTTCTAGAAATTACGATAGATTATTCAACCGAGGGCGGGGACGAGGGCGAGGTAAGGCCAAGAACCTTTAACGGCTTACTTAAAGTTCGTTAATTCCACCATCTAGTTCAGACATGCAACAAGTCGGAAACTTTCCACTAACCGCCTCGCCGGTCGTTGACTTCGGGAAAAAAGGGATGAAATAAATAATAATTTATGACTACCTGGATCATGCCGCCAACAGTCAACGGCGAACACATTCCTAGCTTAGAGAAGCTTTTTTCTAACATTTTTTGTCTCGATCCCCAATTTTGAAAGCTTCGGCGTTAGGGGCAACAACACTTCACAAGATTCATTGACCTATTTCTGGGAATTCCTCCCCTTACCCCTAGTCTGCCTATTTGTTATTTGACGCTGATGTAACCGACGCGCGACGATTTCTAGATCCTTCCATCTTTAACAAAAAGCCTGTCGGTGTTAGATGATATATTATGTTTCACAGATCTTTATACAACAAAAAAATATTTTACCAAAAAAAGCTCCGCTCAAGTCCAGAGATTGACTTACCGGAAAACAGGGTGAATCAATTTCTTCTTCCTCTTTCTATCTTTTGGCATCCATCGTGCCTTTTGCTTGTCCTAAATTTAGCAAATTTTTGAGACTTTCATCAATCTGAAGCTAGCAATTTTCTTTAAGGGTACCGCCAATAAAAACAAACAAACACCAACCATTCATTTTCTCGTTGTGATAGATACATATAACAAATGCCGAATGAAATATCAAAATGACGCAACGCTTCTCGTGAATGACTTGCGCATGTGTGGATGAAAGTTTGATGTAGCGCCATCTGTCATTCAACAATATAAATAATTTGGTTCTGTTTGAAATACGAACGACGGTTAAATTTGTTCATACAAAAATACTAAAAGCACAATTAAAAATGTGAGGTCGCGATTAAAAAATGGAAGGGTGGGGGTAGGAGGGTAGAAATTTGGGATGATAGGTTTTTTTATGCCAAACAAAAAAATACAAAAAAAAATTGCCAGAAAAATAGATTTTTTTTCTATATGGCAACGGCAAAGGCAAATGATAGATGTTTCCAAGTGATTAGAGTGACCCTCACCCTAATCACCTAGTGCTATGAAATTTACTTTAAAAACTTGAACATAACAAAATAAATCACTTGGAAACATCTATCATTTGCCTTTGCCGTTGCCGTCAACAAATCATCAAAAGTACACATGAAATTCACAATACCGAACCATGTTATAATATTTGTTACTCTACACTACACCACCTCAGGGTTTTGGTTACAATACTTGTAGGTACGGTAACTTAGGTCACTAGGACTAGGTAATGGCTGCTAACGATGTTATCAAATATTACGATTATTATTAGGTCAAGCGAGTCAAGTTAAATTTATTTTTTGAAAAATAAGAAATACATGAAAAACATAAGCTGCATATCTCACTAGGGCATTCCTGTGTTGAGATATGCAGTTTTACAATATAATTTTTTTTTAAACATACATATAAACTTAATAAAAAATATTATTATTTTAAATTTATAAACCTACAAAAGAAGTTATATTAAATGTACATTTGTTACTTAAATTTAATTTTTCCGCGACCCGAAATCGGTCGCGGAAAAATTCGGATTTCGATACAACCGTATCATTCACGCTAAACGCTCGAAATAAACAAAAAAATTAAATCTAAAATTAATTTAGTGAATAAAATAATAGCGCCTTGCAAATCTCCTTTACTAACCATGTTTCCGTATAATATTGACTCCTCCCACCGTTTTCCCCTCCCCCCAAAATCATCCCTCCCACTACTCCCACCTAATTAATCTTTGGTACTTGCATTTAATTTTTAAGTTAGTTTTAATTTTGCTCGTGAATGATACGGTTGTATCGAAACCGGTCGCGAAAAAATTAAATTTAAGTAACAAATTTACATTTAATAAAACTCTTCAAAAAACAAAATTCCTAGAAATTGTTACATAGTTAATGCCCAAGAAATACAAAAAACTACAAAAGAAGCACTGAGAACAATTATTCAGAAATGGATTATTAATAATTTAATTATAGCTGAGCATTTAATTATAGCTAATTATATGCTCATCGTTGGCAACAATAACATTATATACTGAAAACTAAAAATACAAGGTACCTGTTAGTTGTGGCTTACCAGATGCATTCATAGGGTGACCATACCACAGTAGCATTTAATTATTAACAAAAAAAATAAAGATTGGTAAATAACAACAGCTAAATAATATCAGGTAAATAATAATGAACAATTATGTATATTAAAAATAATAATAATTAAGTAATAAATTTATATTGTTTATGTAATAAATATAATATGTTAAGTAAATAAATTAAGTAGATAATACATAATATAATTATGAGTAAACAATAATAAACAATTTATTAATAATAAGTAAATTAACATAAGTAAATTAAGTACATAATAATTATGAGTAAATACTAATAAACAAATATAGTACAGTAAGTAAATTATGATACGAAAGAAGTAGATAATAATAAGTAAATACTTATAACAGTAAGCAAATTAAAAAGTACATAATAATATATAAGTTAAGTACATACACAGTTATTAAATATGGATTGTATGAAATACTAGCTGGTCCCGGCATGCGTTGCTATGCCATTTAATAAAGAAATTGTTTCTTACTGAGTACTTTCCCATTCGTCCCGTTCCCCTTCCGCCTCCCCTTCTTCTCCTGCGTCCTCTTCCCCTCTCGCGTTCCCACTCCGTCACCTCCACCTTCCCTCTTTCCACTCCACCCCCCCCCTTCCCCCGTCCCGCGAATCCTCGTCCCGAGATCCCCTCCCCCCTCCCAGGTCCCCCTCCACCCTCCCAGGTCCCCCTCCACCCTCCCAGGTCCCCCTCCACCCTCCCAGGTCCCCCTACACCCTCCCAGGTCCCCCTCCCCCCTCCCGTATTCCCCTACCACCTTCCCCGTCTTCCCTCTTCCCTTTCCCGCTCCCTCGTCCCGCCAACCCTCCTCCCGCGTTCCATATATTCAATCCCAGTACGTTCAGTTTTAAAACAGCCCGCGTGCCACCTTTTACAATTTTTTTTCAAATTTTCATTTTTCATGTACATTAAATTTGGTACCTAACATAGGTACCTATTTAAAATATCTAAAATTCTTGATTCGATTCAAACTATTAGGGGAGTACCTACTTTAAATAAATTTTTCAACTTTTCAAAAATAGAATCCTGATTGAACAATCATTCATTGTTTTGCAAAATGTCATTCTCTAACACGCGAACTGTCAAACGTGCGATGTTTTCTGTTATTATCTAATTTTCTGCGCAATTTTCTTAATTTTTCTCTCCGTAAGAACCATCCTCGAACTTCAAGGAATATTCTAAAAAAAGAATTAGCGAAATCGGTTCAGCCGCTCTCGAGATTTGCGCTTACCAACAAATTTAGCGATTCATTTTTATATTATAGATAGATAGCTTAATTCCAGAGTAAATGCTGGTCTCTCATCTGTTCGGATGACGTCTTAGTACCGATTTCAATATTTCGGTTAGGTAGGTACACTAGGTACGAGCACCTACCTGACATTTAAGTAAAAATGAAAATGAATGTTATGTAAGGCCATGTTTACACTTCTCGTATGCTAAAAATCAATTAAATCTGCAATAAATGTTTGAAGTTCGTTAAACAGCGTACTTTCTCCTCTTCTAGTACTATTTATCCATTAAGTCTTATTGCAGAGTCAAATCAAGCAATAAATTAGCATTTTACGTGACATGTGGCGTGACATCAATATTGTCTTATCAAATCATGCAAATCTCGGGAGCCTTGGAAACTTTTAGCAAGTGGGTTCAGCTTAATGTTTGAAAAACTTCTTCTAAAAATTATTTTCAGATTAAACCAAGTCATAATTTGGGAGACGGTACGGGTATCCCAAATGGTTCGCTACGTTTGGTGACTTAGCAGGCGTGTCCGGTGGTACCGACACCGGCCTCACATATATCGAACTCTTGGGGTGAGGTTTGTGCGGGTCTTGGCAACGGATGCGTCTGCCCACCAATTGCACGGCAGGCCAGATCGGGAGAGAATGAATGAGGGAGACTTTTTGACCTCTCCAACAGGACTCTCTCGGAACATCACCTTGCACCGCGGTGGGAGTGATAGATTCGTACGTCCGTCATTCCTGGACACACTGACCCCCAGATTCCTACCCGTTCTAATACCTTTTTCCTTCCCAAAACTTCCTCTCCTTCTTTTTCTAAAAAGATCCTCCACACGGCATCTCCAAAGATGACACAGATGTATGGAGCTTATGCAAAAAAAACTCCTAAGCAACATGGTTTTACCCACTGCCGGAAAATCTACTGTTACTAACTTGATAATATATCAAAATTATTTATTTCAGACAATGTCTAGTAAATTTCAGGTTCATTCTTCTTCAAACTCAAACTGTTGTAAAATTTAAAAATAATACATCAATTATTATTTAATATCAAAAAAGTTTCTTTTTTAAATCGCTGTTTTCGTGGAAAATTCTCCAATGTGTATTTAAAACAGAATTTTTGCAAAATGCAAATATTTTTAATGCCTTAAAATAACGTATTGTTCATAAGAAATTACGAAGGTTGTATTATAGCTTTATACCGTAAAAAAAGCACTAAAATAGCCACGGCCCAATTTCGAGTCAATGTCGCGCTACACGGCGACCCAAATAAGGTTGTGGTCTCTCTTACGCAATATTCATTATATTATCTTGCGGTGCGCCAAAATGTTCATAATGAAGTTAACTGGCGGTAGCAATATTACCAGTTTATACGTCGAATGTAGGCAAGTGCTTCCAGTACCTTTGTATTATTTCGACACATTTTTCATTATTATTTAATGAATAATTCGTAATTTTAATCAATAATTACATACTCGTAGGTAATATGGTAATAATATAGGTAATAATATAGTTGTTATTTTTTCTTGCATTCCTTGTAGTTAGGTGAATCAGAAACGCTCTGCTTATGGTGCCAATGTCACTAAGGTAAGTCCCGCCATTTTTGACTTATTGAGGTACAGCACGCCTGCGAGACGTACGTACGTTTTTTTTTTTTATTTTTTTTTTTACAGTGAATAACCGCACAAGAATCTCAACTGCTCCCGTCTGGAGCCGTGAGACTATGGCATCCCCAATTGGGGTATGTTGTGAGGCTGAAGGTAGTGGGGAGGGGAAGGAGGTGGGAAAGAGGAAGGTTGGGAAGTACCTGGCTATTCAGATCTGGTCACCAAACACGGCTAAAGCCATTTTCAAGCAACGTTTCAATTCTGAATGGTGGTCTTACACCAGGGCGATACTGATAGTATCTTCCACTCTGGAACATGCCGCAAATATACTACATATTATTTTTAATGAATTAATTGTGAAATAACACAAATTAACAAATAAAATTTATTTGCGCATGCCGGGTTTGAACCCGCGACCTCCGGACTGTGAGTCAAGAGTCTTACCCACTGGACTACGGAGATCGTACGTCTTTTGACTAAGTTCTAATTTAATTTTAATTTTACTAAAATGTTGTTAAAAGACTGAATATTTTTAATGTTTGCCCTAAGACTGAGTAATTAATAATAAAAAATATATTAAATTGTTTTAAAAAACAAATGTTGCTGTTGATTTTTTTAGTTTGAAAATCAGCGTAATTTTTGTTGTAATAATTAACTATGATTGTAGTTTTCATTGATAAAAATGTGTTTTATTATTAGTTTATATCCCAATCTTAAATTTCCCACGAAAAAATAGGACATAAGTTGGTATGTTTTAGGCTACAGGCTGTCATTTATATATGTACGCCTCTAAAACGTACGTTAAGGGTTTATGTACCTCTAAAATAGATTAGGCTTCTAGGGTTAAGAAGAACGCGACCTTTTTCATATTAAATTTAATTTTAGATTTTAATTTAAAAAAAAAAAAATCATAAGATATAGCAGATATCTAGTACAGATATGAGTTACTTATATATATTTAAATTTATTAAATACATACCAATAGTAAATTCGATTATTCATGATTTTTTAGTCAACTTTGGCAGTAATGTGAATTAATGATACCTAATTATTTTGACCTACCTACCTACCTATGTAAATATGATGCCCAGCGACTAGCGAGCGAATTGTTTAATGTGATGTCTAAAAACTCTAACTTCAGTCTTCACTCTCGATTTACTAGAAAATGAAAGCTCAAATCAAAAAAAGTTATACCACAAAATGAACTCCAAATGTGATGGAAATTCACCAAATTCCCGCTTGCACTACGAATTTCCATAGACCGTGTATAAACTGTATATTTGGAAGTATCATTATGTTGTGTCACTTTATCCTCCCTGTCTACCCCTTTGAAGACTCAGCGCTTGTTGTTGAGGGATATATTAGTGTATTCTATATATTAACCTTTACACTCTTATGATGGCGTAACAAAACCTTCGCGTTGTGTTGTTGATGATGGAAGAAGGAGCCTTCGGTTTTATGGTAAATGTATCGTGGGCTAAGGTTTGATTCTAGGAGTTACATATTGTTATTGTAAACAATACTTGAATCTAAGACCGTGACATAATTAATAAAAAATGTATTCTGTACATAGAATAAAGCCTTCCTTATTATATTGTTAAGTAGTACTTACTGTGAATCTGTGTTCTATAAGATAACGGTGAGATTACAACAGAATTAAATAGCTGAACATATTTTGATTTACTATCATGCTGTAATTAATATTAGGTGTAACAAAAATAATTAATTACTTTTGATAGTTACCGGCCTCTGTTGGGAGCTGATATATCACAAACATCACCAACAAACCCAAATCGAACGTGCCATAGTCCCATGGGATCGGGGTGTTGATAACTATGTGGTGTAGACATTTTTAAACAGTAAAACAATGTGATACAATTCTGGGCCTTAGGGAACGTACCCATACTACGTGACGCTTTTAGGGGGGGGGGTCTTCAAAATGTCACGCTCCATACAAATGAGCGGCGGGTTGCTTAGGATTTTGGTCACCGGGGGGGGGGGTTAAAAATTGCAAAAAGTTGGTCACGTAGTATGGGTACGTTCCCTTAAAGTCAAACGACTACATCCACAAAAAATATAACTAAAATTCCAAGGTTTAAAGTAAAAAATCGTTATTTACAAAAAGACATAACAGTTATAATTAAGTTGGCTGACCCGGCCACACTTTGCTGTGGCTAATGAAACACAACGCCATCTACTGACAACGCCATTACCCAATCTTTATCACCAACGCCTTCTGTTAATTTGCATACATTTCAAATCCATACCGCCCGCTTGCCAGCCCGCTCCCTTTACATATTATATATTTCAACCAATTTACACAAACCTTAACAAATTATATACTTAAACCTTCCTCATGAATCACTCTATCTGTTGGTGAAAACCGCATTAAAATCCGTTGCGTGGTTTAAAAGATCTATAAGCTTGCAGACAGCGGGAGCGACTTTGCTTTATACTATGCATACGAGTAGATAGATCAGAGATATTGGTAATTGGGACGCTTTTCGAAGAAAACGTTGGTTGACATTAAGCTCTTCAATTATTAATGTGTTTTTTTGTACAAAATGTTTTTTGACAGTACCTAAGTCCTCGAATTGAGCTTGGTACCTACCTATTATCTTTCTACTATCCTAGTTGTACCTAGTGACACAAGTAGGTAATTAGGGATGACATTGTCTCACTGACTCCGAGCTATAGTTTAAACTCAAATAATTCCCTCATGTAACCCGAAAAAGCCACTAGCCGCTGCACTCTTCTTGGGTGACATTTAACTGAAGTCGCCATTAATAATAAGTTGATAGGTGTATTATTACTTAATTTTATCGCGAATTGAAATAGTAGAGACGGCGAGCTAGTGCCTAGCGGCTAGTGGCTAGTGGCTCTGACGTAATGGACGATTAAAATTACCGCAGCGGCACAAGGAAGGACAATGTCGCGTAACATCCATCCACAATCCACATTCATATGCACACTCACACACTCGCGCACCGCGACAAGATGGCCGAGAACTTTACGACGTGTTGCATCACGCTCGCGTATTATGCATTTAAGGTCTACAAACTATTTACATATCATTTTTTAAAACTCGTTTTCCTCAAGTTACATCTTAAGGAAAATGATTTTTTGAAAAATGATTTTTTGAAAAATCATTTTTTGAAAAATCATTTTTTGACAAATCATTTTTTGAAATATCATTTTTTGAAAAATCATTTTTTGAATTGAAAACTTCTTTAGCACCGTTGTGATTTTAAACTCAATGAAACGAAAAATAGCGATATTAAAAGAGACAAACACATAGTAGGTACATCTTTAGGATTTAGCCGGCGAAAGAATGAAATAGTATAATCGGTCTCCTCTTGTGCGGTGCTTCGTAGCCGCCCTCTTGTCTACTTTAGTTTTCTAAAGGTTTCACTTCTACTAATTTTTTAAATTAAGGTTGTCTTAAAACTGATACATTGTCAAAACCTGCAGTTAGGTTGATTACATAAATATTAATATAAAAAAATATTTTTCAAAAGAAATGAACACTACCAGGCCCTGAGAAAAATAATTCCCCTTAGGACATGTCATATTCGGGGATTCTGAATGAATGGTATTTATCGGAAAGGAAGGAGATGAAGTTCTGGGAAGAAAAAGGTATGAGGGGTGGGTAGCAATCTGGTGGTCGGTGTGTCCAGGAGGGACGGACGTATGAATACACCTCGAAGTAGCGAACTACTTCGGGCGACCTATGGCAAAGGTGTTGGTTATTCAAAAAAATGATTCCCAGGACGGCGATATCCATACCCTCCTCCCAAATTGAATATCGTATTGCATCCATTGATCTGGTCGATGAAGCGCCCCACAGAGTAATAAGAACTCCAGTCAATTTTTAAACAAATTAAATAGCAAAAATTATTTTTTTTTCTTTCAAAAATTTGTTTGATGTTTAAATATTTTAACCGTAAAAACATGTCCAATTTGTGGTGCTAAGCATAATTGTGCACAATATTTTTCACTGAATTTGGGGAAAGGCGCCGGGGTCGCAATCTACGGCAAATCACAGCTCCAGTATTTTTTGTGTATTTTGATAAATAAACAAAAAAATATAATTCGGTAACCGCTCCTAGATATGTTAAAGCCAATTTCAAATATTTAATACGCTAGAAAATAAACCCATGAGTCATCATTTAGGAATAACTCACATAATGATTAGAATACATAACGACCTTCAGTCGAATTTAAACGTTGCAGTAATTGGGGAAACTTTAAAAGCATAATAACCATTAATAATTTCAATCATTTTATTCGGAAATTAATAATAATTAATAAATTAATAACTGCTAAATTCGTAGATAATTAAAGCAATACATTTTTTTCATCGTAAATACCTGTCTAGAAATAATATAAATACATCATCTGTAAGTGGTATGACCACAGTTTGATAATGCCTTCAGAAGGCGAAACAGCTGTGACGTGTAATAATAATTACACAGCAGAACTTGTTTACAAATAAACTGTTTTTATAAAATGAATAATAATATTATTGAATGTATAAAAGAAATAAAAATTAAAATGGAGTTCTACAAATTAAATTTAATAACAATAAATAGCAAAGCAGTTTTTGGCAGCCCTGGCAGTGCTCCACGTTAGAGCCAGAGCAAATAGTTAACGCTCGATGATCCGATTGACATTGCGCCAGTTACGTTACTCTGACAGGTATGAGGAAAATACGTAATACTTCATTAAGTATTACGGTATCGGCTTATGTATATACGAGAGTATTATTATTATTATACTTCGTTCGTAATCTAACTAATAAGGATTAAGCAAATTCAGAAGTCTTTCAATAAAATCCTTTTTTTAAAGTGCTTTTTCCAATTTTGATAATTAATACTTATTTCAAAATTACAATTTTTGTGAAATATCTTGAAGGACGTTTTACAAAGCTGAGAAAAAATATTATTTCTATTATGAAATCAACAAAAATGAACATACATCAAAACGTGGCCTTATGCAAAGTTCTCGATCGAAAAGTTTTGACAATGGTCGAGTTCTTTCCTGAAATGAATAATTATTAGAATAAGGAACAACTTTTTTGCACAATACAAAAAAGCTATTGCCATAAGAAACCACATGAAAGTCGACATATTGAAGATTTTTAAACACATATAACTTCTTCCGGTTAGTAGCTGAGTTGACAAATGCGTCGGATTCCCATCCATGTGTCGTCGGTCTCTGATTTCTAATTCCTTCACTATTGACTGCGCGCAGCGAAGACCTGTTTTAACTCGACCGTTTGGCATTATCTGTCTGTAAATTTGTTTGCTTGTTTCGTTTCCGTTTTCGAATCTACTTTATTATTCAAGCAAGCCTTACTTTGACTACAAGGCTAACTTTGCTTATGGTTCAGTAAAGATTATTTTTTCAAATGTTAAATCTTCGTGTTTATTTGGACTTTCTTATTCTCATCTTTTTTCAACATTGTGGTACCCACCAGCCTGCAGAATTATTTAAAAAAAATGTTATTGAGATAGTGACGTTTTTGTGGACAAACTATACAACTCCTAATTTAAAATAATTTTAAAAAAGGTACTTATATAAAAAACGGTTTAATTTTTTTTTAAGTATCTATAAATGTACATAGAAAATAAAATTTTTCAAAACAAAACGTATTTAAGTACCTACTTTTACAAATCTCATGATTTTGGAAAAAATATAGGTTTTTATTTATTAATTAAGAGAATATTAGAAACATACTCATTGGACGCGAGGTCTAGGTACTGTTCGCAGAACTACCAGTTCTAACATTAATTTTTCGTTTATAGTGATATTACAGGAGTTTTTTTTTTAATATTGTCAGGTCGTTCGTTATTAACCCGGGTATGCTTGTTCCAAAAACGAATAGACCAATAAGTCAACTTTCCCTAAAATAAATAATAAAAAAATAAAATAAAATAAAAAGTATAGGAATAATTCAAATGGACTGCTTCTGCAGCGTAATGGTGTAAGCATTAAACTCTGATTAGAATGGTTTCAGGTTCGATTCTGATCAGAACGCAATTTTCTTTTCATTTCTAATTTTGAGGTTAATTGTTGAATTGTTGATGATCCGTTCAAGAATGTTATGGTATGAGATTTTCACGGCGAAAGCATGAAAGTCTTTATAGCTATGAAAATAGCATTGAATAATTCCTGATTTATGAAGATAAAAATAATTGTACAATATAATACAGGTTGAGCTACAACATGGGTCAGTTGTTTCACAGAATTTGAACAATTCAACTGATTTGAAGGTTAATTTTCAAATTCTATGAAAGATTTTTTTAAGTTCTGTTATTATTTTAGTTATGTGAGACAACTGGTCAGTAATGATACAATAAGAGAACTGAAATAGAACACTTAACGGATTAAAAAATTTACTATGAAATGTAATGAACTGTTTAAATTTCAAAGAGAATATTCAAATTATGTTAAAGTCCTATTCAGGTTCGACAGGTTCTCTTATTATCTAAATACTTTTAAACAACCGGCACATTACGAAATAATAACAGAACTTGAATGTAAACTTCCAAGAACATAAATTTAAACTTTCAATTTTAATGAATTGTTCAAATTTGGGAGGCGGGAATGGGTACCGCCGCCCCGGGAACCTTTATTGGATAACCAACACCTCTGCCATAGGTCACCCCAAGTGGTTTGCTATGTTTGGTGATTTAGCAGGGGTGCCCGGGTTTATGGGGTGAGGTTTGTCTAGGTCTTGGAGGCGGATGACCAGGACATACTGAACCCCAGATTCCTACCCACCCCTTAAACCCTTTTCCTTCCCAGAACTCTCCTCTCCTTCCTTTCCTTAAAAAAATCCTCCAAATAGCATCCCCAAAGATGACAGATTCTGAGGGAAATTATTTTCCTCAGGGCCTCCTGTGTGGGGCTCATGTAAAAAAAAAAATCTATGAAACAACCATCGTCCTTAAAACCACCATTCGCATAATGCAATTTTTAGGAAGGGACATTTTTCGTCATCCTCATAATTTTGATTGCTTTAATTCCAAAAATCGCGTCATGATATAAAGCTCTCTTTCGTAGGCTTTAGGTACTTGTAGCAAGTACTCGTTTAAATAGTATATATACATTTTTAAATTAGAAATATTTTTCTAACGGGATATTAAAATGCCTGGTATTTTAGGGCGGATTGTTTTACAGAATTTTAACAATTCATCAAAATTCAAATGAAAAATGTCAAGTTCTGTGTGGGTTCTAATCAAATTCTGTTATTATATCAATGTGGGCAAGATGCTTCACAGTACTTGGATAATAACAGAACTTGAATAGAACTTACACAGAACTTGAAAATGAATTGTTCAAATAGTATATAGAATTTAATTTATTCACCACATTACATAATTTATTAAGCGCTTTAATATAGTAAAATTGGCCCACTTAAATACTAAAAGTGTTGAAATTAGCTAGATTATAGGTTCGAAGTCTCTGGTCAGCCCTGCCAGTATAAATGTATGTAAAAAATCGTAAAAGAAAGCTTATCGATTAATTAACATAATAATTCAAATCGATCTTATTGACATTGCGTTTTTAGGCCAAGTTGAATCGCTTTACTCTTTTTGTGTCAAGTCCACATGGGTGGAAAATATTGTTGACATTATGAAAGGTCTGCACATATAATACATTCAATATTATACAATATACATACAATAATATGTACCTCCATAATATTAACAATGTAGCATTACGTCGGTACCTAGCACCAACTAGATATGTTGAAGTATTTATTTTATATTTTGTGATCGGGAAATCCTCAGACATAACAATCATATAGGTCTCACAGAAATCGTTGTGTCTCCCTTACTATGATAGATAGAATTATAGTCTAAACGGCGTTAGAAAGAGAAATCACTACGCTTTGTATTCAAATCTAAAAGTTAATCGCAAAATTATTCAAATTGACGCCTTTACGAACCCAAGATTTTCGCACGCAATTTGAAAAAATAATTGTGATATTTTTAATGTTTTATGCATTATTTATGAATTATTTTTACATCAAACAACAAAAAAACATTTGCCTAATAAAATACGTGCGTATTTTATTTTTTTCGTTATCTAGTTAGAAAAAAACCGGAGGTTAGGCCATTTTAAAAAAAAAAGTTATGTTCGCATTAAAAAAAATTATATTTAAAAATTATTCTTATGTTCATTTCGAATTATCAAATTTGAAAGCGTATTTCATCGCCTTTCAAAAAGTTTTTAGTTTTCGGATGCGTTCAGACATGTTCCATTTATTTGGAGTTTATTGCAAATATTTTGACCCTCCGACAAAATAGGCCCGAGACTTGAGGGGTTAAACAGAAATGATTTTGCTAAAATAAATTAAATAATTTATTACTGACTCGAACTAAGTAGAAGGATGGATCCTTGGAGAAAAGTTTCATATAATATCTCATGCCGTGTTTAAATATTTCATAACGTTAGGTTTGATGTGGTAAGACTAGATTAAATTTAGAGGAAGATTTGCGCTAAAGGACGATAGTCAAATTCATCGAAAATTAAGTGGGCGTGGAAGTTTAATGTTGGAAATTTCAATAAGATTTTTTCGCGACTGACGAAAATAAAAATGAATCGCCGAAATGTATTTTCCCGCATAACTTCCGAACAACTGCACCAAATTGGAAAATTCTTTTTTTGTTATGCTCGTTATTGTCAGAACGAGGTTTGTATAAAACTACTGGTAAGCATTATGAAATTTGTATAAAAATGAATCGTCGAAATGTCGCGCATAACTTTCGAACGAATGCACCAAATTGGATAATTCTTTTTTTTGTTGTGTTCTTTGTTGTCTGGTCAGCTCTGGCATTATGAAATTTGTATAAAAAAGTTGCAATAGGTGGTATGCGAGCTGTTTGAAAACTAAATGTACTGGAATTAATTAAGGGGAACCAGGGAGGGGGAGGGGAACCTGGGAGGTGGGAGGGGAACTCGGGAAGGGGGTTTGCGGGAAGGGGGAAGGGGGAAGGGGGAAGGGGGAAGGGGGAAGGGGGGGAGTGGAGTGAAAGAGGTAAGGTGGAGGAGGCGGAGTGGAAACGCGAGATGGGAAGAGGACGCGGGAGAGGAATGGGAATGGAATTTTTAGCGATAATTAACACTAGTATCGTCATCAAAAATACTCGGTTGTCTGGGCGTTCTGTGTATCCATGGGTCACTCAATCATGTTCAAAATTGGAATTGAAGAAACCTGAAGAATTTGGAGAGTAGATAGTGCACGCCTACCTAAATTATAATATTTTAACAGAAAATTATTTTATTTGTCATTTTTAAAATTGGAACTGATTTGTGAAGAACTCAAATATATAACGTGTTTTTCATGGGTCTTCTCCAGTAATAATAATCTATAATATAAACATGAATCGCTAAATGTGTTGGTAAGCGCAAATCTCGAGATCAGCTGAACCGATTTCGCTAATTCTTTTTTTAGAATATTCCTTGAAGTACGAGGATGGTTCTTACGGAGAGAAAAATTAAGAAAATTGTGCAGAAAATTGGATAATTTCAGAAAACATGAGCATGTTTGACAGTTCGCAGTTGAATCGAATCAAGAATTTTAGATATTTTAATTAGGTACCTATGTTAGGTACCAAATTTAATATACATGAAAAATGGAAATTTGAATAAACATAGTAAAAGGTGGCACACGGGCTGTTTGAGGGTTGACGGGACGAGGGAACGGGAAAGGAAAGAGGGAAGGCGGGGAAGGTGGAAGGGGAACGCGGGAGGGGAAGGGGACGTGTAAGGGGGGAGGGGGGTTCTTGGGACGGGGGAAGGGGGAAGGGGGGGAGTGGAGTGGGGAGAGGGAAGGTGGAGGTGACGGAGTGGGAACACGAGAGGGTAAGAGGACGCAGGAGAAGAAGGGGAGGCGGAAGGGGAACGGGAAGTAGGGAAAGAACACTCAGGGAGAAAAAAATTTCTTTATTAAATGGCATAGCAACGCATGCCGGGACCAGCTAGTTTTTAATAAATGTAAACCTTTTTTTTTAATTTCAATACAAATCATTGTAGGGTTCCACACAAAATGTTGAAATCAAATATTATACATTAATACTATTGTTGCCAAATTGATGCGATCATAAACGCGAGCGCGAGGCGTACGTACCTACGTTTGTCCGGCGCGTGTAAACCCCCTCTCAGTCTCCTGCCCCCAGTCTTATAATAATTGCCGGTATGAATGGAATGGAGATGTAGATGGGGTCTTGGGCAAGAAGGCGTCCAGTCATAAATAGCCGCCTATCCTAAATTTAGTCGCTTCGGCCTTCAGAGGTGGCCATCTGCAAATAATAATAATAAAGTTTCCCAACGAATGCCGAATTGATGATTTCTCAACACCCGGTGCCCCTCGCCGCGCTACACGAACCGACGGACAGCGAATACCAATCGTCGCTTCGTCTCTTCTCTCTTCACCCGAGAGCCTCTGCCGAACCTTACACCGAGCCTGATGATACGTCCCTACTTCCAACTACCTCCCAGGTGAAATCTTACATCAACAATCAATTAATCTATTTGTAGCCGAGTGGTTCGTACCCTGGCATCGGCGTCGGCGTCGCACTGCATACTTATACTACTGCGTACGTCCTCTGCAAGCTAAGTTCACCAATTTTAACTGTTTTATGATGGGAGTAGTAGAGAGCAATCAAATATTGTTAGGTTATTCGTAATGCTCCTAGTCTTTCTCGTTTTAACTAAGCAAAGACATAATAAAATATTAACATAAAGTATAAACTTCCCTCAGCTCTCTTTAATTTCCTGAATTTTCTGGTAAATATTTGTTTTTTTCTTCCTTTTAATTTTATTTTAAAAATTCATTTAAAAAAGAACTGAGTATTTATAAGGACAATACTATTTATTTATATTCATACTGAGTATTTACGGGCGCAAAGAAACAATTCACTTTCATATTTTACAGCATAACTTGCAAAAAAGGTTTTTTTCTTAAAACTATTAAATTATCACCACCTGGAACGAGCAGATTATGAATTATTTTCTCAGAATATTCTTATTTCTGAACATACATTGAATCCCGTTTTACATTATTTTTTAATTTTAAAGTTCACTATTATTATTAATTATTTGTTCTCTTATGATTCACTTTGTACATATATATATAGGAACATTCTATACATATTTTATGTCATGTTATTTTAGGAACATTTCTTGTTTCAGTGGAGATATATTTTTTTTTAAATCGCTGTTATCTATATATAATTGATTGCAGTCTTCTATAAAGATAATTTAATGAAAAATATCTAAAAATGAAATCCAGACAGTATTTCCGCAAAAGAGTTCTTTGTAGAAAAGGCGCAGATTAGTTGGCTTGGAATTGTAGGTGCTCTTTTTTTAATAAGTTTTTTATTCCAGTAAAAAAGAAAATAACATTTTCGCTTACTTAACTAGAATATTGAATTATGTACTTTTTACATTGTATTACATAGTTTTTACATTACATGGATTTTACATTTCATAACCTTAGATTACATTAGATTGCAATACTAACATTTACATACATGATATTATATTACCATACGATATTATTCACTATCACTACTTTGTTTTTTGTGAATAAACATAAACAATTTTTTTTTGAATTTGCACACACTTTTTTCGTTTTTGATATCATCTGGAAGGCAATTATATAAATTGCCCCCCTCGTAACTAATTGATTGCTTACCGTAGTTAGTATGAATGGTGTTTAAACGTATGTTATCGTGTTGTTGTGTAAAATGTTTGTGTACTTGGGACGTTTTAATGAATTCTGTGTTTGTATGTATGAGTTTATTATTTATTTTGTATATAAGGACACATATATTGTACTCGTATAGTTTTCTTAATGTTAACAGTTTTGTTTCCAATTATAATTTTTTTGTGGATGTTTTGGATTCGTAGTGAAATAGTTTTTTGATTATCTTATTTTGAATTACCTGTAATTCATTGATGTATGTTTCATACGCATTTCCCCAGATTTCAATCAGGTAATTTAGGTGTGAGTGTACGAGACTATAGTATAAACTTTTTTTTAATCTAATTGGTAATAGATATGATAACCGGCTAAAAACGCTAATTAAGGGTGTGATTTTATCTTTTACATTTTGAATGTGTTGTTTAAAAGTTAAATGCTTATCGATGCACAGCCCAAGATATTTTTCCTGTTTCAGGGTTTGCAAATCGTTATTTTCAATTTTTAATGGTACATGTGGAGGAATTATTTTACGGTTTGAACTTAAAATCATGTATCCTGTTTTTTTATATTCATTGTTAGGATATTTGATTGGAGCCAACTGCAAATTCTTTCTAGGTCACTTTGTGCATTTTCTAGTAGTATGTTTAGATCTTTACCCCAGTAGAATATTGCAGTATCATCTGCATATAAGAAAATTTCACCGTTTAATTCTAATTGCGAAATATCATTGATATATCTATATCATTGAGATATCTCTGAAGAGCGACTTCCGCATTTCGCTATGTACTATGTAAAAAACTGAAAATATAGATGTATAAATTAATGATTAATGTAACTTATATTATTTATATTACAATTAAAAAATATATCATTTTAAAATAAATTAATACTTCTCACAGAAAATTCTTACTTACTTGCGAAAACCGCTACAGCGGAAGAAATCGTACATACAGTTATTTTCTTCAGACAGATGTTGTAACCAAAGGGTACGAAGACTTTGACAATCAAATTAACGCAAATAACCAACATGAATTACGTATTGCAATCTGTTTTAAATCGTTTATTGAATTACTTAAAATTATTTAAACGCATTAAAAACTCACTTTCTTCTTCATTTTCAAAATTTTGTAAACTGACAGCATAATTTTCATCCCCTTTTCCTATTCCTTAAGAGTCGTTGATTCTTCCTTAAGACTTGCAGATCCAGTCTCTCTTCGCACGGCCCGTTCATTTTTTCCATAGACTTAACTGTCCTAATTAAATTATTTGCCCTAAAACAAGAGGAGACTAGTTATACAAAATGTTACAGTTTTTGTGAAAATAAACAACTATTTATATTAGTCAAATAATATATTTATTCATGTATTTATATATTTATTGCTATCAATGCGGCGTATATTATTCAATTATTAGTGAATTATAATAATAATTCAATAACGTATATTATTGAATTATTAGTGAATTTTCGCCCAGACCGCATAAATTTCATATCTGAAAATTTCAATACCCAGTTTAAATGCATAATGCGTTAGCCCAGAATGTCCAAAAAACACTTATGAGAAAAGCAATTAATTTTAATAAACACAATAGTTTAATAATAGAGTAGGAATATGAAAACCACTATGTCATTTAAGTTAAGTTATTATTATTTTGTACAGGTAGCTAAAGATTGTAGAATAGAGAGTGCTCAAAATATACCAAAATTAGTGTATAAGTGTGTTCCTTCTTTAGAAGCATTACGTGTTTTTTTTTTTCTTCTTTTTTCGTATGAATACCGCACAAGAATCCCAACTACTCCCGTCTGGAGGCGGTGAGACTATGGCATCCCCAAATGGGGTAAATATGTATGTTGTGAGTCTGAAGGTCACTACCTGGGAGGGGAAGGAGAAGGGGTAGGGGAAGGAGAAGGGGTAGAGGAAGGTGGGGATGTACCTGGCTATTCAGATCTGGTTACCAAATACGGCTAAAGTCAATTCAAGCAACGTTTCAATTCTGAATGGTGGTCTTACACCAGGGAGATACTGAAAGTATTTTCCACTCTAGAACGTGTCGCAAATATAGTACCTACACATATTTTTTAATCAATTAATTGTGAAATACCACAAAGTAATCAAATAAAATTTATTTGCGCACGCCGGGTTCGAACCCGCGACCCTCGGATTGTGAGTCGAGAGTCTTACCCCACGACCACGGAGGCCGTGGTTGCTTCAGTGTAATAATATATGTATAATGTATATCTTACGTAGAGGCGATTTTGGTATAATTCGTATAATTTGTGACTTTTACAATGTTTTTATTTCACCCCGATCCATTTCGAACGATAATATTAATATATCTTGTTTAAAAGCATTTTACATTTATCTAGATACCTACTCACTTTCATTTTTTTCTTATTAAAACGAAACTAATTTTTCGACATTCTAGAGTTGGAATGATCATAGATTAGATGGTTTGAACCGGGGCTGAAAAACTGTGAAATTCGGTAGATACAGAATGCAAATCTAGATTCATAATTCATAGAATATTAATTCAGCAATCGCCACACGAGGCAAATGGAGTGGATCTGATTCCAATGACTCCACTTTAGTTCACGATCAAAGATGATTCCCCAACATGCACTAGAATTAAATAATACGCAGAAGAAAAAAACGCATATATGTAAATCACGTCCAACGAAATGGAAAGACCGATAACCGCCAAAAAACTGGTTCCAAAAACATATCGTTATTTATTTGCGATCACAAATACAACAGTGATAGGGTAACCGTGTTTTGTTTTGATTTGCCCGCTACAAGGCTTTAAACTTTAAAGTATTCATAATTTAAAATTATAATGAATTCCAGTCAATTTTGTTCATCCACCTTATAAAATACCAGTAATTTTTTTTATTATAGATAAACGTCGCGTCGTTTTTTGGTTTTGATAATAAAATTGATAAAGATTGAATTTAGAAGGCCCGTCAAAATGATCTGAATCTGGCGGAGTACACGTGACGTCATTCGCACCTTGGTTTAGTCTGTTAACCATACGACCATTCCCACAAGGGTAGGTATGAAATTAACAAAACTCGAAATAAATAATTGCCAAGATTAAAAAAAAATTTTTTTGAAATAACTTTAAGTGTGATAAAGGTTTCTAGATCAATGAAAATTACAATTAAATATACAATGTATCAAACTCGGCACAACTCGAAATTTTCCCCTGCGTAACAAATAAGGAATTATTTTATATTATTTGTTTTTATTCGACGAATGGATGCTCTGTGAATTTAATAAAATGTATTTATTTAAATACGAAAGTTTCCCAAGCAGTCAAAGTTACGTAACCACCGCGACCTTGGCCCAATACAAGACTGCGCGAGACAAAAACTTGATACAGAACCGATTTTGTACCTACTGAAGAAGACAGAGGGTAGCTGATAAGGCCGCAAGCCGCAACCAATCAAATTATTAATAATTGTACTATATTTATATTTTCAACCAATTTTGATTGTTAATCGACCATTATTGCAATCAATACACAAACTACGATTTTAATTCATATTTCGTATTCCTACCAACTAAGGGTCGAACGAGACAGGTTTTTCGTTCTCGGCCGAGACAGAGACTGAGACCGAGAATAAATTAAAATCTCGGCCGAGACCGAGAATAGGTAAATTGAGAAAAAAAATGAAAATGCGCTCTTTTTGCATAATATAATATATTTAAGAATTTAAAAATAATTTGTTTTAAATAGTTTTAATAATCAAAATTGAACAACATTATGTTGTAGCACATAAAAAGCAATTTTTCTGCGTTTTCACCCTTCAAAGAGTGTCGCCTTATGTCGTATAATTGACCAGGTCTGCTAAAGAGCTGTTAACTTGCTACACTTGTAGGCGGTGCTGGCGGTGCTTGATGGCGGTGCTAACTTTTTTGCTGCAGGCCTAAGTACTTGATATGGTGACGAATACCAATACTAAAAAATATTTGCATTTCTTTGCGGTCTTGGCTCTCTAAGAAAGCTATCAAGCGCTATTTCTATCTCAGCACTTTAACTGCTTTCGTCACTGGTCATTGGCTCATCTCCCTAGTCTATGAAATCATGAGCTGCCCATAGTTGGATTTATCTGTTGCAGCCATGTTTGATGAGCTGTGGACGCGCGCGGTAGATTTGAATCCCATTATCCTATACCGTACCTACTTACAACGATCTGATTATGACCGAGAATCTCGACGATTTTTCGTCGAGAACCGAGACAGAGTTCTCGATAGAATTTGTAGCCGAGAATGCTGAGACCGAGACCGAGATCTCGGTCGACCCTTACTACCAACAATCAATAATCTACTTACCACGGAAATATCAAAACATTAAAAAAGGACTCAACATTTGGAAAATTGATTTGAAAAAAAAACAACAGATTTGAAAATTTGATTTGAAAAATTGGATTTTAATCCTAGTAATTGAATCTCACTACACTTTGTACAAATATGAACACGTCGAAAAAACATCACTAACATCTTCTAATTTATAAAAATATGTTATTTTTTTCTATTTATTTTTTTTCTACGCATTTTTTCTACAGATCTTTATATTATACACAGTCTTAATTTAATATGCTCTAATAACTTTTTGTATATGAGGGGTACCTAACACGCGTGGAATATTTTTTTTTTATATTTATTTTTTTTATTAAATAATCAGATTACAAAGATAAGAATTTTGACTACAAAATAAATTACATAATAAGTTTTCAATGATTTTTTCATTTTATGATGTTTCATTTCTATAGAAGCAGACGCTTGTGATTAGAAGAGGGACGAGTATCGGGATGAAAAATATATAAATAAATCTTATAATTAATTATGGTAGGAACTTTAAAAAAAGACAAATTTAAAATTTACATAAATTATGGAGATAATTTAATTATATTGTTATTTTTACATTGAATTAGATACTGAATTTAATCAGAATAAGATAGATTATCGCAGAATTTTGTAAAAGAGAAAATGTTTATTGCACGTCTTTGTCCATTATTGTCACAAATGTAAGGAATGGGTTTCAAAAAAAATGTACAATTCATCAAATATTTGAAGTTAATTTTCACATTATGTGAAAGTTTTGTTCAAGTTCTGCGATTATTTCAGTATTATGAAGCAACTGGCCTATAATGATATAATAACAGAACTTGAGTAGAGCTTACACAAAACATGAAAATTAACTTAAATATTTGATGATTCTTCATTTTTTTAAACCCATCGTTAGAGAAAGAAAAGTAGATGAAGTTTCCAATCAATAAACCTTTGCGTATTTATGCAAAATATTCTGTGATCCGATTGGCCTGTATTTGATCCGCCCGAAAAAGTGTTCAGCAACATTTACGTAACGAAACTAAAAGTTAAAATTATATGCAAATTAATGTATCGGACAGTTACATGCGACAAATAAAAGTATGCCACAAGCACCCACCCACCTTAAAAAAAAGAAGTGGATAGTCGATACAGTCAGGGTCAGTTGCGCAATCCACGTTAACTGCTCTAGTGGGATTATACTGAAAAGACGATCCCGTCTCACAATAATTCACGACGAACCAATGTACCTAATAAAATATGCAAAAATAAAATGTGCTCCTCTTCCAAGAAAGGTCTTGCTTTTTGTGACATCTAAAAAAAATCCGAGTGTGCAATTCACACGCGGTAGAAGTGAAACCTTCAGAAAACTAAAGTAGTCAAGAGTGGGGAGACTACGAAGCACATGATCATGATCATCAATGTGAAGAAATTTTTTTCCATATTTTTGTCGTCGAATTGCAGTGCACCTTTTCCTATTCATTTAGTCATCTTATTAGTATTTGTGTTTTCTTCTTCGGAGTCGCTAGATGTCACTTTCTTTTGTGTTTTCTTTGCCTGTTCATTTTGGAGTGGCTTGAAAATTGGATATTGATTTTATAAAAATATAGATTCGATCCTAGGTCCATTGCTAGGCCGCTAAGACTAAGCTATACCACTAGATTAAAGGAGGCTTGTGTGGGACCGTGGATTTATCGTATTATATTGGAACCGAGTACCCGCGAAATAAATAAATATTTTATTGCTATCGCATTCTCTCGCTGGATAAATCCTATAGATGTATGTGTTTGTCTCTTTTTAGTGTCTTCGAGTTTCAAATTACAACGGTGCTAAATAAGTTTTCACTTCAAATATATTTTCCGCAATACGTTATCATAACATGATTCCCACCCAGTCGAGAAAATTGTTGATCTCTGGGGTAGGTAGGTACTAAAAAACAAGATAATAGATTGTTTTCCAATATCTGCAATAGTTATACGTATAGTATAGTAAATTGTAATCTCACGTTACGTATCGAATCCATTCATGTCGACTCAGTGGTCTTCTAAAATGAAAACTGGCAAAACATCTCGAGATTCTGGCGATAGGAATGAGGAGTGATATTTAAAATGATGACCTGCCTTGACTATAATAAATCGTCTTTTAATTGTTTACTAAGCTCAATGCATTGTCCTTGATGTTCAATGAACACAATTGATAGATATGCGATGGGTTTGTAAAAACATTGAAGTTTTTTATCTATAGATAACCTAATTTAATCGGATTTAAAATATGTCGCCGCTACAAGCGTCATGTAAAGACAGTCGTGATGCCTAGGACGGGTTATTTAAAAAAAAATGACGAATTTATCAAATATTTGAAGTTCTCTGTAAGTTCTATTCAAGTTCTGTGATTATTTCAGTTTTATGGAGCAACTGGCCTACAATGATATAATAACAGAACTTAAATAGAACTTACACACTTAAAATATTTGATGAAACCGACAAATTTTTTGAAACAACCCGTCTTATTGTTTTGAATTTACATATTTGTTTACGGAAAGTCCAATAATTGATATATACTATAAAATAATGTGTAAACGAGTCCCGGTACGATCAAGGGAGTTAATTGGTATGGTAGACCTCTATGCGCCTTCCATGAAGAAGATTCCCAAATTTACCTGGAAGGCGTGTTTTTGAATATACAAGTGCTGGAAGTTTCGCCCTCTAGAAATTTCTAGAACAGTTCAGAATATTTGAGAGTATTTGAGAGCATTCTACAACATTCCAGAACAACCCGGAACATTCTGGGATGTTGTGGAACGTTCGGAAATAGTCTGAAACGGTTGGGAACACACTGGAACATTCTGGAACATTCCAGAACACTCTCCAATGTTGTGAAATGTTCTGGAACATTGTAGACCATTCGAAGCCTTTTTGTATAGGTGGGGCTACCGTTGGTAGGGGAATATAAAAAAAGCAAGATCCGTCGTGGGTTCGAAAGTCAGCTCAATCTCAAATCAACTCCCTGGGCGAAGCCGGATACCCGAGCTTGTAAATTATAACATACTAAATGAGAAAAAACAGAACTTTCAGTGCATACACGTGAATAAAGCAATGAACAAAGTTTATTAGGAAGAAAAAATATGCATTAGGAGGATAATATCAATTCGAAGCCTGAACACAGTTTTGATGGATTCCTTAATAAATTAGAAATTATAATTAAAACTTAAATAGCATGAAGATTCAAACATATTCAGACTTTCACCAAATACCTTGACCTCAGTTGACAAGTCTCGATATTCTGTACAATGGAGAATGGTGGGTATCACGAATTAGTGTAGTGTTGATTTAGAAAGCAAGGGAAGTTAAATATAATCATTGGACAAAAGTAGATACATACTGCATAATAAAATTAACGAAGAAATTGGAAGAGTAAGACATGCTGTTTTGATAATAAACTAGAATTCGAGTGATGTTTCCTCGAACGGCAATATAATGTTGGTAAGCCAGCCTGATGCCCCAGTGCCGGCATTGTCCTGAATCTAGGAGGAAGAGAGTAGGTACATTTAGTTATAGTTATAATATATGGTCGCGTGTCCCAGAGCGCAAAAGGTCAGAGGTTAGTGGGTCGGCTGCTCTTGATCCGCTAGTATTTAATGTGGGGTCAAGTTTATCACTTCTCTACTCAACAATTCCAAACAAAGTTCAAATAATAAAGTAGGTACCATACCAAATAACTAGTTCACAAGTTAACTATTAGTTTGTATGGTATTTCAAGTATTATTATAATTACTAGGTAATACAAAATTATACATGACATATTTGTAGCACTTTCCAGGGTGGTAGATAATATGGTTGGTGGTCTTTCACCACACTTTCCAGGGTGGTGAAAGACCACCAACCAGAATCGAAATGTTTACCAGAATTGGCTTTGGTCGTGTTTAGTGAACTAAACAGCTAACCCAACATTCCCTTCCCTCGTTTTCTTTCTCTATACCCCTTGAGGTGATACTTAAAAGAATTCACCATAGATAATAGCGCGAGTTTAATTATTTTACGAAAAAACACTTTTTGCAAGTCATGTCACTCATAAAATATTAAGATGAATTAATTTTTTGCGCCCTTGCCTTCGCAATATGAATATGAATAAATAGTTTTGCACATAAACAAACTGAAATCTTTCGAGAAAGGCTTACAAATACTATATTGGTTCGTATGTACGGGCGCAAATAATTAATTTTAATATTTTAATTTAATATTAATTAATTATAATTAATTTTAATATTTTATAGCACAACTTGCAAAAAGGGTTTTTTTTCTAAAATATTTAAACTCGCGCCATCTATGAAAGAGCTTATTATGACTTCTTTTGACTCACAACATATTCCAATTGGGGATGTCAGAGTGGAAGCCATAGATCCACTGGCTCAGGGCATTTGGGACTTTTGTGTATAGTCAACTTTAATGAATAACGAACCGCAGAAAAACTGCTCCGGAAGAAGATTAATACTTCAGTGACCGGACAACCAACACAGTAGCACTAAGGGCCCGTTGTTTCATAGAATTTGAACAATTCATCATATTTTTAAGTTAATTTTCAAATTCTGTAAAAGTTCAGTTTTGTGTCACAACTGGCCCGTAATTATATAATAACAGAACTTTAATAGAACTTTCACCTAATTGCAGTTGTTGGTGCATGGGTAATGTTAAATATACCTGGGTAATCCGTAACATTATTCAAGATCAATGAACTTTTATTTTTCAAAATTGGAACTGATGATAAGTGTATAAAACATATACAGCGATAAATTAGGTACCAAAATAGTTGTATTAATTCATAATTCTTTATTTGAAATGTGATAATAAGTAGATATATAAAACATAGCGATATATTAGGTACTAAAATTATTTTATTAATTAACTAGCGAGTACCCAGCATGCGTTGCAATGCCACTCAAAGAAATAAATTATTTCTCCCTGCGTGTCCCTTCCCGTGCGTTCCCGTTCCCTCCCCCGTTCCCCTCCCATGTTCCCTTTCCCTCCCACATTCCCAACTCACCTCGTCATAATTTCCCGTGAATCCCCCTCCTTCGTTCTCTCTTCTCCCGGATTCACGTTCCCCTCGTGGAATCACTTCCTCCTCCCGCCTTCCTTCCCTCCGCTGAACTGTATGAAATACACACACTTTAAAAACTACTCGCCCGCCACCTATTGTATTTTTTATACAAACTTCATAACGACAGAGCTCACCATTATACACAAACATCTTCGCGGGCGTGCGCATAAGAAAGCACCAAAGTTTCATCGCAATCGGATGAATGGTATAGGAACGCCTTCGGGACAAACAAAGAAACATTTATTTTTATATATTAAAAGATAATTCTTTGTCCGAAATTTATATTGATGATGTTTAGGTACATCATGAATTAATAGAGTGAAGATACGATACTGCGACAACGCACCTGGTTTCACTGAACTAGGTTCAATAGAGCAATGGACATACTTTAGCCGGCCGTTCACATAGCTATTTCATTCGTACAGACATTATTTGAATGGCTGTCCTTTTTGCAAGTGGTGCTACATTTTTGTTTCATATGTATGAATGCAACCTATCTTGTATTTTATAATGTTACTGGATATATGTCTAACATTCGATAGGTAAATTTCTGCAATTCTAATATCCCATGATTTTCACGGGCCTGCTTTAGTTTATAACGTAATTAACATGAAAAATAAATATCATCCATAAACACGAGAATAATAAATAATCGGCCCGCAATCATCGGTGTTTACAGTTCCTTACATTCCACTGATTGATTATATATCAAGAGAAACCTTTCTGCTGTGATTCTGGGGTCATAAATAATCCGGCGAGCTCGGCTCTCCATAATAACAGTGTTTCAGCAAATTAGAGGCGGAATAACAATACTAATAAAAGTACCCAGTTGTTGCTTTATTAGGCGAATAAAACGCCCTCAATGATAATAAAATAAATAACTACTCTAATCAAATTGTTTCAAGCAGTGAGAGAAGATACAATACCATAATGTTCTATGTTTGATTGATGGAATGAAGTTTTAAATATAATGATTAGGAATTTCAAAAAACATTTTTTTTTTTACAATATTCACTTTCTTACTTTGCGAGTTTTTTTAACACGTTTTCATAGAACCTGATGGCGCCATACGATTTTGATTAAGATAAAGCCAAGTCGGAACGTATATTGCTTTTAATTTTTATTGCTTTAAATCATTTTTAGGAGACGTTTAGGTACTATTAATTACTGTAATAATATTTTATACAACAACCTTTACTTATTTCCCATACTTGACGTATGTTCTTCAATATAGGTAGGTATAGGTATAGTGTAGAGCAGTATTTCTCGAAGTGGGCGATAACGCTCCCTTGTGGAAGCTGAAAGCTTTCAGATGGGCAGTAGAAGGCTCAAAGAAAATTAGGGATCATTAAGGATATCTAGAGAGGCGACGACAAAATACCGAGGGAATCTAGACACGATCCCACTTGAGATGCGATTTACTACTCGAATGCGTGGAGTCCCGTATTAAATTAGGGTTCCATGACAGTTGATCCGGCGACATTTGGTCCGGCGACAGTTGGTCCGGCGACATTTCATCCGGCCGACATTTGATCCGGCCGACACTTGATCCGGCGGACAGTTGATCCGGCGGACATTTGATCCGGCGACAATTGATCCGGCCTGATCCTTTAGAAGATTTTTTCTTCAAGTAAGTATGTAAAGAGGATATACGGCCGTACAACCAAAGTCGATGTATTTATATCTGAAGGCATCTTGAGTGAAAATCCGCTGTAAAAATATTTTTACTAAAAATAATTTCGACTCTCGGAAGAAGCATGCGGCAATACAAAATACGACATACTTATACGTGCAGTCAGCAATCTCTCCCGATCCGGACCGCCACGCAGTAGGTAAGGAAAAGCATTTGCCACAAAGGCCTAGACAAACCTCACACCAAGAACCCAAGCACCACTGTTAATTCAAAAAAACTTAGCGAACCACTTGGGATGACCTATGGCAGTTATGTTGGTTATCCAATAAATGGTTCCCTGGGCGACGGTAAACATATCCCGCCTCCTAAATCTTAAGTAGATGTTGCACATATAAGAATGTCGTATTTTGCTATTCGTCAGTATTCATTCAGAATTGAAACTTTACTTGAAATGGCTTGTTTGGTGACTAGATCTGAATAGCAAGGAAAATTTTTCACATATCCTTCTCCTCCCCACTATCTTCAGCCTCACAACATATCAAAATTAGGAATGCCACAGTCTCACTGGCTCCAGACGGTTGCGAGCAGTTGGGACTCTTGTGTTTTGATAAAAGTTCTAAAAAATAAAAATAAAATTATTAAAAAATTAATATCATATGATTTATGTAATTTGTTCGCTGGTGTACAGTGTATGTAGGTTTATTTGAAATGACGTGACTAGATCTGAATAGCCAGGTACGTTTTCCACATCTCCTTCCCCTCCCCACTACCCTCAGTATCACATCATACCAAAATTGGGGATGCCATTGGCACTCACTGGCTCGAGACGGTTGAGAGCAGTTGGGACTCTAGTGTAATTTTCAGATAAAAAAGATATACGCAAGTAGGAATCTTTTACGGTTTTTTTGTTAAACTGCACGTATAAGTATGTCATATTTTGTATTGCCGAAAGCTACTTTGGAGAGTCGAAATTATTGTTAGTAAAAATATTTTTACAGCGGATTTTCACTCAAGATGCCTTCAGATATAAGTACATCGACTTTGGTTGTACGGCCGTATATCCTCTTTACATACATACTTGAAGAAAAAATCTTCTAAAGGATCAGGCCGGATCAATTGTGCCGGATCAAATGTCCGCCGGATCAACTGTCCGCCGGATCAACTGTCCGCCGGATCAAGTGTCTGCCGGATCAAATGTCGGCCGGATCAAATGTCGCCGGACCAACTGTCGCCGGACCAAATGTCGCCGGATCAAATGTCGGGTCACCTAAATTAGAGTCGCTTACGCATGTAATAATGGGGATGCAGCTTTTTGTTTCGTTTTGTTTTGTTTTTTGTTTTGTTTTTTTTTTTAGCAACTATATAAAAAAAAATTACGTACAAAATGTAATGGTGAAATTAAGTATAAAGTATTGTATTTCTTAGTCCTCCTCACTAGGGGGTCCTGTGCCGAGGCGGACTAATGTTATTTAAATATAATTCATTTGTCTTCTATGTCGTTTTTAGCGTCTTCGCTAGGGTTTTCTCATTGACCTCTTTAAGCCATATTTTTATTCTTGCTTTGTATTCAATTGGATTTTTTATTAGTTTTATGTCTTGGGGAAGGATGTTATGGAGTTTTGTTGAAAAGTATGTATGGTTTCTTTGTCCAAATGTGGTTTTATAACTTGGAATATTTTGTATATCATTTTTATTCGATCTAATGTTATGCATACACGGTCTAGTAGAGTAGTAGAGGATTCATTATTTTTGAAGAGCTTCAATAATATATTTTGGCATATATTTGCTGTACATTTGGTACGTCAAAGTTATTGAAAATTTCAATTGAAGGCATTCTAATTGGTACTTTCAATATGGTCTTTATGATTCCTTTTTGAATCGTATTCAGGCTATGTAGGTACGTATGTGTAGCAGATCCCCATCCTATGATTCCATATTCAATTCGAGAATGACATAACGCGTAGTAGACCTTTTTCATATTCTTTTTATTTAACACGTTTCTTAGATTTTAAAGAAATATATAAGGCTTGTGAGTTTTTCCGTAATACCTTTGATGTGTAGGTCCCATCTAAGATTTTCATCAATTATTACTCCGAGATATTTAATGTTTTGTGTTTTTTCGATAACAGGACAGTAACATTGTGCATTATTTCCATGGCATTCATGTAATTTTAGTTCTAGTGATTTTATTGGTTGGCCGCTTGAGTTCATTGAAAATGTTATATATTTTGTTTTGCTTATATTAAGGGTAAGCGAGTTGATTTTAAGCCAATTTTGAAGTGCACTAAGGCCTTTTTCAGCCTCATTAAATGTATCCGTCCAATTTTCTTCTTGAAATAATAAAACAGTATCATCAGCAAAACTGATTATGTTTCCTTTAATGGTAAGGTTAGTTAAATCGTTGATGTAGATAATGAACAGAATCGGTCCCAGTACACTTCCTTAAGGAACGCCATAGTTTAAAGATAGAAGTTTGCTCTTTTGTTTGCCAATTTGTTCTTGTTGTTCTCGCCCTGTTATATATGACTCCAATAAGTTCATTGTTGATTCGGCCATTCCTACTTTTTTTTAGCTTAGTTAGTAATATTTTATGGTCTATTGTGTCAAAAGCTTTTTGAAGATCTATGAATAAAGCTAAACATTTTTTCCCATCATCTATGTTTTTATGTCCATGTTTGATTGATCGCAGTGAACCCATCCCTATCCGACATTCTTGAGATGCGATTTTAGGCTTGAATGTTTGAAGAACCGTATAGACGAAAAACTAGAGTAGCTTGCGCATGCCCTAGTCTTCAGTTTCAGTGCCGCCAACCCGGACGTTAGTTCTAGTCTGGTTCCCGCATTTTATTTCATGAATCTGACATCTCCGTAAGTTGACCAAAATGGTGTTTTCCTCTCATTGAAACGTCTCTGATCTCAGAAATAGGATATGGGTAACACCCTATCTATCCTATGTTTAAAAATCCAGGGTTAAAAATTATATTTGCAATAACTGTTTTAAGATACACCAGATGGTAACGTAAAAGGGTAAGTTAAAAAATATGGGAGGCACTTGGTTTTTTTAAATCCCTAAGTGGACGGTGGTCAAAATAAGTTTGAGAACCTGTGGTGTAGAGTAATGGATGATACTCTCAGTATTAATTAAAGCGTTGCTTGAAATGGCTATAACTGTGTTTGGTGACCAGATCTGAAGAGCAAGGTATTTCCCCACCTTCACTATCCCACTAAAACCACTGTTTATTTATATATACCTATAATTAAAGGAAAAGTCAAAAAATTTAAATCACTTGGGGTGACCTATGGTAGGTTGGTTATACAATAAATGCGGTGCGGCGGTACCCTTACCTGCCTTCTTAAATTTGTTGCGTTGCGCTGGTTCATTGATCACAACCTTCCCCTATTAGATGTTATCAGTGCCGTGGCTCCTTGGCAAGTCGGCGTTTGGAGAGGACTGCTCCAATTGCCCCTTGCACAGGGCCGGCGCTGCAGGGTTCATCAGTAGTAGGTACAGAGTACAGAGAAGTGACCATATTTAGTAGGTTTCATAGGTATTTGGCATGATGTTACGAAGACAAAGTAATGATGTCTCCAGTGGCGTAACTATACCGTCTGAGGCCCGTGGCAAATTCATTGGATAGTGATATACCTACCTATATCAACAAATTGTAGAGCTTTTTTAAGAGATCAGTGTCATTTAAATTTTGCGAAGTGGCAGGTTGCAAAACACTGAAGTGGAAACAATTTCATTCATTGGAAGGAAAGGCGACTTCAGTTGATTAATAATGGTGTCCAATACTCGATAAAATATATTCACTTTAAATAAACTTTCCGGATCTTAGAGACGCTCAAAATGGCGTTTCACCTTCCTCTGACGAGTTTTAGAAAATTCAGGGTTGATGGACTATTTTTCTGTTACACTGTGTGCTTCCTTTTTTAAATTTTCAAATCCAAGTCGATACCTTTCCAATTCTTCCAGACAAATTTTCAAACGTTTTAAGGCATTTGACATATTATCTGTGGCTTTAGACTGAAGTGCTTTAGAGGCCACATCGATAGTTTGTAGAATTTCGCAATGGAAAACCAATAACAAAATAGAATTGTAGTTCTCGATCTTCTTCTTGAATAAAAAGGCTTCATTTCTTTCATCCGATTTGCAATTTAGCAGAATTGTTTTCGTTAGCGCTTTTTGGACTTCAGCAAACCGAACTTTCAACGCGAAAATAGAATCATAACGTCCTGCCTATCTAGTAGGGTTCAATGTTTTTAACGTTATCGAAGTTGAAGACTCCCTTTCTTTATGAGATATAAAACTTGATACGATATTCCATCTTTGATACTATGCCCAAAAAAATTATAATGTGTTGAATTTAGTTTCTCTAAAATTACCCATATCAGCAGTACATGGTGAAGATTCAACTTTTTTTGCTAGTACCTTGTTGTGGTTGTTCTGGATATATACTTGTGTCGGGTGCTTCGTCTGCTATACTGTTACTTTTAGTTACGTCCAATCCTTCACTTTCGGAGAACTGTTCACTCGCTTTTTCATCAATGAAGTCACCATTCTTAAAGTATCTACTTACTAATTTTAGGTAACTTTTTATTTTTTCCTCAGACTCCCTCTTCCTCTTTCGTTTTTCGTTCCCACTCAGATATTTTCTAGAACTAGACATGTTAATATCTAACTTTCACAATTAACTTTACTTTGCCTCTAATTGCAAGTTCAATAAAACAAAAACTACGAAAAATCAAAGAAACAAATGCCAATCGTCATAACAACTAAACGAAGAGTGCGTAGTAGAGCCCTCCGTACTTAAAAAATAGATATCCGGGATTCCCCTAACACCCTGCGTCGCTAGTCCGCCAGCGCCACGAAAAAGGTACTTTCTTGCTTAACAAAATGCGGGAATACCGACGAGCGTCGCTAGCTCGCCCGCACCACCAAAGTACCGCGACTGAAAATTAAGCAACCAATGGATGCATTCTAAAATTGACAGACATCCATTTCCTATGACATCGTTTAAATCTTAATAATTTATTTGAATCTATATATGGTCCTTAGTTGTGTCTAACTTTAATTGATTTTATGTACTTACGTAAAATTTATAATTTTGACTAAATTTTGTGAAAAATGTTAGGTTACTTCTGAGCTAGTGGCCTCTCGGGCCGGGGCCCCGGCCCCCACGGGGGCCGTGGCATTTTGCCAGCCCTGCCACCCTATAGTTACGCCACTGATGTCTCTATCCACTTATCTTCTCTGTTGATCACTACCATGCCACAATCGCGAAACCGAAATATTAATTATTTATTACCTACCGCTTTCAAAATATGCCAGCGTGACTTCGATCAATTGAAAATCCGCAGCCGCTGTAAGTAGTTTTGGGTTACAAGTTTAATGTATGCAAGTATTATTTAACGAAGTTGGCAAATGTCTTTTATTTGTGTCAATGTCTTTAAAATCCGTGTCAATATCCGCGGCCAGGATCGCCCGCCCGTCCAATTTGTCAAACAGTTCGGCAGTCGGGTTCTTGCGCAATACGCGACAGACGGACTATACCCAAACCTGCATTACTGACAATAAATACATAAACGCTGCGTATGTACGATCCTTATCATCACCTCCATCTTTTGTCTGCCCTGACTTTGAACATTTCTCAGAAAAAAACGACCATAAAGGAATAAAAGTCGAAAACAAAACGATCTTAGCAATGAAGCGGGCGGTCTATCAAAATAAGGCGCTCAAATGTTGACCTTTAAAGTGATTAGCGAGAAAAGGCTTTCGCGATAGAAACCCAAATTTGAGTCAACTTTCAATCGACGAATAAACTGTACTTTCGTTCTATGAAATAGTCCATAGAAGAGATAAGTAAGGCGGGAACCCAACATTGGTTTCAGCATTAGAAAATAAGTTCGATAGATTTAAACTTTGGGGTCGTCCATTAATCACGTGATGTTTTTTTAGCAACTTTTTAACCCCCCCCCCCTCCCCTGGTGATATGTGGTGAGGTTTTAGACTAACCCCCCCGAAATCACGTGTATTTTTTTAGTACAAAGTATTTTGAAATTTTCACAATATTGTCACGAAAAATAAATACACGTGATATTTCATTACACCCCCCCCCCCCCCCCGTCGTGATATTTCGTGATTTTTTCCGAAGACCCCCCCCCCCCCCCCCTTTTGAGCCTCACGTGATTAAGGCCGGTTACAGTGCTCGACCGACGGTCGGTGCGTACGCCGGTCGCGCTTGTCATTTGTATGAAAATTCCTAAATCGTTCAGTGCAGGACCGACCGTACGCATGCGTATATCGCTACGAGAATCTTCGGTCGAGCGCGTGCGCATGCAGACCGTCGGTCGATCGACGAGCTAGAAATCCTCTCTGGGCGACGATCGGGTGTACGTGATATGTACGTCTTCTGTTCCTAATACGTCTACGAAGATAACAAGCAGCTATTAATTTCGCGTACGACGTTCGGTCAGCTTGTTGGTCAATCGTGAACTGACCGTACGCACCGACGGTCGGTCGGTGGTATGCGATCGTCAGGACCGACCGTACGCATGTGTATCGTCAGAACCGACCGTACGCACCGACCTTCGGTCGCGCACTGTAACCGGCCTAATGGACGACCCCTTTGCAGATAAGGCCCACGTACAGTTTGGCAATTAAGTGTAGAAAACAAATGATGGCGCTGTGATCGTTTTCTAGGTTTTAAATTCCCCCCCATACACACAAGCCTTGTTTAATTATGGGGGTACATCAAATATTCTACTATGTAATTAATTACTGTATAAAAATTATTTGTAATTTACGTACCTTCTATTACAAATAAAAAAAAAAAAATAAAAAAAATAAAAATGGCAACACCAAGATGGCTCATAAGACAATGAATGTATGTTTTAAAAAACACTTCTGCCAAAATGCACATTTCATATCGTATTTGTATTTTAAAAAATTTTGCGCAAAAAACTGTAATTTAATAGAAGTAAAATAAAAAAAAAAACAGTTTCGTGGGCAAAAATACAAATTTATTTTTTATTTCGATATAAAAACGTGGGTACTTAAAAATTTGAGTCTATTAATTCAACACCCGACATGTAATTATCGTATTCGTCCTCATGTGATTCTTTTTCTTCCGTATCTTCATCTTCATCTAAACGCAGTTCATCGATATCATCATATATAGTACTGCCTCATGCATAATATTCTGCCTCAATTTTCATCACGTGTTTGCTACAATTTTTCCAATCATCAGCACTTATGCTATTACATATTATTATTATGCCCATTTTCCATTTTACCGGTGTTTCAAATTTTCCATCTGCCTTTTCCCCCTCCTTGACGATTCGTCTTACCGTTGATTCAGATTTACCTGTGTGTGAAAAACAATATTAAAATTATTATTTATTATAGAAGGTAGTTTAAGAAAACACACTAGATAATATTCACTTAAAAAGAAAGAAAGAGAAAAAAGTAACTTTTCTACGAGTTTAAAGAAGTTGCATATTATTTTTTTTCTTAATTGAGTTATTCTCTTTTTCCTGTGGCCGCATATGAACTGTCAACGGGTAGTGTCAAATTCGGATTTTTAAGCATAACCTCATATCAGATTGTAATGGTTATAATCGCTCGGAAATTGGCAAAAATCTTGTAATACTAATCAAATTTATTCAAAAACTATACTACGTACCAGTCTTTTCTGTAGTTCGTTTGTAAACATCTTCCAAATTACATAGGAGCTTCTTCGCGCGATAACCGGCTAGGCAGCGTCAAAAAAGCAGTATATAACTTTTCTTACTCCACTACGTATTGGTTTGTTTATGTTTATTCAATTCAAACAATGCACAGGCAAACAATGAAAAAAATAATTATCAAATGAGTGATCTTCAGAGTGTTCTACACGGTTTTAAGACAGTAAATCGGATGACAGCCAACAGCCATACGAATCGTCATGGACAAAGCGAGTAATTCGGTGATGCCATAATAATAAAAAAGTTCAGTTCCAATTTAATCAATTTCTAGACTTAATTGCCAAACTGTACCTACTGCGTAGGTATGTACCTACAGGCTTATAACTAAAAGTCTACAAATTTCTAGAAAAATAAGAACACGTTTATATCAATGTGAGTCCAGGGGGGGGGTCATGGGGGTCATGACCCCCCCCCCCCCCTCCCCTGGGCTGGGTCCAGGACCTTGGTGGACCAATAATTTAAATTGTTAAACCTATGACGTTACATACTATTAGACGAGGGGTAGAAATCTCAAAGTGGGAAGACAAGAACAAGACAATTGCACCGATCTCGATATCTAGTACTTTAGTACTAAACTGCTACGCGTCGAGTAAGGTTGCGTCTTACCAGCACTTACCAGTAAGTAAATTGCATTTTAAAAAGTGCCAAAATGCCCTCCTGTGTGATGAGAAAATGTTTCAATTACACGGCAAATAATAGTAAAGGCGAATGAATTACATTTCATTTGTAAGTCCACGCAAATTACTTAGATTATCATAAATATTACAATTAATTTTCATGTTTCCCGCTCGCGGTTTTACACGTCATTAGAGAAAAATCAAGTCCTACTAAAGTAAAGGGTCTGGATGCGCAACAGCCAAATTTCTGTTGCTAAGTAAACTTCACTGTTTTAAAGTAGACTAATCAGCCTAAACACTCTGTTTATTTGTTTGCTTGCGGTAAAACAACACATAAATCAGTAGTTCTTACAAGTATTGATGACAATCGCCACCATTTGAAAACTGTCGTTGCCTTATTGTGTTTATTGTATAGCTCGACATATCAAACTCCGACAGGCAGCCGGACCTTTTATTCTAGTGGGCCTCAAGAAAAGAAGACAGCGAACATTCCATCAAAAAGTGACAAGCAATACGCCGCCGCCCGCTCCTATATTCATTGCATTCATACACACACATTATTTGATTGTCTATCTTTATCACACAGGAATAAACTTTTGAATTAAGAAATTATATTGAAAATCGCTGAAAACAAAAGTGTTCCTTACTTTCCACATTATATTTTGAGTAAGTATATGAGACTATGGCGAGTCTATTTATTTATGTAACGTCATTGGACTTGACCACGACTGTGTGACCCCCCCCCCCTGGCTCCAAAGCAGGATCCGCCCTTGTGTGAGTCATGGTGAAATATCGTTTTTTGTCAATGTGAGTCATGGTGAAATGGCAGTTAATTAACAAAATTGTATATATTCTTTAAATTTATAAGTTTTAATTGAAAATCTTTTTTGGCGACACTTCCTAGATAGGCATCGAAAAAATCCATCGTTTTAGCCGGTTCACACGGTTCAACTTTAGTTGATCAACTCGACACTTGAAAGCATATTGACAGGTGTGAACCTTCTTTCAACAAAGTTGAACAAGTTTTTTGTTGACTAGCTAAAGTTGATAGCCCGTCTACTTTCGACGTTCAAGTATGATCGCGCCATCTTGGTTACCATAGTTACTCGCGTGTACAACTAGACGTCAAACATTTATGTCCATATTCGTTAGACTGGATTGGTTTATTTATGCGTTAGACATTCCTAGTTCTACCGACATGGAATCCGTTTCAACGAAAAAATATCTGAAATGGTCGGATGATTTGATGTTCAGATTTATGTATCCCTGTTTTGGGATCAAAAGCAAGAAGTGTACAAAAATAGAAATGCCCGTGATACTGCAATAAATAATATGTGTTTCATTTATACTAGGTACCTACCAAATATATTATGATAATGACAGAAAATAGCGGTAAATATTCAGAGACATGCGGCACCATTAATACTCTTAACCTCTTGAGACCCGAGGCTAAACCAAGCACCAGAAAAAAAATTTGTGTGTTATTCTTTATTAACTGGGTTAAAGAAGAATAAAAAAAAATATTTTTTATTTTTTTTTATGCTTAGTTTATTAATTGCAGAAGGTACACTGTAGTGTACCTCAGGTCACAACGTAGAAAAAAGTTTTTTTTCTTGGTATGCAATTCTATACTAAAAAAGTCTAAAATTACAAAGGAAAGAAAACATTTAGCTTATGTTAGGACATATAAAATATCCTAAGATATTTTAAAGGCACATTTAAAAAAAATAAAAAAACATAACTTGAAAAAAAGTTGTATATTTACATGAAATTAGGAAAATATTTACAAAAATTATGGAAAACTTAAAATCTAACCGTGTGGTACATCTCGAAACAATTTTTAATACATAAAAACATATTACATTTTATACAAATAAACTTAGACCTAGATTTACATCCAGGAAATCTACATTTTGAGGCATTCGCTTCATCTTGAAAACGTGGAAGATGTCCCACGTTATCAAGACGTACCTCGGGAATAGGTTGAGGAATAACCTTTCTGTACTTCTTCGGAGGTTCAGGCTCACATTGAGATGATGGGGAGGCATTTCTAGGTCGGCCTCTGCCCGATCGTGGCGTGAACTCCACATCACCACCTTGGTAGTGGATCATGGCTGTGGCTACTCGCATCCTAAATTCCAAAAGTCCCAACTTATCTCGAGCGAGTACCCCTTCAGAAGCACAGTTCCTTCGGTACATTAGCCAACAATTGACTATGGTTAAATCTACAAAATGATTAAATACTCTTACGGGCCATTTGCAGGTACGCATGGCCGTACGGTAATAGGCAATGAGCCTATCGCAGAGATCTATTCCCCCCATTGAGGTATTGTAATTTTTTACAATGGCCGGCTGAGGAACGTCAATTTTTCTACATTCCTCCTTTGACCATCGTTTACAAGTCCCCAATGGGGAGCTCCCTGCAGAAGTTGAGAGGAGAAGTACGGACTTGTTATCTTTCCATTTGACGACGCAGACTTTGTCATCTTGGCGTACCTTCTCATCCCAAGTTCCCCGCGCCAGATCTTTGTCAGGTTTCAACTTCTTCACAACATCTCCAATCCTGTTGGCTTGTACTGTACCTGTTAGGAATATTTTTTCTGATAACAGCATATCCGCAAGCTTCAGACTTGTAAAAAATCTGTCCGTGTATATGATACATGAATTGTTTTTAGGTACAGTACGACACAACAGTTTTACCACACTTGCACCTAGGCCTAAAGCTTTTTTGTCCACTTCGCTGACCGTACCAGCTCCTACATAGATTTGGAAATCCAACACAAGCCCATCCCTTGCAGCAAGAACAAAATTTTTCAGGCCGAGAGGATTGGGCTTGGATGGAACGTATTGTCGGTGCTGGCAACGTCCAGAAAAGGGGATCATTTGCTCATCTATTGATAGATGAGAAGCTCTAGGCAAAGTGTGGATTTTTTTGAGGATGTTGTTAATGAATGGTCTGACCTTCCAAAGCTTATCTGGCTCATTTAGCCTATCCTGCAAATTGTCCGCAAAATGCAAAAAGTTGCGTAGCTCAAAATATCGATCCCTGGACATACATTTTGAAATAACAGGTATGCTTAAATCTAACGACCAATACATCCTAGTTTGGGGAAACTTCAAACTCCCCATCAGCACCTGGACCCCAGTGAAGTTAATTAACTCCCTTGAATTTGTATTGACGGACCTGTGCTCCCTTTCTTGTACGGAATACAAGTTTGTTTGCTCCGCCACTTGTTCCCAAAACTGAAGGTCCAGGTACTCGAACATCATTTGCAAGACATTTTGCGAAGAGCTTCCTTCTGTTGATAGGACTTCTTCAGAAGCTGGTCCCACAGTTGGCATTCTGTAACAGTAAAACAAAAGTTATAGCTGTATCCATTGAACAAAGAATCAGGGATCAACACAAATAGCAACTCGTGAGACTTGAATTCTCGTGGTTTACATATGATAGATAGGTTTCACGTAGGTCAATGGGTACGAGAATAAAATAAACATGTAAGCTATTAATTAACTGCACATAAATTATTACTAAAAGACTTACACTTTTGAAAGCCATGGCAAAAGTCTCGGCTGGGAATCCATTATTTTTTCCTCTTCGCAGAGCTCCTCTGGTTCATCATTTAGAGGCAGTGGAGAGGTCGCTTCTGGTATTTCAAAGAGGTAGAGGCTGTCATCATCCGACTCGGAGCCATCAGGCACTTCAGCATCACTCTCATTGAGGATGATCGATATATCCTCGTCATTCAGAGACGGAACTGAAAGAACAGAACAAATATGAAACGTCACAATACTGACCTGAGGTACACTACAGAGTACCTACCATTGTTTTGACAAATCGGATTACTTTATAAACAATATGTACTTATTCAATAATCTTAAAAGTAAATTTGATTCTTTCCTAACTATAATCAATCTAAATTTCATTAAATTATTACACATATCAAAAGAAATTCACAAACTTACCCGGGTGTGAAGAAGAACGGGACGCCATTTTAAAATAAAGCGCTTGTCAAGACTTTGAAACACGTTTTAAATAATATTTCGTTAAAAATGCCACAGCTGACAGATCCTAGCGGTAGAAATGTGTATTATTTGTATGTGGAAAGTGTTGTCAGCGTAGAAAAAATAGTAATATTGTCAGGAAAAAAATAATAACACAGGTACAATACAGTGTACCTCAGGACGCAAGAGGATAAATTAAAAGAAAAAACAATTTGTACAAATCTAATAACAATAACTACCTATGTCAAACTTTGACGTTTGGCGTTGTCGTTTTTAGGTTATGGTAAAGCTAACTTTAACGAAATATGCATTATTTCCTTGCTTCTCCGGTTACTGTAGTTAGTAGTAATTATTATTAATTTAAACATCTCTGAAAAATTTTATCGCCAATTTTGGAAAGCAGCTCATCAAATTGTTTTTCTGTCATCCTCAAGTGATTTCTATATCCTTCGTTGTCTTCTAGGGCCATCTCTTTCAAAATTGTGTTGGATGCGCCTAATTCACTCCTTCTCATGATCCATTTTCTCGCCCAAAATACGACATTTTTTATGCTTTTCTCGAGCTCGTCTCGCAGAACATCAGAAGTTAGAGAGACGCACGCACTGACAATTTCAGTTGACGCCATCTTGAATGTCAAATTCGGTTCAACTTAAATTGAAACGTGTGAACATAATCTTGTTCAACTTTTTACGTTAAATAAAAGTGGATCAACAAAAATCGAAACGTCTGAACGCGCCCTTTGGCACCACTATATAAATAAAGGCATGCGTTGAATACAAACACATACGCCAAGTTATTTGTTTTAATATATTATTAAATAAACTTACTTTTTTAAGTGCAGCAACATATTATATTTTCAAACTGCAAATTTCATCGAACACAGTTTTAACAGATTGAAATGTGTGAACACGTGTATTTTTTTCACTGTCATTCATTTGTTTCGCGCGCATTTTGTTTAAAATATTTTGAGTGTTTCCTAACAAAAAAATCAAACCTAACCCTTAGGTAGGTACCTACCTGGTAGGCGTGGAGAATAAAAAAAATTATTCAAGTCAGAACTAATCAAATTAAAAATACGAACTTAAGTACCTACCTACCAACACACGTATTATTACTCGTTGAACTTAATATATTATGTATAACTGCAGTAATGTCGTTATAATATAATATTAAGAGGGTATTACCAGAGAAAACCAGAAATATGTCATTTTTAAATCAGATTTTAGACGTATTGACTCTTTTCCACAAAAAATTATAAATGGATTTCGAAAGATTGTTCTTTTATCTAGCATTCGCATGTTTTAAATTTCGAGAAAAATGTTTATTTTTAGTATAATAAGGTATAATATGGTAATACCATAGGTCGTTGGCAGATTTGTTAAATTTTCAAAAAATATTTTGTATTATACCACAACCATTTCAGATCAACCAGATCAACCATGCAGTAAAATAAATCAGTACATTATCTGGGTATCGCATGTTTTAGAATTTTAATTTTAGTTTAAATAAAATCATTAATAAATATATACGTACATGTGTTTCTTGACGAAAATTGGTCCGTTTGTGTATTTATTTGCGCACTTACAAACTAATATATTTCAGATTTTTTTAACATTCTTATTTAACTTAGACATTATTGAAAAATTAAAAATATTTATAATCAATAAATAATTACAAAAGGTACATTATTTTAATAGTTTTATCATCACGCCTTTCAGCATTTTTTAATGTAGGTATAAATTAAAGCAAATTTGGAATGAAATAAAATCGATATTGAGTTATGGTTTTAAAAAGCTGGTACGGAGAAAAATTAATCTTTCTCATTGTAACCGCCCTGCACGATCGTAAGAACAACTTTCGATGAAATGTGGATTTTCGGCCGCTGGCTGGTTAAACGCTCAATCAGAATTGAAAATTCATAAAATAATCAAACATTTTATTTTGTAGTTTTTATTTACGAAGGTGACTAACTATTACCAATCTGCTAATCTCACCATACGGATCATGGATAATACGTATTTTAAAATGAAATTGAAAAATCAATAATTTACTAACTTATAAATAATTTCCAAAGTCAGCTGTGAAATAATTCATGTGCTTCAAAAAATATATTCCTACTTATTCGAAACCCTTGGTGATGTCAAAATATTTGAAGCGTCTTTATAATATTTTTATCGTACTGGTAAATAATATGAATGAAAATAAATTATCATTCATTATTACAATAATAATATTACAATAATGAATGAAAATAAATTATCATTCATTATTGTACGATAAAATAATATTTAAAACCCTGCCCATCAATATTATTTTTGCGTTTTCATCGAAGCGATGCGTGCAAATTAGATTTCGTAATTAGGTACGATTTAGTGCTGTCAGTGCCGAAATTATATTTCGCATGTGCCGGTTGTGGTGTTGACGTTGACAACACTAGTGAGCTTTTACTTTTCGAAATAAGAATGAACGGGGCCGCTGTTTCGAATCGTTTCGGTACTTCCTTACTTCATTTCAATTTAAAGCTGTAAAATTTCAGAGGGAAAAATCAATGGAAAAATGTGAAGATTCTTTATTCTAACAAGATATTTTATTAATTATTCCTCTAACCGCCGCACTTTTAGGGACATATTGTAGAAATTACACTTCATTTCAACAATCAACAATTATTAGTTTGGGAAACTAAGTAATTCATACGTATTTAGATTGAAACGAAACTTCGCAAATGTCAAATCCATACGAAAAAAATCAGAGTGCAATTCACACGCGGTAAAAGTGAAACCTTCAGAAAACTAAAGTACCTAGACAAGACGGGGGAGGGTAAACTTTGGGGATCGTTGGAAACGGTTAATACGCACTTTTTTTTGAAAATATCTTTTGATTCACCTTAATTACATCAAAAGACAACTATTTGCATTGGGGGAAGTGGAAAATATTTCATTCTAAATTTCGATTACGTAAAATTAAAATTAGCTTTCATTCTGTGAAACGAGACCGTCCATTTTCAAACATTATTTTCAAATGTCATTTTTTTGTGATGTTGGTATTCTTGTTACTGTACGAAAAGATGCTAGAGCAAATCGTAGCAGACTTCATGGGAATTCGGCTCGTAAAACCAACGGCTAGAGACAAAATCGCGCGGGAGTTTTTTAATGTTATAAAACTGAAATTCCGCCTAATTAGTAGGTACTTACCTAATACACATGTATTGCGTGCGTTGATTAAAATTTATTAGTTTAAATTTTTTTTGACTTTAAAATTTTATTTTTATAAGTCAACTATTTCTGCGATGTTGAGCGGCTACGTACGCTAATTTTATGTGATATGGTTTGTGATACAAAAGAAAGTGCCCCTTTATAACGCCCACTCGCGTCACGGCAAAAAAACATCCCAGTTTTCAAGTAGTTTAGCGGCTACGCTAGGTTTGTGTAACATGGTTTGTGATAGAAAAGAAAGTGCCCCCTTCGTAGCGCCTACTCGCGTCACGGCAAAAAAACATCCCAGTTTTCAAGTAGTTTAGCGGCTACGCTAGGTTTGTGTAACATGGTTTGTGATAGAAAAGAAAGTGTCCCCTTCGTAGCGCCTACTCGCGTCACGGCAAAAAAACATCCCAGTTTTCAAGTAGTTTAGCGGCTACGCTAGGTTTGTGTAACATGGTTTGTGATAGAAAAGAAAGTGCCCCCTTCGTAGCGCCTACTCGCGTCACGGCAAAAAAACATCCCAGTTTTCAAGTAGTTTAGCGGCTACGCTAGGTTTGTGTAACATGGTTTGTGATACAAAAGAAAGCGCCCCTTTATAACGCCTACTCGCGTCAAGGCAAGAAAAACATCCCAGTTTTCAAGTAGTTTAACGGCTACGCTAGGTTTGTGTAACACGGTTTTTGATACAAAAGTGAATGTATTATTTATAAAAAATAATTAGGTACCGAAATTAAAAACATGTTTTTTTCCGTCATTTTATTCCCAAAACTCCGATAATTTAGTACTTACCTTTCCAGATTTCGTGGTACCTTCAAAATCTTCTAGCCGTTCGTTATACATTCAAGTGTATCGGGAATACCAACATACCAAAGTGATAATAACCACAATGGAGTACAATCTCACAAGACAAAAGCTAATTTTAATTTTACGTAATCGAAATTTAAAATGAAATATTTTCCACTTCCCCCAATGCAAAAAGTTGTCTTTTAATGTAATTAAGGTGAATCAAAAGATATTTTTTTAAAAAAGTGCATATTAACCGTTTCCAACGATCCCCAAAAATTAATAAAAATAAAATGGCTGTAAAGGGATGGAAAATTTTGAAATTTGATGGAATAAAAATGGAATTATGCATTAACATCTATCCAAATGTAATTATTTAATTAGTTGTTTCTTGAAACTCAAGCCATTCCAACAGGACAAAATTTTATAATTATTATAAACTAGCTTTTGCCCCGGCTTCGCTCGCATAGTATTAGGGGGTTTCCACTCTGCCTCCTCAACCTTCCCTATCGCCACTCCACTCCCCCCTCTTTCTAGGCTATATGTCTTTTCTTTTTTAACCAAATCCAAACTAACAATCTATTTTTAAAAATAGTTTTTAGGCTCTTAAAAACGTATGGGTTTCTTAAAAAGAAATATTGTTTTTGGTAATTAAGGGTAATGTGGTAGTCGTAAGTAAAATTTTACCCATAATACATTAATGATGTAATCAGATTTATCTCACACTGTTAACCCTTTAGCTGCAGGAAATGCACTCCTGCATCGCACTATCACATGCCCTATAAGCGAGCGACGCACCCGTGCGCCACTAAGTTTCCCCAGCAATTTTTTAATAAAATATACTTGAGGATGGTAAATCTTGTACTTCTAAAATCTCAAATCATCACACTACTGACATCTTGCGGAATTTATCCTATTTATTTTGGTATTGTGTTTGATAATAGTCGACTTTTCATGCTCATATTGTAATGACATGTAGTACTTCACTGAGAATGCTGGTTTTTGTCCGACGCACTGCGAGAAATTTCAGAGACACCCGGGTTCTTACAGTACTATACAATGCTTTGGTTAGTACTGTAGGCTTGATAGTGGATCGATGGTTTGGATCCCGCACCAAGTGAAGCATTCCCTTATGTTGGAGAAGGTTCAGAAGAAATTTCTGAGATTTCTTTACCTGAGAGTATGGCTACTACCCTACCGACTATCTTTTGGGCATGCTCGGTGTAAACCATCGAAGGGGTCAAAAGGGATATATATGCTCATTGTAACACATTTCTTTGGATTGATTCGTGGATGGTTCGAAAACTCGACTATCATGAAGAGCATTAGTTCCCGATGAATAGTATAGACTTTTTTATCTCCCGGCTTGCAAAACTAACTTTCCAATGGTCATACCAGTTGGGAGAGCTGTCTTGTTGTTAAATAGAATCACTTCGAATATCGATATGTTAAACATCAATGAAGCACAATTTAGAAGGCAAGCTTTGTTGCTGTTCGTTTAAATCTGCTTTTCTTAATGTTAAATATTTTCTGTCTTTTAAAAACACTTTGAAATGTTTTTAAAATGAGTAAATTGAATTGCATCCTTAAAACTACGTACATCAGCCAATGATACAAAGCTTTGAAGGGAACTCCTAATTACAAGCATAAATTGAATGAGTTATAAGTCTTGCCGGGTCTTTACACACATGACTGCAGGGTTGCCAATCTTAAAAAAATTCTCTCATACGGATGCAGCTAAAAATCTCATACTTTGACTTTCAAACCTCGTACATTTATTACAACTACCGGATTTAGGACTTTTTACTCAATGAAATAAACTATCGCAAGTTTCCTACTAAATAAAACATCCCTTTGTGTTGTATTTAAAAAAATCTTTATTATTACTCAAGTTAAACCACAAAAAATTAACTGTAAATCAAGGTAACATAATTTACATCTCCTCTCCAAATATTATGTCAGGAACATCCTCACTGTCATCGTTTTTTCTGCTGTATATTTTGTCTGTTGTCATGCGGCTATACATTTCTTTTGTGGGTTCAAAATTGACACAGTTTCCAGTACGAGTTGAACCTTTTGCGCTTTCTGCAGCAAGTGCCGTTCACTGTTTCCACAGTTACCTGGTTTCTTGTATCTGTTTTAATTAAATTTACCTTACTAAAAACCCGCTCGCAGTCAGCATTCGCATGGGGTAGGGATAGTGCAGAAAGGGCAAAATTAGCTGGCTTGGAAGAGTTCAATTTTGAGTAATTGAGCCCAAAACTTATCTGGCTCACTAATTTCATTTATCCCTTTAGGATAACGAGCTTTTACATTAGGCAAATTCCTCCATTGATCATCGATTATTTGCTTAATTGCGTGATCAGCTGGTGCGATTATACGGGGTACTACTTCCATTAGAGGCATAAGTGTAGGGAAACGGTTCCTGAAATTGTGGGAGAGCGCTGATGCAGGTTCAAAAACGTGTAGCTTTGACAAGACAGGATCTTCCATGTTATAACATTTTTTAATTTTGGTGGCTGCAACTTTGTAGAAATTTTTGCAGCATGAGAAGAACTGCGCAATATCTGCAGGCTGTCTGATCACATCTGGATGTTTCAAGAGCTCGTACACTTTGACGCCAAGATACAGTGCAGCATCATGGAGCTGATGTTGCTGACTTTCAGGGTTCACTTTACCAAGATTTGGAATCATGACGTATTCACGTTGTAAATAACGCAAAAGGATTTCCTGGTAGTTGTCTTTAAAATATTAAAATGGACACCGAGCCACCCGAATCTTACAATACGAAGACAAGCTTCGATGATTTATCAAGTCCCATTGATGTTCCGAATGTTAATTGACATTTTGAAAAGATACTTGCAGACATTGTTGATGTGTTTTTTAAATAAATAATTAAATCCTATTAAGGTTACTGTTTAAAGTCTAAAGCAAAAATTAGATTGCCGATGAAGAGTCCCGCATTTGACAAAAGTGATACATATTTTTGACGCATAGAAAAGGTTGCATAAAAGCATGCATATGTTAAAAGCATACATATGTTAAAAGCATACATATGTTAAAGGCATATACATATGTTAAAAGTATACATATGTTAAAAGCATACATATGAGCGATATTATAATATTACATATTATATGAATGTAATGAAGCAAGGAGTATGTGCCGAGACAGAGTTGTGTGGCGCTATCCTCTCTGCCTACCCCTAAGGATAAACAGGTTAATGTTTGGTTAGTTAGTCAGTTTACACTTTACCTTGCATTTCTTATTTTATTTATTTCATTTTATTTCGGTACATCAAACAAACATAATGCCCTGGGAGGACATATACAAATTTTTAAAGAGTAACAATGATAAGTAGCAATATTTAACAGTAGATTTATATTCACAAATTTATAAAAAATACAACTGATTAAATTCCACACAGCATTATTTTTTAATGAAGCACCTAAAATTTCTATTTAATTCGTAGAACCTATTAATAATAATAAAAAATAAAGTACCTTAATCAAATTTAATAATGTGTTATTTCATAAATATTAAGTTATTAAATTTAAAAAAACCTTAATGTCTATTATTTCCTGGAGAATTTCCAAAGATCTGCGCAAATAGAAAAAGTAGAGCTAAAATACAGATGCAAATTAGACCATAATAATGAGATACTATCTAAAAAATTACTTCAGATTCACAGCCTCCTAAAAAAAGTTTAGACGTTAATCAATAAATTGTTCTCTTGATGTATATTTTTTTTTTATTAAAAGACAAACATTCCCGGTTACGTAAATATTAAATGTACGACTACCACAACACGGGCTTAGCCTAGTGTGGTAGCCAAAAAAAACCCAAATATCTGTTACTAATAAATGTTTGAAAATCTCCTACTACCATCACAGAAAGCCGAAAATGTTGCTTGTGTTGTGATGGAGGACTTAGCCAGCCGAGGAATCGAACACGCGACGCTCGGGTGAGACCCAAGTGCTATGCCCACTCAACCACCGACCAGTCAGATATACGAGGGTTGTCCCAAAAGTACCAGACCTAACAAAGAAAACACAAAAAATTTGGGAAATTTTTTTGTGTTTTATGAATATAGTCTCCTTTCAGGTCAACACACTTTTCCCAACGTTGTTCAATAGCTTCGATATCCTGTTTATAGAACCGTCGAGCACCTCAAAATAGCCATCTACCGCAGATTCCACCTCTTCATTGTTGGCAAATCTTTTACCACCGAGCCATTTTTTCAAGTTTGGAAAAATAAAATAATGCTAGGGGGTTAAATCTGGCGAATAAGGTGCGTAAGGAAGCAATTCGAACTTTAATGCATTGATTTTGGCCATCGGGATAACGGATGTCTGAATTGGTGCATTCTGCTGATGAAACCACACTTTCTTTTTCGCCAAATGCGGCCGTTTTTTCTTGATTTAATCACTCAAATGCTCCAATAAGTTCGCAATTACTCGCCGTTGATTGTTTTTTCTTTTTGAAGATAATCAATAAAAATTATCTCACGAATCCCAAAAAACTGATGCCACGACCTTGCCTGCTGATGGAACTGTGTTTGCCTTTTTTGCAGCCGATTCTCCCCTTTTAGTCCATTGTTTTGACTGTTCCTTCGACTCAGGTGTGAAGTGATGACTCATGGTTTTGAATCAATGCAAAAACTCGGCTTTATTGCTGTGAAACATCGCCAAACACTCGATTGAAACATCCTCACGGTGCTGTTTTTGGCCATTGTGAGCAAACGCGGCAGCCATCTTGTGCACAGCTTTCTCATGTTCAAATTTTTAGTCAATATGCGATGTACAGCACTTTTTGAAATGCCTACTGTGTCTGCTAGCTCGCGCACTTTCAATCGATGGTCATTCAATACCATTTTGTGGATTTTCTTTACCTTTTCTGGCATGGTCACCTCATTTGGTCGACCACTGCGATGTTCGTCTCGGCATATCGTACGTCCTTGTTTAAACTCTGCCACCCAATATTTTATTGTTGTAAACGAAGAAGCAGATGCCCCCAGAGTAGAATCTAAGCTCGGCTTTGATATTAGTTGAAAGACATTTAAAAAGAAAGTTTTATATCACATAATGATGATCAATTTTTCCATGTTTACAAATTAACTGAAAAGGTTCGCTATTGATGGCTGCCAAAAAAACACTAAACAACGTAGCACCTTAAAACTTGAAACTTAAGCCTTATAAGGTTGGTGCTTTGTACCATAATTTTTTTTTAAAGCAACAACCATTAGAAGTATGTCAGGTCGGGTACTTCTGGGACAACCCTCGTATGTAATTGAAGGAAATATTGTTTTTTTCAATACATTTTCAAATATTATTTGTGGAAGTTACGAGAGAGAGAGAAAAAAAAGTGAAGTTTTTCAGCTCTCCTGAACATTTCATGTTTTGGACTTGAACTTCCACATGCTTCTTTTAATGTGTTTTTTTTCATTTTGAATTTGTATACCTCTAAAAAAAACACCCTTTATATGTTTATTATTATTATTCTTTTTTCGAAGAAGAAGCCTTTCGTCATATTCGTGAAAATGGAAAATTAATCTGGCGAAAAAAAAATCTTCTTAATTTATTTTTATTTTTAACTTTATGAGCAAAATCTCAAATTGTAATATTTAATTAAATGAAGACAATATTAGCAAACTCAATCGAAAATCTGGAGACAGAAAAATCAGAAAAAGATATTCTAGAATGTAGAATCTTGCAATCGTATATAAAGTTGAAGATACGGTAACTTCCAAAATTTCTCAAATCTCAACCCATTCTTTTTCCTTCCAATATATAATCCAATCCTCGAAACTAGCTCTTTGCAACACAAGCAACACAATATATTTTTTAATAGTTATTTTTATATGAACTATTTTTATCCACCCAGGAGGCCCTAGGAAAATAATTTCCCTCAGGGCCTATCATATTTGGAGATGTTGTGTGGGTAGTCTTTAAGGAAAGGAAGGAGAGTCTCAGAAGAAAAAGAAAATGAAGGGTGGGTGGAAATTTCAGGATCTGCAGTCAGACACATAAATCCATCCCTTCTGCTGTGCATGGTGATGGGTAGGTAGAATCCAGCTGGAGAAGTCAAAAGGTCTCCATCCAACGACCCGCCGCACAGCTGGTGGGAAGACATGGACAAACCTTATCCCATGTTCCTGAGCACCCCTGCTGAGCCAAATGTAGCGAATCACCTGGGGTGACCTTGGAACATCGCTACCCCTGCCCCTCCCAACTTGATTATAATTGGCTTGTTTTTAATTTTCGTTTCTTATTTTGATGAATTTTATATTTTCGTCATCGCTGCGCCGCAGTCTGCTTGTAAAACGGCAACTTGGACAGGTCCCTTATAGCGCATTTGGCTGATCGGGAAAGAGTGTCGTTGGGATGAGATTGAAGCTTCTCCAGGATATCCCTCTGCTTGCCGCCCCACACCCTCCCAAGATGCCGGCAGAGAGCTCTGCAGCAGTATCGTGCTAGTAAGCCAATTAACACACAGACTCTCGTCTTAAGAGTGTCGCTGGGATGGGCCAGGAGATCACAGATTTCGACACATTCTCCCTCAAATAAGACGGATTCTACGAGCTCAGCATTCTCCGGGAGGTCTTGCAAGATGACTATCAGCATGGTGACAGTGTTTAGAACCATCCGTAGACGCTTCTCGTCTGGAAGAGTAAGAGAATTCAATGAAATACAAGTATTTTGTTAAAGATTCATTTAAAACAAAATAAAACTTTTATCCACTTGTTCATTTAAGCTCGTTAACGGTTTTAGCCTATTACAGTTATATTCAATATGAAAAAAAATTTCCTTAACCTCTCATCTGTCGCGAGCTCGCCGGCGGGCCCAAAAAAAATTTTTTTTCAAAATGACCTTGTCCTTCATACATTTTCTTTAACCCTTACGTATAAACAAAATGTATGAAGGACAAGGTCAGAATCGCTTGCGCCAATATCAATCTAGGACCTAGGTACTATTTGATTATTGTAGCTGTTCTGAATTATTTTGAAATAATTTTCTATGAAATTTGCGGGACGCTTTTCAAAAAATTATCATCATTCGACAGGTAACTATGGTATATTATATAATTTTTGGGATATCAAAAATGGAAAACACTGATTTGATTTAAACTGTTTTTTAATGTTTACCACTCTTGGTACACCACAAATTTTCTTACTATGCATAACATACGCATAGTAAGAAAAAATTGTACCAGGCTGAAACCGATACCTAAAGGTCATAGATAGAAAGTGAAAAAAATCTTAATAAATAAATAAAATAAATCTTAATAATAAATTGTTAATAAATCATTATAATAATGGAATTTCACCACAAAGTAATTGACAGCATTAAAAATAAAAATTTTGAGCGGTAATTAATTATTGAACTTCCGTTTTGAGGAAAATAAAACTTGCCAATAAATTAAAAAACTGTTCCCACTCGGGAAACTCATCCCGTCTGTCCAGCATTTTCATACTACACTAGAGAAAAATTAATTTAGGTATAACTCACTCAAAGAGAGGTACTGCGCAAGGATGGGCGCCATGTTGAGTACGGCCACAGCATCACACAGCTGCTGAACAAAGGGGGCGCCCCGCAGACAGAGCTGGGTGGTCAGCTCTGTTAGTCTGCAGAGCGCCAACATCTCTTCACTCGTCAAGCTCCTCACGGGACTTCATCATATACCAAAAAACATTTTGACATATTATCGTCGAAAATTGTATAATAAACATGATAAAAAGATAAGAAATGTGCCGAAGAATAAGTATCGACAGTTTCCAATAAGAAATTCATAATTAATGAAGAAAGTGTATTAATGTATCTGACGTAGTAATAAAAGTAATAATGCATAAATAGTCACCAAGCTATTGTTAGTTAGTGTTGTAATGAAATACTCCTTATATCTTCTTATATGATGACGAGTGCATTGGACGGCCAAGTAACGTAAAAGTAACGTAACGTAAAAGTCTCTTTGACTCTGACATAGCCTCACAAGTCTATTTTAAAGTGAAATTTGCTTTATCGACTAGTCACTTATCACCAGAGCCATCTATGCACAGTGATAGAAACTATAATGTATGTACTTGGGTGGGCTGTGATTTTATAATATTTTGTAGATAGGTATATAACATTTTTAAATTGCAACTGAGTGCCATAAATATGTACAAAGTGTAAATTTATTGGAATATTTACCTTTCGGTGGAATTATGTTCTACGGCACTCTGGCGTACCAATAGTCTTGCAGCGTATACCAGATTGGGTACCAGCTTTACTTCCAGATAAACCTGAAGTATTGAAGAGCACAAAATAAAAAAATGTTGACATGTATTTATTCCCAGCAATCTTCCCCTTCATAGCACAAACATCTTGAATTAGGTGACATGTCAATGATTAAAAAGTTTATAGAAAGCAGCGCTATGCCCACTCAACCATTGACCGGTCAGTGGTTGAGTGGGCATAGCGCTTGGGTCCCACCCGAGCGTCGCGTGTTCGATTCCTCGACTGGCTAAGTCCTCCATCACAACACAAGCAACATTTTCAGCTTTCTGTGGTGGTGGAAGGAGATTTTCAAACATTGTTGGGTTATTCGTAACCCGGAAATGTTTGTCTTTCTTTTTAAAAAAAAAAAAAATTAGAAACATCTTGAAATGGCAACGTTAAATAAATCATTTTAAAGATATAGCTGCTTATGTATTGGTGTACTAGATGGATAAAAAAATAATTTAATAATAATTTAGTTCCCGTTAAGTGGGTGATAGACACAGGATTCATAAAGTCAAGGTTATAAAATCGGTGACACTCGAAAGCTTAATCATACTGTGACGTGATGTCGTCGACATAGGAAGCTTTGTGTCACTTAGGAATTATGTCACATATTACATTTTAAAAACCAACAAATTAACACGAGTGTGGGTGAAGGACTGGCCTAAGAAAAGAGAGCGCTTATTATATTGTAAATTTGGTAAGAGAATTACATAAAGAGAAGGACAATTTTCGTAATTATTTGAGAATGTCTGAGCCGCTGTATGAAGAACTATTGCACTTAGATACACCTATTTTGTATATACTGCATAAACTTTTAATAATACTGTTGTGCAAAAATCCATTCAAATGTGACCTCTTCAACCTTCCATCGGGTGCAATGCAAATACTAACACAATCGGGCGCAATTCATCTGTGAGATTATATCATAGAAAAACAGATTAAAATAGATTTTTCCCTTATATTTTTCAATTTTTTTTTTCCTAAAATGTGAGTGGTGGCGAAGGAGGGAAGGTCTGGAGGCCATGCCCCTAGATCGGCGATATTTACCCTTTGGCACAAAAATAACAGATCACTTCATCTTACATATTAGTTGCGCCTGACGGAGGGTTAAATTGATTTGCCTGTACTTTGGCAGGGGTGAATCTAATGGTCAGCGTTTCAGCAAATGCTGAATGGGCCCCTCTGGGGCACCACCTTAGCTCTGTCTTCACCCGGTGAGCATGCGAGCCCAGGGCCCCCGGCCAGAGGGTGCCTCAGGGCTCATGTCCATAAACAGGGCCGCCGAGTGAAAATCTTGATATTAAAAAATAAAAAGATACCCTTAATTTAGTTAGGCGGTTAAAATTGATAAAAAAAATGCACTGAAATTCCTTATTGAAGAATAAAAAAAATCTCCATACAAAATGCCCTACCGACGGGTAACATCCCTCGCTCTTACCACTCGGATTTGGGTCGTTTTGGCGGGTTTAAAAAAATTCAAACGGAGTATTAATTTTACTATGAAAACAAACTTCAAAAAAAAGAAAATGGTATTTAAATTTGAATTTGACTGAAATTTTTTTAATTAATAGCAGTAATTTGAATTTCTTATATTATTTTTAACTTTTAAAGGCTCGAACATCTTCAAATCACGATTAGGTGTCAGAGCACTGTCTTGCATCAACCTCTTCAATAAAATTAAAGAAACAAATCACATTCAAAATAGACTTTTGCCTCCTCTCCCTTTAAGGGTCCCTTGTTTATGTTTGACAACTGCCTTTTGAGTCTTGGTACGTTCACATTGATCAAGTAGTAAGTCAAGTAGCGAGCACACTCGCTACTTGACTTACATTTGTCCCCGCCGCCCGTTGCAAGACGACGGCGGATGACAGGGGCTACACAGCAAAGTAAATACGCTAATTAAGCTTATTTTAATGTTTATTTTAGAAGAGTTGGAAGAATAAATTAGTAAGATGTAAATAAATAAACTATGGACACGAAAAGAGATAAATAGCAGCATAAATAAAAAAATTTAGGGTAGCATCTTCGCTCTATCACCACGACATTTCCGCAGGTTCACAAATGAACACTGCTAAAACGGTCGGTTCGCGCCTGTCAGTGTGCAGGTACACATGGAGGGGGTACTTGCTCGCCCGAAAAATAGAAAAGAATTGAATCTACTAAAGAGCTGACTCACCCACTCTACTAAAGTTACGGTGTTTGGACGCGTTTAGTTACTACTATACTCTCCACTTGACTAAAACACTTGCTTAGTCAGAAAGGGGCTTTAGATCCGTCCCTGACTATTATATACTAAATCCATAGTCAAATTTTGAAGGGGATCATGCAGTTAGAATTTTCAAGTGACATCCCGTTAATATTTTAATACATAATTGAAAAGACAAAGCCACTTAATAGAAGAGAAACCCTAAGCATGTGTATAAAAAAAATGTGGAAATTAAAAGCAATAATTAATGTTTACACTTAACACCGACCTTCAGTATGGTGCTGACAGTCTGCCGGGGGACATGAGGGGCTACGAGGGGCAGGGACAACAGGGCGGCCAAGGAACCCCGCACCTCCGAGCCTGCTCCCGAGTGACGTGCTACTCCAACCACCATACTGACCTACAAACAGAGCAAAACGTTCAATAATAATGCAGTGAGGATATTAGTAACAAGACAAGAATAAAGTATAATAGATGCACGAGGGGAACAGAAGCAATGTTTTGGATTATGGTGTATACAAAATGTTTTGCATTTAAAGAAATGAAGTTATATCTTTGAAGGGTCCTGCTGGAATAAACTATGAATTCGGGAAAACAATGGAGGTGGAAATATAGAAAAAGGCTACATTAATAAGTCAGGTATGCCTCATATGTCTGGTAATGTTATATTATTGTATCAACAAGCTTATGGGTCCAAGTGCTTAATACTTAAAAGTTTTATATTCTAAAAAAAAGATGCAGATCTCTTCTCTATATATAAAAAAATCAAAATATGTATGTTTCTGGGTATATATATATATATGAGATGCATACGCGTTGCTAAACCATTCATCCGATTGCGATGAAACATTGGGAATTTGATGTGTGCATGCGATGGTTTCTATATATTATACATGGTGAGTTCTGGCATCATGAAATTATGCACTCCTAACCGTTCATCCGATTGCGATGAAACTTTGGGGATTTGATGTGCGCATGCCTGGAATGGTTTCTGTATACAATAGTGAGCTATGGCATGAATAAAATTATGCATTGCTAAACCTGTTCATCCGATTGCGATGAAACTTTGGTGAGTTGTTGTGAGCACGTCCAAAAAGGTTTCTATATATAATGGTGAGCTATGGCATTATGAAATTTTTATAAAAATATTGGAATCGGTGGAACACGAGCTGTTTGAAAAATGAATGTACCGGGACTGAATGTATGGAATGCGGGGGGAGGGAAACTCGAGAGGGGGTTCACGGGACGGAGGAAGAGGGAGAGGGGAGTGGGGAGAGGGAAGGCGGAGTGGAAACGCTTGAGGGGAAAGGGGATGCGGGAGAAGAAGAGGAGGCGACAGGGGAAACGGGACGAATGGGCAAGGACATGCAGGGAGAAACAATAACTTTATTGTGTGGCACAGCAAAGCATGCCGGGAATTCGCTAGTTTCATATAAAAATGAATACTTTTAATCAAAAATGCTGTCATTCCTAAATGCTTAGCTACATCAACGCATTTTTCAACAGGATTTTTTCCACTTTTAAAATTTTGACATGTTTCTTGAACAGTGTCCTAATTTTTAACCGGACGGTTCAGTTCAAAGATTGAAACGCTTAAAAATTAGAAAATAAAAAGATAACCGCACGTGCGTACCGCTCCGTTTGAATGTCTAACGCAGGGTTTCCCAACCAGTGGTCTGCGGACCACTAGTGGTCCGCGAGAGGCTAGAAGCTGGTCCGCGAGTCAATAAGCGGGCGGTCCCTAGTCGAGATGTCTGAATAAAAAAAATCGGAACTATATTCAGTTTATCATTATTGTACCTTGTGGTCAGTGACCATTACGGAATTCCGTTTCGTCCCACCCCATCCTACCCCCTCCGTTGTGGTAAATATTCTGTTAGAACCCATCCCACCCTATCCCATTATGCCCCTCCCGTTAGGCTATCTGTCCCGGGTGCTTATTTACAATCCCTACCGCGTTTCAGTCGGCAGCGCGACTGTAACGCGGTAGGGATTGTAAATACGGGTCCCAGGTGCCACCTCTGCTAGCCTACGCCACTGACCACAAGCAGTAACAGTGACCAGGGCGACGGCTAGCCAACGTGGTGTCACCCCCCTCCCCCCCAATAAAGTTCACAAACACAAATTTCGACTTCATAAAAAATTGGTCCGTCCTGGGGGGGGGGGGGGGGCTAGAGAATTGTGCTCTTGGAAGGTGAAACTCTGTCGGGCGGTGGCACCCAGGGCGCCTCCCCCCCCTCCACTGTCATGTCACTGCTTGTGGTCCGTGTCGAAAAAATAAACGTACAAGTGGTCCCGGGTCCTAAAAAGGTTGAGAACCACTGGTCTAACGACAACTAATGTCAGCAGAGGCCGCCGGCAGTGATCGATCAAGTAAAACAGAAAAAAACTCCTTGCTTTATGATTAACGCGGTAAAACGATGCACAGAGGAATGATCGATGCAATCTATTTTTGCGAGTTTTGTATGAAATTAATTTGGGACTGGAAGAAATAAACGACACATGCAGAAAAACGGTTATTCGAGGATCGAGATTTTACTATAAATGGAGATTCTGAACAAATTGTTTGACATTACTATATTCTGCTGTGTGAGGGATTCCACATCTCCTTCCAGTACTTCCTTCATGTTAGAACGCATAAATGCCAACCACTCATCTTTCTCTATTGGTGTACTGTCATCATCTAGAAATATCAGAAAAAGAAATTTATAATGTCGACCAATTAAAATTGTATCAACTATTGGATATATTTTCGAAACATTAAATTTACCGATTAAATTTTGTCCTTCATTGCTATTAATATCACACAACTTGAGATTCTCTGATATCTTCATTACTCCATCTTCTTCTACTTTCTCATCTTCGTCAGCCTTCTCCGCGTCTTCTTCTTTATACTGATCAATGACTCGGATCTCCGCTGCAGTCAAGTGCGTTGGTTCACTCATTCTTCTGCCCTTATCTGACTTTTCTATATTCTTGAAATTGAATGACTTCTTTAAGCTTCTGGTTAATTTATTTCCACTGCCAAAGCCGAGTTTGTCTCTGGAGAATTGGAGAAGTTTCTGTTTGTACGATGGAGGCACACTTCTGCTCAAAACGGTTTCCTGTTCAACAGAGGTAACTGGCTTCCCAGAATAGGTATTGCTGGCAGGTTGGGCTATTGCTCCATTTTGAGAATCATTTACATTCTTCGTGATAGTCTTCAATCTAATAGAAAAGTTGTCCAGGTTCTGACTTAATTTCCTTTTACTGACGTCATGTTCATCCGTAGCTTTATTGTCGACAGTAATCATATCAAGTTTGTCTTTTGCACTTTCTTTAGCCTTTTCGGTTAGGGTTTCTTTATCTTTCTCAGACTCTGTTTCCTTAGTTTCACCTACAGTCGCAAGGGGGACCCTGGGCTGCAGGGCCAGTTGTGCAATGTTTGAATTTAAATTACTTATAATCAAATTATCTTGATTGAGGACTTTGAATTCATGCTTGAGTAGGTCGGCATGTGCTCCGGTTATAAGCTGAAGGTCTTCGTCATCTGTACGGAAGCTGTCTCTCATGCTAACGGCACTAACTACCCTGATACTATCATCATCTGATACACCTTCACCTCCAAATCCAGTAGGTTTAACAGGAGGAGCTACCTTAATCTGTTCTCTTCTTCCCAAAAGTTGTGCAGTTTGCGGCATTAAGCTGAAGATTGAAAAAGAGAAGATATTTATTGTGAGAGAAAATTATATAGTTGTGTCATTTAGTCCAGTAAAATAATTGAGTGAATTTACCTTTGAACTGTGTTAAGTCTATCTTTCTGCAGTTGCTTGGCAGCCGTTTGACTCTGCGATAATGGCTGAGTGAACGGTGACTCAGTGGGAGTTTGATCAGGAACTATGAAGATGTGTCCGGCCACAAATGGATGGATTAAAATTTCTTGCCAGCTGAACCGAAGGGCTGGATCTTTATGGAGTAATCCCTGAAAATAACAAAGTATATTACACAATTATATTGATATATTATGAATAATGTCCACATTCCACAAACGGAAGTGTAGAAAATAGAGAACAGTTTATAGTGTTAGGGCCGTCTCTTTCGACGCTTGCTAAAGTAAAAGTAAAACAAAAAGCAGTTACTAAAGTTAAATTTCACCAAAATACGTTTTTCAATCAATTTGACTGCTTGTTTTAAGTTACTTTTAACTTTAGTATTTACTTTCCGAAAACCGATAGTTACTCTACAGTTACTCCGCCATATTGGCATATTTGACAGTTCTCAGTTTATTTATGATAGTTCTGCTCGAGGTAGTCTACGAAATTCCGCACTTTGAGATAGTAATCATAATAAATATTGTAGAAGACGATGATAGTGATGATGAATTCCTCATCCAATATCCTATCCAATAAGTCTTGCAGCGAAAACCAAAAACATTTCGACCCCGCGTCAATAATTTGGTTATGTGGGATGATTTTATTTATTTATTTATTTATTAACGCCCTTTTTCGGGGCTTTTACATATGAATAGTAAGAAATACACAGTATTTATTGTACATAACTGAACTGCCTTCGTAACAATATTTTATATTTGTTTAAAGATAAATTGAAGATGTCCACTGACTTGGTATACTTGTTTCCCTCCATTAGTATTCTGGGCAAAGAGGAATACATATGGTAGTTAGTTCCAGAATTACTGCACTGAAATAAATCCTGACTTCTAGTATTACGTATTGGAATCCGGAAGCTTATCAATTCGAGCAATATCGGACTGTCAACTAAATCATTTAGAATTTTATACAGAAATACCAAGTCAGTGAAAGTTCTTCTGTCTGACAATTTGAGCATATTCATATCATTCAAAATAGTATTGTAGTTCAACATAATTGCTGGAATACCCATTTTAAAATTAAGAAAACGTAAGAATTTGTTTTGTATTCTTTCAACAGCTTGTACATGTATATTGTAATATGGGTTCCAGACGGGAGAATTGTATTCAAGTTGACTTCTAACATATGCAAAATATAAAAGTTTTATACACTTAATATTGTTAAATTTTCTAGTTAGCCTAGTTATAAATCCCAACATTTTTAAGGCCTTATTAGAGATTTCTGTTATGTGGTTAACAAATGAAAGATTAGATTGAAAAGTGATGCCCAAGTCTTTAATTTGTGTTAATGTCTCCAGAGTATTGTTATCAATGTTGTAATTGAAGATCACTGGATTTTTTATTCGAGAAAATCTAACTATATGACATTTTGAGATATTTAAGTAAAGTCTATTTTCATTACACCAAATTAACAATTTGTTGATATTATCTTGAAGAATGTTGCAATGGTAAATATTTTGAATTATTCTAAAAATTTTGAGGTCATCAGCAAAAAGTAAGATAAATACATCATGAAATATTTTTGTAAGATCATTTATAAACAAGATAAATAATATTGGGCCAAGGTGTGAACCCTGTGGAACTCCACTTGTTGCATAAATTTTTTCCGACAATGAGGATTTTATTCGAACAATTTGTTGTCTTCCAGTAAGATAGCTTTCAAACCAGGCTAATATACTGCCACGTATACCAAGCTTTTCTAATTTCCAAATGAGAATTTTATGGGAAACTGAATCAAAGGCTTTACTAAAATCAGTATAGACAGAGTCTACTTGTTTTTTTTCTTTAAAAGCATTGGTTATAAAATTTTCATAAATAATCAAGTTAGAGAGTGTACTTCTACCTGGCATAAATCCAAACTGGTAAGGTGATATTACAGGTTTTATTTGGGCAAAAAGTTTGTCAAGTATTAGGCTTTCAAATAGTTTCGGTATGGTGGATTGAATGCATATTGGTCTATAATTACAAACATCACTTTTATCGCCCTTTTTGAAAATTGGAGTCAAATAACTATTTTTCCACATATCGGGAAAAATTCCACTGGATAAAGATAAATTAAAAAGTTTGGTTAATGGAAGAGCAATTACTTTGATACATTCTTTGATAAATATTGTGGGGATATTATCCGGTCCTGCAGATTTGTTGATATCTAATGATTTAACTTTAGTTACTACATCAGAGAGACTTATGGTACACTGCGAAATATCAAGAGTTTCATCTAGAGTTGTTGATGGAAGAGGAACATTATTTGCGTCTGTTGAATAAACACTTTTAAAAAATTTTGCAAACAAGTTAACAATACCATCAGTATTATTGCTATGGCTGCCATTTAGGTGCATAATGCTCGGGAATTCAGAATCATCTTCTTTAAGAGATTTCGAATATTTCCAAAAATAATTAACATTGTTTATTATGGAGTTTTGAATTTCATTTATATGGTTACGGTAGCAAGTCATAGACATTTTTTTACACAAAGTTCTTAAATATTTAAATTCACTGTAATCAGAATTTTTTTTATATAATTTATATTCTTTATGTTTAAGTTTTTTGGTGATAAGTAGATTTATAAGTTCTTTGGTGTACCATTTTGGATAGGTGTTTGGCTTACATATTACGGTTGGAACATAGATGCTAATAGCCTTTCCCAAAACAGAATAAAATTTATTTGTAGCTGTGTTAATATCATCATATTGCACAGATGACCAATCAAAAGAGAGGAGATAATTACATATTTTCTCGTAATCAGTTTTGAAAAAATTTTGGTAACTGAAAGACAGTTTACAGGTATTAACATGTACATTAGAAATAATAACTTCCAGTGGAGGATGATAACCATCAATGGGCACCAGCGGTTCACTACATTCTTCAATTACTAGTGACTCTAAGTTAGAAAAACATAAGTCTAGAGTACGATTATTTACATTTGATATAGTATTTGCCTGATTCAGGCCTAGAAATAACGCCATGTCTAGAATAATGCGTTCAGACTCACTCACACTGATATTATTGTCCCTGTTCACCCAATTCACATTTGGAAGATTATAATCACCAGCAAGCAAAAATGTTGCATTAGCATGCTTTTTTAATATAACTTCCACTTCCTCACTATGGCACCTGTATACTTCATTGCTTGAATTTGGTGGGATATAAATACAACCAACAATAATCTTTTTATTCCTGGCAACATTCACTTGCACGAAGATTTGTTCAAGAAGTTTGTATTTAGTTGTAATTAAGTTTGATTTGTATTTCTTGCTGATAGCGATTAAAACCCCGCCACCTCTGCTTTTAGCACTTGTCAATGTATTTCTGTCTAATCTATACACATTATGATTTATAAAACCTAATTCACTAGAATTAATATTAGGTTCTAACCATGTTTCAGAAAGTAGAATAAACTCGTGCCCAAACATTGGTAGTGTAGATTGAAGTAGACTTAATTTTGTTTTAAGGCCTCTGACATTTTGGTAGTACAGCTGGCAATTTTTTGTTTGGTGTTTTTTAGAGGAGTTTTCTAATGGCATAAAAAATCAATTTTCTTCTTTTCAGCTTCAATTTTCCTCAAATGTACCGAGCATTCATTACTCCAAGCATAATGGTCAGTTGGCAATTGTAATTTTAATTTCTCATTAATTTTTTTGCAGTTAATGCACTGAATGTCATTTTGACAGTTTACATTTTCATGTGCTTCGGAACATCGAGTGCATGCTTTTTCACTTCTGCAATCTTGTGCTTTGTGCATATAGCCATTGCACTTGTAACATTTTAGAAGTGAGATGTTGTCGAAAACCCGACATCTATCCCATCCAATATTTACCTTACCTTCTTGTAACATTATGTCGTAAGTTTTTCCATCGACTTCCATGAAAATGGTGAAGTTGACGTCACCTCGTTTAGTTTTTATTTCTTTTATATATTTTATTTCAATTTTCGCTTCAACTGTTTGCAGGTAATCATTTTGCAACTTAATTTTTGAAATAATTTCTTCTGGTGTGAATTTATCCGATAGACCAATAATTTTCAGTTTGGGATTCTTGGGTTTAGGTGTATTCACGTCATATTTTTTTCCCATCTTTGAAATTATTTGCTCTTCCATCTTTTTTGTTGCAGCTATATTCTTGCACTCTACTATTATAGCCCCTTGCTTAAAGTTTCTTATTCCGGTAACACCAAAATTAACAGGATCTATGTTTTGTTTTATTTCGTCCTTTGTTACGGTATTTTTTTGATCCTTATCTTTTGGCTTAATAATGACGATAGGTTCATGTTTTTTACAATTTGTTTGTTCTTCATTAATTTTACCATTTTTCGTAACTTCAGCGTACGATTTCGACTCAATATTTAATTTAAGATTTTCAATGTTCTTATCTATATTAGATAATGATTGAAACAATCTGTCGAGTCCATCATTCTCATTGTTTATTGGTGCCTTGCATTCTTGTACCATGGCCTCAATATGACTCATCATTTCGCACATAGCTTCAGTTAGAGAAGTCTTTTGATCCTTTGACAAAATATTAGAAGTCAATGTTTTGTTAAAATTTTTCACAAGAATTTTTGCATTTTTCAGCCTCTCCTCTGGTGTGAGGGAAGTCATTTTATATTATTATTAATAAAAAATATAAATATTATGTTGATGTTTACAATAACTATCACCATCTATTGGGCAATAGTTGTATTAAAATAATTTTCCTTTACAAATTACACATGCATTGCCATCTGTTGATTAGTAGTGAAACTTATTTATAATTTTATTAATGCATGTAATTATTTACTGCCCTCTATTAACGGGTAGCATAAATATACCATGTGTAGGTAGTGCATCCAAATTATTAAAAATCACTGTTATTTGACTTTTTAAAATGAGTTTCTTTTAAGAATATGGTTCAGTACATACATAATATTTGCTCCAGTTTAACCGCAGGAGCAGCATGTCGAAAAAATCTTGCTGTTGAACAGAATCAATTCTGATATTGACATATTTAGCGTTAACTTTTAACGATAAACTAGATACATTCATTAATAGATTAATGGATATATCGCAAGTTTTACAAGATCCTTAAATCAATTTATTGTCTGATAAACATTACAAACATATAACATGAGTAGGTAGTAGGTACGGCCTGAACCACCTGAACAGAATCGTTTCGGATATCCACATATTTAGCGAGTGAAGCTGCCTTTAAAAGACAAGCTCTATTAATGCTAGTATAGTTTTTACACCTACTACTTACGTTTAATGTAATACTCTTAGAAACGGATTTTAAAAAAGCTATAAAATTCATGTTTTTCTGTTTTCGATACCATAAATAAATTCAATTGAAGATCTCGTAAAATATGTGACACTTCAAATTCAAGGAGATATCACAACTACTATACACATAATTACATTCATATTGTATATTATATGTATTACAATAGGTCCTCATTTATTTGTAAATATTCATACAAATACTTTTTTATTGGAACAATGCCGTCAGATCCTACGATGCGAAAAAAAATACAAGGATTTAGTTTACGGTATTGCCGCATCAAAAAATATTTCGATGCGTTTTTTAACATAATTCTGAGGAATATTCTGCTATTTAGACTGGCCACACTGACAACTATTACTTTGGTGAAAATACACTTGAATCAGCGCACGGTCCTATTTAACATCCTTGTCACTTTAACTGACAGTTAAAATTTAACTTTAGGACACGATTTAGCTTTCTGTTGAAACAGACGGCCCTTAAAAAAAGACTGAAGAATGGCTAACTTTAGAATGTAAACACACTTAAATCCCCAAAGCCTTTCCCTTCCCACTACCTTCAGTCTCACAAGTACCCCAATCGGGGATACTATCACAGGTTCCAGACGGTTGGGAGCAATTGGGATTCTTCTGCAGTAATCACATAAAAAAATAAAATTAATAGTGAAAAAATAGCATTGTAAGACAATCTCTAATGTAAAGAAGCATTTTAATAAGCATATTTACCTGGAGGAAAGACACAACTTGAGGAGAAACAAAACTGGGCCACTGAACTGGCCGGTGTCGGATGAGGTGGACCAACTGCACAAAGGAGGAGGTGGAGAAGGGAGGTTGCCCTGCTATCATCTCGTATACAATGCAGCCCAGGGACCACAAATCTGCCTAAAACATAACACACTAAATTAGTTATACACATTATAGACATTCATATTAGAATTGTGTTTGATAAATGTATATCAGTGGCGGTGGGCAATTTTTTGTAGAATGGATACGGGACAATTATTAATAAATAAGTATAGGGCAGGGGTGGCCGACTTGATTACACCCAAGATCTACTGTTTACTGATGAAACCATGTGCGATCTACCAATTATATACTTCTTAAAATTTTAAATGGAGCATTATAGTTCAGAATGCAATTATTATGTAGTATTTTTTATTTTACTAAGAGGGAAAATATGAAAATGAATATTCTTCGTTACACTTATTTATATCAGTGTGAGCATTGCGTCTGAGCATCTTCCGTTAGATTACCAAAATCAGGTTTATAGTTGGAAATTGCCAACCTTAAAGAAACCAATTTATAAGCATACGTGAAGCGAGAACGGTGTTTATTTTTTTGTTTGCTTTAAGTAGGAAAATGCTGATTCACATAAAAATGTTGAACCAAAACACAAATGCAGTTGTTCAACACATTTAAATTTGGATATTTCTCGTTGGAAACCAATGCCCAGAAATCTAGACCTTGCTTGAAATATGTCGCAGCGCTGAATAATAATTTCATTTTGCATTATCATGGGGTCCATTTGAAATGTCTCTGCACATTTTTAAGCCATTTCATAAATATCACTATGTTCAATTGCGGGTTCTATTGGGTTCGAGTCCTTGGCCGGACCGGTGCGTCTGATCGACTGGACTAATAGCCACGATCGACCGGTTGGCCATCCCTGGTATAGGGTATAGGACTACTTTTATAAATCAATCCACTTCCGCACATACAGGCCTAGCTAGCTCGCGCCACAATCGCTACTGGCGGGGAAATCTATCCACTTTGGTCTTGTCGTTCAGTGTTTGAGCTACAAGAACTTGCTACTCACTGTGGCCAGCTACAAGCACCCGCGCAAGTCACTTATTGTGGACATGGCCTAACGCTGTCATGTGTACATGGCCTAACTCCAGTTGTTTCGTTGTGTGCTTTCTCTGTTGGTAAATTAACTGTAGTTTTGCTGTTTACGGATGCCAAAAAAATAAGTCCAAAGCTAATTGACTAGAAAACAAAGGAAAACAGCGCATCCAACGCAAGTATAAAGGGACCGCATTTGATAAATATTTTTCTTTACACGTAGATTAGTATGAAAAGACAGTTTGAGGTTGTGCCAATAGATGGCATTAACCATCGGTATGCGCTCATCACAAATTTGAGTTCTAATAAATGTTACTGTAGTTATTAAGCGACTCAAATTCAAGTCCAATAAATATACCCAGGAAATTCACTGATTTGATAAAATTAGGAGCATTTTTCTTAGTTATGATTGGCTCAGAGATGTGGCCCATGAAATGAAGCATTCTTATTGACTAATTTGAATGAAATTTATTTGGGTTTTAGAAAGAAGTCCTGAATTTCTAAGGTTAAAACTTATTTTCATGCTAGTTCTCGATTCCTTAGACAGAAACCACTGCTGCTACTACATTGTTATGTAATGTATGTATGTAGTGCTGACCTGATGATCGTAAGGTTTCTCGTCTATAAGTTCAGGAGCCATATACAATGGTGTCCCCTTTATAGAAGTGAGAACATGGGTCCCTGTTGTCATGTTGCGGGCCAAGCCAAAGTCGCATAGTTTTGCTGTACCATTTGCATCAATCAGAACGTTCTGCGGTTTCAAATCCCTGTAAAATAAAAGGAGTAAAAATTAATTTGACCATTAAAATAGTCTCATGCGACGACATGATATACTTTAGACTCTATTTTTTACTCTTTAGACGCTATATTTTTACGATATCAACAAAAGACGTGGCATTACAAAGATTGCAAGTGAATTCTCTTGAATTGAAACAAAAAATTTGGACAATTTAGTAAGTGATGCCTTGCCTCTTAAGTAGGTATATATTGCCATTGGTTTCATATTCACAAATACTAAGGAAGAGTAATGTACCTGTGCAGAACTCGATGTGAATGTAAGTAGTACATTGCTGATATTAAGTCCCAAGTAAGGACTTGTGCCTTAGATTCTTGAAGACATCCTTCTTTCCCCAACACTCCATGGAGGTCTTTTTCTGCAAACTCTGTCACTACAACTAATTCTGAATCGGTGTCGAAACTTTCAATCATACGTATGATGTTTGGATGCCTTAAATGCTGCTGAATGTCACATTCTTGTCTCAGATTCTTCAAGTCCTTCGTTGACCGCCCTTTCTGTAAGATTAATATTGAGACATATTGTTAAATGTACTGTGCAAGATTCAACTTTGGATTACTACTGATAAATATGTAATGGAGTGTGAATTACCTTCCTTATTACTTTGAGCGCAAATATTCCATCAGTTTCTTTATTTCTTACTTTAAATACTCTTCCAAATGATCCTTCTCCGATGAATGAAAGGACATTGTATTTGTCCATTTTAGGTTATACGAAACAACGAAACCTGTTCGATAAATTTCAGATGTGTAATTACAATTGTATTTTATAGAAATGTAACTAAAGCAACTGAAGGCAGGTGAATTCTTTTAAAATAGGGTGGAACTTTGTTTATTTGCTTGGATTTGTTTACTATTTTTGACACATTCAAACGCATTTTTTCTGTGGAGTTGTGGAGTAGTTTACTTTGGTTCTCGATTTTTGAAGTAGGGATGCGTATCAAAAATCGTTTCCAAAATATCAATCGATATTATTTTTGCAAGTAGTTTCTTAGTACTTTTATTTTAGGTATCTGTGCCGTCGTTGTCAGAAGATTTTAAAACATTAATCAATCATCGTATTTATTGCTTTTCACGAGAAATCACTTTTTATTTGATTTGAAATCTGCCACTTGAAAAATCACCTGAAAAAAACGTGTTCAGAAGCTGCTTGAAAATTTTAAATTTCTAAAGCCAGTTAAATTCAAATCACAGGTAGGTAGGTACTGGCGTAGGATTTTTTTCCATTAAATATTACAATCCAATGCTAATGAAATTCCTAATCATAAATAATAAATTATATGAATTTTCTCAAGCACATCTCCTTGCAATATTTTTTGGTTACTGTAAAGTTATTGGTGTATAAATGCGTTGCCGTGCCTTTACAATGCAAGAAGGACCTATTACGCCTAGAACGAATCAATTCCAGAAAAAATTGAAGCCGCGGGGTAAGAGGGAAAATGTCAAAAAATACTTATATTTGGATGACTTATTGACTCCTTGTCTCATCAAATAACCAAAAAAATCATAAGCCATTATAATAGCAACAATCTATAATATAAAAATGAATCGCTAAATTTGTTGGTAAGCGCAAATCTCGAGAGCGGCTGAACCGATTTCGGTAATTCTTTTTTTAGAATATTCCTTGAAGTTCGAGGATGGTTCTTACGGAGAGAAAAATTAAGAAAATTGCGCAGAAAATTAGATAATAACAGAAAACATCGCACTTTGACAGTTCGCGTGTTAGAGAATGACATTTTGCAAAATAATGAATGATTGTTCAATCAGGATTCAATTTTTGAAAAGTTGAAAAATTTATTTAAAGTATGTACCTACTCCCCTAATAGTTTGAATCGAATCAAGAATTTTAGATATTTTAAATAGGTACCTATGTTAGGTACCAAATTTATTATACATGAAAAATGGAAATTTGAACAAAAATTGTAAAAGGTGGCACGCGGGCTGTTTAAAAACTGAATGTACTGGGATTGAATATATGGAGCGCGGGAAGAGGGTTGGCGGGACGAGGGAGCGGGAAAGGGAAGAGGGAAGGCGGGGAAGGTGGAAGGGGAACGCGGGAAGGGGGAGGGGGACCTGGGAGGGGGGAGGGGAACTCGGGAGGGGGGTTCGCGGGACGGGGAAGGGGGGGGGGGGGAGTGGAGTGGGGAGAGGGAAAGTGGAGGTGACGGAGTGGGAACGCGAGAGGGGAAGAGGACACAGGAGAAGAAGGGGAGGCGGAAGGGAAAGGACACTCAGGGAGAAACAATTTCTTTATTAAATGGCATAGCAACGCATGCCGGGATCAGCTAGTACAAAATAAAATAAAAATAATTCTTTATATGTCCCACTTTGCACCCAAATAATTTCAATATTTTGTCATACAGAAGGTTCCACTGAACGGAAACTGTATTACGTGTTTTGTCGGATATTGACTTCTGTTTCTGTTTGTAAATAATAAAATTAGAGAGAGCCTAAGAACTCATAATAAATTGTACAGCGCCCTTGAGGTGATTTTTCACAAAAACAGCGCTCTACAAATTATCCAGTTATTATTATTATTCAAGATGGCTGCCAGGCAATTTCCTCTCACCATAGGTTTGGATTCAATAGGGTACAATCACTTTTCAGTCTTCAGTTGATCATTTGTTTTTCGAAGAAAATGTCAGTAAATTTATTGTACCAAAGTGTAGAAATACAACATCTTCAAGACCAAACAAACTATTTATAAACGTCTCAAATGATGTTATTATGTGTAAAAAGCGGTGTCATGCGATGAAAAGGTACATTAAAAAACTGCCATCATAATTGCGTCGAGTTTTGGCAAATTATCAAATTGTCCTCGTAGAAAACCACTGTCTGTCATGATAATTTGTTTTTAACAATATATGTTTTATACAAACGAATGGGTTTGTGATGCGTAACTAAACGATTATAACTATCAAACTTATTCAAACCAGCAACTGGAACAAAAACAACTTCACGTGGGATTCGGTGGGTGCGTTGTGACGTCACAATGTAGCCAGTCAATCATGACTCGTTTTTGGTATTTGAATTTTCGTACAAGTTTAAAAGTAAATGAATTAATTTAATAATTTTTTGGGGGGATTTAAGTACGATATTCGAGTTTAGTTATTTTTTTTTACATATATTAAATGCATTGAAAACACTATATTACATTTACTGCATGTACCCCATTACATCATACAAAATTGCACTAATGCTCTGTCCTTTAGGTTCATGAGATGCTATGTCTAAAGTATGTACTTTAGTTAATAATAAAATATTAATGTAATGTACGGAATGTACCCACATAATGTAATAAAATATTGCGTCCAATGTCCATGCATACGGGGTTAGAAAGCAGTATGCAAGTACTTAAATTAACATAATACAAAAGAATAATAAATCTGGCAACCCGTAGAATAATTCTTCTGAAATATATAGAGAAAAATATATACCTACAGATAAAACTGTTAGTAAATAAAAAGAAAAATAGGAGCTGCGCCCTGTTGAGGAAGCCTGGATAAGAGAAATAACTAAAAAGTTACCGTGATATTTACAATAATAACAGAGAGAAAAGAAAATGCATAAAAAGAAAATATACAGAGAAGGTATTCCACAAACCACCAGGCAGTCCCAATGACAATGTGTATGGCTATCGGCCCAACCACAGACGAAACCCGGAGTCCACGCCCTTTAGCCGGCTCCCCGATCTTGCCTCGAAGAAATATATGTGGGAAAGAAGAGAAAGATTTAGAAGACTCTAGGGAAAATATGAGCGTCGGGTTGTCGGAGGAGGGGCGGAAGGACGTCGAGACCACGCGGCTGTTCCCATACCTAACCAAATCTACGCATGTCATTGGGGGAGGCGCAGGAGGATCGCTGGAAAAAAACCGCTCCAGTGTGTGTACGCCCGGCTGTATGCACGGACAGGGTCTATCCCACCCCCTTTTATAGGGTGGCGACGATACATAATATGTACAGTTCAGTTGCGCCACCATAATATGGAACCAAAGCTAACAAAAAGTAAGAAAATGATAAGAGCAATTATATATTAGAAACATAATTATTTTATGAGTACAAGTACTGTAATGTACAAGGTTCCATGCCAACTCAGAATGAAACCTACTCAGAAACACCTCAGAAAGGTCATTAAAAGCTATGAAAAAATAATTTTAAAATGCCTAACCAAAATGCGTAACCCTAACCTAACGTAACCTATTTAACCAATTTTTAAATATTTTTTTATCATCACTCTTAATGACCTCTCTGGGGTGCTTCTGAGTTGGTTTCATTCTGAGTTGTCCGGTCACCAATGTACAATGGGCACCTATTATAGTGTAAACGTAAACTTTACACCATGGGTCGGCTAGATCAGTAGAGATTATAATGATAATATTATAATTTAAAAACAGATGAGGCAAAAATGACAACATTGTGTGAGTCAAAAGCCTCGATAATATACATGACATAAAAAAAAACACAATGAGTCGGCAACCTTTTGTTGTAAAGGGGTCAAATATTTTATGTGGGGATTGGTGCGGGCCGCACTTGGGTCACATGTCATTACAGTAAACCTGATATTTGGTGACTTAGCAGGAGGGCCCGGGTTCATGGCGTGAGGTATGTCCAGGTCTTGGCGGCGGATGCGTCTGCCCACCTGCTGCGTGGCGGGCCGGATCAAGAGAGCCTGGTTGAGGGAGGCCTTTTAACCTTTCCAGACGGACTCTCTCGACTCATCACCTTGCACTGCAGTTGGAAGGATTGATTCATACGTCCATCACTCCTAAACACACTGACACGCAGATTCCTACCCTCCCCTCATACCTTTTTCCTTCCTTCCTTGTGGGAAATTATTTTCCTAAGGGCCTCCTGTATGGAGCTATTTTAAAAAAAAACAACGCTTATTGTATGTTTTTACGACATTTATTTTAGTTAATAAAATAAATCAGATTTTTGTGGTTGCATATGCCCTGCAAGTTTTCTTATATTAGCTTGCATTTTTTAAGTAGAGTTGCGTAGTATTGCGCCTAAATGTGAATCCGATAACCGAGAACAGTGTTTGTTTTCTCCAGTGGCGGCGTAGGGTAGATTGGCACCCGGGGTGGTTTTGTATTGAGCACCCCTACTTAAAATAAAACATCAAATACTAAACATGCTTATGAGACTTAATTTTACTAATATATTCGATCCCATTATCCTAATTTATTACCTCTCTCTTTCAGTTCATAAAAATAGAAAGATTGGTTAGTCGCGCTTGGCTCATTGTGGACCTTAAGTACGATTTTAATTATTTTAACTCTGAGCTCCTTTCACACGCAGTCACCAAAACACATATTGTTAAAAAAAAACTCAAGCCTCGATTACATTGAGTGAGTTTACAAGCTACTAGCCGGTGTACTCGCTATCTGCTAGTAAACTCGCTCAGTGTAATCATATAATTAGCTAACTAGCAGATTTTTACACTGAAGGAGTTTACTAGCAGATAGTGAATACTCCGGCTAGTAGCTTGTGAACTCGCCCAATGTAATCGAGGCTTAAGACATAGCGCTACACTTGGAACTTGGAACAGACTCAAAATAGCTCCATTTTACGATGAATCTGAGAAGCTCCAAAGTAGTCCATTGAATTGCTTCTTGGGCAGAAATGTTGTCGGCTTCCAATTGCCGCCTCAACCGTAATTCCCTAAAATAATGAATTCATTATTTTAGGGAATTAGAAATTATATTCGAAAAAAATAAAAATATAGTTGCGATGCGTTTCAAAATATGAATTAGTATCTATGCAGGTAGCTAGGTACAAGAGTAGGTAGTTATTTATTGATATGTCTTTAAAGAGGGGGATTTTGTGCATTCTTTGACTGTACGAGTGAGTTGTCGTTGTCATCCCCCGGTGCTTGGTACCCGGGGCGGACCGCCCCCTCCGCCCCCCCCTTACGCCGCCACTGGTTTTCTCGATAATTCAGAAATGAAAAAGCTTACTCACAAATGTATGTACTACCAAACATAGTACCTAAGTATTTGCTCAGTAAACCATTTTAACTCCTTGTAGTTTTCAGAAATATACCCATAGTAATACACCTTTTTTTTCCTTCAAAAGCCATTTTAAGTGTGGAACCTATCACTTTGCAAACCTATCATGTTGATTTGCAAGTCGCGCCTCCTTCGCTCCCTTTCTCACTCCCTTTCTCGCTCCCTTTATCGCTCCCTTTCACTCCGTTTTATATGATATCGTCCGTAAGTGCGTTGCGGCGAGAATCTTTCGGGCCACACCAAGACGCCTCGCGGGCAGCAGGTTGCCGACCCATGCTTTACACCAAGGCAACGTCACCAACGTACTGCAAGTTGGATATCCTCTTGTACTTCGTCAAACTGTATTAAACTGTAAAATATAAATATTTTTTTGAGTACCTAATATTCTGCAATCTACATAGCGTCTTTGTAATGCGCATTGCAAAAAATAATGAAGTTCTCCAGGCACTAATTTATTTACTCATTAGCTGATCCGACAAACGTTGTTCTGCCAATATAAATTATTTCTAGTGAATATTTTGGTTGTTAAATAAAAAATAATGAATGTATTGTAAGTGGGGACGGGATCTTTTGACAGAAAGGGGAATGGAGCGCTGTAGACCATGACCGCCGGTAAAAACAAAAAAAAAAACACCAACTTAAGTCGGAAATAAAGAAAATCAATTTGAATTTCGAAGAGCAATTGAGTGTATGATATTTTCTGTCAGTCCGTCTTTAGCCAACACAAAATAAGCTCGATGGTTTGCCCACGCGAGAACATGATGCCGAATGAAATATCAAAATGACGCGAAGCTTCTCGTGAATGTCTTGCGCATGTGTGGATGAAAGTTCGATAAGGCGAACGTAGTGCCATCTGTCGTTCAACAACTTAAATAATTTCTGTTCTGTTTGAAATACGAAAGACGGTTAAATTTTTTCATACAAAAATACTAAAATAGCGATTAAAAATTGAAGGGTGGAGGTGGGAGGGTTAAAAATTGGGATTAGGTATTTTTTTGTTTTTTCAGGTATGTTTTGTTTTGATGCCAAATAAAAAATAAAATAATAAAATTGTGAAAAAATAGTTTTTTTCTGGATAGGGACACCCTAATCATCTAACGGTATGGAATATACTTTAAACCCTATTCTCATACCTACCAAATAAACATTAAAAAAATCATAAAAATCGATCAAGCCGTTTCGGAGGAGTGCGACCACAAACACCGTGACACGAGATTTTTTATATATAAGACTAACGTTATAAGTACCTAGCTAATGCACAGAATAAGTTTAAACATATATTAAAAAAACAATTATAAACAGCGTAAACATACCAATATGATTCAAATTAACTAAAATTTACAACGAGACCATAGAAAACAAACGGTTAATAACGGTTTTAAAAAAAATACCTACGTGAAGTATGTTTGCTTATCATACTGTATATCACTATATAGTTCACCCGGCATGCGTTGCTATGCCATTTAATAAAGAAATTGTTTCTCCCTGCGTGTCCTTTCCCATTCGTCCCGTTCCCCTTCCGCCTCCCCTTCCTCTCCCGCGTCCCCTTCCCCTCCCGAGTAACCACTTCACCTCCTCCACCTTCCCTCTCCCTACTTCACTCCCCCCTTCCCCTGCCCAGCGAATCCCCCTCCCGAGTTCTCCTCCTGCCTCCCAGGTTCCCCTCCCTGGTTCCTCTCCCCACCCTTTCCGTGAACCCCCTATTAGAGTTCTCCTCCCCCCTCCCTCCTCCAGCATTCCATACATTCAGTCCCGGTACATCCAGTTTTCAAACAGCTCGCGTGCCACCTATTGCATTTTTTTTATAAAATTTTCATAATGCCAGAGCTCACCAGTAGTTTTATACAAACCTTGTCCTGACAATAAGGAACAAAAAAAAAATTATCCAATTTGGTGCAGTCGTTCGGAAGTTATGCGCTTACATACATTTCGCCGATTCATTTTTATTTATATAGATAGGTTTATATAGATAGAGATATTAACTACGACGCCTAAAATAAAATTTCCCGCAAATACATCAACATCGTTTCCACGGCAACGATTTGTTTTGCTTTTCGTCTTTATTTATTTGATGACTATACACATATAATAAATATAATATATTAATATTAACATTTTCATAACGCCAGATCTTACCATTATATTCAGCCCATGTTACTCGCAGATAATGTAACTTTCTATTGGTGAAAGAATTTTTAAAGTAGGTTTAGTGGTTTAGGCGTGAAAGCGTTAACAAACAAACTCATGCAGTTTCGCATTTATAATATTAGTATAAACAATATTTATAATTTTATAATGCCAGAGCTCACCATTGGATAGCAGAAAATGTGGCTTTCTATTGGTGAAAGAATTTTCAAAATCGGTTTAGTGGTTTAGGCGTGAAAGCGTAACAAACAAACTCACGCAGTTTCGCATTTATAATATTAGTAGGTATAGATAGGTAACGAATATAGCATATGCATTTGTGCATCGGTATAGGCTTCCAACAGCCCTTTGTCTTGATGACAACAAGTACATAACGATGCTTGTAAAATAAAATTGTTAAGAAGCTTACATCGTGTCTTATTCATCATGGTTCCAGTTCGATCGATGCATGATAACGCCAGTGTAATCCAAGTTTTAATTATTTTAAGTTATTTATTTTGACAGTTTTCCTGCCATAATTTGTTTATTTTGCTTTCACCTCATTTATTCGTTTGTCTACATATACTATTATTAAATACTCGTAGACATTTGGTGTGTTGCATATTGCACGTTTCTATCAATATATGATTCTTGATGATAATCTTAGATGTTTACTTGAATGCGATAACATTCCGATAACTATTTTAATAACATTCAGTATTTCAATAACAATGAAATTAAACAATTTTCCCCATGTCAAAAAATATACTACGTAACCAATTAAGCACGCTTTGGCTTCAAACTCTGAATTGTGAAATAATCATTAGATAATATTGTTTTTGTTTATTTTTTATTAAAGACTTTTTTTACAATGCGTCTAAACGAAACGCGCTTAAGTTATCATCTGTTTGAGTACTGTGCTGAAATCAACTAGGATGATCATGATAGACCTATAACCAGTGGCGGACTAACGGAGGGGGGGGGCGGAAGGGAGGGGGGGTGCGGAAGGGGGGAGGGGGGGGGGGGGGGGGGGGGAAGGGAGGGGGGGTGTGGAAGGGGGGAGGGGGGGGGGAAAGGAGGGGAAGGGGGGGGGGGGGAAGGGGCGGCCCGCCCGGGTCTCTGGTCATGGGGGCCTCCAAGCGTCTCCATGTTCCCTTGAACAAATCCTAAACAAGGCTTTAAGGCACCAGGACACTGTAAAAAAAATATTTTTTTATTTCATTTTCTTAAAGACGTATTTGTTAAGAATGATCACACCGCAGCATACAGCATTTTATATGAAACCGTTTGAAACAGTTTGTATGTTGAATTGGTTTACACTTTGTTTGTCTTCGGCAAAACTTTGAATGCATTTTTCACAAAACTTTTTTTAACATGTTTTTCAACCTGGTGGACAACATATTAAAAAAACTATTCATCCGATTTGCATGCACCAAGTCATAAACTGTTTGAAAATCCAGTGTCTATGGCACCACTTAGGGGAATTTTGATATCTAAAAAAAAGAAAAAATGGCCGACCAGCGAATTTTTTATGGAAAATTTTCATTGTTCATAAAAAAAATAGAAGAGGGCCCTTTATAAGAAAAATCCCTACGTGGTGCCTCAGTGACCGGATTATCGAACAATTTAAGACTCGGTTCATGCAAACCCGATGTACAGTTTTTCTAATATGTTTTCAACCAGGTTGAAAAACGTAGTATCGACAAAAACGCGTTCACTTCAGTTTTGATGAAGGATAATTCATCATACAAACTCTTTAAAACCGTTTCATGTAAAATGCTGTATCTCCGTCAATTTTACGAATTTCCTTAAAACATTTAGTGGGTGCATTATTAACAAATGCATCTTGCAGATAATGAACTTTAAAAAAATACAATTTTTTACAGTGTCCTGGTGCCTTAAAGCTTGTTTACGATTTGATCAATGCAAAGATATTGAAATATAAGAGATGTACTAACCGCAGTTTTTACTGGGTGCGACTGTTTCCTGACGTCACCGATATTGTTAAACAATACTACTGCACACGCACACCTTATAAAAATCAACTAAATGAATTAATTATTTCCATATTCAAACTATTCCCATTAGGAAGTAGTCCGTCGACATTCGGGCGGACATCATAGCATATCACTCACTTTTCAAAATATCTTTGAATCAAGGGAACATGGAGGCGTTTGGAGGCCCTCAAGGACCATAGGCCCGTGTGAACTGAATAAAAAGCTTGTAAAATTACATCAACTTCTTAATCTAAGAGGGGGGGGGGGCTCATTCAGCTTTGCCGCCCCGGGTCTCTGAAGGGCTCAGTCCGCCACTGTCTATACCTACCACCTACTGAACCTAACTAATATAATAATATTACAACATTTTGAATTACAATTTTTTGGATTATTAATATTATTATCCCGTTGTTATGATCACAACGACATAGCAGACACTATTATGAATATTATTTATACACAAAATTGAACATACTAATTTCAGTTGTCGGTGTATGGGTGCGGTTATTCCCAAAATTATTCAAGGTCAATAAACTTTTAATTTTCAAAATTGGAACTGAAAGTATAAATTATGACAGCCAAACGTTAAAGCAGTACCAAAATATTCTCTCTCTCTCTCAATCGACTCCCTACATAGCATTCCCAAAGTTGACGTAGGCCCTGAGGGAAATTATTTTCCTCAGGGTCTCCTGTTTGAAACTATTGTAAAAAAAAAAATCACAACAGAAAGTTAAAATATTTTTCCTTTTTATTTTGTGTCAAAAATTCATAGAACTATAAAACATATTTATGTATAATGCTAACATATAATGCTCTACCCACAGATCGAATTTAAAAAAGTGTACAAAAGATGTATCTATGGTCGTCTACCACTGAGAGTTTCTTCGTTTACCTCCTCTATGCAATTCGGGCATCTTAGAGACCTGCCTTAATAAATCCCTTCTTACAGCCCCAAACTTAACCCGCCTCACAATGTGGCCCAACCGGGTGGCGATATATAGTTCCCTGTCTTTGCACCGTACCTACAGCAGACAGTGTCGCTCGTCGCTCATGTGAGGTATCACACTCTCAGGCCTCGACCGTGTTATGTCAGAGGGTCAAAATATTCCCGTTTCGCAATAAAATCCAAATAAATGATTATTTTTTAACGTATCCGTAAACTAAAAACTGTTTTGAAAAGGTAATAAAATACGCTTTCAAATTTTATAATTCGAAATTAACATTTAATTTTAAAAATATAAAATTTTTGCATGCAAACATAAAAAAGTTTTAAAAATGGCTCACCTTATGTTTTCCAGCTAAAATGACTTATGACGAAAAAAAACATGTACATATTTTAATAGGAAAATGTATTATAAACGTTACTGTCAACTTGCTTTTCCGTCGTTTCAGGTAAAAATAATTCATAAAAAAATCCCAAAATTTCACTTTTATTTTCAAATGCGGTATGAAACTTTGGATTCATAAAGGAGTACATTTGAATTATTTTGCTGTTAATTTTTGGATTGCAATATAAAGTGTAATGTTTTCTCTTTCTAACACCGTTTAGATCATATTTCTGACGATGATAGTAAGGGAGACACAACGATTTGTATGAGACCTATATGATTTGTTCCGAAAACCGAACAAATAGACCTGACTGATTAAAAAAAAACCTCCACACGCCGACTAATACAGCAAATACCATCCTTTAATAACCAACCACTAACCAAGATTAATGGCGTTCGTAATAATGATACCGGAATAATTTTCCCGCTTCGATTTCTCAGTATCCATTTGAAAATGTTCACATTAGCGGCTCATCCCACCTCTCATGATTATTTTATTCCACGGACCTAACGAAAACTGCAGTTCTGTGGGTAGGGCTACCAATATCATGGTGGAACCCAAATGAATAAAATATCTCTTTTTAATTCTATTTTATTATTTATATTGTGCGTTATTTACCCATACAGAGTGTAACAGCACGTACCCGAATGATTTTAACTAGCGATTCTTGAGCATTTATGGAGTAAATAAGTAGTAGTCATTTTGCTTTCAGATGATATATTTTTTCATTTTTTTTAATCACATGTCGCTACACGCTACTGATCCCACACCTACACATCGCGACGGGATCATGCGTGTATTACCGGGCTGCTGGAACGAGACGCAATGCTTGTCAAGTGATCCGCTAGGCTATAAACGCGCTACTCTCCTGGCTAGGTACTCAGTTACGAAGTGTGATGGAAAAATATGTTTAATATTTTTAATTGAAAAAATATATATCACCGGATAACAAAATGACATGTACATTTTTACTCCAAATATGCTCAGGAATCGCTCGTTAAAATGCTTCGGGTATTATTTCTTTAGACTTATTTTATAGGTACATTAGTGGTGAGCAACCTGCAACCCGCGGGCCAAATGCCTGAAACCAAATGCCCAAAACCTGCAGCCCGCGAGGCCATTTCCTTTGGCCCGCGAGCCTCTTCGTACCTACGACACTTGGCTAAATAAAATATCAAAAATAATCACGGTTTCAGTTCTGTTTTGCAAAAGGGTTTAGCTGAAAACTTTAGAATTTCTTTGAGGTTTTGAATCAGTCTTTTAAAATAATAAGATTTTTCTTACGTATTCTTATACAAAAACGTCGTAAAATACCAAAAATTTTCTTAACTAAATTTTGTTTAACTTTCCAAACGGAAAATTAACGGTTGCCCAAAACTGCAAGTAGGGAGTTTTAATGACATTTAATATTACAAAATGTTAAAAATCGTCAGCATTTATTGTTTTTTTTTTAAGACTTAGAAATTTTGGTCTGCGGGGGTATGTTTTTGTGATCTATAATAGTTTTTTTTTTAAGAAAGACAAACATTCTCGGCAGTGGTAGGTAGGTACATATTCAACCTGATGAAAGATCACCATTAAAAATTGAAATGTTGCTTTAAATGGCTTTAGCCATGTTTAATGGACAGATCTGAATAGCCAGGTATTTCCCCCCTTTCTCTTCCCCATGTTCTTCTTCCCATCTCCATCGCCTCACACTATCTTCAGCGTCATAACAAACCCCAGCCAAAGCACCACATATAAAGAGGATTTTCTCGCTGACAAATAATTAGTCCTAGTTGTTTGAATTCGCCACCAAATCGGCGAGTATCGCCATTTTGAATTTTCGACATTTTAACGGTTTCCACACCGACTCCCGGCCAGTTACTTATTAGGTGCCTTCGCTTACTCGTTGGCTGATCATTCAACCCGACTATGAAGAACGGCTTTATAAAAATTAGACAATTCGTAGTCAAAGTTTACTTGAGTTCAAACACTTGGGCCTAAACTACCTTCACTATTATTTTATTTGCTAAATACCTATTTTTCAGTTCAATTATTGTATTCAGAAGATAATGAATCCTTTGGTATGTTTGCATCTGGCAACCCTGGCTGTGGGAAACAAGCAACAACGTGTGGTGTTTAGACAGAATGAGTTTCCAGTTACGACATTGCACACTTCCAGAATAAGTTATAATGGACTATAATGTGCAATCTAAACGGAATCTCGACTAATTTACCGACTCAACAAATTATTTATGGGAGGCATGCTGATCAAACATTCACTAAAAATAAACCTAAAGGATCTAAAAATAATAAATTCTTACATTAAATTATGGGATCATAAACAAAATACATATTTTAAAACATTCCTTTCAATTTTCTGGCTATGCTGACCCCGATACCAAACCATAAATGTCTCGTAAAATGTTTAGATTTTTTAATTAGTAAAATTAAAATTTATTCCCGATTAGTGGATTAATTAATCATTAAAAAACGCACACACACATAAGGGCTATTATGGGATATTAGGGGTTGCGTAATAAAATTATAATATAATCTTAGAAAATGGAATTTTATACAATTTCACAATCAATTAAAAGTGGCATCCGAAAAACTGATCCAAGGTGTTGACTTTTGCCATTATCTCGTTAACTGAGGACAATTTACCAAAGTCATATTACGATATTTTGGTATGTCATGAGTTAGCCTATCAGCCCTCCAGGGGATAACGTTGACTTTTGGGACACCCTGTATATTTATAATATTTATGTATAAAAGAGTGTCCCGATGTGGGTTAGTTTTTTATAAAAATATACAGTTTTATTCCGAGATTGATGAAATTTTTCATATTTGACCTTCAAAACAAGAGGAGGATCACTCTCTTCACGAGATTTCGAAAAATTACCCAAACCCCTCACCTGCCACTTACAGCAGAAATCGGATACTTATTGACGAAATTTTGACCACTGGACATTCAAAATAAGACGCAAATTACTGTCTAGATCTGATTTGTAACAACTCTGTGTAAAGCCCGGGCAACGCCGGGACATCAGCTGGTGTACCTACAAGAGGAACCTTTTGACCTCTCCAGCAAGGCTCTCTCGGAACATCGCCTTGCACCGCAGTGAGAATGACAGATTCATAAGTTCGTCACTCTTGGACACATTGACCCCCAGATTCCTCTCACCCCTCGCACTGTCTTTTTCCTTCCCAGAACTTCCTCTCCTTTTTTCTCTAAAAAGACCCTCCTTACAGCATCCCCAAATATGACATAGACTCTGAAAGAATTTTTTTCGTCAGGGCCTCCTGTATCCAGCTATTGTAAATTTTTTTTTTTAAGTTGCCGGTAACCCGGGCGTTTATTAACATCAATAGTTATTTACAGAAATGTGCGCTACCCGACTCACTAGACAATATCTGTTCTGAGCCGGGTAGCAGTATATATCATTACATATATTCATAAAGATTAAATTAAATAAAAATACAAAAGATAATAAATAAAAAAACAGAGTACAAAAGAAAAACTTAAATAAAAATTCAAAATATAAAAGAAAAAAACTTAAATATAATGGATCAATTTGTCGTGAGATGGGAAAATGCAGAACAAGCCTGTGAAACTGAGTATCTTTTCGAGAAAGAATTTCTGTTTATTTCAAATATAGAATTTAAAAATGTTTAATCAAAGTCATCCGAAGTAAGTAAAAATTGAGTATTCTTCGGGCACACGGAAACGTCCACAACACACTTCCATCCTTGTCTCTTTGGTGTTTTCAAAGTGGCACTCTAGGCAGAACCCGTCTTATATTATTATAAGTACATATAGTATTTTATAACCGCAGCAATAATAACTCGCGGCTCGCTAGATTTATGGATCCTTGTTTTGTTTTCCTCCGATTCCAAGAAAGCTTTGTGGTAATTGGCTCATTGTGCAAGACTGCTCGGTGCATTGTAGGTAGGTACATTTTGCAACGCACATTTCTGTATCGGAAAAGCTTTATGACTAATACCTTCAATTACAAGTAAACAAATATCTTCAATATTATTTATGTAAATATTTGATAAAAAAAATTAGGTTCATTGAATAATTGAATGCTGGAGGGAAAATATGACCATAATACTTCCTGTGTTCCTGATGGTTCCATGACAGTTAATCCGCCGACAATAGGCCACTTGCATCACATTTAAAAAAAAATCCGGTTTAGCAAATATTCTAAGACATTCAGTATTTTTTTTCATCGTATTTTTGAAACCCTGGCGATTTTTTGAAAATTTCAATCCGAAAAATCAGACCATTTTTTATAAACCGGAAAGACGGGACAAAATTTTATGGGTGCGAAAAAACGATAATTACATAGCCGAAATCATTTAAAAAAATAACGTTTTCCACACGAATGGCACAGGAGAATAACGAGGCATACCAAAAATATTACATCTATATTACTAATTCCAATGTAACATACTTGTACTTGTAAATTATAATAATAATAAGAATATTATAAAATTTGATTTTGTTAAAATCAACACCATTACCATTATACCTCTAAAACACATGCAGACAGTATAAATGTACGGGGTTCTCTTCACAACATCTGTCAAAAGGTCAAACCAAATGATAAGTTCGCAGAGAACAAACAATAAATCTAGTGAACGTTAAATGTCAAATTCAAAAATAAAGTCTGTCAAATAAGAGTAGAAAATTTAAAAACTTGAAATACTAAATTTGTAGACTGGCAACACCAATTTAACTGTCAAATATTGAAGAGCAATGACATTGAATGTATAGAACACAAGAGCAATGACACTGAATGTATAGAACACAGTAAACCACATTTTAAAAAACATTTTTTCTTCATGACATATATTTGATTAAATGGTGATTTATAAAGTGATCTGCTTTAACTTAATTTAACATAAATTTGAATTTAACAATAGATAGAAAGGAAGAATCACTAATGGTAAGTTTAGTTACACTAATTTTAGATCTGAATGAGTTAAATACATTCAGATCTAAAATTAGATACATGATCTAAAGCCCAGGCAACACTAGGTACTTTATCTAGTATTAAATAAATGTGAGCAATTTCTAAACTGTGCTTTATATTTTATTACATTATAATTATTCTTCATTATGTTAACACAAAATTGCAAAGGTATAATGTGCAATTCTAATTTTGAGATCGGCGGGTAGATACCTAGTATAGATAGTAGATATATAGTATAGATATACTGCAACGAAATAATATTTTTTCCACTATTATGCCTTTTTAATTTTGTTATTTATTTATTTAAAAATAAAAAAAAACTGTACATTTCTAAAAATTGCACATTATACCTTTGAATTTATTTAAAAATAAAAATAAAACTGTACATTTCTAAAAAAAATACTATCATTTTCGTAATCTTAGTAAAAAAATCTATCCACACGTTTTTTTCAATTCGTCATAAAATCCATGCAAGTGGCCTATTGGTCCCCCGGCGTACTTACAAGTATATATATACAACGTGCAATCGCTTTAGGGAAAATACGTTATACCTAATTACACAAAACATATTAAATGTAAAAATCTATATGTAACTAAAATACAATAACCTGTTGATAATTGCCAACTGTCAATTCAATTGGCTTAGCAGGACTTGTTTGTATGTATTCTCTATTATTTCAAAAAAAATAAAAAATAAATAATAAATTATTTAAAATTTAAAAAAAAATAACTAAGTGACCCCGTAGGGATGTGCAGAGAGAATGTATCACCGAATAACAAAATAATAAAACATATTTTCTTTCAAATACATCAAGGAAAAATCTGTTTTTTTGTTTACTGTGTATATACCTACCAGCGCATAAGTACGAAAAAATCGACACTGTGTAAATTCCTTCTATATTCATACCAACTTATTAGTATTTTTGAAGTCGAACTGAATATTTTTACGTTTGAAATTGGTAAATAATGCACAAAAAAATATAATTTTATAGTAAATATCATTTCGGGGAATCATTTGTCGGGGGATCAGCTGTCGAGTCACCGTTTCTGATATCCCCTTAGGCTAATTTGTTCGCTTTTCGGAACGACTCGTATAGGTCACACAGAAATCGTTGTGCCTCCCTTACTATCGTAGTGAGAAATATGATCTAAAAAATATGAAAAGATGAAACATCGCGCTATAACAGTATTCAAATCTAAATGTAAACCAAAAAATAATGAAAATAAATAATAAAAATAAAAAAAATAAAAAAAATAAAAAAATTTTTGAAGCTTTGTCAATTTTTTATTAGATAATTATTTTTGCATTAAATGACAAAAAGTGAGATTTTTTGAAGCTTTGTAAATTGTTATTTTTATAATAAATTTGCCAATTAAAATACGCGTGTTTCATTAACAGTAATTTTAGTTAGAAATATATACGTTTGTTCTAACGGGAACCATTTATTGGAAAACCTATAATGGATGCTAGAAAGGATGGATTCACACTTCCGTCCCTCCTGGACACACAGATTCTTACCCACTCCTCATACCTATTTCCTTCCCAGAACTTCCTCTCCTTCCTTTCCTTAAAAACCCTCCACACATAATGATGACATAGGCCCCCAATAGGAAGGAAAAACTGAGCGTGGATATTCGTACTAAAATATATAAATCAATTAAAGGTTTATTTGGGTAATTTTAATTGCAATGTATAGGTACCTATATTATTATTTTTTTTAAAATTATTTTTACAATACTATGCCTCTTTTTTAAATAATTCCAGTGTATTTATTTTTTCACAATGCGAACAATGTAAACAAAATAAAATAGATAATGGTGGCACTTCATTTGGCCTTGCATATTTGTGATTGCGTAGTTAGCGTTAAAAAAAAACACGCAAATAAAGACAAGAAGTGTTACCGTCCACACATGGAGTCAAATAGTAAAACCAAAATATGTTTGCCATTTAGAACAATTTGATAGGAACATTTTTATTATATTAATAAAAATATTTTAACTTTGATTCAGCCGTACAATTTATTGTTTACTGCCCAAATTTTTTTTTTATTATTTGACACATTTTAAAAAAAATACAATTTCGTGGTTAAACTGTAATTTTAGAAAATGTTTCACCTTTAATCAATTATTTTTTCTCTTTCAAAATCTGTTTACAAAATACCAAAGGGTTTCATGGCAAACTTTTGTTTATCAGTTTTGAATAAGTTGCCCAAAATTGTAAGTATTTTTAATTTTGTTTATCATTTTATATTTCAGAATGAAAATGGAAATATGGTTTTTTCTAGGATTTATAAAATTTTCACATCATATAGGTTTGCGACACCACCGACTGTAAAGTTAACCATGTCAAGTTGTGTTTACCCTACCCACTGCGGCCCACGAACAAATTAAACTAATTGGCTTTCCGGGTAAAAAGGTTGATCATCACTGGTGTAGATAGTATATTTGTTTTTTTTTTCTATTTGACTCTAACGCATGTTTGGTATATGCTTTGTCAAATATACTGTGCATGCATGGCGATGTTTCCAAAGTGAAGTACCACCATATGATATGCCAAACGCGACATAAATTCAAAATTTTCAAAAAATTCAAAATCATTTTGCACAAAATACAAGTACAAAAGCTTCCTATTTCTTACAGCTAACCCAACAAAAATATATAATATTTATTTACTCAGAAGGTAAATTATGGACAAGCCGCCGCATGTCGCTACACTTTAAATAGGCATAAAATTTGAAAAGTAAACTACTTTTAAACTTAATTATCACAAGAACCATCGGTTTCAGTCGGGATAGACGGAAAAATAAGCATTAAAATTCGATTTTCATTAATAGTTTAAAAATCACCATCTCCATTACGGCCAAATGGTTTTTTTTATATGGATTTGACATTTGCGAAGTTTCGTTTCAAACTAAATCATGAATTGCTTAATTTATCTAAACTAAGAACCTAGTAACCTATTTTGTGTTCGTAAATAGTTGTTTCTTGTAATAATTGTTGAAATGAAGTATAATATCCGTAATCTGTGCTAAAAAATGCGGCGGCTTATCCATAAATGATTTTTTTTTCTGTGGCGGGGTGAAGGAATATAAAATTTATAATTATTTTATTTATGTTCTATGAATTTGAAGGGAAAACGTTCGGATTATGGGCGAAATTCCTAAAAAATAAAACTAGTTATCTTTATACTAACTTTGGGCCGGGGAATCCGAATCTGAAAGAATTAGGTTGGGGCAAGCAAATATAAACTGAATTACACGACTGCAAAATTTTGAATTCATACACAGTTTACAGGTAATTTTGACGTTTTTGACGCTCTCAAAAATGCCATAGAAAAAAACCAAAGATATTTTATGTTCAACCGCAGAAAATTAAATGATGCCATAAGCAATAATATCAATAACGTAAAACTTTCAGACACGATACTTCCTCACATGATAATTCATCACATAACTCACATTAACCTGATGAATTATAACTATCTCAAGCATAGGCACAATAACCACCAATCAAGTAGTTTAGCGGCTACGCTAGGTTTGTGTAACATGGTTTGTGATACAAAAGAAAGTGCCCCCTTCGTAGCGCCTACTCGCGTCAAGGCAAGAAAACATTCCAGTGTTCAAGTAGTTTAGCGGCTAAGCTAGGTTTGTGTAACATGGTTTGTGATACAAAAGAAAAAGCCCCCTTCGTAGCGCCTACTCGCGTCAAGGCAAGAAAACATCCCAGTTTTCAAGTAGTTTAGCGGCTACGCTAGGTTTGTGTAACATGGTTTGTGATACAAAAGAAAGTGCCCCCTTAGTAGCGCCTACTCGCGTCAAGGCAAGAAAACATCCCAGCTTTCAAGTAGTTTAGCGGCTACGCTAGGTTTGTTTAACATGGTTTGTGATACAAAAGAAAGTGCCCCCTTCGTAGCGCCTACTCGCGTCAAGGCAAGAAAACATCCCAGCTTTCAAGTAGTTTAGCGGCTACGCTAGGTTTGTGTAACATGGTTTGTGATACAAAAGAAAGTTCCCCCTTCGTAGCGCCTACTCGCGTCAAGGCAAGAAAACATCCCAGTTTTCAAGTAGTTTAGCAGCTAAGCTAGGTTTGTGTAACATGGTTTGTGATACAAAAGTGAATAAAATTTATAAAAAATATATGCTGAAATTATAAACATGTTTTTTTACGTTATTGATATTATTGCTTAATGGCAACACTTAATTTTATGTGGTAATATGTAATATCTTTGGTTTTTTCTATGATATTTATTGTCAGAAAGCATCCAAAATGGCCTGTTATATTGTGTGTGAATTCAAAATTGTACAGTCGTTTAACTCAGTTAATATTGCCGAGTGTAACCTAATTCTTTCAGATTCGGATTTCCCAGCCCAAAATTAGTATAAAGATAATTAAATTTCTTCTTTCGGAGTATCGCCCATAAAAAGATGTGTCATTAATTTATTGCAGATTGTTTGTGTAACGAAAATTTTTAAGTCGTGTAATTCAGTTTATATTTGCTTGCCCCAACCTAATTCTTTCAGATTCGGATTCCCCGGCCTAAAGTTAGTATAAAGATAACTAGTTTTATTTTTTAGGAATTTCGCCCATAATCCGAACTTTACCCATTTGAAGGAATTACTAAATTGTCTAAAATGTTGTTCGTTTTAAACTGACAAAACACCCTAAAAAATCCTTGTAATTATCTTGATACTATTTATGTATCTACCTTATTTAGTCTTATGTATTATATCATCAAACTTACTAATTTCGGTTGTATGTTGTTTGTCCTCGTAAAATCTGGTTCAACGAAATCAATTGAATTTAAGTGTCATATTCAAAATTGGAGCTAATTGTGTGAAGGATTCAGACAAGCAATATGGTAGGTAGGTACCTACCTTCAATATAATATTTTAACAAAAATTATTTTAATTGTCGTTTTGATTTTTATTTATCTTTTTAAAAATTTGAATTATATTATTCCACGATTTTTCACGGGTTATTGGGTCTGTGCTAGTTATTTCATATTGTTTTCGGCATTCGCCGTCGAAAGATGTTCTTGGCTATCAGTTCAGTAGACGAAGAAAGAGAAGGCTAATTTATATTTGAATGATGAGAAAGTTGGCATGTTTCAAAATAATTATCCAACATTTTTTCGAATTTAAATTCCGTCACATATTTAATGAACCCACCAATGCAAATTAAAAATTGCGCCTACTTATTATATATTTTGCTGTAACGTGTATCTAATATAGATGTGTATGTAGATGTTACTATTAGTTATCGGTAGTTTTAATAATACAGGCTTTCCAAATTATATATTTTTAATAATTACCTTGTTATTTTTTTATCGCGCTGGTTGGAATAAAAAGATGCAGGGAAACATAATTAACAAGGATTTCACGAATGGTATCAATGTTGCTGCATCATTGCGATCGACTAGTGTTCAAAAAATGATGTTGTCGCCTTCGTGTATTTACGTCCAAACTCTGGACGGTCTGGGGCCTGGTGCTCTCGCTTTCCCCATTCCCTGAAGCATTTCAGATCTCGCCCGATAATCTATGCAGGCCACCATTACTGCTGCTTTCACAATCTTTTTATATCACTGTTGATGTTCGTCTGCTTTTATTGTTGTGTTATTGTTAATCCGCTATGGGCCAGGGCTGCCAGCGAGTAGCTATCAGCAGTGAGCAGAGCCCGCTGACAGTTGGGCGGGTCACCGGCTGCGGGCAGCGGGCAGCGGGCTGCGGTAGCGGACGGTGGAGATCTTGTAATTGCTAATCCGGGACTATTAATACGTTGCTCTGCATAATTTGGGAGAAAGATATTAAACTGTTTGTTTACACCGTTTGAATCAGCGATTCTCAAACAGCCCCTTTGATGCCACGAACACTTCTGCAAAGCCCACGACTCCAAGGCGACCCTATTATTTTGATTATTTTGTATTCAGAGTTCCTAACTGGGTAATAAGATGATTCTCGATCAAAAGTAAATAAAATTTTCGGTAGGTTAGGTTAAATTAGAAATTAATTTTGGCTTTAAGGCTTAAGGAATAATATTATTTTTTTTTTTTTTTTTTTTATTTAATATAGATATATAGTACAGTGGTTTTATATATATTACATATCGGTACACAAATTATTATTTAAAATTGCAATCTCACCAAAGAAGAAACTGGTTCTTGTGCTTGATGAGCGAGTTACACTAATTATTACAGAAATAGAATAACATTATGCAATGGTAAGTATATAATGGAAATTGAAACTTCTGGATTATCTAAGTGTAGGTGTACATCCATGGGATATGGTTACAATGGTTACATACTAAAATATTGTGCACTTAAGAGAAATTCGAAAAGTCTAAATAAAATAGAGATGAATATAGATTGATAATATAAAGAAAGAAAGAGAAAAACAGGTAATTAGTAAGTTAATTATTCCTGATGAAGTGTAGCTTCAGTTTGATTTTCAGTTTATTGATGTCTTTGGTTTTTTTTATTTCAATCGGAAGGTTGTTGAAAAACTTTATTCCTAAATAAATATAATTGTTTTGCATTAGTTTGGTATTAAATTTTGGTATTTTGAAGTTGTCTTGATATCTTTTTGATTGATGGGTTTCAAATTTTTTGATGATATTATCTTTGTAAATTTGGATAATTGCATTTTTCTTGAAGATATTCTCTACTCGGGGCACCGTGAAATCGGCGAAAAGCGTTTCTGTTGGATAAATGGAGGGTTTCTTTAGGATTACTTTAATGATTAACTTCTGGATCACTTTGATCGGAGTTAGAATATTGTTGTATGACCCCCCCCATCCAATAATTCCATATTGAATTGATGACTGGATTAGTGCATAGTATACTCTTTTTAGATTGTTGAGTTTTAAAGTATTTCTTAATCTTATGAATATATATATACATTTTCTGATACGCTTAACCAATTCGCAGATATGGCTCTTCCACTTCATATGTTGCTCTATTATCACTCCGAGATATTTAATTTCTGATACTGATTTCAATGTTGAACAGCCTTGAATACATGTTATTTTATTACATTTGTTATTGTGGATAATTATTTTAGTGTTGGGGATTCTTTTTAGTTTGTTGATTGAGAAGTGTATGTAGTATGTTTTGTTAGTATTCAATGAGAGAAGATTTGTGTCAAACCAATGTTTTAAGGTGTTCATGCTATTATTTGCTTGTTCGTTTACTCTATTCCAGTCGATCCCATTCACTATGATAGCTGTGTCATCGGCATATGATATTATGTCTGCGTTAAGTGGTAGTTTAAAAATATCGTTGACATAAATTATAAATAGTAGGGGGCCAAGGACTGTGCCTTGAGGTATCCCGAAATTACTTGTTAGTGGTAGACTTAGGGAGTTGTTTATCTTGACTACTTGTTGTCGTTCAAATAAATAGCTTTTAATCCATTTTAGAGCTTTATCGTTTATCCCAACATAGTTTAATTTTTTAATAAGTTTATCATGAGAAATACTATCGAAAGCTTTTTTAAGATCTATGAAGATTCCGAGGCATTTTAAAGATTTGTCTAATGTGTTCTGAATAATGTTCGATAATTTGGCAATCGCATCTTGAGTACTTCTATTTTTCATAAATCCATATTGGTTGTCGTGAATTATGTTATTTTTGTTAATAAATGCAGTCAATCTTTTTTTGATGATTTTTTCAAAGATTTTGGCAATGTTTGAAATCAGTGATATTGGACGATAATTTGTCACTTCTTCTGGGTCGCCAGATTTATGGATTGGAGTGATGATGGTTTGTTTATATATCGTTGGAAATATTCCGCTTTGAAGACTAATGTTGATTAAATGTGTTAATGGTTTTGAAATATGTTTTTTGATAGTTTTCAGTGTTTCGACAGTAACTCCATCGAAACCTGGTGCTGATCTTCCCTTCATGCTTGTAATGATTTGTTCGATTTCCTGGGCTGAAGTAAGGGGAAAAATGTCAATTTTATTTAAGATATTGACGTTAATGCTCTGTTCGTCATTAGACGGTATTTTTTGTATTTGATTTGCAAGGTTTTTGCCTACATTTGCAAAAAAGTTGTTAAATATGTTAGCGGCAGCTGATGGATTTTCTTCGCATCGTATTTTGATATTGTTATGTATAATACTGTGTATTTTATTTTTTTTGTGTTTTTTCTTATCAATGATTTCATTTATAACATGCCAGACTTTTTTTGCATCGTTCTCCGTAGCTTCTAGTTTTCGCCGAAAATAGTTTTCTTTTGTGTTTTTTATTAAATACGTAAGTTTGTTTTTGTATGCTTTTAAGTATTTTTTTAAGGTTTCGTTTGTAGGTTGTCGGATTAATTGTTTGTATATTGCTTCTTTGTGTCTGATTGATACAATTAATCCAAAAGTTATCCATGGTTTAACTGGTTTGAATTTTGATGATTGTTTTCTGGAATCAATAGAATGTGCAGTACTTACGTGCATTGATAATTTTTTTTCAAATAGTTCTTATATTATATCTTTAAAAGTGATGTGTGATGAATATTTTTGGTTAATATTTAGTTTTATTGCCTAGCAAAGCAATGTGCTCTAGTCTCTAATGCGAATGGACAGAAATTTTGTTTACGTTAACGAAAAAATCGAGTAGTAGACAAATTTGGCGAAAAAATGTCAATTGTCGGATTATCGGGTATCAATGCTCCGTTCCGCCATATGGACTAATTTTTGTTGTTTTTTTACGTGATGTTTACTTCTGATGCATTTAAGTGCACCAAGATAACAATGAGTTTAACATGATTTAATGAAAAAATCGTGCAAAAGTCGAATTTGACGAAAAATATCATTTTGTGTACGAAATGCCTAGGGGTCGCTCTTAAACCCTTACATAATGCATCCTGTGATATAACCGCAATATTCCATTATTTTATTATCTGCTAAGAAATTGTTTGGATAAATATTTTCACCAGACAGCATATTTTTACAGAAAAAAACTAAGATATTGAAATTATATTTTTATGTTTTACGTGTATTCTCAATTATTTCTTCCGCCCCGGGTGCCACCCATGTTTGCTACGCCACTGCATGCAATACCGCAGTATATATTCAACACCGCGATATTGCGGTATCGAACATGTAATACTGAAAAATTTGCGATATTGCGAAATTATTGTCAAACAGAAACTAAATGAACGGTCAAAGTCCAAAGTCAGTAATAAAATGTACAGGTAAAGCAACACGAGAAGGTCCACCGTTTATTATTTATTTCGTTACCTATTATGTTTATTTTTTATTATTTTTTATGAAAAATGAAAGTGAATGAGATTAAATGTATTTTTCCTCTCATCTTAGGGTTCCATGCCACTCAGAATCAAGTCAACTCAACGCCTGTTTGAAAAGTCATTAAAAGCCATGACAAAAATAATTTTAAAATAGCCGATAACCCTAACCTAACGTAACCCATTTAACCAATTTTCTTTTTTCATCACTTTTAATGACTTTTCAAAGGAGGTTCTGAGTTGATTTCATTCTGAGTTGTCCGGTCACCCAACTGGCCACATCACATAAATGATAATAATATTTTTTAAAATTCATGTCTAAAATGTCATGCAAGGCTCAGGGGCCGTTTTTAACTCTCGCATCTCCGCTCGACGTTCAACAACTTCAACTTTACAACGCCGAAATTCCTCATTCCGGCTCTGCTCGAGGCATTCCATTGACTTTATTTGCATAATATGTCTGTCTCCGACTTCAACTGCCACTGTCAGTAGGTACTGTCACTGTCAGCCATCGATCTGTCAGGGTTCAACCCTAACAGCGACTTCAGCTCGGCTCGGAGCACCGCCACCGGTCTCTCGCTCGGAACATTGTACTGTACGATGCTATTTTTATCCCCGCTCGAATTAATGTCCTAACATAAATCATTATCCGCTTACCAGTAACAAAGGGGATCTGTTGTAGCCGGGATGCTGCGTGAATCATCGGGATCTAGGGACGCAATCAAACCACCAAGTTTCTTGTACATATTATGAATTATTATGAGACCGGAGTTTCACCAGTCGAGGTCTAGGTTTCTAATTCAATACCATTAGAATAACGGAATAAAAATATAATAAAACACATATAAAACTTATTTGCACTTAATTTATTTTTGACCATAACCGGTTTCAGCCGTTTAAAGCCATCAAAATTTGGTAGAAATGTTTCTTTAAGCCTCGACGACACACGGCGAGTTTACAAGCTACTATCTGGGAAATTCACTATCTGTTAGTAAACTCGCCCAGTGTCATCGTGTTACTTGCTAACTAGCAGCGACTAGCAGATTGTTGACAATCTACGAAAAAAAGTTGAAAGGTCGTCGCTTGCTCGTGATTGGTTTATTTATGTTTCCAACATGGCTTCCAATGAACAGCTGATTTCGACTGTCAAACATCTGAAGAATTAGTTCACGCAGGCGTCGTTATTCTTGTTACTGGCGCTAGCAGCGGCCTTAGTTTCCTACTCTTCTGAGCGAGTGGACAGTTTTGTGTGTCATCATGACAATCTCACTCGCCGATTTACCCGCTTTTAAAACTTAGTAGATAGTAGCTTGTAACTCGCCGTGTGTCATCGAGGCTTTAGTAATCATGAGTAGGATGAACTAACGCCTCAAATATTTCAGTAAACTGAAAAACGCATTTGAATATCTACAGTGCTACGGAATTCGTTGAACAGACGATATTTTTTAATCCTTCGACCGACACCTAAAGAAATGGTTTATGATTATAGAACGCCACACTACTGCAAACATCTGTAAAATAAATTACACACGGACAGAAATAACAATTTACATACGACCTAACCCAAATAAAATAAAATATTAAAATTCTATTAAATTTAACTTCAAAAATAGGATTGACAGGGTTTACCACTTTACTTCATCTCTTCCTACATTAATAAGATATCTCTCTTTGTAGGATTTACCAACACTTCCAATTTTTTTTAAATACATATATAAATAAATACCTTTAAAAAAATACCTTTCTATTTTAATTGTGTTAAAATTAATATGTTTTTAATCTTAAATCATCTTTTAACAGTGATATACATTTATGTACCTCTAAGCCTGTCTAGACACAGGTATATCCTGGTGAGACAGGCATCGAAAAACCCCATGTAAACATACTTTATATAAATAAATAAAAATCAAACATTTAAGAAAAACATTTTACTGGTTAGTTAAAGTAATTCTTAACTATGCCTAGAAAAAAATACAAATACTATAAATACGTACTTGTCGATTGATAGTTGAGTCAGAAGCCGTAAAGCTGTCGGACATAGTAAACAAATAAGTTGCTAACAAACTACGCCATGTTTACTCCACTATTTTTTATGTATCCTTAATTCTCTGTTTCCGCACAGGCAACATTTAGTCTTACCGGTATTATTTTAAGTTTTCATTAATCCCTGATAAGTGTTTCTAGGTTCAATTCTCATATTTTTTGAAAAAAAATACAAATTGTTATTAGTTTTTTTTTTTTTTTTTTTCTGGTTTTCTTTAGGACAAATTTCAAAATTATATGGAAGTTTAAAAATTAGAAGAGATTAGATGTTGAATGCGGGGAGGCAGTTTTAGACAAGGCTTGATAGCAGACAGAATATTTGTTTATATAGGGACAAGTAAAAAAATATGTGATCTAAAGTTCCCTTGGAACATGCATTTTAAAAAGGTGAGAAGGATCGGAACAATATCCAATTCTTATTCGAATAAGTGAGGAAATTTCTTTTTTGTAAAAATGAGGGGATTGTTGAAACCACGGTTTTAGTGGGATACCTAGTCCTACAGTTAAAAATACCTTTTTTTAACCTCGCGTTGTTAATAAAATATTTATTTTAATTTATTCAGACGCCCAAAAAGCTTTTCTATACAATACAGTACATTTCCTCCAATACAGTAGGTACATTTAATTAAAAATTACAATTATTAAAATTTACAATGCTGAAAACTTAATAATTTAAAAATTAAAATATAGTTGACAAAATGTAGGTATAGGTAAAGCAACTTAAGTAAGTTGGAAGCAATAAAAATGCTTAGAATTGATGTATCTATTGGTCTATCTGTGCGAACGTCAAGCGTCGCCCACTAACCCGATAAGCCTCTCTGTCTTGCTTACGCCCACTTATTGTAACGAGTTAGAAGAGGGCAAGTGTTTACGACACCCCTTGAGGCTGCACTTACGGGTGTCCTATTCATTCGGTTCGCAAATTGATTTAAACATACATTCACCTACATATCGCAAGTGACATAATTACAAAATTTTAAATAATAAATAGTTTTCATTATTTTTAATTCGAATCTTGATTTACAGAGTGTTTGTAAAGTGTGCAAGTTTAATATTTATTACGACACCATGGAGTCCTGTTACGAAATGGGACGTGGCAAATCACTGAATGGACAATCTCGTGAAATTTTATTCCGCGTGTTTAATTATTTTATGCATAATATAAAAAACGGTGGTCAACTTTTAAGCATAAATGACTTGAATGAATTGACGTCTAAGGACATTGGAGTATCACAGACAAGTAGGTATTCAACAGTTAATCTTTTGTACCCTTGTGTTAGTAATCTGTTATATTTTAGATAATATATGTATAGATAGTTGCTGATAATGACTGATACATAATTAAATAATTACTGTTGCTGATGATTGCTAACACATAATTATAAAAATTAAATAACCCATAAGCAGCCAAATTTTTAAGCACAGATTATGGAAATCACACTTCATTTCAACAATTACTACAAGAAACATTATTTACGTTGGTACACGAAATAGGTTATTAGGTTCTTAGTTTAGGTAAACTAAGTAATTCATGCGTATTGAGTTTGAAACGAAACTTTACACATGTCAAATCCGTACAAAAAAATGGCGGCAATGGAGATGTTTGATACGGGAAATTTTTAAATTTGAATGAAAATCGAATTTTAATGCATATTTTTTCCATCTATCCCGAACAAAACCGATGTTTCTTTTGGTAATTTTTAAAAGTAGTTTGCTTTTCAAAATGTATGCCTATTAAACCTGTAGCGGCATGTGGCGGCTTGTGAATTATTTTCTTTATAAAATATTAAGTAAGTATGTATATTAAAATAAATTAATCTTTTAGTTCACACAATATTTTTTTTACCTTGTCGTTATTTATGAATACTCGTTTGAATTCAATCCTGAAGATTATCACATTTAGTTAATAAACTTTGTTTTTCTTCCTAATCCTTCAGTATTTCAATAACAATGTTGTAAAACGACATTAGTTTTATGTTACCGACTTCAACACGCTTTGGATTCGAATTCTCAATTGTGAAATAATTATTAATTGTTTTTTTTAAAGCCTAAAGCCTGTGGCTTTAAAGGAAAATATTCGTCGAGAAATCAGCTCAATTGAACCAAGTTTACTGCTACGTGTGGCGCAGAACACAAGGCTTCGTTTTGAACAGTGTGTGCAACTCGATGGAAGACATTTGGATGACATAATCTTTAAAAAATGAAATTTTTTCCGCATTTCTATTCTATCGTTCAATGCTCTTAATAAAACTTTGTGTCAATTATTAACTTTTTTATTTAAGTTTGACAATATAAATCTGCCACCAGACACCCTGTATGAAATATAAATAAGTGACATAAAAATAGATAATCTCCGAAATGCTCCAAATCAACGTTAATATTAATGAAAAACCTATATAGAAATAATTCGCACATACGGTGGTGCGTGTGTTTGAAGTTTGCGAAGTTGAAATTATTGTTTAAACCTTTAATTATATTTAAAATATAAATAAAGGTTTCACAATGGCTGCGAAATTCCTAGAATGTTCTTGCCTTGAAATAGCAGTTATTCTTTGCGAAGTGCATTTTCAACATCCGATTGCAGTTTCCTCCCAACTCTCAACCTTCAACACTGTGATTTACGGCACAAACGTCGTAAAGCTCCTCGTGGTGGAATTCCTGGAATCTCCAGGAAATCGATGCATTTTCTGATGTACGTTTGCTCTGTCGTTAGTTTCCAAGGATTTATTTAGAATTTGCAGCTAATAAAATCACTCGCTACATCGCAGAAAATATGTAACAATCTTCAATTTGGAAGGCGGGTATGGGAATCGTTTATTGGATAACCGACACTTCTGCCGTAGGTCATCCCAAGTGATTCGTTTGGAACGTTTGGTGACTCTGCACGTTAGGTGCCCGGATTAATCGGGTGAGGTGTGCCCATGTCTCATCAGCTGCGTGGCGGGTCGGATCGGGAGATGCCGATTTGGGGAGACCCTTTGATCTCTCCAACTGGTCAGCCGGGTGGATGGATTCAGACGTGCGCTACTCCTGAACACACTAACCCACAACTTCCTACCCACCCCTCATACCTTTTTCCTTGCCTGAACTTCATTTTCTAAAAAGACCCTCCACACAGCATCCCGCCAGGGATTTTTTTGGAGCTCTGTGCAGCTAATCTAAAAAACATCTTTTTACTGTGAACTCGGATTCAAAGCATTGATCTTTATGGATAGATACCCAAATGTAAACTCCTGATATATTGTTAAGATCAATTTGTTATAATAAAAAACACTGAAACCGGGCGTACTGTACAGGGCCCGCAGATACTTTAAGAGGGTATTATATACCAGAGAAAACTAGAAATATGTCATTTTTAAATCAGATTTAGACGTATTGACTCTTTCCACAAAAATTATAAATGGATTTTGAAAGATTGTTCATTTATCTAGCATTCGCATATTTTAAATTTTGAGAAAAAAAAAATATTTTTAGTATAATAAGGTTATACCACGTATCGCATGTTTTAGAATTTTAATTTTAGTTTAAATAAAATCATTAAAAAATATATATGTACATGTGTTTCTTGACGAAAATTGGTCCGTTTGTGTATTTATTTGCGCACTTACAAACTAATATATTTCAGATTTTTTTAACATTCTGTTTTAAATTAGACATTATTGAAAAATGATCAATACCTACTTATAATCAAAAAATTATAACAAAGAGTGCATTATTTTAATAGTTTTATCATCACGCCTTTCAGCATTTTTGGATGTAGGTATAAATTAAAGCAAATTTGGAATGAAATAAAATCGATATTGAGTTATAATTTTAAAAAGCTGGTACGGAGAATAATTAATCTTTCTCATTGTAACCGCCCTGCACGATCATAAGAACAACTTTCGACGAAATATGGATTTTCGTCCGCTGGCTGGTTAAACGCTCTTAATAGTACACAACTGCTAACTCTGTACATATCGCAAGTGTGTCCACGGTTGAATTTGGCAGCCAGTCTAAAGCCCCAAAATACCTGAAAAATACTGTTTGCAGAAACGGACGATCCGTTTGATAGATTCTCATATCATAACAAACGGATTTCAATCATCAAAGCACAGGCGTCGGGTGAGAACGCTGTACTTGTTCTACCGGTATTTAAATGGAAGATGCTCCGAGGAACTAGCTTCATTGATCCGCTCGGCACCGGTCCATAATTGGGAAACACCCCAAACCCGCGCCCAACGTACACGGTTGACATTTGTCACGGTTGACAACGTGTCGCTGCTACGACTCGTTCTTGAGTTCAACAGGGACAGGTATATATAGGAAGGGATTTCTATGCTTCGTTGGGATTTTTTGTTTCATCTCTATACGTCTTACGGGTTACACGATGAAATTACATGGACACTGTCAGAATTAGGGACGGAATTATGCAGTCAAATTAAAATGCTTTAAAATAAGTCAGGTACGCCCCATACGTTATACATTCGTCTGGTAATGTTATATTATCGTGAAAACAAGCTTATGGGTCCGAGTGGTTGCTTGAAAATCATTTTTTATCAAAGTTCCGAACCTCTTAGTTATAAATCGTGTAACAACAGGACAGGTAGCCAGTGCCGGATTAGCCCATAAGCAAATTAAGCAATTGCTTAGAACAGGGTTTCCCAAACTTTTTCTGCAATGGAACACTTTGCAAACCCATGAAGTTTAACGGAACACCTGGCTCATTTTTTAGATTGGTTAATTCCTAATAATATATTTTTTTAAGGTATTACAAAGTATATAAACAATATATGTATAAAAAATGGAATATAAACAAAAAAATGGAACATAAACAATAAAAAATGGAAAATAAACAACAAAAAATGGAATATAAACAACAAAAAATGGAATATAAACAATAAAAAAAGGAATATAAAAAACAAAAAATGGAATATAAACAACAACAATTTTCAATTTGGGAGGCGGGTATGGGCATAATATTGGTAAGTTGAATTCTAATGTCTGGTGTGGCGTCGAGCCTGTTCCTGCACTAGTACACATCATATTACAGCACAGTAATAAATTTCGGAGATTTTTATTAGTAGGTATGTAAAACGAAGGTATACTGCGATTACACCATAACCACCTCTTTCCACTTACGTAAAGCTTAGTCTCTATCTGGAAGGGTCTAGTACCTACCTACTTAAGAACTATTGTGAAATATTTATACAAATAATGAGAATAATATCAGTAGTGTTGAAATATGAATATGTGTTTATATTAAATTAAATTCTTCCGACAAATTGTCGCGGAACCCCTGTACAGGTTCGGCGGAACCCTAGGGTTCCGCGGAACACAGTTTGGGAAACCCTGGCTTAGAACATCACGTCTTGGGGGCACAAGAAACAGCACCAAAAACATTTTTATGGCGCCATTGATAAATTAAATATAGAGATGCGAAGAAGGGGAGTGAAACACCCGATGTCGATAAAATTGTGTGTCCCGATCAAACTTCAGAATACAGTCAGCATTGTAGAAATTTAGTTAACATATCCACAAGACCTTAATACCGATTTAGGAACCGAAATTCAATAGTTTCATTCATGTATCATATAAAAACAATAGTTCCAGTGATTTACTTATTATTTTATTTATTTATTAATTAATTTTATTTTAGTAATTTGTACAGTTAAGTTTACAAATTTCTAATTAATTATAATATTTTATATTGCAAACTAAATTTTGTGTAATTTTATGTAGCTCCTACAACATGTCTTGAACTTTCTAATTGGTGTGGATTTCAAAGTCTCTGATACAAATTCACGCACAATAGAGAACTCCAGTCTATTTTTTTTTTAATGAATAATGACCTTCTAACTTAAATAACTGCACTCTAATTTTTATTTTTAGAGTTAGTTTAGTTAAAATAATTGTCAAAGTTTTAATTTTTCAAGATCCCCCGAAAACCACCGTATGTATGGTGAACCGTGTGACGTCATCACTCCTGAAAAATTACTGTTACGGGCGTTCAGCTGATCAAGTGCCACCATTTTGAATTCCGTTGTTCGAAGTATTCTCCCTAGAAGAAGCATTACTATTTTTTTGTGCAGTAGTTTTCGAATATTTTCAATAATAGAGATTAACTAATAAGAGATACCTTTATTTTTGAAACATTATTTAGGCCTAAATAATGTTTCAATAAACACAACAACTAAATCTCTATAAACAGTATGTAAATAAACGAATAAATTAATACGATGGCTTGTGTCATATCATACATTCCCATACAATGACTTTAAGGTGACGACACGTCGAACAGTGACGTCACCACAAAAATTTCAATATTTATAGTATTTTTACGACCCGATGAAAAATGGACTTTTTAATAATTTTTTAAAAAATCTGCGTTTAATATTATTAAATAAAACTTAATTCAGAATCAGCGTTTATTGGTATGTATGAACATATTTTTTTAAAGCCATAATATTTTTCACTGGAGTTCCTTATTGTACAAAATAATTCACGATGATAAAATTGAATCAGTGTTCCCTAATATTCGTCCTTCATACATAATTTAAGGTAGGTAATGATCTATCTCGTTGTATTAAATACGTAATTTTTTGAAAGACTATACTAGTTTATTTATGGATAGGCGTGGATTGCCTAGGGCATTGGTTTTCAACCTGTGGTACGCGTACCCCTGGGGGTACGCAATAACGTGGCACGCATGTAGAATCACTGATTAAAATGCCTGAGGTCGTGTTACACTCTGTATAAAATTGCATTGCTTAATTGTATTTGAGTGACTTGATTGTTAAATTCATGTTTTAATTAGAGTATTAAAAATTACAAATGAAACACATCTTTCATCACACGTATAAAAAAGATAGACCGAGGATATTGGGAACAACAAATTTGTAGTGAGAGACAAGGGGTACGCCGGCTCAAAAAGCTTGAAGACCACTGGCTTAGGGCATCAAGTAGTCTTAATCCGGCACTGCAGGTAGCGTTTCAGTCCGAACTTCAAAACGTCGCCATTTGGTCTCCAATCAACTGTAACATTTTCCAGCCAAGGAGACTCCATCGCGATTTAATTACAGAATGTTATGTACTACACCTTTAGCTATAGCTATAGCTACTCGGTCACAAGTCGGGGTAATATAATTATAGCCGGTCCTATGACGCGCTTCTCCAGCCGAGATAGACTGCTTGGAAAATCGATACCGTCAATCGACGCAGATGAAATGCGATGTGAGTATATTTCAGACGCGTCTAGTCATCTTTTCTCATAAACGGGAATTTAGATTTAGGACAATATTATTTTTATAGGACGCAGGGCGGCGGCGTCTTCGGGGAAGAATAGACATTTTTCATTTGACAGGTCCCCATTATCCGTCGAATTTTGACTTAACAGATTTAGTTAATATCTAGTATCTAAGGTCTTTTTTGCATAAAATTTGACAAATAGCTGTCGGGCTGAGAACCGACAATTAAAGGGAACCGTTCAAATTAATGTCAAAATAACAAAATGTCGAATTGTATTGATGTTGAATGCGATGGCCGATGGAACAACTAGCCCCATTTGAAACATTGTATTTTTTATGAAATATTAAAAAAAAACAGCAATTTAGTGAGGAGCGTACTGTAGCTGTATAAAAAAACAACAACATTTCCTTATCAAACGTACTAATTTCGGTTGACTGTGATGATGGGTGTGATGTCAAACATTCCTGCGTAATTAACGTAAATTTACTTTGAAATTTGGAAAAACTGGAAGTGATGTTTGTGTGAATTTACGTATTATGTAATTACGGTCTGTTAAATAAAAGTAGAAAACATAGGAGGGCGCCACTGTTGATCAAATGGCAATACTAAACACATAACTCATGGTGTTAAAGTAAAGCTGTGTATCCTAATTTTTTATAAAAAACCAAAAACACATAAAAGTGGGAAAAATATTTTTTTATTGCAATTTTGATAGGTACCAATCTCAAAATTAGAATTGCATATAGGTATATCTTTGCACTTTTTGTTAATACAATGAGGAATGACGATATTATAGTAAAATAAAAAGCGCAGTTGGAAATTGCTCACATTTACTTAATACTAGCGTAAGTACCCAGCGTTGAACGGGTTTAAGATAATGTCTCTAATTTTAGATCTGAATATATTTAACTCATTCCGACCTAAAAGTAGTGTAAATACTCACTATTAGTTCTTCCTTTTTACCTACTGTTAAATTCAAATTTATGTTATATTAAATGAAAGCAAATCACATTATAAAACACCATTTAATCAAATTTATAAGATACCAACAACAGTGCTTCTTCGAATTATTTTTTTTTTCTTTAAGAACAAAAAGAAGGTTTTTTAAATGTTACCTACAGTGTTTTATACATTCAGTGTCATTGCGATTTGAAAGAATATTTGACAGTTAAATTGGTGTTGCCAGCCTACAAATTTAGTAGTTCAATTTTTAATATTTTCTACTCTTAATTGACAGACTCTAAACAGCATGAGAGACGTCCTTTTCTGCTAATCACAATTTGTTCGAAAACTGAAACCGCCTTGAAATCGGCATTTAACGGACCCTTTTCAACTGCCACATAAATAAAATAGCATTGAATTAGCATTTGATTAAAATGTTTCATTTGAATTTCTGTGAAACAACCAAATCTCTCGTTTTTATTCATATTGAGGTGAGGTTTGTTTTTTACAAACTAACACAACTTCTAGCTCGGGTTTGTTTCAATGTTTCAATATAGAATCATAGGATGGGGATCTGCTACACATACGTACCTACACAGTCTGAATACGATTCAAAAAGGAATCATAAAGATTATATTGAAAGTACCAATTAGAACGCCTTCAAATGAAATTTTCAATAACTTTGAAGTACCAAATGTACAACAAATATACGCCAAAATATATTATTGAAGCTCTTCAAAAATAATGAATCCTCTACTAGACCGTGTATGCATAACACTAGATCGAATAAAAATGATATAAAAAATATTCCAAGTTATAAAACCACATTTGGACAAAGAAACTATACATACTTTGCAACAAAACTCCATAACATCCTTCCCCAAGACATAAAACTAATAAAAAATCCAATTGAATACAAATCAAGAATAAAAATATGGCTTAAAGAGGTCAATGACTAGCGAAGACGCTAAAAACGACATAGAAGACAAATGAACTATATTTAAATAACTTTAGTCCGCCTCGGCACAGGACCCCCTAGTGAGGAGGACTAAGAAATACAATATTTTATACTTAATTTCACATTACATTTTGTATGTAAATTTTTTTCTATATAGTCGCTATAATAAAAAAATAAAAAAAAATCAATATTTAACCGTAAATATTTGTTCTTGTTCGAGTTTACGAATTTGTCATCGCCTCTTTTCAGTTTCTTACCTCGAAGTTAAATATTTTATATATTTACATCCTATTATTAGCCGTATTTTGTGCAATGTGCATACGCAGTACAAACATATTCAAAACATGAAATCAACGATGAGTTATTGCCGGTACCTACGAATCATTAAATCTAATATTAGATTTCTGAAAAATGTTTTGAGAAATTTATGGAATGGCTCCTCTGCGTGAGGTCATTTGGTATTTTCTCAAATATCGTGAACGAATAAATAATACTTACCGCCCGATTGCCAAAAGCCAAATTGTTCATGGGCTATATAAAACTAATTTGGGATTTTATGTGTTAAATTCCTTGCATTTACGCCGCATTCATTTTTTGCTTTGGTTCGTGTGCATTAAATTACACGTACAAAAAGATATCATCTATTGGATTAAATTAGATATTTGTTTGTTACAATTTTTATTATGTGAATATCGCACGAGAGTCCCAACTGCTCCCTATGACCTCCCCAATAATTGTGAGGCTGGAGGTAGTGGGGAGGAGAAGGACATGAATGAGAGGAAGGTGGGGAAGTACCGAGATATATTTAAAACGGGCAATTTAAAAAACTAAATAAAAAAATAAACTCTCTAAACACGGCTAAAGCCATTTCAAGCAACCTTTCAACACAAGGATATTTTAAAGGTAAGATGATGTAATTTTTAGAAAGCAATATTTTTTTTACATTAGGAGTTACACAGGAAGCCTTGAGGTAAATAATGTCCCTTTGGGCCTTTGTCATCATTGGGGATGCTATGTGGAGGGTTTTTTTGAGAAGAGTAAAATGTGAAATGGATGTTGACGATGCCCATGCCGTGCTGTACGAAGGAGGAAATACAGAGATCGGTAAATTGTTCCGTAGCTAAGCTGATTGATCTCACGAACGATTCGTAGAAATGACCCGTTCACATGCGATAATAGTCAAATGTCAATATCAATACGCTCAATTTTTCGAAAAGATATTTACTATAATGAGCGGTAGAAGACCAAGAGAAAAATGGGGGGCGTTCAGACTTTGTGGGGGACTGTAGGAGACTCAGAGAAACCCATTCCATCTTGCCCCATCTCATATCCCATTACGCCCCCTCCGTTGTGGTAAATATAATAGCGATGACAATTGCTGTTTCAGATTTTTGGTCTCACGAGTTAGGGGGCGCTAGAAAAAACATATTCTCAAAGTTGGCGGTGGGCAAAAAAAGGTTGAGAATCTATGATTTAGAATTTAGACCAAACAAGCATAGAGCTAAAGCTGGAACAAGAACGTTGTTTCTTAATCTTTACTGTAAACAGTAATTTTTTCACTATTTACACTAAAGAATACCAAAGAACAAGAACGAGAACATCAAGAACCAGAATTCTTGCAAATGTCCTAGGGATGTCCAGATCAGGTGAGCGAATGCTCATTTAGCATTCTTCAACAGTCAGTAGTAGAGTTCACTAAGCCATGTCCGACAGTGAAAGCAATATTGTAATTTCAAGTTCAAGTTCTGCATTTATCGTAATGACTCAATTATCGAAAAAGGAAAGAAGGAAGAGACGTCGGTGGGCGCCGAATTTAATTAAATAATTACAATTGCAATTTCCCGCCAAGCACCTTCTTTGTGCGATTTATTTTTATGATTTCCATAAGTTGGATCCCACAGACAACTGAAATTTTGTTATCTACGCTTCTATCATGTGTAGACATTTTTCATTATTCCAATCCATGATCAGTTTAAAAAAGTCGACGCAAGTTCCAAGAGACCGCCTCGAGAAGCAATCGCATTCGAACACGAAGGAATGCTCAAGGCGGGTCGGCAATTTATGAAGTGTGAAGTTCCATATAAGTTAATTTTAAACCTTAAACCAGCCTTGTGCTCCGAACGTTCCGAAACCATTCTCATACTTCAGAAGACTCGTTCAATAAATCAAGCGTTCCATGAGCTGAGTTGGTAACACTGACGCTGATCGAGTCAAAGTTCGTTCGGCGGCTCCATCTCATAAGGCTGGTTGAGTAGAGGTGAAATTGCAATTGATGTCTGAAGAGCCGCAGGCGCCTATGCAAAGAGCCGCAAATTCCGACCCCTGCTCAAGGCAAGTGTTCGAGCGCATTTCAAACGAACGAACATTCTAGAGCATTCTACTAAATTTCGGCGAACACACTCGGAGCACAGAAAGAATGCTCTATAACTGATTACACCAAAATAATTTCACCAAATGAGCATTTGCTCGTTTGGTGAAATCCACCTTTACCACAATGAAACTAATATTATCGAATTTGAAAATATTCCTAGCCCTGTTGCACTCTCGTCGTTGTTTATTTGTTGACGAGATGTTTTTGTTATTTACCATGCTCCGACGGTCAGTCTAATGTCATTTAATAATAATAGAAACAATTATTCATGTTGTTTTGGCTAATTGTTTATTTTAAAATTTCACAACAAGTAAGTGGTATGTACGCATAGATAGTGTTATTGTACATTTTATTTTAATGCTAAATAAAATGTTTTTACTATAGATATTCAATTTTGAGGACTAATGTTTTAGGATGTTAGTGTTTAGTTGAAATGAGATGTTTTCCAAAATAAATATTCCTAATATATAATCAAGAAGTTTTATTTTTTAAGAATACTTTTGGATGCAGCGCGTAGAATGTAGAAAATTAACCACCAACAAACCAACATTCTCCTCGTTCCTCATTTCATTTCAGTTGTCAAGCAGTAAACACGATAATTCTTGCAACTATAATCCGTACAGTATCTAGATCAGTGGTTCCCAAACTCTTTTGACCCACAGACCCCTTCTCCCCCCCCCCCCCCCGAATGAAGGATTAGAAAACGATTTTGTTGATCAGATGCGCGACTCTTTTGTAGACTAGTTAGTGCAGGTATCGGCTCTATTGCGTTCCTGTTTAAACCTGTATAGATAGGCCTGACTCACCGCGCTGCCTATTATTAGGTAGATACATATATTTTATGCACCTGTCTATATTTACGTTTTACTTAAAATACGTAAAATGACGTAAAAATGACGTAAAAATCGAAAATAATTTATTCATTTTTATTTATTATAACTTCCATATATATATATTTTTTTTTTTTTACATTAACTCCACACAGGAGGCCCTGAGGAAAATGATTTCCCTCGGAGCCTATGTCATCTGGGATGCAGTGTGGAGGGTCTTTTTGAGGAGAGGAAGGAATGAACATTGGTCTTGAAGAGACCCATGTTGTAGAAACACAGAGGCCGGCAAATCATTCCACAGCCGAGCTGTTGAACACGAGAACGAGTCGAAGAAACAACCCGTTCTCATGTGACAAATGTCAACCGTGTACAAATGTTGGGTACGCGTTTGGCGTGTATCCCGACTATGCACCGGTGCCGAAGGGATCAATGATGCTAGTTCCTCGGAGCATCTTCCATTGTAATACCGGTAGAACAATGATAGCATTCCCACCCGACGCCTGTGTTCTAAAGATTGCAATCCGTCTGTTAAGATGGGAGAATCTATTAAACGGACCGCCCGTTTCTGTACAGAGTCGAGGGTATTTTTCAGGTATTTTGGAGCTCCAGACCAGAGATAACTGCCAAATTCAACCGTGGGGCGCACTTGTGATTTGTACAGGGTTAGCAGTTGTGTAGGTACTATTAAAGTATCTGCGGGCCCTGTACAGTACGCCCAGTTTATATATTATGTATTAATAAAAATGTATCACATTTTTTTATTAAACCTTGCGCGGACCCCCCGACATTGTTCAACGACCCCCAACTCAATTTTAATTTTCCACGGACCCCCTGTCCGTAAGGACCACTTTGGGAACCACTGGTCTAGATAAATGAACTGTGTACTTGCTGTCCAGAAACACGAAGATACAAGTGTACAAAACACTTATCAGACCAGTACTTACGTACGCAGCTGAGACTTGGGTACTAACTAAGAGGAATGAGCGAGCACTGGACGTTTTTGAAAGAAAAATTTTGAGGCGCATCTTCGGACCGATTCTAGAAAATTGATTTTGGCGCAGACGTTATAACAATGAGCTCTATACTTTGTTTAAGGAGCTAAACCTCGCAAAATTTATAAAATTGGGAATACTTCGGTGGCTGTGTCATGTGGAGAGAATGACCGAGCATCAAGCACCAAAGTCCCTGCTGAACTCAAGACCAATAGGGCGAAGGAGCCTGGAAGGCCAAAACTAAGATGGAGCGACAACGTCATCAAAGACATAACTATCTTGGAGCTTCCAAACTGGAGAAAGCTGGCACAAAACCGAGATGAGTGGAGGAAGACTCTTGAGGAGGCCAAGATCCACCAGGGGTTGTAGAGCCAATAGTGATGATGATGATGATGATGTACCTACTGCACGACTGTGCTTTGTGTAGCTGAAATTTTCTGAATGTCTGAAATAAATATAAAACTCGACTATAACGTAAACGTAAACACATCGATGCATTTACGGAGGCAGCTGATAAATATTGGCTAAATACATATTCATATATAAATAAATAACCCACAGTAAATAATGAGGTAATGTAATGAGTTAACTTTATAAATACATCGATCGTGTAGTTGATTAGTCAGTCATCTACGAAAAATCTAAATTTTAATTGAGTATGCAGTGACATGTAAAAGTGGGTTCCATGACAGTTCATCCTGCGACAATTCATCCGGCGACAGTTCATCCTGCGACAGTTCATCCTGCCGACAGTTCATCCTGCCGACAGTTCATCCCGCCGACAATTCATCCGGCGACAATTCATCCGGCGACAATTCATCCTGACAATTCAACCTAACCTAACCTAACCTATAAGTATAAGTATGTCGTATTTTGTTATTCACGCATGCTTCTTCGGAGAGTCGAAATTATTGTTAGTAAAAATATTTTTACAGCGGATTTCCACTCAAGATGCCTTCAGATATAAGTATATCGATTTTGGTTGTACGGCCGTATATCCTCTTTGCATACTTACTTAATAAAAATCTTCTAAATGATCAGGCAGGATGAATTGTCGCCGGATGAATTGTCGGCGGGATGAACTGGCGGCAGGATGAACTGTCGGCAGGATGAACTGTCGGCCGGATGAATTGTCGCAGGACGAATTGTCGGGTCACCGTAAAAGTGTACTCTCTATCTGGTACAATTCTCAGATTACTCATCAACACAACCAAATCAATTCACTGGTCAACAATGGTTTTGTTGCCCTTAATATGAAAGTGGTTCTGAATAATTTAATGCCTACAATTTAAGAAACTATGAATGATTTTGGAATATTGGCTCTAGTTTTTATGATTTTGGCGTAAGTATATCATCATCACACAGTATAAAGTAAAGTCGCTCCCGTTGTCTATACGCTTGGATCTTTTAAACTACCCAACGGATTTTCATGCGGTTTTCACCAATAGATAGAGTGATTCATGAGGAAGGCTTTAAGGCATATAATTTGTATGCCAATTTACAGAAAACCTTGACAAATTATATGCCTTAAAACCTTCCTCATGAATCACTCTATCTATTGGTGAAAACCGCATGAAAATCCGTCGCGTAGTTTAAAAGATCTAAACGTACAGACAACGGAAGAATCTTTACTTTATAAAATATAATGATGATATAAGATACGCCAAAATCATAAAAACTAGAGCCAATTCAGTACTTTCATGAATATATTCGTAAACTGGGTACTTGAAAATATAAAAATCCGCAGAGAAATCCAGAGCAACAAAAAAAATACATTTTTTGTTGGGCTGTGATTATTACTCCGAAAAACTTGTAGTAAATTACACAAAATGTTGATTTTTTCTGGGTTACCAGTAGGATATTTCAAAATGTCATACTAAAATACCGGACCTATTATTTTGTGCCTCCTGGTGTTATTTTAACATCTAACCCCTAATATCTCAGCCCATATTAGACTCCTCAGGTTGAGATGGACTGGGCACGTACAGAGAATGCCGCGAATATACGCGCTCCAAAAAGAATTATGACTGGACACCCAGATGGAAGGAGAAAAGTGGGAAGACCTAGACTGACGGGGAAGACGAGGTAAGAGGGGATGCAGCACAGCTTCTCCAGGTAACAAACTGGAAGTTAGCCGCTGAGGACAGAGTTGGAGGCGAAGAGTTTGTTGCGAGAGGCCAAAGCTCCATATGGGCTGTAGCGCCATCGGAGAGAGAGGTGTTATTTTATAAAAACACTGACTGACACGTACGTTAAAATAATATTTGATTTATGACAAGCATTCGAATATTGCTTTCCTAATTATCTGAAAACACAGTGTTTGGAGATGTCTGACTAACCAACTAGACGATTAACATATTGCGTTAAAAATACATGAACGCAATAAGAATTTTTTATTGTTAGTAAGTTCAGAACTGCATTCGAAACGCGACGTGTTTTCATTTTTTGGTGAACGGACAACTCAATAATGTACAACTTCATCACCCCTTTGAAAAAGTTAGGAAAAAAATGGTTAAATAGGTTACGTTAAGTTAGGTTATGTGCTATTTTAATTTATTTTTCTTCACTTTTAATGATCTTTCAAAGAGGTGTTGAAATGCCACTTTGTTGAGTTGTCGTGGAAACCCATGTGCATGGTGAATCCAATCGACCTCTTATATGACTTGTATTAGAACCTAAAAAAAAAACATTTAATTTTTTTTTAAATGAACTAAAACGATTTAAAGTGTTTTAATAAATAAGATTAAATTGAAAGAAAAATTAAAACCAAAATTTTACAAGTTAGGAGGCTGATTTGAATACGTGATATATCTTGTTATGGTTTTGGTTTAAGGGGGTCCAGCCGAGTTTTTTTTTTCAATGAAAAAAAAAAATATTTTCGTTCACAAAACTTTTGTTACTTGTAAAGGTACATTTGAACAAGTAAAAACACAATTTAAAGTTTGATTTTAATATTTATATACATAGCGGCCGCAAGCGGAGGGTCCGACCAAACCAGCTGGAATCTTGGAGTCCTTGGAAAGCATTTGAAATATGAAATTCAAAAGAAATTCGTTGTAGTAGGTACAAATGTAGAACGCGCATGAACTACAGTTTGCGAAAAAAGTTGTTGATTGCAAGAATGGCGGACACAAAATGATAATTGACGAAAAAACGGTCTTAATTTTGCAATAACCTTGCACGATAATAATAATTTTTTCATATGTCGAAGTTCATCCGCATATAAATTTAAATTTCTTTAAACTTTGAATATAGTGAAAGGGATGAAAATTCGATGAGCTACTATTCCAATTTATTATGTTTTTCAAGTTTTCCTACTTGATAAACGTGATTGTGAGAAAAACGCATTTAAAGTTTTCGCTTGAAACTTCCGATCTACCTGCTTGGCGCGCACCGCAACTATATTTAAAGATTGAATTTGATGCTATAACTTTGGGAATGTATGCTCCACATATATATGAAGATTTTTAGGCAACAAAAAAGTCGATTTTTGGATCGGCTGGACCAGACTCCCCCTCTTAAGTCGTTCTCATTCTGCTTTCCCCCACATGTTGTAAAATAATAAATTACCTTCTTCAAATTTTGCAAATTCACTGTGTGGCACCATTTTATTAATGAAATAATAAAAAAAACTTTGTTTTTACCACGATAATCTTTATTTAAAAGTCAACATGTTTCAAAAACGATGTTCTCTTCATCAGGAATAGATATGTACTAAAACAAAATGATCAAACATAGAAAGACAGGCGTGGGTAGAAATGGGAGAAGTGGGGGAGGAAAGAGGTGGAAAGGGGAGGTGCTTAGAAGATTAACAATGGGGAGGGGAAGGGGGGTGGAAAGGGGGGTGCTTAGGAGAACAAAGACAAAAAATTACAATGGAAATATGTTTAAGATAAGTTCATTCACAAAATTAATTTGATTGTTAATAATATTTAAATTTCTATTGACATTTTTCCTAATTTCTAATATTTCTAAAAGATCTAAGTAAAAACCACTAACGTGTGTAAAATTTTAAAACCAGTATTTATATCAAATGAATGGTTAAATTCAATTAGATGGTTAGCAGATTCCGAATAATTATTGCTATTTAGACATCTCAAATGTTAAAAATTACCCATCATATGTATGATTATGAACAAGCATATACATAAATGCGAAACATTTTACAAATAGAGTCTCTAAATTTGAACGAGATGTATGTAAGAATATAATATATGTTTCAGTATTTTCCCACTGATAAATTAATATGTTTTGTCGCCTCCCTTTACAATTATTCGTTCTCAAGGAGTGCGTGCCAAAACCAGTGTTGACAAACAAAACCAAAATGGTGTTTGGCGGCCCGTCCTCTCTGCTCACCCTTGTGGAGGAACGGAGTGATGGTTAATTAATTATTAATCTTCTGAACTCTCGACCACTTTATTTCGATTTACTTTGCATGATAACAAATGGATAATTTGTACTGCGCCGTTTTTGTCAAAAATCACCTCAAGGGCTCTATGCAAGTATGCGGTCCTATAATATAGCCATGGCCCAGAATTAAATTAAAAAACAAGTCCAAATCTGTTGTTCTGAGATAATCAGTATTTTGTTATTGCGCGTATCTAAACACGCGTGCAATAATGTCTTTATTAATTAATTACCTACCTAAATTAGTTTCGCCAATCAAATCCACCAAATTGTAAACAAAGGTATGAAAACACTAGGCTTCGTATTAAGAACAACCAAAAACTTTAATTCCATTCAAGTCAATAAATTTTTTTTTTTTTTTTTTTTTTTTATTAAGGAGAAAAAACAGATACAGATGTCAATTGACAAGAATATGCAAAACAATTAATAGAGAATTCACCTGCATCCAAACTATTTCTCACGAATTAACATTAACAGCAGATAAAAACATACAAATATTTTAACCTTTAAATACGGAAAAGACGTATGTATATACATAAGTAAATATTATTTTACAAATAGAGAGATGAAAAAAAATGCGCAATATCCTTATAAAAGTTTACAAATTGTTTTTGGAAAAATTTTGATAGTAAGACCAAATATATATATATATATAAAAAATTATGTCATACAGAAATTTAAAAAAAGAAAGGTAGTTAAAATTATAAACCAAGTAATGTCTAAGTTATTGTACTTTGTAGGAAAACAGCCTTTAATTTTCTACTAAAAGTACTGCGCGTATCAAAAAATAAGTCGGAATCCTTGAGGTTTTGATTTAGATTAAACGATTCGCACATTCTTCTGATTGGATCCCTGACACCAGCATTTGTACGCGTCCGGCTAATGTGGAATAAGTCGTTAAGCCTTGTTACTCTGGGTGGTATTTTGAAGTTTATTAGTTTCAGTAGGTCAGGACAGTCGATTACGTTATTGCAGATTTTATAAAGCGTCATGAGGTCAAGGTATGTTCGCCGGTTAGTTAGAGTGGAGACGTTATAATTCGAGAGCATATTTATGTACCCCCGTTTAGGTGCGCTCATTCTGTAATTTAGGTATTGCAGAAATTTCTTTTGAATACTTTCAATGTTGTATTTATAGACACCGTAAAGTGGTGTCCATATGGAGGTGCAGTATTCAAGTTGAGAACGGACCAGCGTGTAGTAAAGTAGAAGATAAGTTTCAGGTTTTCGAAATTCGCGGCTGTTTCTGATGACAAACCCTAGCATGCGGTAAGCTTTATTCACAATATTCTCAATGTGCGCATCGAAATGGAGTTTAGAATCAAAAAGGACGCCTAGATCTTTTATACAGTGAACGCGCTCGAGTAAATAGTTACCAATACAATAATTGTGTATAATAGCGTTGTGATTTTTAGTGAAGCTTATTTGTTTACATTTGTTGTAACTTAGGTAAATTTTGTTTTCATTGCAAAATGCTTCGAACCTTACTAAGTCGCTTTGGATGAGCAGACAATCGTTTAAATTCCTAACAATGGCAAATATTTTTATATCATCGGCGTACAAAAGAAATAAACAATGCATGAAATATTTAATAACAGTGTTAATAAAAAGTATAAATAACTGCGGACCCAGGATTGACCCCTGTGGTACGCCAGAAGTAACTGGTTCCCACGTAGAAGTATGTCCTCGTAATGATACAGTTTGCTGTCTTTTTGTCAAATATGAGACAAACCAACGTAATAAGTTTCCCCTAATTCCGTTGAACATAATTTTTTTAATAAGAATAAGGTGGTCAACCTTGTCGAAAGCTTTTTTGAAATCGCAGTATATTGCATCTACCTGGTGGCCTCGATCCATGCTAGTGAATAAGAAATTTGAGTAAATTAGTAAATTACTCATGGTAGATTTGCCTTTTACAAACCCGTGTTGTTGTTCTGTAATTTTGGCGGCAAGCTGGGGATATATATTATCATGGACAAGTCTTTCCAAGAGTTTAGGGATCGCCGAGAGAATGGATATTGGCCTATAGTTTTCGACTTTTTGACGTGAGTCACTCTTATGGACTGGTATAATATAAGCCAACTTCCACCTATCAGGGAAAACCCCGTTACTCAGGCATTTATTAAATATTATGGTAAGTGGAACATACAGTGACGACGCAGCAGATCTGAGGAAAAACGCCGGTATTCCATCGTGACCCGCACCTTTGTTTATATCTAACGACTTTAAACTTGATAGCACTTCTTGTTCCGTTAGTTCAATGGTGTGAATGTACGTAAGTCCAGAGTCCCGAAACGAGGCCTCAAGTTGGTCAATGTTAATTGAGTCATTGATAGAGGAGGGTTCAAATGTTGACTTGAAGAACTCAGAGAACATATTACAGATTTCTTGGGCATCATTAGATTTGCGCCCTTCGTAGGACATAGTAGCAGGATATCCATCAATTATTATATGTATCTCTAGTTAGAAGCCTAATGGAATGTAACTCGGTAGTTTGGTCTCCATCTTACAAAATTCACATTAATAACGAGCGAATACAAAAAAAAAAATCTGCGTTTTATAAATTTTAAATTAAATATCCCACTCAAGACTTGAAATATAATTTATTATTAAATATTTTAAAAATACACACACTAGAAGACAGACGTAAAATAAACGACTTAACATTTTTATTCAAAATACTTAACTCTAAATTTGACTGTTGCGAACTACTGCAACTCATAAACTTACGAATACCGACAGTAACTACACGACAAAATACACTATTCTACTGTAGCATTCATAAGCGGAACTACATTTCCTACTCTCCGATACAACGATTTCACACTATGGGAAATCAGTACTTAGGTGATATTGACATATTTAGCATAAACTTGGCGAAATTTGTTGATCTTGTGAAAAACTTATTCCAAAATTATTCCTAAACCTATCTGTTTTTTCTGAAAACCTATGAAATGTATGTATTTTTGTATTTTTATGACTTGTGTACTTTTTTATCAAATTTTATTTTAATTATTTCTGTATATGTTTAAAAATAATCTGTCATGAATTATTTGTACTACCAAAATGTAAAAGCCCTTTGGGCGTTAAATAAATAAATATAAATAAATAAATTACCTACCTTACCTACCTAAATTACCTACCTTACCTACCTAAAATCAAACCTTCGTTTTTAAAACAAATTCGTCAATTTTAAAAGTTTAAAGCTGATAACGTCTGAATATTTTCAAATCAGGTTTTTCAATAATAATTTTTATGTGAATTCGCAAAGAGTTCCAACTGCTCCCGTCTGGAGACAGTGAAACTGCGGCATCCCCAAATTGGTGTATGTTGTGAGGCTGAAGGCGGTGAGGAGAGGAAAGAGACGGAGAAGAGGAAATACCTGGCTATTCAGATCTGGTCACCAAGCACGGATAAATCCATTTCAAGCAACGTTTCAATTCTGAATGGTGGCCTGACACCAGGGCGATACTGAGAATATCTTTCACTCTGGAACGTGCCGCAAATGTACTATATATTATTTTTAATTAATTAATTGTGTAATAACACATTAATAAAATAAATTTATTTGCGCATGTCGGGATTCGATCCCGCGACCTTCGGTTTGCGTGTCAAGGGCCTTACCCCTCTACCCCGGAGGCCATAATAAATTAATTTTGTTGCTGTTTAAAACTGGGAAGGGCTGGCGATTTTTTTGATACCCATATCGTAATGTATGGTTTTTCGGACTTTTTCCGTTTAATACTGAGTAGGTATGCCCTATTTTTGATTTACAAAAATGACATTAACAATTTTTTTACACCTTTAGTTATTTACATTGCGGACTGTGAAAGGTTCCGACTGTCATACAATATCGGAGACTCTGAAAGGTTCCGACTGTCATACAGTGTCACGGACTGTGAAAGGTTCCGACTGTCATACGATATCGGAAACTGTGAAAGGTTCTGACTGTCATACAATATCGGAGACTGTGAAAGGTTCCGACTGTCATATAGTGTTACGGACTGTGAAAGGTTTCGACTGTCATACAATGGTTAACCTATGTCAGGTACCAAATTTGATTGATTGTTCTTATAATATACAAAAATAAATATTTGTAATTATGAAAAATGAAAATTTGAATAAAAAAATTGTAATAGGTGGCACGCAAGCAGTTTAAAAACTGAATGTACTGGGACTGAATATACGGAACGTGGGAGGGGGAGCGGCAGAGGGGAGTGGGAAGGCGGGGAAGGTGGAAGGGGAACGCGGCAGAAGATGGGGTCGCGGGAGGAGAAGGGGGACGCACGGGAAAGGACACGTAGGGAGAAACAATTTACTTGCCAGCTAGTCACATTATAAAATATTTATCTAAATTGAATAATTTAATTTAAATTGTATAATTTAATAAATATTATTTTCAGGAATATTATGTAAAATTTTAAGCTTCACCCAACATAACACAGAAACATCCCTAGCCTTGTGGGTGAAATAAAACTAAAAAATGTAAGAATTAAAATTTTTTATCTAATCAAAAAAGATACGTAAATCTACAATATTTTACAATTGCTCCAAGCATTTCTACCAGGTTCGTACGCTTAATATGCACGGTTAGTACGCTGGTAACAACTGGAACAAAAAAGGTTCGCATCTCATTGAAGAATAATCTTTGATGGATATGACCTTCCTTATTCCAATAAAATTAATAAATATCTGTTTAAGAGTTAGATTATATTTTGGGATCTGTAACAGCATTTTAAACTGTTGACATTCCGAGTACAGTGCATCGTTGTCTGAACTATTGAGTGCATTTCTCTGCAGTCAGTTTAGTCAAGTTGTTGTGATCCGCTATACAGATCGAGCACAGTATACAGTCACGTACACAGAATATAGCATGCAGTATACAGCACACAGTCATGTACAGTTTGCTACTCCTTACTATACGGTCCTACCAAAATACCCGCCTTTCCTGCTGGTTCCGCCGCGACGCCCTATAAAAGCGGCGCCGCTCTGGGAGGCATCGCAAACTATCAGCCGTCGCGTTCTGTGCTACCCATTTCCTGTTGTGATCCTTACTGCCCAAACTTACCCTCAAAATGGTGCGTGAAATGTGTTCTTTTTTGTTATCGTCCTGTTGTTGTTGTGATATCTATTGATTTATTATTTGTGTGTGAACTTTCTACTCGTACATATCTTCATAATCAATCACAATGTTCATTTCGCATCATGTTTGTAGGCTGTAATGTGTTGGGATTTATATGTGTCTGAATTTGTTTTACTTTTTGTATAAAATTTAAGATTAATTTGATTTTTCATATAAAATAATTTTAAAATAAATTCTACACATATCAACCCGAACACGTTAAGGTTCTCATATAATTAAATACCTATTTATGTTTATTTTATCCGAACAAATAATACAAAATTTCATTGCGTGAGAATTTTATTTTTTAAAGACAAATATTTCCGGTTACGAATAACCTGACAATATTTGAAGATCTCCTACTACCACCGCAGTAAGAGGAAATTTTTACTTGTGTCGTGATGGAGAACCTAGCTAGCCGAGTAAATGAACCCACGATGCCGGGACCCAAACGCAATTCGGCCACCGACTGGTCACTCTGTGGATTTATGAAAAATGTTTTTTTGCCAATTTATTAATTTTTTCTCTACAATTTTCATTGGTAAAACTACCTCCAGCCATTATCATGATATTCATTTGTATTCGGAAATTTTCGCATTTTTAAAGAAATTAAATATACTTGTCATATTACTATGCGTATGGCAAAAAAATACCTTTTTAAATTGAACCTGATTTATAGTGAACTGTTTTCAGAATTAACTGTCACCTTTTCAAATATTTTTTTTCCGAAGAACGGAATAATTACCTAAAATATATCTCTAATACAGAAGAGATTACAAGACAAAAAAACATGATTGAAAATGGTTTTATGACGACCTGCTTCAAACTACGTCAAATAATTCAAGGAAATAATAATTCACATTCGGTCTTCTTCATTCTAATTGAAATAGATATGAATAGACTCGTGTCTGGTAGAAACCTCTCAGAAAGATTCATCTTAATAGTGAATTACGATCGTGATAAACGGAATGCACGCTCTAAAGAAATCATTAGGAGCTATAAATGCTGCCTTTAATAAACGTTAATAGTAAACGAACACTAAATAAATTATCCCCAGTAGACTTTCTGAAGTGATGGCAGAATCTGTTTAATTTTTTTCATTGACATTTATCGATGAATTAACAATATTTGAACTGAAGCTGGTACTTCAATAAAAAAAATGAATTTCGCTGAAATTTATACACGTATTTTTGGTTTCTTACATAACCCATATAATTAACACAAATTTCTTAGAAGTTGTATATCATAAAATTGCGCGAAAAAAGTTAGCCAAGTTTAGCATATGTACAAACGTCTACTGATCTTCATCGCGGACCCATGCCAACTCAGAATCAAATCAACTCAACACCTCTTTAAAAAGTCATTAAGAGGGCATTACCAGAGAAAACCAGAAATATGTCATTTTCAAATCAGATTTTAGACGTATTGACTCTTTCCACAAAAAATTATAAATGGATTTCGAAAGATTGTTCTTTTATCTAGCATTCGCATGTAATAAATTTTGAGAATTTTTTAAAATTTTTAGTATAATAAGGTTATTCCATAGGTCGTTGGCAGATTTGTTAAATTTTCAAAAAAGATTTTGTATTATACCACACCCATTTCAAATAATATAATCATGCAATAAAATAAATCAATACATTATCTAGCAAACGCATGTTTTAGAATTTTAGTTTCAGTAAAATCATTAAAAAATATGCACGTACATCTGTTTCTTGACGAAAATTGGTCCATTTGTGTATTTATTTGCGCACTCACAAACTAATATATTTCAGATTTTTTAACATTCTTATTAAATGTAGACATTATTGAAAAATGATAAATACTTATAATCAAAAAATAATTACAAAAAGTACATTATTTTAATAGTTTTATCATCACGCCTTTCAGCATTTTTGGATGAAGGTATAAATGAAAGCTAACTTGGATTGAAATAAATTCGATATTGAGTTATAATTTAAAAAAGCTGGTACGCAGAATAATTAATCTTTCTCATTGTAACCGCCCTGCATGATCGTAAGAACAACTTTCGACGAAATGTGGATTTTCGTCCGCTGGGTGGTTAAACGCTCTTAAAAGCTACGAAAAAAATGAATTTTAAATAGCCGTTAACCCTAACCTAACTTAACCTATTAACCCTTTTTTTCATCACTCTTTATGACCTTTCTGAGGTGGTTCTGAGTTGCTTTTATTCTGAGTTGACCGGTCACCTTTCATCACGCGTCTATGTTTCATTTTATGCTTAGAAATTATTTATAATTTATTCAAAATCATTACAATTTGGTACCAGTTAAGTAATATAAATTACCACCAATTTTCAAAATTTTAAACTTAAGTTGGTTAATCAAAAACCTGCTGTCATATATCTGTTAAGTCTCTAGATTTACTGCTAGTGGCGTTTCGATTAATTTAACGATTGTTAATTTACAGAAAATTGGAGAAAGCTAGCATAAAATAAATGCGGGGGATTAACTTAAGCATTACTTGCATTATAGAACAATTAAGATAAAACTACCATCAGTATATTTTTTTTCGTTCCCATAATGTGTATGTTATATCTTAATGATATTTAACATGCTTAATTCATCGGTTTATACACCGGGCCATTTAAATTAATGCCAATAAAATTAGTATCAAAATTAGTTCATATTTATGAGCCACACGATGTTTACTATTTAAATAATGAGGCACTGTAATTCAAAATAACGGTTTTTTCAAGGCGTTCACGACAATCTTTTTTTTATTCTTAATTAAACACTAAAATTTTATGTATAGATTTTACAATATAACACGTACATGTGATAATAACGCTGACTGAAAATAACAACGAGTATAACCATAAAGTTTCAATAGAATCAACACAATAATAAATAAATAAGATCTCAGCATGAATATAACGGCAAGTGAAAATCGACACATGATTGCTTTTTTTTAAATAAAAACCAAGCCTTTGCTTTTATAAAATAAATTCTTTTTTTTATTTCTTTTTGTTTGAATTCAAAATAATATAACTAACTACATTCGTGTCACTAGATTGTAATAATATAATTTTTAATTTGTTTATTTTTCGTGTTACAGGAAGATCTTCCCCCAGAACAGATTGCCGGTGAGTATATTATGAAGCTTTTATTAAAAATACATTTAACGCATATTGAAACGACATGAAAATGTTCTCATTAACTTGAAAATAGACACCAATAGCTTTCCTTTCGAAATTCAGATGTTTCCTTTTTACCTGTGAAATAATAGCTTTCCCGCTTTTATTTATAAAATACTCCCAATCTCCCCGAGGAATCAATCCAATCTAAACTAGTTGACACGATGCCAAAACCAGAAATGATTATACTCGTATTAATTCTTTTCACAAACTCCTGAAACTTTGTTATTGTTTACAAACGAGCTTCGAGAAAGTTTACTGAACTGACCTATGTATTATTCCGTTCTTTGCAAAAGACGTTCCAAAATAACACTGTTTACACATTTGTACACAACGTATGACTTTGTGAAGACTTTTTTAACATTTGAATCGTGTTAAAAATCAAACAGTGTTAAAAATGCAAACGCATCCTAATTTTGGATAGAATTTTTAAATGTTATCATCACACAAGCTTCATATTTACTGCCAGAAGTATCCAGAAGCAAATAGGGTTACGCGTTACGCATAGGAAGGAATGAGGAAGTTAATATTTAATAAATCTAATGAATACATCTCGTCATCAAAATTAGCCAAGAGCTTTTCAAACCACGTGCAAAGTCTCAATTCTGGATTGCCATTTTTCACCAGTATCACAATGAAATTTTTCCCACTAATATCTAACCTATAATTAAATAGGTTTCATATGAAGTGTTACTATTTGCAAGAATTTGAGACAATTTAAGTTAGTAGTAAGTATATTTTATTGGGGTAGATTGTTGGCTAAATGGTAGATATATCTCATTACACGCAAAATTATCGAAGGCATATAATCGAGCTTCGAGAAAATATAAAAGAAAACTGAAATACCACAAACTTATGAGAAATTGAAATCAATTTATAACACCTAATTTAAAACAAACCAAATGCAAAACCATTACTTTTACCAAGCCATAAAAAAATAGAATAATCTCCTCTCTGGATTGGTCTGTATTTTATCATAGGAACAAATAAATTAAATTAAACAATTTTTGTAAGAAAAACTTACATTAACAAAATAAATATTTTACCCAAAACAATATACAATTAAAGTAAGAATCATGGCTCCTTTATCAGGCATAATAGCTCTTCTTTTCTGATAAGGTATTCATGAACAATAATGACCGTGAATACAATATTTTTAAAAATATATGTGTTTAAATGTATCACATATTTTTTTACATTAAGGACGATAAAAAATGTAAATAAAATTTAAATATTAACATGTTTTATATCGTTCTAGAACTGCAGTTTTGGCTTTCCATAACATTTCGATCAAACCACTTACTCTTGGAAAATATGAAAATAGAAAAATGGTCCGATTAAAATCTTGTTAAATTGGCACGTTCGTGCGATATTCCTAAACGGTCGTTGACTCGAGTGCCTATTTGAAATATTCCCACAGATAGCAATCGAGAATGAAAAGCTTACAGTGCCTAAAGCCAAGTTAAAAGCTTTCGCAGAACTGCTGTAAAAAAGCTCGCTTTAGTAAAACGGAACAAAACTTCGTGTCTATTTCGAGACAGGAAAGCAAATCATTTACCAAATTAGTTCATCGGAACGTGGCCAGACCAGCTGGTTGTGAAAACATTTTTACAAATATGTAGTCAATCAACTATATAATGATCGTAATGAAAGCTGGGGAATTATTTTCGCAAGAGGTACATTATTTTATATACCTCAAACCCCCAAAAAATGGTGTGACAGTTCTAATAATCAAAAACTTTATTTATTCTGTTTTTGTCAAAACATTAACTCAAAATTAAAAATTCCACTTTGAGCTAAAACTGGTTGCTTTGGCGTAGAAGAATTGTGCAATTTTCATGTTGCAAGTTTCAATATTACAGTCAACTCTTTTTAAATATATTCTTTTTTTTATAAAATCTAAACTAGCTGTTGCGTAATTGATGGACATCAAGTTTTCATTTTGCTTTTTTTACTGTTTAAGCGCACTTTTTTGTTTCTCTGCTTCATGGTTAAACTTATGTACAGCAAACAATTTTAACGCATTACAATATATTAAAACAGTCACTTCTCTGAGAAAAACAACGGCTTTCTAACATTTTCCGCAGACAAGTGTAGAAACGTCAATTCGTAAGCAGTTGGCGCGATAAATTCAAATTGGAACGGAAATAGGCGTGAAACGAGCTGTAAGAGAATGAAACGGACAGTAATGCGATCGTGATTTTTAGTGAATATTGAATGCCTGAACGAATGCAGTAAACAATCAATAAAAATACCGCAGCATCCATTGTGTTTACCCGAGTCTCCTCGTCGCGCATTGTCAGAATAATAAAACCCCGAGGATTTGTTGTGATTGCTTTCCCACAATTTGAAAAAATAAATAAGACGCTCGACCGATTAAACCCGTCGTCCCACCGCGCACCGGGTCGGTATCGGTACCGAATCGACAAAAACCGGAGAAAATGAGTAGAAAAGTCTCACAATAACTGCGCTGCAGCCCGTTGTAAACATTACTGTTCTATGCAGTCTCCAGTTTTTAAATTTGGTACTGGAAGTCTGGCATGGATGTTCGATAAAACCCTACATCAATACGATATTGACCAAATCTGTCATCGGTCAGTTATCAATATTTGTGAGCACGGTCTACGATTGTTAACAGTTTCGATTTAAACCATCAATATACACATACTTTTTAATTGTATCGTTCGTTATGCAAAATTACCAGCTTATTTAATGTTCGTATTGAACTAACGAAGCTCTTAGAAATGAAAAAAAGTCCTATAGAAGATCCATGGATTTAAAAAAATTATTATTTAATAATTTTATTATTAAGTTCTGCGAGTATTTTAATTTTTTGTTTCGGCTTATAAGGACATTTTCAAATTGTGGTTAAACCACTTTGAGAGAGCTTATTTATATGATTCTTAAATATATTCCTATGGTATTTAAATTAAATGAAAAATAAAAATGGAGTTCTACGAATTAAACACAAAAACAATTGATAAGATCTACAGACTTAAATAATAATGCATCCAAGACGCAATAAATTTATTCCGGTCGATCTTTGAGAAACGAAAATGGTTGAAATATGAGTAAAGACCTCATTAACTAAATAACTCATATTTAGTGTGAAAAAGTAAATGCGGACTGCCAATGCATATTTAGATTAGTATTTCAATTCAACATTGCCAATTTTTTGTATTTTTAAAGTAATTGCTTGGCGTTTGACATTTCGTAGTGTCATTTTATAGAAAATACCTTCAGTGTTGCAAGAATTATCATTTTTTTATTTATTCCCAGTAACGGCTGTAAAACCGTGCTCGGGAAATCGATATAAAATCATCTAAAGTTAGCCTATCGATCCGATATTGTAAAGTTATCCAGATATCGTCCAAGCGAACCGATAATAAAAGGCGTCTTAGAATTATAATACGAGTAGGTGTTTGTGGGTGTACGTGCCTGACCTAGCTTAATATATTTATAATTTTCTAGAATGCACAAGTATTTTTCAAGATGTTGTGACTTCTAGATAACGAACGACAAATTCAAAACCATATTAATTCATCTATAATCTCCTAAGCATAACGCCGGTTTGCGGCGTAGGATTTGTTTAGTTTAGTGACTAATTGTTGTCAGCAAGGTTTCGATGACCATCTTTTTTTTTCCTTCTTCCAATTAAATCCATATCACAATATTCCCTAATATACCTACTGCCACAGTATAATAAACTTTTGACTGTGGAACTCTTTGCATTTTTTCGGGACTGAAACGTGGCCTCGACCACCACTCAGAATAATATGTCTTTAGCTATGTTTGATCTGATTTTTTGGGTTCCCAGGGTCTTCCCCTTTTCATTTATCTCTCTCACTTGCTACAATCTCACAACATTGAATCGTCCACTGGCTGCGGGCAGTAATCTAGAAAAATCTCTTGTGCGATCAGTTTGTAAAAACTGCCTACTTAGTAAATTCAGAATTAAAATAATTAAAGAACGCTTTATAACGTTAACTCCAAAACAGAGCATAAGCCCAATTTATAAATAATAAAACACCGCAGCCCCCTCGCAGATCATCGCCTCGGTAGCGAAGCAAGTTGCGTCACTCGCGGATTCGATCGGCCAATGATTTATTCCGATCGCTCCATTTTTATATCGAACTTTTTCGTCCGCCTTGGTTATTTACGTTGTCCATAGAGAAATAAATAAATGGGGTGTGCGCCATAATGTGGAATTAATAAGCCATGCTCGAGTCCCGAAATACCCTGACATAAACAATGGCTTAAACTTAGAAAATGAGGGCAGATTAAGTAATCAGAGGCGAATTTAAAAAATAGATATTTTAATGTGCACCAAAAAAGTCTAAATGGATACTGTGATATGTTCAAAAGGGAGGGGTAAAAATAAATTTACGTAATCAAAGCTTGTCGAAAAACTATCTGGCCACAAGTTATTATTAATGAATAATCCACGTAAAGGCGAAGAACTTCCACAAGGCCTAAAAATTCAATTAAATTATAATTTCGGAGGCAGGTATAGGTAGGGCCGCTCCTGTAATCATTTATTAGACAACAACACCTCTGTCATAGCCAAGTGGTTCGCTACGCTTGGTTACTTAGCAGGGGTGCCCGGGTTCACGGTGGAGGTTTATCCGGTTCTTGGCGGCAGACACATCTGCCCACTAACTGCGTGGAAGACCAGATTGGGAGAGACTGGTTAAGGGAGAATTTTTGACCCCTCCAGCAGGATTCTCTCGGAACCTCGACTTGCACCGTAGCGGGAAGGATGAATTCATAAGTCCGTCACTCCAATAATCCCCACCCACCCTTCATGCCTTTTTCCTTCCCAGAACTTCATCTTCCTCCTTTCTTAAAAATACCCTTCACACAATGATGACGTTGGCTCTGAGAGGTATTATTTTCCTCAGGGCTTCCTATGTGGAACTAATGTAAAAAAACTCACACACTACTAAAATTGTGGTGTGACCATAAAGTTTAAATTGCCTCTTAACTTTATGGAAAAAAATGGCTTGAAAGCATTATTTTATTTTCACAACATCTGAAATATTTTCCCATCATTACCCAAAGAAGTAATAAAACTATATCCAGTAAAAGGTTCATGTAGGTTAGGTAATTCAACATTTAAAGGTGTTTTTACAACCCTAATGACTGTTTATTTTATTTTTTAGAATAATCGTTAAAGACTGGGTTAATCTCAAGGCCAAAGTGTGTTCTATTCGCAGTGTTTAATGTCATAATCTAGAATAATAAGGCACCCCTTTTCTTACTCTTGCCTTTTGCAAGGAAAAATATATCTATGGTATTATTCACTATTATTTGAAAAATGTAGCAAAGACAAAAGATTGTATACGTACGTTATGTCGGTATTCAAATAGTACGATCTTATTTCTTAGATCTCTCTTTTTCCTTTCACGGGTAAAGCGTTTTATCTTTCATCCTCATTTTTCATTTTACGGGATGTACTTGACTTAACCAGTGATTTCTAAATTAAATTTTGGATCTCCGGTGACATTTTCATGTTTTTTTTTCAACTTAAAACCAAAAAAATAGTAGGTATTGGAAAGTTAGGGTCGGGGTAAGTGACCAGTCGCGACATACGGAAGAATAAAAAATGTTTGGTTTTGAAGAAAAAAAAAAAAACGTTAGACCAAAATTTTATTTACATATTTTACTCCAAATAATGTCAGGACTCACTGGTTAGAGTAAGTCAATTGCGTTTCTTAACACCACAGGGTCTATGTCTTTCTTTTATTTAAAACAGAATCAATTAAAAAACCTGCACACAATACAAACCTACGTATAAAAATTAGTAAAAGGTTCATAGGTAAAGCACCAAAATTGCTTCCACCATATGGAATGTTAAGGAAAGCACTTGATTTACTTCCCCACCATGTATATGTTTTTACGCATCTTTCTCTCTCGCTTTCGCTCATTGTAAAATTAGCAATTGCGCGAGAATGAATCGTATCATGTTCGGGCCGGTCTTAAAGTTTGGCGTGTACTATAACTGCGATACAATACGCGACCTTTCATCAAAACAGTGTATACAGAAACTTGCATATGTTCACACGCAGCTAGTTAATAATTGTATACACCTGCTGTATGAAATGTTAAAATAGGTACCCACATACGCCGCCACCGATCGCACACTTCATTTCACAAGCGAAAATAACATGAAAATAGTCGTTGGAAATAACAATGCTGTTTTTGCAACAATGTTCAAACAACTGGACTTATTATTGCAAGCTTTAAAAACAATCGTAATTCCTCGAAAAGGATTCTCGACATTTCTCGGTATTTGATGCCTAAACAATATAAAACATTCGTAAATAACGCAGTGATCGAATACTGGTAAAAAAACATTGTTTATTTTAATACGGTTTGGAATGCCGGCCCGAAACCTGTACACAGAAAATACAAAATTCGTATTAATTTACTGATCGGAAAAACCGCATTAATAAACCAGAAGATATTATTCCTCGTGTTAAATAATGTTGCAGGTTTGTGGGTAGAGCGAGTAGGTTTACATTTGTAAATAATAGATGAGTGTAAATTGTTAGGATGGACCGTCAACGTGTTGATAATTTTCTCGCAGGGGTCTCAAAAAGTGCACATTACCAGCTACCAGCTATGCAGGTAAAACTCTTTTCGAATGTAGTAGATCCGTATTGCAACATCAACGTGGGAGTTACGATTTTACGAAAAGCTTTTGAAATAACATTAGAAAAACTTTACTAGTCTTTCGAATGTGAAGAATATTAGATATGGAAGTCATTTTCACAGTTATTTTTCTACGTCTTTGCTCACGGTGCGGTGTAAAAACCTTTCGCGACCGCCAGCGGTGTTCTCTTTACAGGGCAGCATTTAGCCCTTTCAAACTTATTTCTCAAATTCGTCTTTGGATTTTGACACCACCGCAAATATTTTTTTAAATATTGTATAGATATAGACCACTAGCGTCTCGTTACGTTTCCCTATTTTTATTAAGTTACTTCTTATAGGACTTAGGACCCTCAAAAAACCCTCCATCAAGAGACGTTCAGTAGGTATACGTATTTTTAAAAAGTAAAACGTACAGCAACTGAGTGTTTAGACATAGAGTATTTTTTCTGATACAGATAGTAAAACAATCGTAAAAATCGGTCCAGTTTTGGGGGAGAAAAATGGGGAATACCAAACCTCGATTTTGATGATTTTATTTTGGTATTATCATCCTGAGGTGCGGTTGTCCCTTTCAATTATAAACCATAAATATTTTAAGAAACATTTAAAGAAGGAATTACACATTTTTTCACAGAAATATCCATTTATTTTCCAGACATCGCAATGACAAATATTTTTTCAAACTTTATTCTGGCCGGAAGGTACCATAATATGGACCATTCCGATTTGACAGTTCGTAGTAGGAATCACGATCATGCGAACTCTATTGGGATAAAAGGGTAGTATCCGACAAGGCCGCACATCTTGAACCGGACATCTCGAACGTAACAAACAAATTTACAGATGAAATAATGCAAAATGGCCGATTTCACTACGCTCAGTCAACTAAGTACTTTTATTGAACAGTTGTGCGGGATACTGGTTAATTTACAATTCATGCAATTTTGTCCTATTGTTCGCAATTAATTTTATTTAAATTTTTTGGTCTGACCCAAGTTCAATGGAAAAAAACCTTATTTTTATAACTTTGACCCCTGGTGTAGGGACCAAAAAGAACCTGGAATATTTTAAATGATATTCGTCAAAATGGTTTGATGGTCCTCCCTAGGGTATGTGGTTGTACATGCCAATGTATATTTTAATCAAGCCACAGGTTTGGCTGTCTAATAAAATACGCTTTCTCCGCAAAAAAACGTTTGTCGGTAATTAAGTACGTAGACGACAGGAGAGCTGAAAACAATATAGCTCCGCCTGCCAAACTCTGCTATATTTATAGACTAACGAGTGGCTAGAGTCAACACTTCAATGCAAATCCACAAGAGCATCGAGATTAAAAAAAGAATATTGACTGTAATATCGATTACTTCTCAATTTATTGTGATTCAGATGGTATCATTGACATTCGGAATGCATTTTTTTTACATTTATTTATTTAATTAACCCTACATATGAGGCTCGCGAGGAAAATAATTTCTCTCAGGGCCTCCGTCATATTTGGGAATCTGTACGGAGAGTCTTTTTAGGGAAAGGAAAGTACTAGCAAGAAAAAGCTATGATGGGTGGTAGGAATCTAGGGGTCAGCGTGTCCAGAAGTGATGGACATATGAATCCATCCATCCCGCTGCATTGCAAGACGATGGGTCGAGACAAACCAGCTGGAGAGATCAAAGGGTCTCCCCAAACCGGCCACTTCCGAATAGGCCCGCCACGCTGCTGGTGGGCAGGCGCATCCACCGCCTGAACACACCTCACCATTTGGGGTGATCTATGGCAGAGGGGTGGGTTATCGAATAAATGGTTCCCGGGGCAATATTTATTTTTATTTATTTATTTATTACATAAGATACATTTATACAGCAAATATAACATAATAATAATATTTCAAAATAACTGTAAATATTAAATAGTACCTGTAATTGAAACGTTGCTTGAAAATGGCTTTAGCCGTGTTTAGTGACCAGATCTGAATAGCCAGGTATTCCCAACCTTCCTCTTCCCCACCTCCTTCCCCTCCCCACTACCTTCAGCCTCACAACATACCCCAATTGGGGATGCCATAGTCTCACTGGCTCCAGACGAGAGCAGTTGAGATTCTTGTGCGGTATTACTGTAAAAAAAAAAAAAAAACCCATACCCGCTTGCCAAATTAGGACGCATTCAGAAATAAATAATGAATCCACTCTATTATGTAGGTAGGGACTCGGGTACCTACATTCAAATACGCATCAGTATATAAATATATATGTATATAAATAATTGTATATCTACAAACTTGACTCTAGACTCAGATTTCGCGGGCTCGTATTCGGCTTAGGTATATAAATATTTTTTACATTAACTCCACACAGGAGGCTCTTAGGAAAATAATTTTTTAATTTAGTAAAATTATTTATTAAAATTATTTTCGTAAATAAAATAATTAGGGCCTATGTGATCTTTGAGGATGCTGTGTAGTGAGTCTGTACCATGTTGAGGGGAGGAGACAAAGAGGCCAATTTAAGCGATGCGATGCGTAATACTAATAATACAAAGTCATGAGTTTACTGATAAGATTTTAGGTTTTCACGGACTTTATAATGTTAATAATGCTTAAGATCGTAATTTATTTTTGGGGTATTGTGCCGTGTTGCGCTACCTTCTTCTTTAGTCATCGTTTCGGACAGCGTTACGGTGTCCATCATCACAGCAGGTGTGTCTGCCATGTGTCTGTTACCACACATCTGCCCTGATGATGGATACTGTAACGATGTCCGAAATGTTGGCTAATAAGGGATGTAACACAACTCGGCATAATACCCCATAAATAAATAAATCAGAATAAAATGTGTTTCTGTTTGAAAAAGTGACGCCCAGAAATATTATATTCGTTAATACGCCCAGAAATATTAATAAATATTATAGAAGCTTTAATAAATTCTGTGAGTGGATCATATAGCCTTTGCCATATAACCGGACTTTTTTTATAGGTCTAGGAAATATTAAAAAATAAGCCTATGTGACAAATTCAGTTATTAAGAGTATGACTGGAAAATGTTTTAGTATTTGTACCTAAAACAAAATTAAATATATCAAAACAAGCTGCCCACGAACTGCATTAGGAGAAGGAGTTTGTGATTTCGTTCTAATTTTACGAATTAGATTCCCTTAATTTGGATTTTTTTCACATAATGGTAAATTAACAAAGTGTTTAATTTTCACCTCTAGAGACCATTAATCTAAGTTTAAAAAGTAATCGAGCTGCAACCGTTAGTTCAAAATGAACTAATTATTTCACAGTGAAATTTTTATTCCAAATCCCAACTGCTGCAGTTTCGCCGCAGTACTGCACCAATTGCACCTTTACAGCAGACTAAAATAGAGGGCTGATGACCTCCCCCCCTCTCCCCTCTCCTCCCGCCCCTGCACTGGGCCATTTCTCCCACTCTATCTTATCCCCTACACATGTGTGCTTCATCTGAATCTGACCTGTCTACACGATTAAACACACGGAAACACCACAGTTTAGCTAAATTAACGCAACATACCGAACTCCCTTTTTATCGCAATTCAAAATATATAATTCAGAAATATGTTTGTTAAACTAGTCCCAGTGAGACATCGTTCGAAAGAAGAAGAACGGATATAACGTGTGTACGAGCTCCCGCTGGGACTAGTTTACCAAACACGGTTTTAAAATCTGTCTTACAATAACTAAAGAAATTTAAAAACTGAGTGATCGCTGACAAATTTAAAAAAATAGCGTTAGCGGAGGCGGAGGGCGTTTCGTGATATCTTTTTTATTGAACATTAGCGCAATTCCGATAGACACAGGTAGCTTACATTCGCTGTAAAAGTAATTTTTTTAGTTTTTTAATAAATTAAAAATTGGTCTTATTGTGAACTTAATATAATGATATAATATACGGGGTGTCCGGGGGTAAAGTACATTAATTTCGGGAGGTGATTCTACATGATAGTTAGTACAAGTAAAAAAGATAAATAACTTTTTTCGAAATACCAACTTTTAGGGGTAGTTTTGAGCTAAAAATTAGCCCGGCGTGTGCGGCCAGATTTATTATTTTCCGCTGTTACGGGCCAATCACAATCGAGTCGGGCGCCCGGCAGGCTCTCAGCAAGTAAGATCGTACCTCACATTAAGGATTTTTAATAGGTACGTCTTTTTGTATGGGAAAAAAAAAGTTGGAATTTCGGAAAATGTTGTTAATCTTTTTTACTCATACCATCATGTAGAATCACCTCCCGAAGTTAATGCACTTTACCCCCGGTCACCCTGTATAATTCATAAGAAAGCTCATTACTCATTAGGAATGGTTATAACTTCGTGAATTCATAAAACTTTTTTTTTAAATGTGGTTATCAAGGAACATACATAAACAAATAAAAATAACAATTAAAAATGTTTATCTTCATTATTCTTATCATTCTTTAAAGGTTAGATTAGGTTAGGTATATGTAATAATATTTTTAATTACATTAGATAGGTACACAAGAGTCACAGATGCTTCCAAACATTTTCTTTTCACTTTCTTTTCACTTCTCATTTCACTTCTTTTTCATTCCATTCATTTCACTTCTCACATCGCAGTGAGACTACGACATTCCCAATTGGGGGAGTAGGTACGTTGAGACGATGAAGGCAGTTAGAAGGGTGAGTAGATTGGGAAGAGAGAGGTGGGCCGTCTATTCAGCTTTTGTCGCCAAAAACGGCTAAAGGCATTTCAAGCAACGTTTCAATTCTGAATGGTGGTCCTTCAGCGCGATACTGAGAGTATACCTACTCTTCTTATACACTGGCAACTCGCAATGGGAGAATAGTTAGTACGATTGGTACTGTCATAAAGGCATAAAACAAACCCAATGTACATATACTATTTTATAGATAAATAAAAATAAAAGATTTGTGAATGTCAGTTTTCTTTTCAATCAAATAAAATAAATCGCTAGTGTTATCGAGCATTCTGGGGTTTTGTTCAAGTTTGACATTTATCACAAGAGAACAGTTCGTTTCCACGACTCGTTCTAAGTTCTAAGCTCGTCTGTGGAAGATTTGACGGCCTCTGTGTTTCCCCCTCCTACATCCTACAACATTGGTCTTGTGTCATGGTTTCTTGTCACCTTTCTCTCCTACACACCACCCCCACAGATGACGAAAAATTATTTTCTTGTGTGGAGAAAGCGTAAAAAAAATATTGGCGATTATAGAAGCATTTTCAACAACACTTCGATATCCAATTCAATTATAATCTCTTGTGTGGTTGGTCTTTAATGCTGTTGATATTTCGATTGAATCACGATTGCTTGCCAACATCCGAGAGTGTAAACGGCTAAGCCTAGGTACACGTTTCCGCAATCGATCGTACTCACACGTAAACAATAATAAACCGAACTAAATCACCTGCATTACGATGTGGCTAACAAACAAACACTTCCTGATTTAGCGAGTTGCTACTTGCAACCGTACCTACTGCTATAAATAGTGACCTGGCAACTCAACACAGATTTGGCTTTGAAAAGTCAAAATTTTAAATTAGATGAAAAAACTAGGTTAAATGGGTTAGGTAAAGTTAGGTTACAGTCCATTTAAAAAAATATATATTTCACATTTTAAATGACTTTTCAGAGGGGTGTTGAAATGCCACTGTTGAGTTATCGTGGAACCACATTAATATGTATACCTAATAAGGGTCGACCGAGAAATTCTACCGAGAATCTCGGCGAAGCGAGAGTCTCGGATCTCGGCGAAAATCGCCGAGATTCTCGGCCATAACCGAGACCGTTGTAAGTAGGTACGGTATAAGATAATCGGTTCAAATCTACCACGCGCACCAACATTCGTCACTTGGTGTCAGTGCGTGAGAGAGCTGTCGATTGTGATTGATGAAAGTTTTTATCAGCACCGTTTAGTGTAGCAAGTGAACAGCTCTTTAGCAGAGCTGGTCAATTGTACAACATGAGGCGACACTCTTTGACGGGTGGAAACGCAGAAAAATTGCTTTTTATGTGCTACAACATCATGTTGTTCAATTTTGATTATTAAAACTATTTAAAACAGATTATTATTACATTTTTAAATATACCATATTATGCAAAAATAGCGCTTTTTTTCACAATTTATCTATTCTCGGTCTCGGCCGAGATTTTCATTTATTCTCGGTCTCGGTCTCGTTCTTGGCCGGGAACTAAAAACCTGTCTCGGTCGACCCTTAATACCTAATATTCGAGCAATTTGTTGAAATATTTAACATTTACATGATTTATTTTTTACACAAAATCCGAAACCTCTCGACTCAGATCAAAATACGTAGTCCACTTGGGCTGGTATTTCAGTTGGTTTATAAGGTCGCTTTGAGAGACAATATTTATACGTTTGTCAAGTTGCTCTCTGGTAGGAAGAAGGAACCCTGACAATATAAGCCGACTGATATCATTACTGAGTACGCTGAAATACCGGCCCTAAGAGCTTTCGAATTAAAGAGATTGTTAGGCTACCAAACTTCAAACTGTGAAAATACAGTCGAATTGAGAACCTCCTACTTTTTGAAGTCGTTTAAAAATCAGGCAAATTGTAGGCATTAAAAAAAGCTTAATTTTGCTTTTTTTCTTCTTTTAACCATCATTATAAACAGATCCTCCAACACCATTTGATAAACTCAACAAAATACCCAACATATAACTCTAATATCAAACGGTTTATTCAATTGAAGGATCGCCAGGCATTTTAATAATTACCGGAAAAGCTATTTTACAAGCTGAAGGCCTGTCTGTAATTTAGATATACCTACATATTGTATTATCATTTGCTGTATAAACCAGCGTGGACCACACGGAGTAACTTTTTGCTAGAAGGAAGTGATTTATTTGACGCAAAAATGACATTAAAATTAACCTACATCATGTTTTCGGTGACATAATTTTATTTATAGGTTTCTGGCTTATATTATAAGCCACCGTTCGGTGGAATATGTGATACACATCTTACTGAAAACTCCCTCGACATTAGGCATTATTAATAGGTACACACCAATGTGGTTTATATTTCGTGGTTGAAACCTTGCTAGCATGTTTACATAGAAACAGAATTACTTAAACATTATTTAAATAGTTAATGGTATCGTTAAGAAAAGAACGATAATAAAAATAAAGTTTTGGCAAACTTTCTGAGTTTTCCCTCTCTGAATATTTAATCTTCACATATTGAACAAATAGCCTCATTGATGTGAATGTGGAAAGATCGTTAACAGGTAATAATTGGAAAGTTTCCAAATTACCTGATTTTGCTTTAAGTGATCATAAAACTTTGAGACGTTCCAATTAACAAGCAATTTGCGAACTTTATAACTTCACTTATTTCAAAATTGTCACAATTATTTTTATGCTTATTTTTATCTTCTTCTTTATTTGAGACCATTACTAAAATGATTTTATTAAGATGAAGCCATGCGAAATAATACAAAATCATGAGTTTTTGGTTTGAAAATTTGATCGCTTAGAAATATTATAGATGCTTCAATTAAAACTACGAGTAGAACACATCTTGGCCTTAGAATAATCGAGAATTTTTCTGAAAGTCTGGAAAAAATAAAGTGTCAGGCCTATAAAAAAATCTTTCGAATGCCCAAATCTCTTACTAATGAATCTATTTTCGGAAAAAGGTTTTATTATACAGGTGTAACAGGACGTACCCGAGGGATTTTAACCAACGATTCCTGATCATATTTGGAGTAAAAAATGTAAATGGAATTTTGGTCTCCGGTGACTTTTTTTATGACATTTTTTTAAAAAAAATTTTTCTTCAAATTCAAACAAACAAAAAAATTCTTCCGCTTGTCGTCATTGGTCACTCAGCCGAGTAACCGACCAACCCCTCACCCCGCCTCCAACTGTCCAACACCTACCATTTTTTAATGTTTTTGTAGAAAAAATAAATAAATAAAAACATCAAAAATATCACCGGAGACCAAAATTTCATTTACATTTTTCCCCAAATATACTCAGGAATCGATGGTTAAAATCCCTCGGGTACGTCCTGTTACATCCTGTATATGGCAAATTAAGTTCTTTAGAAAATAATTTGAAAACATTTTAATATTTTTGTCTGAATATCACAAAATAAAACAAAACAATGCTTCGCTCTGGTTTTTTGGCAATGATCAACGAATTTGGAATTGAGTATTAAACCTTGCCGTCCGCATAACAATTTTGTGCATGTTGTATCGGTCCTGCCCCGTCCGGTCGCGTCCCCCGTCTGCGGTGGCGAATAGACGTCTTGAGACTCGGCATCGCTTGGCTCCATGAAATCAATTTTAAATTTCCTTGTTATTATAATAAACAATGCGTAAGAAAGGAGTTAATGCTTTTTGCTGGCTTTTACGAAATCAACCTCTAAAAAACAACTCCCAAAAACCTTTTCCAACCTTTTCAAAAGCTTCTTCTCAAGACTCATTAATCATTAAGTATTTTTAAATCCCTCCCAAAAGAGATGGGGATTCCGATTTCGAATTTTTCCAGGACTAGTGGATCACCTTAACGGGAGAATAGACAATTTTTTTTAAACATACGAAATATATATTATATTGAAGAATCATCGACAATATTTCCAAACAAACTTTTTAATGTAAAAAAACTTCGCAATCATCACTTTTTTTCATTCTTAATATGCCATAACGAAATTGCAGCCTTTGATGTCCAGTCAATAAAAACTATGCTATAAAATCCATAAATAATATCTCTTTGATGAATAGACGGTTGTTGTAAGCTACTAAAAGAACTCCGCTGTGTTTTATGTGGTAGATTTTTTTCAGGCGCACTCAGCTCGAATATTAATTGTATTTTTATATTCATTTTTTGGCAATCAAATTAAGTTAAAATTTACCTCTATTTTATCAGAAACCCGTTGTTTTTTTCCTCAGAAAGTTTCCATTATGTCTAGAGAGTCTAGCAGTCTGGGTGTAGACTGTAGAAGCACCGGCTGTAGCGGATTAACGTATCCACATTATAGCATCTATTTTGGCGAACACGTCATCCAATTTCGATGCAAAATTTTCCCAACAGAATTTTACGTTGTAGCTTGTAGCACATCTGGTACTCTGGTAGCATTATTATCTCACTGCACAGTTGGGATTATTGTAAACGGAAGTGTCGCCCTCTTTTATTTAAAAAAAGAGCCGTTGAAGTTTTCAAACCCCTATAAGAAATTTTCAGAAAGAAAATTTACAAAAAATTTCGAATTTTTCAGTTTCAAAAACTTTTACACATTTCCCAACCCATTTTCCGAACTAAAATTTTACGGTTTTCCAAGTTTTACCGGAAGATTTTTTTTTCAGAACAATAAAAATTTCCGTACAGAAAATATTCCAAACTTTACATAATATCAAAAAAAATCCCGACAAATATTCCGATTTTCCTAACAGAAATTTTTCTCAAAAATAAAGTTTTTCGACATAAAAAATTTCGCAACGTAGAAGTTTCCAAACTTAAATTAAAAATTAATTTTTATGGTTGGTTACACATTTATCTTTTTGTTTTTGTTACTTAAAGTTTGGAAATTTTTCATTTGGAAAATTTTTATTTTTTCTGAAAAAAATTCTTCTGGCAAAATCGGAAAATTGGTATAGATCAGGATTTTTTTAAAGACATTTATCCTTTTTATATTATGTGAAGTTTGGAATCAAAAAGCCGCCTGCAAGGCCTAGCAGCAAAAAACCTGCTAGTTAATTATTATGACTGTCTTTATATTATTATGCCTACATAACTTTTTTGATTTATAAAAATACATTTTTATTTATTGATTAATAAAAAAAATTGAGTTTTTTTTTAGGTTGTATTCTCCTGATTATGTTACAAATTATCTCGAATGTCGATCTGTTTTTTTTTATAAAAAAAAGTCTTAATCTTCTTTCTAAAATACACAACAAAAAAATTCTTGCATAGCCTTGGCGATTCACACATTTTTCTACAAAATTGTTTCAAAAGGAAAACATCTCCCTTACTAATAAATGTGTTTTAAATTTTACATAATTGATGAATAACCATTTAACCTTCAGCTGTGTAAAATTAAAACACTTTGTCAGTAAGGCCTAGGAAAAAATCGTTTTTTTTTTAGAAACGGAATATTATTGAAAAACAGAAATATTTCGCAGCTCATTGAAAGGGCTTTGGAAGAGGAAAAAATAATTGCACTTTATGCCTTATTTTATGATGTCTCTGTGTTTGGTGACCAGATCTAAATAGCCAGGTACTTCCCCACCTTCCTCTTCCCTATCTCCTTCCCCTCCCCGCTATCTTCAGCCTCACAAAATACCCCAATTGGGGATGCCGTAGTTCACTGTCTCTGGATGGGAGCGCTAAGAATCTTGTGGGGAATTCAGATATATTTTTTTTAAACTGACTAGTCAGTGAGACTATTGGGAACTAATAACGTGTTTTAATTTTTAAACAACTGATAAACAACCATTAATGCAGGTTAAAAGGTTATTCATCAATTTTGTAAAATTTGAAACACTTTTATTGGTAAGGGGGATATTTTCCTTTTGAAAATAATTCAATTAATTCGAAGGAATAATTATGTGAGGCTGAAGTAGCGGTGAGGGGAGTAGATGGTGGAGAAAGAGTAAGGTGGGGAACACCTGGCTATTCAGATCTGGTCACCGAACACAGCTAAACCCATTTCAACCAAAGTTTCAGTTCTAAATGGTGGTCTTATACGAGGGCGATACTGAGAGTATCTTCCACTCTGGAATGTGCCACAAATATACTATTTTTTTAGTTTTAATTTTTCAGTTTCAAAAACTTTTACACATTTCCCAACCCATTTTCCGAACTAAAATTTTACGGTTTTCCAAGTTTTACCGGAAGATTTTTTTTTCAGAACAATAAAAATTTCCGTACAGAAAATATTCCAAACTTTACATAATATCAAAAAAAATCCCGACAAATATTCCGATTTTTATTATTTTGAATGAATTAATTGTGAATTAACACAAATTAATTAAATAAAATGCACTGTTACGAATAACCTGACAATATTTGAAAATCTCCTACTACTGTCACAGTAAGCGGAAAATGTTGCTTGTGTCGTGATGGAGGACTTAGCCAGCCGAGGCGGGACCCAAACACGATGCCAACTCAGCCACAACCGGTCTATGTAACAAAATGTACTTTTTAACCAATGTGCATGCCGGGTTTTGAACCCGTAACGATCATGGGTAACCCATTATTCCGATAAATAATAATTAAATTGATGTCACCAGTCCTCCAGAAGGCGTTCAGCGGGTTCGACCGGGAGCGCTCGGGCAGCATCCCCTGCGACATGGTGGCCGACATCCTGCGCATGATGGGACAGCCCTTCAACAAGAAGATCCTGGAGGAGCTCATTGATGAGGTGGACGCAGACAGTGAGTTATAAACATTTGACACTTGTATTCACATTAATCCCTCTCGTTCAAAGATTCACGAGAAAAGCCTGGGTTCTTATGCACTTACTGAAAAATAGAAGCCTATCATCCATGTCAAATAATATTGATATGTAAAAATACAGAAAAACATTGTCAATTTTCTCATGCATGACATTCATTCAACTAAAATACTGGAATAGCGGTTATGATAAATGTTTTAATTTTCAAAATAGTACCTATTTATTATGATTAAAGTTCATCATGAGAGTGTCCTTCAGCGTGAGGGTAACTTTCATCTTGAAAACATACTTAGCATGAGATAACTTTCACCATGAAAGCAAATATTTCATCAAAAGTGCACCGTTCAGTTAGAGTAGGTATCTTTCTTCATGATAGTAATTTTCATTATGAGGATAACTTTTAATATGATAGAAGATAATCCTCATTATCAGAGAACTGTTCATTAGAATTTTTATTAGAGTATGTAGTACCTATTATGAGTAACATTTAGAGTAACTTCCACATCCATTTCATAAGAAAAACATTGAAAAATAAGAAAAATTTTCATCATTTAGAGTTAATTTCATCATGAAAATAGCTTTCAGTATTAGATTAACTTTATCATGAGAGTAACTTTCAATGCGAGAGAAATTTTCATCCTTTACAATTAGAGAGACGAGTATGGGTACCATTTATTGGATATCCAACACCTCTGATCACCGTGTCTGTCACCCCTCATACCCTTTTCCTTCAAAGAACTATCTCTACTTCCTTTTCTAAAAAGACCCTCCACACAGCATCCCCAAAAATGACGTAGGCCCTGAGTGGAATTATTTTCCTCCGGGCCTCTGTGTGGAGCTAATGTAAAAAAATAAATAAATTAGAATAACTTTCATCATGAGAAGAACTTTCGTCATTAGAGTAACCTTCATCACAAGAGAAACTTTCACCATTAGAATAATTTTCTTCATGAAAATAACCTTTGTCGTTTATCACGAGAATAACTTTCATGGGAGTAACTTTCTACATGAGAAACTTCTATCATTAGCAAAGAAAATAACATTCATCATTAGAGTATCTTTCATAACTCGCCTTGGCGTATTCATTATTCATGTCGCTCGATTCATGGCTGGGAAATTAGCCAACTTTGATGAGAACGAAACTAGTCGTCATAAATTATTAATTTAACTTAATTTCCACAGAGTCTGGTCGCCTGGAGTTCGATGAGTTTGTGCAGCTGGCTGCAAAGTTCATCGTGGAGGAGGATGCTGAGGCCATGCAGAAAGAGCTGAGGGAGGCCTTCAGGCTCTACGACAAGGATGGTCAGTACCCAACCTAATACATACATCTTTTATAGGAACTAATAATATTGATTTGCTTGAGTTCTTCACTTGGAATAAAAACATTTCAGAAGAAAGGAACTCATTGACATGTGTGGTGGTTATGCGTACAATACACAATATCTTTTTTCAGCCCGATTCCAATTAGAGACCAAAGACAACATTTTTCGCTTTAGGCAATCGTTATTTTCATCTCTATTTTCATATTTACGATTTCAATTGTCATCACTGCAAACAGCATGGTTCATGTGTTTGCAGTGATGACAATTGAAATAGTATATATGAAAATAGAGATGAAAATAGTGATCGCGTAAAGCGAAAAATGTTGACTTTGGTCTCTAATTGGAATCGGACTGAAAAAAGATGTTGTGTATCATAGGCATCAGAACAAGGAAGAATTTATTACAATGTTATAAAAAGTCTAATTCGAATCTTGTTAGAACTAGTAATTTTGTGAACTGAAGACTCGCGTCCCAAAAAGTATGTTTCTAAATTATTTCTCTTATTTAATAAATCAAAACTAAAATATCTTCTAAAATCAAAAGATTTTCTAAAAACCTACTTAATTATTAACCATATATTTTATTTAAAAAAGGGAATTATTATATAATTTGTCCAAAGAAACATCACTATCTCAGTGACTATTCTTTTTCCAAGCTTTCTCCAGACAATTTGGAACCATAGTATTGAAAAAATATGAATGTGAAAATTGAAATAAACACGTCACTTTTGAATTGAAAAAAAAATCTTTACTGAGCCATTAAAACAGCCACCATCTTAAACCTTAAACGCAAATGGAAAGTACAAACAAATTTACAGAAAGACGAAATGCAAAACTTACGAGTTAAAACAGGATTTTGCTAAGCTCAGTCAATAAAGTTTAAAGGCAGAGATAACCTTACAGGGAAAGGGGTTGTGATGGTCTCGTCGAAAGCTTGATCTAAACTACGGGATTCATTGCGTTTATGTGTCAATTAGCTATCAATTTCATAATAAAAATCATTGGTGTATGAATGCATATAATATTTATATTTTCAGGTAATGGCTACATCCCCACATCATGCCTGAAGGAAATCCTCAGGGAGTTGGATGACCAGCTCACCGAGCACGAGCTGGACATGATGATTGAGGAGATTGACTCAGATGGTTCAGGCACAGTAGACTTTGATGGTAAATAAAATTATTCTTGACTTTAGAAACTGAGCTCTTACGTGGAAAAACAGCATTATTGAAATGAAGCTGTTTTAAAATCTCAACCACGGCGACAGTACAAAGCCTGTAGTGTCGGCCGTTAGCGAGCTCTCAATGCAGGTCAGCCCTCAGGCTTCGGGCCTTTTTGTCGGAAGGTCAAAATGTTTCCTCCTTGCAATAAAATCCAAATAAATGGAATATTTCTGAATGCATCCGAAAACCTAAAAACTGTTTCCTGTATAAATAATGAGCTCTGGCATCATGAAATTACGCGTTGCTAAACCGTTGGTCCGATTGCAATGAAATTTTGGGGATTTGATTTGTACATGCCCACGATGGTTTCTGTACCCAATAGTGAGCTCTGGCGTCATGAAATTATGCCTTTCTAAACCGTTCATCCGATTGTGATGAAACTTTGGTGAGTTGTTGTCAGCACGTTAATGAACGTTTTTATATATATATATACTGGTGAGCTCTGGCATTATGAAATTTGTACTGAATGTACAGGGACTGAATGTGTGGAATGCGGAAGAGGGGAGGGGAAATTGGGAGGGGGGTTCGTGGGACGGGGGAAACGGTAGAGGGGAGTGGGGAGAGGGAAAGTGGAGAAGGTAGAGTGGGAACGCGTGAGGGGAAGGGGATGCGGAAGAGGAATAGGAGGCGGAAGAAAAATGGGAGGAAGGGAAAGGACACGCAGAGAGAAACAATATCTTTATTAAGTGGCATAGCAACGCATGCCAGGAACTACAAACCCAGAAGCTAGCATATTTTAATTTTTATATATATATATATATATTTCCCCCTAAAACCATGCGAGTGAAGCCGTGGGTAAAAGCTAGATACGTTTAAAATTATTTAACTGGCAATGTTTATAATACGCTCACTGCAGTCAATTAAAATGTTTATCAGCCAATATTACTTTTTCACATATACTGCTTTTCCGCATAAGCTGTCAATTGAAAATTGACTTCATATTTTTCTCTAATGGAAATTTCTATTTGTTTCAGAATTCATGGAGATGATGACCGGAGAATAAACACTATCACCATTGAAAAATATAATTAACTTAGGCTAAGAATATTCTTAAGGTCTTTTTTGTATTTTCCACTTGATTTTGATACAAAATATTTATAACTAACGTAAAACGCATTTCCATAACGTTTGGTTTATAATAATTCATTTTTCAAAATATTTCATCGATTTGAAATCATACATCTTTTATTTCTAAGCCTTGTTTATAATGAACCTACATATAAAAGATTTTTTCCATTTTGTTGACTAAAATATTGAACCTTTGGTTGGACTCCAATAAATCATATCCTAAAATTTGCATTTTTATTACTATGTACATTTGTTTACAGTGTGCGGCTTTATTTCATGTATTATATTCTTCTACAATCTGTTATCCTACAATACGCACGTCATTACGTCGTACATTATTTAACACATGTCTCAATTCTCCAACTCTCTACTGTAATCAATTTCAAACCATTCTTAACCAGAAAGTCGGTGGGCCTCCGGAGAACATGGGAGCATTCTAATATGACCCATGTTGGAATTATTTGCGATGCGATTTTGACCTTTATGCTTTAAAAAATGTTTGAAGAAAAAATCAGAAGTGCTATTTATTAAAACTTTCGATTCCACTTTTGATTTTATCAATGGAGCCTCTCTGATAGCTTAACTCTCCCGCAGCCAACCGGGGCCGAAGGTAGTCCCCAAAGTTACTATCCTTCTTACATCTACTTGTATACTTGAAATATATTTTTAGTATTTTACGTATTCCTGCGCAAAGGATTTTTACATAATTTGCCATTTAAAAAAAAAAAGTGAAAAAATCATTGATCACAGGAAAAAATATTTTGTCAAAAATAGGTAATATTCCCTGCGCAAACGAAAATTACTTGCGCCATGGAAACACAAACCTATGTGTATGATAATATATGAGGTGATATATAATAAAATATTAGTCAGTAGTATATTGTGTCAAGCGGTGACTGATGCGGCACGGCAAGTGTGGCGGGGCGGAGTGGGAGGGGGGGTGTTGGCTGTGCTACGGAGCGCGGACTGTACGCAGTTAATATTATGCCATCACAGCTGCAGGGCGTACGACAATCTTGTGAATGAGTAGGTATTTCGAAAATGCTTCAAAATAAGGATCGACCGAGATCTCGGTCTCGATCTCGGCATTCTCGGCTACAAATTCTACCGAGAACTCTGTTTCGGTTCTCGGCGAAAAACGCCGAGATTCTGGGCCATAACCAAGACCGTTGTAAGTAGGTACGGTATAGGATAATGGGATTCAAATCTACCGCGCGAGTCCGTTACTTAGTGTCCGTGCGTGAGAAAGCTGTCGATTATGATTGGTCGGCTGGCAGCGAGGCGGGTTTTGCTTACCGCTGCTGCCAGCAAATCATTTTGTAGGTATGTTGGAAAGCTGATAAGTGTACGAAGATTTTTTAGATTCATCCAAAACTGCAAAAAAATGCAAATATTTTTGAGTATTCGTCACCATATTAAGTACTTAGGCCTGCAGCAAAAAAGTTTTTATCAGCACCGCCTACTAGTGTAGTAAGTGAACAGCTTTTTAACAGAGCTGGTCAATTATACGACACAAGGTGACACTCTTTGAAGGGTGAAAACGCAGAAAAATTGCTTTTTATGTGCTACAACATCATGTTGTTCAATTTTGATTTTTAAAACTATTTAAAACAAATTATTATTACATTCTTAAATATACATAATGCAAAAATAGCGCTTTTTTTTTTTTCTCAATTTATCTATTCTCGGTCTGGGTTCTCGGTCTCGGCCGAGAACGAAAAACCTGTCTCGGTCGACCCTTACTTCAAAATAACGATTATAAATTATTTGAAACTAGCCTATAAGTGGTCTGTAAGGATAATATGAATAAATATTTGGGACTTCTATGGTTTAAATGCCTATAAGACAGAAAAATGCATGGCGTCGGCGACCGACCCACATGGTTACGGATGTTATGTGTGTCATCTTAGCCTGTCGAGGCTTAAAACAGGATAGATTAAACCTACTGTTTTCCTGTTCATTTTCAATATCAAAAGGGTTTTCTGCAAAATAACCAATCTGCTAAAACCGACTCCTTCGCTTTGTTCAATTCAAAAATGGAATAAATTCAATTGTGCAGGAAAATATGAATATCAAAAACCACCTTCCGAAAATTTTAAGAAAAAATGAGATAATATAATAGTTACCAAAAAATATTAACCTTGGTCTTGAAGAGACCCCATGTTGGAGGAAGAAGGAAACACAGAGGCCGGCAAATCGTTACACAGCCGAGCTGTCCAACACAAGAATGAGTCGAAGAAGCGACCCGTTCTCATGCGGCAAATGTCAAATGTGTACATGTGTAGTAGGGTGTGCGTTTCCCGACTATGGACCGGTGCCGAAGGGATCAATAGCGCAAGTTCCTCGGAGCATCTTCCATTGAAATACCGGTAGAACAAGGATAGCATTCCCACCCCGACACCTGTGCTCTAAAGATTGCAATCCGTTTGTTAAGTTAGGAGAAACTATCAAATGGACCGCCCGTTTCTGCAGAGAGAATATTTTGGAGCTCCAGACCAGAGGTGGCTGCCAAATTCAACTGTGGGGCGCACTTGCGATTTGTACAGGGTTAGCAGTCGTGTACTATTAAAGTACGCCCAGTTTTTGAGAGGCTAACTTAAGTCTGGCTTCGATGGAGCCCCCTTATCTGAGCTGGTCACTTAGGTTTGAAAGAAATAAAAAACAGGTTAAATATTTTAAAATATAATCTTTATATTTCATGGAGGTACATACAAGTAGTGTGGTGAAATAAGTTGGTGAGTGGTGCTTTCAAATCAAAAATGCTAAAACTCAAATATGCATCAAAATACTTTCAGCTAGATTTATCCTAAAAAATAGTCATGCAAAGCAGCAGAAAAAAGGTTTGTCCCATAATATTTACTATATATATCATCAGTAATACATATTATGCATACCCAAAGATTTATTTAACAGACCTTTCACCAAGCACAACTTGTTCTGATAAAGAAATAAATCTGTGAGTTTCAAACTCTACCCGTTCAACTGCTAGCCGAGCCTTCTACCTACCGGACTTCTCCACGCAACATCTAATACAAAATTATGCTAATATTAGGCTATTTATTGACTGGATTAACCGTGGCATCGAATTGTCTTAACTCTATTGTGATTTTCACCCAAATTTCACCACAAAAAACTTATTAGCACTAGGTATTTATTTAGTTCAAATAATCTGTGCGATAAACCAAACTTAATACAAATATGTATTTACTCTTATAAATAAAGTGATTTTATAAAGCTGTGCATTGTAAATAAAATATATTTATAAAACTAGAGACTCTGTTGAATTGACAGATTAAAGACTATTTTTTAGGCTAAGGAAACATAATATTTACGTCAATAATTAAGCGGTCTAATCACAAAACTTTGGTAGCAATCACAAATGTTTAAACACAAGACTTCTTGCAGCTACAATCAATCCACCATTTTAGATGGATAAAGGCATCTAAAATTGATGTAAGTAACATTTTAGGTACCTTGAAACACTAATATTATAATATAATATAATTTTTAATATCAATAATTTTGTCCTAAAGAATTTTGAAAAGGTTAAATCTTTTTAAGTTAAGTTTTCCGACCAAGCACGTAACATGATAGACTGTAAATTGTAAATATATATTTCAACAAATGTATAAAATACAACATATCCACGGTAAACATTTAGCTAATAGACAAATAATGTTTTATTAGAATTAACCTGAAGATAATACAAATATTTTTTTTTGATAAAATTTGTTGATTGCTAAATACATTATACAATGCTTACGTCCAAACATTCAGAATAAATTTCTTTCAAATACATTTAGATTCATAATATTATTAATAATTTAGAAACACTTTACATCTTTATTGCGACAGTTTATTATTCCGCCCGAATATAATAATCCATTCACAATTCCCTTTTCAAAGGGAATGTATAGAGCACGCCAAACTTTAAGACCGGCCTAATGTTGAGCAGAAATCGTAGCAATTGGCGAGTTTCAGCACAGAAGAGTGGCATGCCCTCCCGCTCACGCCTTTCTCTGTCGCACATATGTTTTTACACATCTTTCTCTTCCGCTTACATTCAATGTAGTCAGTAACTACACGAGAATTTTTTTTTTTTCATTAGCTCCACACAGGAGGCCGTGAGGAAATAACTCTCCTCAGGGCCTATGTCATCGTTGGGGATGCTGTGTGGAGGGTCTTTTTAGGGAAAGAAAGGACAGGTAGTTCTGGGAAGGAAAAAAATATGAGGGGTAGGTAGAAATTATAAATAGAATTATTTTCCTGAGGAAAATAATTCCCATCAGGGCCTATGGCATCGTTGGGGATGCTGTGTGAAGTGTCTTTTTAGGGAAATGAAGGAGAGGTAGTTCTGGGAAGGAAAAGGTATGAGGGGTGGGTAGGAATCTGAGGTCAATGTGTCCAGAAGTGACGGACGAATGAATACATACCTTCCACTGCGGTCCAAATCCTGCCGAGAGTCCTGCTGGAGAGGAATGGAATGTACCATGTTCAGGCCGGTTTTAAAGTTTGGTGTGTACTATACATGATTATTTTTTGTTTTATACAAGTAAGAGTCAAGACGCTCGAAAATACTCCGTTTAAATACATAATTATGAAAGAGCACAGAGGTATTCTTTAATTTTACTAGCAGAGATTAAAAATAAATGCATTCATAAATGCAATTGTGCCATTAATTACACTTAAATTTCCGCTGTGCTGCTTTTCGTAAAATTTCAAAGTTTGTCAAACATCAAAAACTTCCCAGCAAGGAATACAACCATTTCAACATAACAATTTATTATTATCGTTATCCACCGAACCATGAATGAGGGAATTGTTTCACTTAACTAATTCCGTCTTAAATGGTATACCTACATTGTATACAAGAATGTAATAATGTTCATAACCATTTTTTATTTTGGAAAAAACAATTTGCAATTGGCTGAAATATATAACACGTTAAGAATTAAAGCACTATAAAAATAGCAATAAAAACAGCTGCAAATTTTAATGTGTGCGTTGTAAGTTTTTTTTAATAACAAACTAATTTACCAAAAAATTGATTAGCAGTTAAAAAATATTATGCTAAAAACATTAATAAGCGCATTTGAATAAAGAAAATAAAACTCTTAACTCATTCCCTCAGAGCGGCCACAATTTATACCTTTCAATAGCTTGTTTATTTTTATGTAAATAGTAATGGCATTTTACTACATCGACAAATTCAGGAGAAGTTTGCACAAAAAATTAAAAATTTACCGTGTTCAGTTTTAGTCAAAGTAGCTTTAGGGTGTTAATATACAATTAACAATAATAAACTACTCATTTAACCCTCAGTCGGGCGCAGCCGGCCTCAGAGGTCAACAAAAAACATTGTTTACCTCTCCACTTTTCAAAGGCGGCCCCATCGCCCCCTCTCTCTTTTTAAACGACTTCGAATAGGAGGAGGTTCTCAATTCGACTGTATTTATTTATTTTTATGTTTGTTACCTCAGAACTTTCGACTGGGTGAACCGATATGGATGATTCTTTTTTATTTGAAAGCTGGTGCTTCCCGTGTGGTCCCATTTTAATTTGGTCCAGTTCTGACAATGGCATCCATGAGAAATCATAAAGTCTTAAATTTGCATCAAGTATGTGCGCGACAAATGGACGAATAACTCAATATCACGCAAACCGATTTCGATGATTCTTTTTTGTTGGAAAGGATGTACTTCAAGGGTAGTTTTATGAGAGTTTGGTTAGGTTCTGATTATGGGATCCATGACAAAGAAACGGAACTCTCCAATTCTTAAGAACAAATTAACGATACTCGGCCGAATCTTAATCAAATCAGTTATGTACTTCAGTTTCACTAAAAATCAAAAAACAAAAATTTTAATAAAACAAAAAAACGACTTCAAAAAATGCAGTAAAAAGTAAAAAAATAATTTCGTATTCTTCTACAACTTAATAATCAACTTACCTTTTCTACTCATCAATATGTAGGTACGATTGTTATTTTTGGAGTCGGTGTCAGCCAAGGTACAGTTCCCCTCCCGCCGCGGCCCGCTCGTCAAGTCACGCGTGCGACACAAGCACATCACACCTATAACTATGTATGTAGTTACAAACCTACCTTGGCTGACACCGACTCCAAAAATAACAATCGTACCTACATATTGATGAGTAGAAAAGGTAAGCTGATTATTAAGTTGTAGAAGAATACGAAATTATTTTTTTTACTTTTTAGTGCTTTTTTTGAAGTCGTTTTTTTGTTTTGTTAAAATTTTTGTTTATTACTCGCCTAAGTTTAGGGACCTCACACGGCGCCCTCCTCAGTCAGTCGTCGGCCTTTACACAGCTCACGTACAACCTCCCCGGCTTCACAGGCCGCCTGCGGCCGATTGAATTCTAATTTCAGTTTTCCTCTTTTCAGATATTTTATATACAGATTTTTCTGCCGAAATGGCTTGAAAATATGCTCTTTATCAACCCAATGATGTTGATGGTATGCTGAAACTTCTCCTCGATGATGATGCTTCTAAAGATCCAGCTTAAGTTGAAGATTTGGAAAAATTGATTATTTTAGTTTATGGTTGGTAATGTTTAATAAACTGGTTCTTTTGTGTTAAATTTGGTATAATTCCTTTCTGTAGATCCTAGTAAAGACTACCCGACAAGTATTTCGTATTAGAATAATTAATATAGTGGAAGGTGGGGGCTAAAATATGTGGGTGGCCGGCCGCGTGCGCCTGATTTCAGTTCGCCCATAGGTGCGCCCGACGGAGGGTTAAAGAATTCTTTCCATGTCACAAAAAAGGGACATTCCCCCGGTGTTTTAACAATGAAGAAATTAATCTACAGCATAAACCAATTTCAACAGTTAATAAAATATTTTCTAAAAAGGAAACACATACATATATGAATTTGTACAATTATAGTGACAAATAGCTCAATCTATTTCATTCATAATATTATGCACTATGTATATAAATATCAACTTACTAAGTAAATAATCAGATTATAAAAGCAAATGTACAAGAATGTAAGTAACCCCTCAGGCCTCATTGTCGGAAGGTCAAAATATTTCCGCTTTGCAATAAAATCGAAATAAATGGAATGCATCCGAAAACCAAACCTATTTTTAAAAGGTGATGAAATAGCCTAAAAAATTTTATAATTCGGAAAAACATATAATTTTATGTAAAATTTTGAAGGTAAAAATAAAAAAAAGGTTTAAAAATAGGTCACCTTACGTTTTTCCTAACTAAAATTACTGATAACGAAAAAAATAAAAACACATATTTTATTACGCAAATGTACCGTTAATGTTACCCTCAACTCAATTTTTTGTCGTTTCATGTAAAAATAATTAATAAAAAATTCCCAAAGGTTTATAATTTTTTTTTCAAATTGCAGTCAGGAACTTTGGTTTCATAAAGCTATACATTTTAATTATTTTGCAGTTAACTTTTAGATTTAAATATAAAGCGTCGTGGTATCTCTTGTTAACCCATTTAGATCATAATTCTAACATGATAGTAAGGGAGACACAACGATTTCCATGAGACATAAATGAGTTGTTCCGAAAACCGAACAAATTAGCCTGAGGGGTTAAAAAAGGCTCACATAATAATGTGTTATCAATAATATAATGTAAAATTGTATGTAATTTTTGATTTACAAAGTAATTTATCAACAAAATTGATTAACGGCTAAAACATAGTCATGCTAAAATAAAATTATCATTAAAAAATGGCAAAAGTGCAGCAAACCTAAAAGCCTACTCTGTGCAACTGTAAAATTAAGTTATAATAAAAATATCTCTCTTAATATACTAAAATAAAATATGCTAAAGGGGTTTATGTAAAACCACAAGCTTTTAGGGCTTACTACATATTGTTCCAAACAACGAGTTCCAAAGAAGATTAGTTTCACAGAAACGTAAATGTAATATCAAATAAATAATGGCACATTGAGTGGTCAATATCAAAACTTTGGCAACGGTTTTGAGCAAAATTATTAATTATTACTTGAGTGCCTAATGAATTATTTCATTTACAATTTTTTTAACAATGTACGATTTTCAAAAATAATTTTATGTAAAATGTTTAGTACATACGTATACATTAATTACGTGAGCAGTTTTTCTTCCAATCTAGACCTCCCCACTCCCTTGGTGAGATAAATTTGGGCCACTTCGTATATTCTTTTCAAGTAACGTTAGATTGTGCTGGACCCCCCCCCCCCCCCTTTTGAGCTCACATAATTAATGTATGCCCCCTTAATGTTTATTACAAAACAGGATAAACTTGTCGAAGTCCACCTTACGGTTCATACTTATATTTCGTATTTAAATAGTTAGATTTAGCTTTATTATTATGAAAAGTGAGTATTTGTGTCAGGGGAGATGAGAAAATATGCATTTTATATTTTAATTTTGATAAAAAAAATCTTGGCTAACTTGACTTCAACAACTTTACCCAAAATAATTACATATTCTGTATTACGAGGATTATCGAGGGTATCACTAATATACAAATAAATAAACTTTCTACTCTTTACAAGTCAGCCGCCATGACAGGCATTATTGCCTCACTATCCGAAATGTTTGTCCAAATGGGGATAGCCCAACACGGTTCAAATCTCAAAGATAGACCGACCTAACATATCAGCAGTAAAAATTGTAAATCATTCTTTAGATTACTGTGATGAATAATAGGGCCTATAATTTCCTAATAGAGCAGACATTGCGCTCAGAGTAGAGTCTGTCAAATAAGAGTAGAAAATATAAAATATGGAACTACAAAATTTGTAGGCTGGCAACACCAATTTTCTTTTAAAGTGCAATCACACTGAAAAAACAGAACACCGTATACACAATTAAAAATACACTTTTTTGTTCCTAAAAAAAATTATATCGATGAAGCACTGTTGTTAAGGTACCTACTTAATGACATAAATTTGATTAAATTGTGTTTTACAAAGTCAATGGCTTCCATTTAATTTAACATTAATTTGAATTTAACAATAGGTAGAAAGGAAGAATCATAAATGGTGAGTTTAGTTAGACTACTTTAAGATCTGAATGAGTTAAATATATTCAGATCTAAAATTAGAGACATGATCTAAAGCCTGGACAACGCAGTAGGCACTTAAGCTAATATTAAATAAATTTGAGCAATTTCTAAAGTGTGCTTTATATTTTATTACAATTTTGTTATTCTTCACTATGTTAACATAAAATTGTAAAGATATAATAATAATATACCTTTATGCAATTCTAATTTTGAGATCAGTGGAATGAAAAACTTTTTTAATAAAAATGTAGGTTACACAGCTTTAGATTAACACCATGATTATATTTTTAGTATTGCAATTTGGACGACAGTGGCGCCCTCCTATGTTTTCTACTCTTATTTGACAAACTGTAATTCTTTTGATTGTATAGACAATAATAATTATAAAAGGTCAATAAAAATAATGTATGTTAGGTACTAAAGGATCATATTAATTAGTATGGATTTAGTTCTATTATTTGTTGACTAGGGTTTTGGATTATCATAGCATATTTTTGTACGTGGGTATATGTATTCAAGAAAAACCTATTGGTTTCGTATTAATCTAGGAACATATTCAGAAATATGTTTATTGTATACTGCTTTCAAGAAATATGAATTTAAGCATATTCTGTTTGAAAAAAACAAACACTTTGTTGGAACCAATATTTGGTCAAATTAACACAATAAAACTAATAATGATGTCATTTTTGAGGAGATGTAACACTATTTTAATCAGGGACAAGATACGACACAGCGGACAAGGAAGTATTGTTCTGTAGTAGTGTGTAAATGTCTGTTTGTGTTAAAATGCATTCTATATTTCTTCGATCTTTGTAAATTCTTGTATACTTGATTGTGTAATACCCAAAGACATAAACAGTTAAAAAAAATTATTACTGATTTTTCATTGATTTAGTTGGAAAAATTTCACAAAACACGAAATTTTGTTTCTCTTATACAAAATACAACATGTATTTTATCACAAACAAGTAAGTGTCCATCGGTGTGTTAAGCTTAGGTATAAGCGAAAAGGGTATTAACCCGTCTGCTTGGTTCAATATATTCAAGCCTCACAATCCGGAAGCCTCAGTTTCGCTTGTAAATTCTGAAACTGTCACTTTGGATCGAGATTGTAAAATATCCATGCAAGATAGCTTTCATATTTCAAAGACAATAAGAAGCAATATTTCGTTCTCTTTCTGGTTAAAAGAAAAAATACATATGTTTGCATGAGAGGAAGAGAGATATATGTATAGCTTTTAAAATGTAAGGCCGCTCGGGACATTTTTGGTCTTATGGAAGTATAATGCAATTACGTGTTTTGGGATGTATTTATTTCTAATCAAGCAAACGGGTTTTTGGGTTAATTTGCCCAGTGTTTGTTGAAGATTTTGGAATGCATATGCATATTCCCTTTATAAAAAGGGAATATTATTTCAGGGTCTTTAGATATTTTGTCAATCGATTCCACGAAAGTTGATCCCCCGACAGTTAACCCCCCGGCATATTACACAAAATATAACTGTGTGTCTCCCAAAGGAGTATGCAGAGAAGATGTACCGCTGAATATATATTCATTCAAATGCATCAAGCATAAAACTACAGGGTCTTTCAATTTGGACACTCGAAGTTTGAAAGGTTATAGCAGCCATGTTGTTAACCCCGGCATATTACACAAAATATAACGTAAAGGAGTATGCAGAGAAGATGTACCGCCGAATATATATTCATTCAAATGCATCAAGCATAAAACTACAGGGTCTTTCAATTTGGACACTCGAAGTTTGAAAGGTTATAGCAGCCATGTTGTTAACTCGTCTGCTTCGTTCAATATATTCGCACCTCACAATCCGGAAGCCTCGAATTCTGAAAAAAATTCCGAAATCGTCACTTTGGATCGAGATTGTAAAATATCTATGCAAGATAGCTTACATATTTCAAAGACAATAAGAAGCATTCTGGTTAAAAGAAAAAATACATATGTTTGCATGAGAGGAAGAGAGATATATAGCTTTTAAAATGTAAGGTCGCTCGGGACGTTTTTGGTCTTATGAAAGTATAACGCAATTACATGTTTTGGGATGTATTTATTCCTAAACAAGCAGACGGGTTAAAGTGATATCTGTCAAATTTGTTGTCAATTGTTTAGTAGTGTAAGGCAAATTATCATGGAAGGTTACAGCGTTAAACAATGTGTGCAAATCATTGAATTTTATTATCAAAATCACTGCTCTGTTCGAGAAACGTTCTGCGCAATACATGATTTTTATCCTCGCCACAACCGTCCTGCTGATTCGACTATTCGACTTTGGTGGCCAAATTCGAGTCCGTTCGGTAAATAATCAGCCAAAATAAGTACATCACTGAAACGCAAGATCTGCTGCAAACATCGCTGCTGTGCGTGAGAGCGTATGGAAAAACCCAAGGCACTCAATTTCTCATCATTCACAAGAACTTGGCCTTTTTGTGATTTCAACTTGGCAGAAATTGAATCTGCACCCATATAAAATCCAACTAAACCAGGAATTTAAGATAACAGACCATAGACATCGCTGTGTATTCGCTGATTGGGCTCCGGAGCAGTTTGAAGTTGATCCAAATTTCGAAAAAAAAAAAAAAATTTGCGACGAGGCCCATTTTTGGATGAATGGATGTGCGATCAAGCAAAATTGGAGGATATGGGCGATACCAATGTCCAAGAGATACATCAGCACCAAATGCACCCTGAGAAAGTCACTGTTTGGTCCGGATTTTGGTCTGACGGAATCATCGGTCCGTACTTCTTCCAAAACGAAACTGGTATTGCATAACCATCAATAGCGAGTGCTACAGATCGATGTAAAGCAACTTCTTGTGGCTTAAACTGGATGATGTGAATACCGACAACGTTCCATCAGGATGGCGCTAAGTGCCACACAGCACATGCCGCGATGGATATTCTGCACGTGCAATTTGAGAGCATGATTACCTCACGCGGCGGCGACATAAACTGGCCACCGAGATCGTACGATTTAAAGCCTTTAGACGTCTTCCTTTGGGGCTATCTTAAATCTCAGGTCTATGCAAATAAACTGCAAACAATTGATGCCCTCAAAGCCAATATAACAAATGCCATCCCGAAAATTCAGCTAGATTTACGTGACAAAAGTCATTGAAAATTGGACCTCCCGAATACGTGCCACTAAGCAAAGCCGAAGTGGACATTTGAACGAAGTTATATTCCACAAGTAATCCTTTAAATAAAAATAAAATTGAGTGGATATCTCACCGACATTTTGTTTTATATACATTTTAAAATCGAGCATCCTTATTGAAAGACCCTGCACTAGTCTGTGTATTGTATAAACCAGCATATAAGTACAAAACATTGACACTGTAAATAAATATGTTTGATATCCATACCAACTTCTTATTAAAGGTATTTTTGAAGCCGATTTTAGGCTTGAAATTGGTAAATAAAGCACAAAAAATTATAATTTTATGGGGCCAATTGCCGGGGGATCAACTGTCAGGTCAACCTATCAACCTTACATACATAATATAAAAATCATTTTGTGTGATCTGATATGAGTATCACAAATTTTGTTCACAAAACATATTTAAGATAAAAAGTAAATGCGTACATAATAATATATTATATGCCTATGATAAAATAATGAAATTATCAAAAATTGTTTAAATCAGCCAGGAGTTATTATGCATAGTATCAAAATTAATAATAAAGAGAAAAAAATTACATAATAATTGTGCCAGACAAAATATATTTACACGTCGACCCTTTGGAATAACACGGTTCCATCTATCGCGGTAAGGTCATGCGATAATGGGACCGATAGTAAACTACTTGAGAGTTCATTATCACATGACTACTTGCAACAGATGGAACCTTGTTATTCCAAAGGGTCGACATATTTCATTTGCTCTTCTTAATACTTTGCAGGAAGTTGTAACATTCCAACTCTCATAAATAGTGAATAATTCTTGCAGCACGTCGGGAACCAAAAGGAAGTTATTTAACACATTGCAGAAACTCGCAGGAAGTTGGAAAATGTGTAGGAATCAACAGAAGAATGTCTAAATCCGTGCAGTACTTGGAAAATTAATTGTAAGTTGTTTTGCAGTACTGAAGAAACTTTCACAAAGCTGTATTAAAACTTACGAAGCTTGGATCACACGGAAAGATGTAATACCCTGGGAACTCATTCTTAACTTAGTCTTACAGCATTGCGGAAACTTGTAGAAAACTGTCCTACTCCTTCAAGCACTGCTGTTGGAAAGTTGTAATACACCTGGGAAGTTACGGGAAGTTGTCAAGTGTCATACGGCACTGCGGAAACTTGTGGAAAACTGTCTTATGCCTTCAAGTAGATACATACTGCTGTTAGTCACACGGAAAGTTGTATTCCACCTGGGAACTCATGGAAAGTTGTCAGGCATCCGACAGCATTGCAAAAAACTGTATTACGCCTTCAAGTACATCTGTTGGTCACACGGAAAGTTGTAATGCATCTGGGAACTCATGTCTTACAGCACTGTGGGAATTCTTTCGATGCGGTCTTACGCCTTGAAGTATTGGGGAAACTCGTTGGAGATGGTCCTAACGAGATTCTGGTCGGCCTTGCTGGATTCGCCCTCCTCGCAGAAGATGCGTGTAAAGCAGCGCAGCAGATCGGCCTGGCGATGGCCGTGGCTGTAGTCCGTGTGACGTAGAACCCCGAGGCACAGTTGCAGGTAGAGGGCACGCCGCTAATAAATACTAAATATTAGCATACATTCATTCAAATATCTTTTTTTCATAAAGCTAAATATGGACATAAAAATGAACCGATACAACAAAAACGTCGAAAGATACAATTTTGTCGTTGAATGCAAGTGTGCAATGTGTGAAAAGTACACATTTTACACATTTTTAGTACCATTTGAATTAGAAAAATTAACTTTATATAGTTGAAAAAAAAAAAACTTTTTATCTTTTGTAAATTTTTTACATTATTTATAGTTTGTGAAAATACCACATTGCGATGTCCGATGTTAAACTTTTTCAAAATCCATACAAATTTTAAAAAAAGTATACCGAGTCGCTTCGTCCAACGCAACTGTTGCCTGCAACTAAAGTTGCTTGTGTGCACCTGTACAAGTATTTGCCTGAAAAATGTATTTTGCAATCCTTTCAAACTTAAAAAAAATAAATCCGTTCATCCGAGATCAGGAAAATGGATATCAATCAAATTATTTTCATAGAAGGGTAGTGGGCCTATTCCAAGGTGCTACTGACCTGGTCTCCGGCCGAGAGGTCTGCCAGCTGCCTCACGGTGATGTCCAGCAACACCTTGGTATCGTTGGTGTAGAACAGCGAGGCCGTGGTGCGCCGGCTGAAGGTGTCCAGGGACAGCTTCAGCACCGAGTGAGGAGCTGCTGGAATGAACTCCAGCACCCTAACCGGATCGTCTGAAAAAAATAATGATTTTGTAAATGATTTTGGAATGGCATGATGTTTAACCTGTAACGGACCAGACCCCAGATGAACAAGGCAACTATTCGAAAGGGACAGATACTCACTTTTTTTTGTTTAAAAGAAAGACAAATATTCCCAGGTTATGAATAACCCAACAATATTTTAAAATCTCCTTCTACCCCCACAGAAACCAGAAAATGTTGCTTGTGTTGTGATGGAGGACTTAGCCAGCCGAGGAATTGAACATGTGACGCCCGGATGGGACCCAAACGTGATGCCAACTCAGCCACTGACCGGTTCTCACTGATAAGGGGTCATCCATTAATCACGTGATGTTTTTTAGCAACTTTTTAATCCCCCCCCCCCCCTCCCCCTTCTGGTGATATGTGGTGAGGTTTTAGACGAATCCTCTCAAAACCACGCGTATTTTTTTTAGTACAAATGTATTTTGAAATTTTCAGAATATTATCACGAAAAATAAATACACGTGATATCTCATAATACCCCCCCCCCCCCTTCGTGATATTTCGTGATTTTTGCTGACCCCCCCCCCTTTTCGAGCCTCATGTGATTAATGGACGACCCCTAACTATAACTGGGGGAACTGGTAGGACTACTGCCATCATAGAGACACTGCCATCTCAGGAGACACATGCAGTGGTTGGAGTGGAAAACACCAATAGATGCAGGAAATGTGAAGAGGATGAAGAGACTCTAATTCCCTATGGTGCCAATGTCCCACCATGGTGGGAACAAGGCTCTGATACCTGGGAAGACACATTGTGGAACCAAAAGACATAGCCACATATACATTGACAACCCTGGTGAACTTTATAAAAGGGTTGAATATGTTAAACTTGTATAATGTTAAACTTTATAATATTGTTAAAGGAATGAGGTAAAATAGGAGATACGGCCTAAATTCTCACGGGAACTATTCGTATACTGTCACCACTTTCAATAAAAAAAGAAATAATAATAAAAATAAAAATAGACATATTCTCAAAAACAAGAAGATACCTCAATACCTTAGAACAATAAAATGTTCGATAAGGTAAATTACCAATACTAATACATAATTGCAGCACAAAAATGGACTCTTACAGAGATTGTAAAATAATCATTCAGTAATTATTATTACCTTCTCTATTGAGCAGAAGCAGCAGTTTCTCGGTGAAGACCTTGGAGTGGGAGCGCGTCTGCAGGCCATCGAGGATCAGGTTGTTGTCCTGGTCCGTGAACTGCAGGTTGAGGGCGAGCACCGTGGCCAGGAAGTCATCCGGGATGTGGTCCTCCACATCTGACTCCGGAGGGGACTCAATCCACTCCAGCAGGAAACTGACAAACTCCATGTCCAATTGTTCTGGAAATGCATACAAACATATATTACGAAAAAGTATGTGTTCTGCCACATGGCTCTACCTCCATAGAATGGTTAATAATTTTTTTTTAAATGGGCAGTTCACCCTAAAAAGAGTGCTTTGTGAGGTATTGGAGCTTTACATTTGATTTAGCCAGATAGCAAGCAAAACAAGGCATGTAGATGCGGGTCTCTTGCAAGGCGCAGAAAGGATGTGGTAATGGGCTAAATTACAGAGATGGAATAGGAATCTGGGGTCAATGTGTCCAGGAGTGACGGACTTATGAATCCATCCCTCTACTGCGGTGCAAGGCGATGGGTCGAGAGAATCCAGCTGGAGAGATCAAAAGGTCTCCCCCAACTCTCGATCCGGCCCGCCACGCAGCAGGTGAGCATCACGCCAGGTCCCAGAAAAACCTCACCCCACAAACCCCGGCACCCCTGCCAAGTCACCAAACGTAGCAAATCACTTGATGTGACCTATGGCGGAGGTGTTGGTTATCCAACAAATGATCCAGAGGAAAGCATGTGAGCCACCTGCAGCTAGTCAGCAAGTTAATAAATAAGTGGACATTTATGGGAAGGCCTAAATACTCTATTATAGTCTCAATAGGCCACTTGCATAACATTTTTTTTAATTTTTTTCCGGTTTAGGCAAATATTCTAAGACATTCTGTATTTTTTTCTTTAATCGTATTTTTGAAACCCTGGCAATTTATTGAAAATTTTAATCTGATAAATCAGACCATTTTTTATAAACCGGAAAGACGGGACAAAATTTTATGGGTGTGAAAAAACGATAATTACATAGCCGAAAATCATTTAAAAAAAAGAACATTTTCCACACGAATGGCACAGGAGAATAACGAGGTATACCAAAAATATTACATCTTATAAATATTTTTTCCTTGATCCATCTTATTGATCATGAATCATTATAATGTTCAATGTCTATATTACTAAATCCAATGTAATATACTTGAACTTGTAAATTATAATAATAATAAGAATATCATAAAATTTTATTTTGTTAAAATCAACACCATTACCATTATACCTCTAAAACACATGCAGACAGCATAAATGTACGGGGTTCTCTTCACAACATCTGTCAAAAAGTCAAACCAAATGATAAGTTCGCAGAGAACAAACAATAAATCTAGTGAACGTTAAATGTCAAATTCAAAAATTTGTATGAAATCAAAGTGTTGCAATATAAAAAAAATTAATCAGTGTGGAATTTTACAAAATTAATAGGAACATTTTCAAAGACGGGACATTTTCATCTAGTGACGTCACGAGCCCAAAAATGAATTTACTTATTTAAAAAAAAAAACTGTACATTTCTAAAAAATTTTACCAACATTTTCGTAATCTTAGTAAAAAAAAAATCAGTCCACACGATTTTTTCCAAGTCGTTATGAAATCCCTGCAAGTAGCCTATTGGTTTCAAACACTTTATTTTGCCCTTTTGACTGCTAAATTATTTATGTTATTATTTAATTAGGAGCGGTCCTTCTGTAGTAAATGTGGATGTAATAGTGTAATTGAAAGCATCGATGAGTAATGTATGTATGTTACCAAAGTGGCTGAGCGGAAGAGGGTCGGCCATGGAGAGCATGGTGGTGAGCAGGTTGGCGGAGGCGGAGAGGCGCTCGGCGTGGGACTGGTTGGCCAGCATGTCCCGCGCCAGCTCTCTCGCCAGCACGGAGCTGCAGAGCACCTTCACTATCTCACGGTCCAGGGAGCACATCACACCAAAAGCCTACAAAATTATTAACATATTAACAAATTATTACAAAATTAATAGAATACCTAGTTTTTACCACTTTTATGGTTTATAAAAACCGTTATGTTTCATGAGCAATGCTCACTTCTTCAGGGTTTACTTAAAACTATTGTCCAACCGCAACAGGATTTTCTACCGAATCTTCGGTAGCTGTCTCAGTTTCGGCCGAAACCGAAACCGAAACTTTTTCAGACATGTTAAAAATCTATTGTTTACTGAAATTTGGCTTATTTTTTACACTTATACAAACAGTTAGCATGTGTTAAATGAAATAAAAAAACAATAATTGAAGTACGTGAAATTTTTTATTTTTTTTATATTACTAAAAATTGACAAACACGTTAACTACTTCTTGGAACAAAAATTATACTAAAACTATTAAATTCCCGTAAGTAAGTGGAAAAGTAAGAAAATCACAAACATTACAAATCCGTACACAACGCCATCTCTGATACTGACAAAAACAAAACACGGACGGTTGCGCATTGATAATTACTTCATTGTGTAATTTTAAACTTATTAAAAAAATTGAATTTAATTCAGCTAATAATTTAACACAACAGTTATTGATTCTTTTTTTTACGTTAGCTCCACACAGAAGGCACTGAGGAAAGTAATTTCCCTGAGGGCCTATGTTATCTTATGAGATGCTGTGTGGAAGGTTTTTTTTAAGGCAAGGAAGAAAAAGAGTTCTGGGAAGGAAATAGGTACGAGGGGTGGGTAAGAATCTGGGGGTCAGTATGCCCAGAAGTACTACACGTCGTATAATGGGTTCCGCAACTTTTCGCGACAAAACATCCCCAATAAAATATCTACTAAAACTTAACCTAACCTAACAAAAAAAGGGACAAAAATAATACAGACATCTTGTAAAGATAATAAATATTGTTATCTGTATTATTTTTGTCCCATTTTATTATTTTTGAACAATTTGTCCTTACAGGATGACTGTATTATTTATGTCTCATTTTTCGTTGGGTTACGTTAGGCTAAGTTTTAGTATTACCAAAATAATGTACTAATTTAAACATAACAATGGCTTTACAAAATTGTTAAATACATTTTTTTAAATATTAACTCAAAATGGGAGGCACCAAGGAAAATAATTTCCCTCGGGAGCTTGTGTCATCTTTAGGGATACTACGTGGAGGGTCCCTTTAGGGAAAGAAAGGAGCGAACATGGGCCTTGAAGAAACCCATGTTGTAGAAGGGAGATATCAAGCATTTTATTTTTTTTAAATTACCCGAATCAAGAGCTGCCGGATGTGCCATCTGGTTTCCATTTGATAGAACAGCACTAGGGCACTTACATACTCGTAATTTTCAGTGCTCAACACATCACACGATACTCGTACATCTGCATTGGACTGTAAAAGAAAAACTCATCATTATTTATAAACATTTCATATAATCGAATGCATAAGTTTGAATGAATTTCAAAAGACAGAAAGAACGAAAAAAAAAAATTAACATGATAATAATAATAACCAATCACAAGACAAACTATATCACTGGCAGGGCAGGTGAATTTGTAAAAAGGGGGTTAGATGAAGAATTCAAAATGACAAATGTTAGTAACTTGTTCTAGATACAAAACGCAGATATAAAAGAACTAGACAGAAAAAAATTCAACCTCACCTTGACAAATCAACTCCGAAACAAAATTTGCAATATTTAAACCATTAAGTGGGTCAAGATAAAATAAAACACATTAAATATTAAAAACTAATCTTAAATTTATTTTAAATTAAATGTAATAATATTATTAAGTTCTACAAGAATTTTAGTTGTTTATTATTGTGACAGCTGATTCGGCTTACAAAGCCAAACTGTGGTTAGACCATTTTGAGATGACTTATTTATATTACTCTAAATTTCAATTCGAAGATGCCTAAATCGATTTATTACTGGTAATTTACCGGTTAAACCGATTTATTGTGAAAATATTTTTTTTTTACATTAACTTCACAAAGGAGGCCCTGAGAACAATAATTACCCTCGGGGCCTGTCATCTTTGGGGATGCTGTGTGGAGGGTATTTTTAAGGCAAGGAAAGAGAGGAAGTTCTGGGAAGAAAAAGGGTATAATGGGTGTGTAGGAATCAGGGGTTCAGTATGTCCAGGTCATCCACCGCCAAAGCCTGGACAAACCTCACCCTAATAACTTTGAATCCCTGCTAAGTCACCAAACGTAGCGAATTACCTGCTGTGATCTATAGCAAAGGTTATTATTGTTAGTTATCCAATAAATGGTTCCCGGTGCGGCGGTACCCATTCCCACCTTCCAAATTGTGCAGGGTACTTTGAAATCTATTTTTCCCACATTGAATGATTTTGTTCATGCGAATACCTCACAAGAGTGTCTGGAGCCAGTGAGACTATGGCATCCCAAATTGGGGTATGTGTGAGGCTGAAGGTAGTGGATTCGGGAGAGGAGGAAGGTGGGTAAGTACCTGGATATTCAGATCTGGTCACAAAACATGGCTAAAGCCATTTCAAGCAATGTTTCAATTCTGAATGGTGGTCTTACACCAATGATGTGACTGCTATTGACTTATTTTTATGTGTTATATTGTTTAGGTTTAGTAAACATACTAAGAAGCGGCGAATAAATATTAAGAAATTAGGAATAGAATATTTAAAATTTTTGTATGATTTACAGCTTAAATCTTCGATAGAATTATATTGCCATGCTGAATGTAATGTTAACAGGACCCACCAAGACGCTGACGACCTCCGTGAGATGATTGGCGATAGTGTGCTCGTCATCGTGGAGGGCCCAGGCGCGCTGCTGTGCATCCTGCGCGCAGGCGGCCAGCGCCGACAGGTCACTGCGCAGGCGGCGCGCATCGCTGGTGCTCCGCAGAGTGGCGCGCTCCGCCGCCAGTGGGCCCGCGCCGCTTGCCAGCGAGGACAGTGTCCACACGGGGGCGCAACGTCCACGCTCTAGCACTTCCTAAATATGGATAGTTAATAATAATAATTATAAAACGGCGCTCTAAAAATTGTCCAATAATAATAATAATAATAATTGGACAATTTCTAGAGCGCCGTTTTTGTGAAAAATCACCTCAAGTTCTCTCATTCAATGAAATTCTGTCCTTTTATTATTTTATGTGTGATACCGTACAGTCTTTTAAAAAAAATGGCGTTATTGGTGTTGATGTAGATAAAAAGTTTTTCTTTTTTCGAAAATTTGGCTTTTGAAGATTTTCAGGAATCAATTTCCGACCGATCAGTGGCTGAGTGGGCATCGCGTTTGGGTCCCACCCGGGCGTTGCGTGTTCGTTTCTTCGGCTGGCTAAGTCCTCCATCATGACACAAGCAACATTTTCTGCTTAGTATGGTGGCAGTACGAGATTTTCAAACATTGTTGGGTTATTCGTAACACAGAAATGTTTGGCTTTCAAACAAACAAAAAAATCAGAATGTTAATTCACACGCGGTAGAAGTGAAAATAGAAAGTCGCTTTTTTTTCTTTTGCTTGTCTTTTAAAGTGGTTTGAAGATTGGACATTGATTTCACAAAATAAAATTGTTTTTTTGTAGGATTCGAACTCCTGTTCGCTTGATATCTGTCTCTCTGGCCGCTGAGACTTTCAGGCACCTTGCCCACTACGCTATTGAACGCACGCGCCGAGGTGCGAAGATACCGCCTTATATTAGAACCATGTATTTGTGTAGAACTGAGTTGTGACGCATTTCCATTTCACCCGAATTACAAGTCATTAACGGTGCTAAAAATAAAAAAATAAAAAATAAATAATGCACAGACGCTCTGGGAGAATTTGGGTCTCCTGTTATTATAACGGCATATGACATTTTGGGACAATTTTGGTCCCATGTGATTAAACGGGTTAGAAGACTAAGGACGGGTTGTTTCACAGAAATTCAAATGTAACATTGTCATCAAACGGCCATTCAGCGCCTTATTGACAGTCGAAAGGTTCCCTTTAAATGCCAATTCAGCTTTAGAACAAATTGTGATCAGGAGAAGAAGGACTACCATCATGTTATTAAGCTTGTTAGCTTATTACAATTTGATAGGAAGCTGAAACGCACCTAAAATCGGAGGTTAAAATGGGGACCTTTCAAATGTCAAAAAATCAAAATGGGGCTGAAAGCTATTTGATGACTATGTTAGAAATGAATTTCCCGTCAATTGAAGTAGCCCTTAATACAGGGCTTCAAAACTATAATAAAAGCCTTATCGAAACCTATACATAATAATAATAATTGGCTAATTTATATTCCACCGTTTTTGTGAGAAATCACCTCAAGGGCGCACATACCTTTAAAGAATCCAGCACTGTGGTGACGGCTACCCGGGACATGTCGTGGCTCAGCCGCGTGTGAGTGCGCACCCGCTCCACCATGCTGTAAAGCACGGCGGCCATGTGCGCGGCGGAGTGCTCTCCGGGCCCCGCCCCAGCCGCCACGGAGGGGCTGGATTGCGAGCGCTGCGGGCTGCGGCCTCCGGGGGACGGGGAGCGGGTGGCGATGTGGAGTTGGCTGCCCCCTACCACATCTGATCACAAGAACAAATATGTAACACTAAATATTATTATAACTGAATTGATAGTTATAATATTTGTGTTAGTGTTTATAGAAAGGCCCAATTAAACATACTCTGATAATTCATTAAATATTCCAACTACAATTGACATGACGGTCAAAAATGGACAGGTTTGTATACCCCACGTTAGAGTCAAACATTCAGCAGAGACATAGAATCACTGTTATTCAATAATCTCCGACCTACGTTCAGCACAATAATATACACTACAAATGCCTTCCATGTAGATTTGATATCACTGACTTAGTACCTTTTGGTTCTAGCTCTTTTAGCATGCGCTCTGTCTCTCTTACACTTGCCTGACATTGTATATCACTTCACTTCTTGTGTTCCTCTTCATTTCGTACTTGACAAGGATAACTTGTTATTCGGCGTCAAAAAGCTACCTTCAAATTTAATTGTTTTGTATTTATGATTTAACCCGCCCCTTGTCGATAGTACACCGGTGTACATTAACAGAAAAAAACATTTTTTACGCGATTTTGACCCTCATATATAAAGAAAGTGTATGAAGAACACGGTCAGAATCGCTTGCTCTATTATCGCCCTTTACCAACGTTCCCAATGGGATGGGTAAAGATTTCATTCACCTTGCAACCCCAGAATATTTTAAAATAATTTTTATCTATGACTTCGAAATGTCACATTTGCCATGATTCTTTCGGTCAAAGTCGATCTATGTTATTTGACGAGACGTAAACATCGTAAAAACCTATCAATTTACGTAATTAGGCAAGTATTGTTGTTTTGGTACATAGTTTATTGCTCTAGGAATGTGTTTCGGTCAATAAAATATACAATAGCTCAAAATTAACCCACAAAACATTCAATTCAAAGTGGGATTGTTTAGGAAATTTCCGTGTTTTACTGGCTTGGGAGGGGTTAAAGTGACATAAATGCTAAAACTTGGAATAACAGGAAATATTATTTTCAAGGTTTTTATATTTGTATGAGAATTTTTACAAAATACCAATAAACCAGTTGAGAAAGCGCTATTTGCCTAGTATTATCAGAAGTCACAAAATCACTCAGCTTTTGCTTCCAAATAATTTTATGAATAAAAAATAACAAAATATTACAAAATTTTGTTGCTGGTGGATTGCATTATAGAAAAAGTAAAGATAATAAAAATATTATATTCACCCTGTAGATTTTCATATCCATTATCCTCGCTGTGGTTGTTATGGTGAATCTTAATCCCTGCAAGTGGGGGCTCCTGGGAAGGGGTGGCCACACCCGACCTGCTCTCGGGAATGGGGGACGCGGCGGGGGGCGGATGGGAGCGCCCGTTGGTCAGGCCATGGTTCAACTCAGGGGGCTGGGGCGCCTGCTTTTTTATATAGGGCTATAAAGTTTAAACATACATGAAAAAAGATAAATTAATCTTTATATCGTGGGTAACTAATTGGTTTTACGTAACTTGTGTAACAACGCAAGTCAATACAATTGTTCCTCTCCAGCCAGACCCTGTGAACACCAGGGTGCACTATTTTGTTAGGACTCAGAACAATTACTTCAATTACGGGTAGGGGGTTGGAGATATAGGTGTTATCAATTGAAATCAAAGAAATATTTAATCACGAATTTAAGTATTATAACTTAGTATATTAGTGTCCGACTGAAACTAGTTTTTACGGCCGAAACCGAAACCGAAACTGAGTTTCGGCTTTGGTCTCAGGTTCGGCCGAAACCGAAACCGAAACTTCCATATATGGTCATGTTTTCGTGGAAAAAAATAGTCAATCTTAATCAATCAACCTTTATTTTTAAATCATATTAATCATTCAGTCTCTAATATTTGGACTAAAAATAAACATAACATAATTATCACTTCTTATTTCAAATAAATTATTTATGCTCTTTGAAATCGTAATCGTAAATCGCTTCGTAAATAATATTAAAAAAAAGAAATAGTAGGTATTACCTATTTGATCATTATTAACAAATAACGTAAAATAAAAGGTAGAAAACAAAATAACTTTTTTTAAACCTAATTTGTTTAGGAACACACTAAACAAAAAATTAAAGAACAAAATAATTTGGTAGGCAGGAATGGATACCGCCGCCTCGGGAACCTTTATTGGGTAACCAACACCTCTGCCATAGGTCACCCCAAGTGGTACGCTATGTTTGGTGATTTAGCAGGGGTGCCCGGGTTCATGGGATGAGGTTTGTCTAGGTCTTGAAGCTGAATGACCCAGATTGACCCAGACTGAGCCCCAGATTCTTACCCACCCCTTTTTCTTCCCAGAACTCTCCTTCTTTTCCCTCAAAAAACCCTCCACACAGCATCCCCGAAGATGACATAGGCCCTCAGGGAAATTATTTTCATGAACTAAATCATTCAATTGCGAAATAAAACTTACCTATTTCGAAATGTTAAGTATAAACACCTCCAATTTCACAACAAATAAACCAAACTACCGCAAAGTTCGCGGAGCGAACACAAACAAGTGAATCAAGTCCTGACACGACTATGAGCGCGGACGCAGCAAAATGACACTTCGTGGCTCGCAGTTCAGTGCACCGAACATGTCCGATAGCAGAACGAAACCTCCCGAATTCAGTTTCGGTTTCGTCCGTAGTTTCGGCTGGATGGCGGCCGAAACCGAAACTAAGCCGAAACTCGTTTTTTGGCCGAAACTAGGCCGAAACCGAAAGTTCGGTCGGACACTATAGTATATTGATCACTCAGTGGGTAGGATACTCGACTAATATTTCAACATATCGAGTTCAACACTCACAGCGAGTAACCAACTTACTCCCCTTTTCAACATAACTAGTAAGGTCTGTACTATAAATCTTAAGAGGTTAAAAATTCTTTAAAAAAAATTCACGAATGTTCTTTGGTAAAAATCTATCTATATATGTATAAAGGAGTGTCTGTGCTCTGTAATGGGAGAGCGTCCGGGAGGCTGCATGGCGGATACCGGACTAGCCGCACCAATTTGATTTGCATACAAATCTACAGTTTTATTCAGAGATTGATGATATATTGCACACTTTACCTTTAAAACAAGAGAGGAAGGTCACTGTCTATATTAGATTTAAAAAAACTGTGTATAAAACCCGGTCAACTCCAGGGACTTCAACTAGTTGAATAAATAATATTTAATTTACTAACCAAAGAAATTTATGAAAATGTGTACAGACTTATAAAATTGTGTAGAAAGAAACAAACAAAGAGGCACTGTAACTCTAAATATGTATACATATATAGCAGCGACATCCAAAATTGTCAGATTAATTTGCAGATCTCTATAACATTCTTGCAGTAGGAAATATACGTTTTTAAACATTGAAATAGAAATTAATCATAAATGATATTTTTTTACGAATGTCTATATTGTATTATCTTCATATAAAAACTTCAAAAAATCAAAGCACAAATTGGAAACAATATTGGAAGCTTAGTTTTTATTTATTTTTTTTTTACAAGAGAAATGTATACTTAACATCCTCCAAACTAAGAGTTCGCCTCTGTTGTGGAGAACATTTTTCAAGGGTAAGTTAGATTTTAACACAGAAGATTTAACAGGTGTTAACAATTCAAAAAAATATTACACAATTTAATAAATCAGGAGTGCCTCATGCATATGTCTGGTAATGTTATATTATCGTGAAAACCAGCTTATGGGTCCGAGTGGTTAAGCAAGTACCAAGTTGTTGAATAGAAAAAGGATATTGCATACCTTCAATGCTATTTCGGCTTCATTCCTCTTCTCATTGAGCTTCGTTATCAGTTCTTGCTTATCAGAGGTCAGCTGCGTACCATCGTTCATGCGCGCAACGCACTCCTCAATGAACTTGATCATGAATAGTGGCTCCACCTTCACATAAAGTCACAATATATATATATATGCCATCATCTTCACAATATTTTATCATAATGTACAGATTACATCAGGGCACTCTTACATTGAAGAATGGAAATCGTTTACAATATTGTTTGAAATAGTTACAGTTACATAAAATAAAATACATGATTATCTAGGTATCTACACATTAATTTATAGATTATTCTTGTAGAGAATGATTTATTTACTAAAAAGTTAGGAATTAAAGTAAATTTGAAAACATTATGTCACTGGGCAATTAATTATCGCCCCTATTGAATTTGGGAATAAAATCTGTTAGATTTTTTAAAAATAAATTTTCAACAATCAATTTTTTTGACATAATGCATACAATTGCGAGATATTCGTGGATTTTCATAGTTATTTATGGATTTTTGTGGAAGATATTTATTGATATTAATGGAGCAGAAAAAAACCTGCAGCCATGGGTATTTTGCTGCTAGACCCTACAGGCAGTTTTTTTAGGACTTCGCCGAATTGAGTAAAGGTTCGTTGGTATAGTTTTGCCCCTTTTTCGACAAGCTATGAGAATGCATATAATCAATACATCATCAAATTTGTCCATTTCAACAATTATTTATCCTTTTGATAAAGAATTGTAGAATGTAGCTATAACTTTGAAGTTTAAATAAATGAACACCACTACTTATATCATTGAAGAAAAGATAATACTAATAAATCAAACATGAAACAGAACAAGACACAGAAAATTAAAAAGGTAGCGGTTGCAACTGGGAATCGAATCCAGGATCTATGTCTTACCGGGACAATGCCTCAACCAACTAGGCCATTCTTACATAATAAATTACCCTATATCATTTTTTCCATCTCATATTTCAAATTCAGAATTAACATCTTCAACTAATTGTTTTAATTTTTTGGCTGCTATATTTTCGAATGATCACAAAGTTCTAACGAATTTATTGGTAACCAAGATAGTGTCTCGGATATACATATCTAATTTCATTCATATAGGACACCACCTATTGGCTTTTTGTAAAAGTCTAAGGCCCAGGCTACATAAGCGTTTCTACCGCCGCGGGAAACCGCCCGAGAGAGCTGCCGCAGACCATCATACTACACGGGTTGTTACGGTAATATTACAAGATATATTGGTAGGTAGGTTTTTCTTTGTCTCAGGATTCTACCACGAACTTTTCAGTTAAACTGAGTGCCAAAAATCCGCCATTTATGCAGATTTACGCCCGTGGTGAGGGTAGAATCATGAACTCCATCTCAAGGCATGAGCAATATGTATGCAATCTCCAGCTTTTTCGGGTAATTCGGGTAATCGGGTACCGATTGAAATTAAACTAATCTAGCTAAAGTTCACAACAATATTCAATTTTATTTGTTGGTTGAGGGGTCGTCCAGGTAAGACAGAGATCCTGGGATGGTCAGTTGCGACTGTTACCTTTTTAATTTTTCTGTATCTGGTTCTGTTTCATTTTTCATTTGGATTTGAAAAAAAAATTCTTTATCCTATCGGTCAATTGAAAAGTGCAAAATATCTCATCAAAATAGCACTTACCTTCACGGGGGAGACATAGTTGGAGGGAACGAAGCCCAGCTGCCCCTGGATGTTGACCACCTGCCACCAGTTTCTCTGCTTGTTTATGCTCTGGTGCAGGATGAAGTAGTCCCCCTCGTTGAAGCTCAGCGTCTTTGCCAGCGTCGCCTCGAAGTTATACTGGGCTTTCAGCATTTCATGGCCTTCTGAAATAAGGCGACATTCCTTCAGTCCTCGCTCACATCTTTGTATAGAGTTTTGTTGCAAAAGAGGAAAAAGCTACGTTCCTTCAGTCCACCCCTACATCTTTGTATAGTTTTGTGGCAAAAAAGGAAAAAAGCTACACTCCTTTAGTCCACACTCACATCTTTAAATAGAGTTTTGTTGCAAAAAAGACAGCATGACAAACTTTTAAAGCTGCCTACAGGACACACCTTCTGCTTTAGTCATTTGAAGCAAACATATCGGAAGGCTCTTCTGTTTTTCCGCAAAGCCCCATTTTTCGATCCCAGACTTTTTTTTTTCAAAACAGTAGCTAAATGAGATATGTCTGGAGGCCCCGAGGCTCATTTTACTATACATACATTTAAAATCTAAGCAATCATTTGGTTGAGATACTTTTGAACTACTCCCCGTATTCCCCTGATTTGGCGAAATCAGATTATAATCTTTTCACCTCCACTTCCACCTTTGAAGGCACACATGGGTGGAATTAAATTTTCAACTGAAGAGCGGGTGCTAAAAGAGGTTCTGAAGTGGGGGAAAGAGCTGGCGGGAGAGTTCTTCGAGGAGGGCATAAAGAAGCTTGTGCCATGGCTCACCACACGCATTGAATGGGATGAAAATATGTGGAAAAATAGTTAACAAATGTATCAACAATATTCTTTAATTTTTTTTTTCAAATACTTTTTTACTAAAAAAATACTAAAATCTGGTACTTACCTACACTTACTTTCTGAATATGCCTCATTATTTTATATATCGCATTAAAGATTGTAATACATATAGCATTCCTAAATTAAATTTATCTATGTAAACTCTTAATATTGCTAGCATGCAGATGCTTGCAATCCATAAAGGCAGAAAAGTACCTACCCTAAGAAAAACAAACCATTAAAAATTAAGATAATATAAAAAAAAATTTATGTGGCAGATTTCTAAATATGGTAAGGAATGTGATCTAAATATGGTAAGGAATGTGAATGTTAATTTATTCAGTTAGCAACCACAATCGGTGAAAGAATGTAATAAAATGGTATTTTTCAAATAATTGAATTGCCAATTCATACCAGAACTTGAAAAATTACACAAAGTCTACCTTTGGTCATAGAGCAATGGACACCACTGATAGGTTGAGAGTAAAGTGAATTTTAGGCGAAATATCACTAAATTACACTATATAAACGTAATATTATTATGCCCAGTGGTGAAAATTCTAAAATCCCTTTGTAGGAAAAGGGTTAAACTAGGAGCCCAGTTTTGGATTCGAGTTTAAGAGAGTTCTAGTGTTTTCGTCATATAGAAGAACATGCAAAGATAATTTTTTTTAAGTAAAACTGCACAATGTTCCTTCTTGCCAGAGACAGGGATCAGAACAGCCCTGGTTGAATGTAGCAGGAGGAAAATCTGGATATTATTATTAAAGAATTATATTATTACTTCTTCTACTAGTGCAAAATTATTTTGTGGTAACATTTTAAATTCAAATTAATAAATAACGTTGTATTAACCACTTAATTATTTACAAAAACCGACATGTTTCGTCAGCAAAGCTGACTTCCTCAGGGTTTTGACAGAACTAATTTTTAAAAAATAGACATAAATAGGTAATAGAGAAAAATAATAGACATAAACAATAATAAAATTTGAAAGAAAATAATGTGTAAGGGACGAGGGGCAATATAGAACAATTAAAAATTTTAAAAAATTTAAAAGGGGAATAGATTTAATAATGGGTCATTTAAAAACAATTTTTGATTATTAATAATATTTAAATTTGCATTAACGCTCTTTCTAATCTCTAAAATTTCTAATTTATCTAACTGAAAGCCATTGACATTACGATGTATTAATTCTATTCCACTGTTAAAATTAAAGGTATGACTAGTTTCTATTAAATGGTTGGCAAACTCCGAGAAACTATTATTATTTAAAGCTTTCATATGCTCTTTAATCCTTATTTCAAAGTTTCTCGAAGTTTTACCTATATAAAAGAAATCACAATCATTACATTTCAATTTATAAATTCCAGATTTTTTCATTTTTGAATCTCTATCTTTATTATTTGATATGTAATTTTTAAGTCTATTGATTGCATAAAATACAGGAATAATTTCATTCGGTACATTCTTTTTTATTGAATTAGAAATTTTATTATTAAAGTACATCATTTTTATTATTAATTTATTTATTATTTATTAATTTATTATTTTGAATTATATTATTTCGTTATTTATTAATTTGAATTATATTATTATTACACTGAAGGATGCAGTGACCTGCTGTAGAACTGGACTCAACTCAAGTAACCTGCATTCTTGCTCTAGAGCAGCGGTCGTCACACTTTTCCGGTCAAGGGCCACATAGGACATTGTGAGGTATCACCGCGGGCCGCACAATTATTAATAAGGGGGGAGAGGAGGGGGGGGGGGAATTGTCACAAAATCAATAATTTGATTAAAAATTATTTGTTATACCTTTTTGTTTAGCAAGTTAAAAAAGCAATTATTTTTAAGTACTGGGTTGCTACACCTCCTTCCTTCTTGTATTCATGATATACCTAGTGTCAATTCTTAATAATAATAATTGTAGCGCGCGGTATTTGATCCGATGCACGGATCCGAATACTTTCTCCCTCACAAGCATAGCGCCGTCTCGCTCGGCGACTTTCGGCTCACCACCTGGGCAAGAAGACACCCCATCGGCCAAGCTACCCCCACCCCTCCATCATTGGCCGGCACTAACCCGCCCCAAAGGATATATAACACCGTGCAGGCCTATATGGAGCCAGAGTATCCAGTCTCCCCTCCCCAGGACCGAGAGAGCCCTCTGGGTCCTCTTTGGGAATTCAAGTAACAGCGCCCTCGGGGACATTACTTATAGAGAAACCTTAACCTTCCCCCAATCCTCCCCAGTACCAAGTCGAGAGAGCCCTCTGGTTCCTCCTTGGGAATTCAAGTAACAGTGCCCTCGGGGATATTACTTGTCGGGAAAACCTTAACCTAACTAAGAGACCATGGATCCTCTGTTAAGGTTATTATGCTAAGTGTTTAGCGAGAACGTTAGTGAAAATTGTTTAAACTCTAAGTGATTTTACTTTGTGCTACAACTTTCCTGTACTCTGTTTTTCACTATAAGCTGTGAACCCTGTATATAAGAGAAATAAACTGACCAAAGCTGAAAGACAATTTTCTTATAAATACCCTGCCACATAATTAAAAATAAGACACCTAAGATGATACAGTGATATTATATAATAAAAAATGTAATGTAATATTATATAATAAAAAATAATGTTATATGTATAATGAAAATTAAAATTGTCATATCATCCAATTTAATGTAGATATGAATGTAATGAAATCTTTCAGTTCAATTTTCATCCACTTCCCGAACATCTGAAATAAGTGAATTTTGCACACGTGGTAAAAATTATTACAATACGTATAATAACAAAAATTAACCAATATTAAGAGCTCATTCACATTGAGCATATAAATATAAAAGATCATAGCACGCCACATATCGCTCTCCATACAATCCCTTCAGACCGTTCACACCTGAGCGCTTTATGCGCACATCGACCATAGACAATGCACATCTTACGCCGTAACCGCTCCTGAGGCGATATGCCAACAGTTAAGCGCCCCCCACTCCGACGAAAACAAGAGAGGGGGTCATTTTAATTACGGAGCTGCCAAGAACGGTGGGTGACAGATGTCAACTCCATAGATTCAGTACAAAAAATGCGTGCTCCGTGGCCGCTCGCTAATTCAACTGACCCCCTCTCCTACCATAGGAAGAAATATTTTATCTGCGCCGTGTGAACGCCACGAAACATAAGCGCTCGCGGTTCAACAGATACCTGCTAGCGGTTATATTAGATGTCTGAACACCCCTTAAAGTTTACTTTGCTTTATTAGTACATGATTAGCGTGTTTTTTTGTCTTTTTTTAGACCCTATTTTTTTTACCTGCCCACTCTCCTCATGTTGTCCCATATCAACACCCCTTGATTTTTTTCTGGGTCTTCTACCGCCCCCCTGAAAGTCTCAAACGCCCACTAGGGGGCGTTATCGCCCAGATTGAGAACCTATGACATACACTATGCATGCGTTCAAAATCGACTCAGGATGTGTTCAAAAATCAAATGTCAATCAATTAAAATCAACGTTTTAAAATCATAAGGGCATACATACACAATAATAAGTAATATACTTTTTGTAAACTATCAATGATGTTATAAAAAATACTAAAATTATTAATTTAATCGCATGCTGTCAAGAAATTGATGACCTTCAAACATTTGTTTAAATATCATCATATACTTCGATACGTTCACTGAATTTGCCCATATTTCGTCGTGCATCGACATGATCGTAAAAATATTGTTAAATGAATCAGGAATGATATTTTACTTATCTAAACATAATGAGGAAAAATCGAGTGCGGTCACCATAGATTAATATAGCCAAAAACTTCAGAAATATGAAACCAGTGCGTTAGATTTATAAGGGAAAATAAGAACTAAGATTTGCGGTCAATAACGAAGAAATACTATGAATTTATTATGAACTTACCAATTTTCACGAGACTTTCACTCATCTCGAAGAAATCTTAGGCTTCAGCAAAACCACGAACGGACATGAAAAATAGGTAAGCGATATATTTACTATTTACAAATAAAACATAAAGACTTGTACGAAATAAAACTGAAATTAGCATGAACTTGAATTTTGAAATTAGAATGGGTGTCTACCAATGTTGACAGTTCTATACTTTTTATTTACAGTCATTCATTTTCAATGATGTTATCTGCGTAAGCTATTCAGCCAGACAAGACTGGCAAATAAGTAGGTACTGGACGGACCGTGTTTGCCTTTTATTGCATGTACAGTTTTAGCCGGTTCACACGGTTCAACTTTAGTTGATCAACTCGACACTTGAAAGCATATTGACAGGTGTGAACCTTCTTTCAACAAAGTTGAACAAGTTTTTTGTTGACTAGCTAAAGTTGATAGCCCGTCTACTTTTGACGTTCAAGTATGATCGCGCTGGATCGCGCCATCTTGGTTACCATAGTTACTCGCTTGCACAACTAGACGTCAAACATTTATGTCCATATTCGTTAGACATTCCTAGTTCTATCGTCATGGAATCCGTTTCAACGAAAAATATTTGAAATGGTCGGATGATTTGATGTTCAGATTTATGCATCCCTGTCTTTGGGATCAAAAGCAAGAAGTGTACACAAATAGAAATGCCCGTGATACTGCAATAAATAATATGTGTTTCATTTACAAGAAAAAAAACTTTGTACAAATCTAATAACAATAACTACCGATGTCAAAGTATGACGTTTGGCGTTGTTGTTTTTAGGTTATGGTAAAGCTAATTTTAATGAAATATGGATTATTTCCTTGCTTCTCCGGTTATTGTAGTTAGTCGTAATTATTATTAATTTAAACATCTCTGAAAAATTTAATCGCCAATTTTGGAAAGTAGCTCATCAAATTGTTTTTCTGTCATCCATATCCTTCGGAGTCTTCTAGTTCCATCTCTTTCAAAATTGTGTTGGATGCGCCTAATTCATGATCCATTTTCTCGCCCAAATACGACGTTTTTTATTCTTTTTCATAATCTCGAGCTCATCTCGCAAAACATCAGAAGTTAGAGAGACGCACGCACTGACAATTTCAGTTGACGCCATCTTGAATGTCAAATTCGGTTCTACTTAAATTGAAACGTGTGAACATAATCTCGTTCAACTTTTTACGTTAAATAAAAGTGGATCAACAAAACTTGAAACGTCTGAACGCGCCATTTGGCAAGAAAGTGTAGAAAATAAATGATGGCGCTGCTATCGTTTTCTAGTTTTAAATGGCAACACCAAGATGGCTCATAAGACAAAGAACGTATGTTTTAAAAAAACACTTCTGGCAAAATGCATATTTCATAGCGTATTTGTATTTTCAAAAAATTTGCACAAAAAACTGTAATTTAATAGAAGCAAAATAAAACAAAACAAGTTTTAAGGGGCTTTTATTCCGATATAAAAACGTAGGTACTTAAAAATTTAAGTCTATTAATTCAACACCCGACATGTAATTATTGTCTTCGTCCTCGTGTGATTCTTCTTCTTCCGTATCTTCATCTTCATCTAAACGCAGTTCATCGATATCATCATATATATTACTGCCTCATGCATAATATTCTGCATCAATTTTCATCACGTGTTTGCAACAATTTTTCCAATCATCAGCACTTATGCTATTACATAATGCCCATTTTCCGTTTTCCCGGTGTTTCAAATTTTCCATCTGCCTTTTCCCCTTCCTTGACAATTCGTCTTACCGTTGATTCAGATTTACCTGTGTGTGAAAAATCATTAAAATTATTATTATATAAGGGAGTTTTAAAAACACACACTAAATAATATTCACTTGGAAAGAAAGAAAGAGAAAACGAGAAAAAGGTAACTTTTCTACGAGTTTAATATTATTTTTTTTATTGAGTTATTCCCTTTTTCTTGTGGCCGCATATTATCTGTCAAAATGAAGTGTCAAAATCAGATTTTTTTACCATAACCTCAAATCAGATTGTAATGGTTATTATCGCTCGAAAATTGGCATAAATCTTGTAATACTAACGAAATTTATTAAACAAACTATACTACGTACCAGTCATTTCAGCAGTTCGTTTGCAAACATCTTCTAAATTAAAAAGAAGCTTCTTCGCGTGACACTCAGCTAGGCAGCGTTGAAAAACGCAGAATATAACCCCTCTTGTATCACTATGTAATAATTTATTCATTTTAATTAAATTCAGGCAAACAATGAATAAAAATATTATCAAATCAGCGATATTCTACTCAGATTTAAGACAATAAATCAACCGTAACACGCAGTCCTGGATTTGTCAATAGGCCTTATAGGCCGCGGCCTAGGGGCGGCAGAGTTCAGGGGGCGGCGCTCGCTCGCTTTGGTAAACCGTTAATTTTGTGTACGATTGTAAACAACAACATAAAAGTCACTGTGGATAGATTGAGTTTTGTATCTATTAACCTTTAGACCGCAGATTTGTGACGTTCAATTCCCAACGTTCCAATACGGGACCGGTGATTGTGGTGCGATATTTCACAAAAAAGTCTTTGGCAGTGGGCTACTTTTATTGCACGACCGATTAAGGGGAGAAATAGGTGTAGGACCAGGGGCGGCCCTAGGGCGGTGCGAGCGGTGCGACCGCACAGGGCGCCGCGTAAGGGGGGCGCCGAAAACACACGGCCTCTGATCGACTATCTATCGATCGTGCGCTTAAATCATGTGGTCGGTGCGGGGAGCAAGCAGTGTTGCCAAAGTAGGCGATTTTTCGCCATTTAGGCTACGCAGGACGAGAATCGGCGACGAAAAAATCTAAAAGGCGACTGGTCGCCTATTAGGCTACTTCAGAGACAAGTTATTTAAATCAGCCGAATCGCCAATAATTAAGAAAAAAATACAATAATGCTGTCGCTGAAAGAATTTTCAGCGTAATGGGGACAATCAAAACAATCATGGACTTAGCAAACGCATCGCAATTGCTGAAAAACTACTCAAAATTTGTGAAGCAGTACCGGACTTATTCGCCTGCTCAAATAAAAGCAAAGGAAATAGCTTCCCAGGTTGGGATAGATTCTACGCTTAAGCCAGTCCGATCCCGAAGAAAGAAACTCGGCCGAATCTTTTATAGGCTATCCGGATCTTTGAGTCACCTACCGTAACGTCGTTATGGTCAAGTAATGTCTGTCTCATATGAGCAGCACGTTTAGTAGTCCTACCCATATTCAGACAAATTAGTTAAAGTACTTCAGATTCATTAAAAATCAAAAAATAAATAAAAATTTTAACAAAACAAAGAACGACTTAAAAAAATGCACTAAAAAGTAAAAAAAAATCGTATTCTTCTATAATTCTTAATAATCAACTAAATTTTTCTACTCGTCAGTATGTAGGTACGATTGTTATTTTTGGAGTCGGTGTCAGCCAAGGTACCCGGCCCGGCGTGTTCACTTGACAGCTCCCCTCCCGTCGTGGCCCCGCTCTCGCCTCTCGCCTCGTCAAGTCGCGCGTGCGACCCAAGCACATCTTACTATAACTATGTATGTAGTTACAAACCTACCTTGGCTGACATCGACTTCAAAAATAACAATCTGTTACGCTGTAATTAGGGGTTGTGTATAGGTAGGTATAATTATCTTTGTGTCAGGTTTTTACCACGAACTTTACGGTTAAACCGAGCGCCAAAAAACTGCCATTTATGCAGAATTATGCCCGTGGTGGGTAGAATCATGAACTCCATCACAAGGGTGAGCAAAATGTATGCGATCTCCAGCTTATTAGGGTATTAAATAAAAACATATATGTCACTTGTAACTTAAATGTAAAATTTATTTTTAAATTGTGTGTCACCTAATAAAAGCCTATAAGTGAGTGATCATGGTAGGAGGCAACTTCTAAGGAGGAAGGGGCGGCGCAAATGAAGTGGCCTATACGGATAAAAAGTGTAAATACGGCCCTGGTAACACGTTGATACACACAATATGATAACACATAATATGACAGCCATAAGAAACGTCATATAATTCGGTGTTGCCATAGTAATGAACACGTTTAGTTCCAATTGAATTAATTTCTACACTTTCTTGCCAAACTATAGGTATTATATCTTTTTGTTTTTTTGAACCTCCTCTTAGATTATCCATGTGATAACGTACATTTTCGACTAATTAAACACGATTTATTTATTTAAAAATCTGATTTCATTATTCTGAACTTAAGCCTATGAATAGTGGCCATATACAGAATAGGGGCCATTCATTTATTATTAGAAAATTATAAGAAATATACCCCCCCTTTTATAAGAAAAAAGAATAGGCCGACCCCCTCCCCCCTGTTTAATATTTATTACGTAAGAATCTAAAGGAAAAAATGAATACACATTTAGTTTTTTTTAATGTTTATTTTTCAAAGTAAAAATTTTTAGAAATGTTTATTTGTACAAAGGTACTAATAATTTTAACTTTGAGCATTTTTGTGATCTTACGTAAGAACTATCGAGACTCCCTCCCACCCCCTTGTAAAAAAAATAAGACATGGTCAATCCCCCCCCCCCTCCCCTAAATCATCTTACGTAATAAATGAATGGCCCCATAAGGGAGTCGAATTATTTTTACATGTTGCGAGTGTTTATTTATTAATATTCGTTATCGTATGCATAATCTATCAGGAGGATGGTGAAATACCCCCCGGAGTAGTAGATACCTACCAATAATATGCGTTTTGTATGTATATATATAGCGTGAAATAAAAAAATAGGTAGATTTGCTTAATGCTGATTTTTTTACAGGCAGCCTTGAGTGGTGTATCTTTGAGGAAAACTGAATACACAATGAGTTTTTTCTCATTGGACTGCTAAATCATTGATTGATTGTCAAAATTGAAGATTACAATTTGAAACCGGGATTGGTTTATTTATGGTGAAATCCTTTCGATATTATCTATTCAGGAAAAATTCATCGGATCTGGTCTGGTCATTGTTGTCCTTATTATTATTTGATTTTATTAAAATCATCTAATGAATTACCGCACATTTAGAACCAGCAGAAACTCGCCAAGTGTATTTAGAGGAGTTTTATTTATGATTTTTACTGTTTTGATTTTAGAGTTTTAGAGATGACAAGGTCCTTTGACAGCCATCAAACTTTGATTATATAATGTCTAGATAGAGTGTTGCGCTGTAATCCGACAAAAACAACAGGCCAGATTTGAAACACTTGTGTGCGTGATACGCACACAAGTATGCGTAACTTCTATTGTTTTACAAGCGCTCTACGTCACTGCAGGTGTGCTGAGTAATACCAGCTCCGGAGTATTTCCCATAAAAGTGGGTAAAAAATATGTTTCCATTTTGCGGGACCTATAATTCGTTTGATTTTGAATTCATTTAAGTAAGATAGTTATCTACATACAATGATATAAATGAAAAGAAAATCAATGTTAAAAGAGATTTATTTTTATTTGATTAGGTATTTTAAAAAAATAAAGACAACGAAAATCATTAGAAACGGTTTTATTTAGTTATATAATAAAGACAAAATACATTTTAAAAAATTAAGTTAAACAGTTTTTTAGAAAGAAATGTAATAATACTATAGATAATGTATTAAAAGCTAAAACATTATTAGATAGGTCCTAGGTATCAGTCGTCACACCATTTTTTGCAATTTAATAGATAACAAAGTTCGCATTCATAACTTTTTTAAATTTAGTGTCAACGCGAAGAATTTACAAACACTTAAACACAAAGACAAACTTTCACATTTATAATATTATTGTGTATAGTGTACTTTTGGGTAATTATTAAAAACCTATTTTAAAATTAATAACGCACTCATGGGAAAACCGTCGGTGACTAGCAGACAAAGTAACAGTGACAAAGTAACCGTTACATAGTAACCGAGACACGCAATGATGTTATATGTAATTTATAACAACTTCGTCAAGTAATACTGCCAATCTCTCCAAATCCGGAGCATAAATATTTTTTTTATTTATTTTTTTTATTTTTTATTTATTTATTTTAGCATATAAAATATAACATACATTTAGATAATGTAGTAATTTGCGTACATGTTCATTTTAAAATACGTTAATACCACTCTTCCATGGAAGCATTAGCTTGTGTCTGGAAGAGTAGTGTACATTTTTAATGCTATATTTAAGTTCTTAAATTACAATGTGAATGTAAAAAACAATAAATTGTAAGTTCGGTGATATGTAAATAGTTGCTAAAAACAATACAAAATTTAACTTATTTGAAGAACAGAGTATCACTTGGAAACTGAGTTATAAGTAGTTGTTCTTGAGATTAGATTAGTCGGAAACTTTTTTTTTTAGTTTTTTTTTTTATATTATCTTTAAAATATTTTTTAACAGTGTTTATTAATTGGATTTTATCATTAATTTTTCTAATTTCATCCGGTAATCGGTTGAAAATAAGTCTTCCTTGATAAGTATAATAATTTTGTGCAATACTTAGTTCATTTATGAATATACTAATCCCCCACCCGGAAGGATACTTAAAGTGTACAAATCTGTAGCACTTATACCTAGGGGGGAAACATCCAAGGGCGGATCCAGGGGGGGGGGTGGTCATAGGGGTCATGACCCCCCCCCCTGAGCTGGGTCCAGGACCTAGATGGACCACTAATTAAAATTGTAAACATAATGTTTTTGTATATTTTTTTAATCTATTATTATCAAAACTACCTATAGCTTCTTTTTACTTGTATCTATTATTATCAAAATTAAATTATAACTTTTTGTGACTTGACCACGACTATGTGACCACCCCCTGGCGCCAAAGCTGGATCCGTCCTTGGAAACATCCACAAGCGAGCTGCTGACGGAAGAAGTGACATCTTGTGTCGAATTCTTGAATTTGGATCCGAATTTTGTGTGAAATTCTACATACACAGATGTTATTTGTAGTGACCGTCCGGAGGTTCGGTTTCGACAAGTTTTGGTAAAAATCTAGTTTCGGCATCCTAAACCGAAACCGAAACTTTTTTAGAAATGTTAAAAATCGATTGTTTACTGTTATTTGGCGTATTTTTTATACTTATTCAGACTTTAATTAAATAAATAAAAAAACTATAATTGAAGTATGTGTAAAAATTATATTGATTTTACGTTACCATTATTACTATTTTTTATATTGCTTCTATAAAACAAACAAAATTTATAAAAAACATAACAAAAAATGTTAACTACTTATTGGAACTTCTCGTTCAGCTGACTTCGGGTGAGTTCGTGACTCGTATGTCACCCACCATCATCAGCAAAATACTCAATTAATGAGGTCCTTCCTTTAAGTGTAATGATTGTTGACAAATGTTTGTTCCAAGAAACATGTTTGTTAATTTTGATTTGTTTATAGCAATAATATCAATTTTTTTACTTCAATTATTGTTATTTATTTCATTTGTCATGTATAAACGGCAGGCGTAGTGCAGCGGTAAGGCGCTTGACTCGCATTCGAATCGAATCGGATCGAATCCCGGCGTGGCAAATAAATGTTATTTGATTAATTTTTGTATTTCACAATTAATTCATTTAAAATAATATATAGTATATTTGCGGCATGTTCCAGAGTGGAAGATACTCTCAGTATCGCCCTGGTGTAAGACCACCATTCAGAATTGAAACGTTGCCTGAAGTGGCTTTCGCCGTGTTTGGTGACCAGATCTGAATAGCCAGGTACTTCCCCACCTTCCTCTTCCTTATCTTCTTCCCTCCCCACTATCTTCTTCAGCCTCACAACATACCCCAATTGGGGATGCCATAGTCTCACTGGCTCCAGACGGGAGCAGTTGGGAATCTTGTGAGGTATTCATGTAAAAAAAAAAAAAAATAAAATAAAAATAATTTTGTGATTGTAACCGCAATAAAAATTGAAATACTCAATTAATGAGGTCCTTCCTTTATAATGTAAGTGTTGATTATTGACAAATTTATGTTCCAAGAAGAAGATTATATAAAATACTTGCATTTATGGGACTCAGATCTAACAACCAATAAATCGCAGTTGCGATTTTTGCCAAAATAAGATCGCGATCGATTGACCTCGTTGGACTCGATTTCTTGCTCCTCAAGAAATGGTGTCTTTATTTTTAGATCCTTCATGTTCAGAGGCCGTAATATGGTCACTCTCCGCCAAACTGAAATTCGAGTCAATATCCTCAGAATTGGACTCGGAGTTGTCATCTAACCATCCCGCCAAAATTTCTTCATGCCGGCTATCACTAGGCCATGTTTCATATCTCCTCCTTGTGACAGGAACACTGTCACTTGTGATAGGAACACTCGAACATGACTGGTTTATTTATGACTTGAACACTGTTACCGGAACTCTGTTACTTGTGTTAGGAACACTTCATTTGAGGTTTTCTGTTTCATGCCTGAAGAGCCTGGCTGATTCATGGTAACATTTGACTGAAAATAAAAGAGGAAAACCATAAAATCTGTAAAAAGTCAAATCCAAAAAAGGTTACATATTTATGTACCGATGGGTAGTCCGACAGGACAGATCACTCACGATCTTATAACAGCCATAACTTACCGACACTACCACTCTCCACGAATGCTGCCGGGCGCCGTATTTCCAAAACCTATACCGGTTAAGTCGCGGTGGCGACAATTTACATTTTAAATACACCTCTATATTGGTTATTTTTTTATCATCATCATCATCATCACTATTGGCTCTACAACCCCTGGTGGGTCTTGGCCTCCTCAAGAGTCTTCCTCCACTCATCTCGGTTTTGTGCCAGCTCTCTCCAGTTTGGAAGCTCCAAGATAGATATGTCTTTGAGGACGTTGTCGCTCCATCTTAGTCTTGGCCTTCCCAGGCTCCTTCGCCCTATTGGTCTTGAGTTCAGCAGGGACTTTGGTGCTTGATGCTCGGTCATTCTCTCCACATGACCCAGCCACCGAAATCTTCCCAATTTTATAAATTTTGTGACGTTTAGCTCCTTAAACAAAGTACAGAGTTCATTGTTGTAGCGTCTGCACCAAAGTCCATTTTCTAGAACCGGCATTTATCATTTATCATTTTTTTATCACTTTGGAAAAACAAAAATTGTTTTAAATTCTAGATAAAATAATCTTTCCAATGTGTATATTAGAAATTAATAATTTTATTTTTAAATATTTAAATTTTGCTATTGTTCCCATATATTGTACACCTCCGTATTGGTTATTTTTGTATCACTTTGCAAAAAAAATTTGTTCTAAAATCTAGATAAAATAATCTTTCTAATTTGTGTATTAGAAATTAATAATTTTATTTCTAAATATTTACATTTTTATATTGAAAATATAAATTAACTGAACCAGTACAGATTTCGGAAGTATGCTGCCGGGCGACTATTCGAGGGTTAGGCAGAAGCGTGGGGTAGTGCTATTATGCTAACACAGGTAACTAGACTTTTCGAACACTCGAGCTGTCTCAGACCACACGGCGGTTCTTAAGGGAAATATTTAAAAATAATGAAAATATTTAAAACTGTTAATGAAAATATTTAAAACGGTACATATTTTATTAGCCAAATGTATGTATTACAAACGTTATTTGTCACCTCACTTTTTTGACGTTCCATGTAAAAATAAATAATAAAAAATTCTCAAAGTTTCCCACGTTTTTTTCAAATTACGACTGAAACTTTGGTTTCATAAATGTCACATTTTACTTCTTTTGTGGTTAACTTTTATAATTGAATATATAGTTTGGTATTTTTTCTTTCTAACACCGATAGGTAGATAATAAGGGAGATACAATGATTTCTATGAGACCTATATGAGTTGTTCCTACAAGCGAATAAATTTAGCCTGACGAGTTAAATTTAAATATAGATGAATCCTTTCTTCTCTTCAGATTAGAATCCAATCGCGCTTTAAATTGGTTAAAATTAGTAGCATTAATGACATATTGTGGAAGTTTGTTCCATGCTTCTACTACTCTATTTGCAAGGAAGTGTTTCCTAGGATTGGATTCTAAAGGCGTTTTATAAAAAAAAATTGAGTGTCCACGGAGATTAACATTTTTGTTTGGTTGGTGGTGAAGATTTTTTGGATGCTTATGCATTCCTAAACCATTCATCCGATTGTGATAACATTTTGGTGTTTTTTCGTACGTATGTCTGCAAAGGTTTCTGTATGTAGTGGTGAGCTCTAGCGTTATGAAATTATTTACTACACCATTCATCCGATTGCAATAAAACTTTAGCTAGTTGTTATGCGTGATGGTTTCTATATATAATAATGAACTCTGGCTTTATGAAATTATTTCTTAAACTATTCATCCAATCGCGATAAAACTTTTGTGAGTTGTTGTGCGCACGCCTACGAAGGTTTCTATATATACTGATGAGCTCCGACTTCACAAAATTTGTATAAAAAAATTGCAATAGGAGGACTCTTGTGCGGTCTTCACATAAAAATATACTTGGTTATTAAAAATTCAATTTGGAAAAAATGTTAGGTAGCTGCTAACTTATCTCTCGACGATGTATTCATATCATTACATCAATAATAAAATTAAAAACCATCACATAAAAAAGAAACATTTTGTTTTCTTTCAGTATCTTTAATCAAAGTTGATTTCGTAAAAGTAGTGCTAAAAAATACTCACACTATACTAAAAAAAATACAATATTAACATCTCACTGCAAATGTGCACAGGGCCCGCACATAATTTACTTTATCAAGTATATAGCTGCTGACTCTGTACTAATTGCAAGTGCGCCCACCAGGAAACACACTTAACGCATGCCCAACATTTTCACATGGTTGACGACTACGACTCGTTCTTGTTTTCAACAGCCAGCAGTAAAATGATTTATCGGCTTGTGTTTCCCCCCCCACAACACGGTTCTGACCCAGGTTCAAGACCCAAGTTCACTCCTTCCTCCAAAACACCCTCCACACAGCATCCCCAAAGTAGGCGTAGATTCATATGTCCGTCACTCCTGGACACAACGACCCCCAATTTCCTACGCTTCATACCTTTTTCCTTTCCAGAACTTCTCTCTTTCCTTTCCTAAAAATAATTTCCACATGGCATCCTCAAAGATAACATAAACATGCCTCCTGTGTGGAGATAACGTAAGAATAATCATACTTCTCAATGTTTCAGGGATAAGTAAATAAAACACCATTTCACAGTCACAACTTTATTTTATTTATTTATGCCGTATAAATATTCAAAATTGTAAAACAGTGATAAAATTCACAATTCAATCAAACATTACACCAATGTAACTTGAATGCAAATTATACTCTGTATAAAATACTGAGCTGCGTAATGTAAATAATTATACCTCTGAATTTTTCTACTCTTCTTGAACTGTCAAAGAGAGATAAAATAATATGGCAGGGTTGATAAAATAATATGACATTATTTTGTCAAGTGTTAAGTTGGGATTAGACCAAACGAGCGTAGAGTTAAGAGTTGTAACAAGAGCATTCTTTCTTGATCTTTAGTGTAAATGGTAATTCGTTTTCACTATTTACACCAAAAGAATACCAACGAAGGAGAATGAGAACCTCAAGAACCAGAATTCTTGCAAATGCTCTAGGGATGATCAGATGCTCATTGCTCATTCTTCAACAATCAGTGGACTGTTCACTACACACCATGTCTAGTGAAAGTGAGAGCGATATTGTAATTTTTAGTGCTGGATTTATCGTTATGACTAATTTATCGAAAAGAAAAGAAGGAAGAGACGTTGGTGAGCGACGAATTTAATTAAAATAAGAACACTAGATAATGTAGAAGATACTATGACAGATACGCAACAACAAGAAGAAAGTGGTCATTACAAAAACTTCCTCAGGGCTATATTCCATTATAGTTGCGATTTCCCGCCAAGCACATTCTTTGTGCGAATTATTTTTATAATATCCATAAATTGGATCCCACAGACTTCTGAAATTTTGGAAAGCTTCTATCATTTGTAAACATTTTTCATTACTCCAATCCATAATTAGTACGAACAAGTCAACCCGAGTTTCAATATTACAAGAACACTTTAAAGAGACTTTTGAAGAGAATTTGGGCGCACTTGCGGCGTTAATTATGAACGAATGAGCATACTAGAGCATTCTACTAAATTTCGGCGAACACACTCGGAGCACCGAAAGAATGCTCTATAACTGGATACACGAAAATAATTTGCAAGAGCAAACTAGAATAAACATTTATTCGTTTGGTTTAATCCCGTATTTATTTGTTGTATTTCTGCCACATTAATTTATTAATTTATTCATCTCAAAATTGGCAACACCTATTCGTAGTTGGCTTATTAGATCAAGGGCCTAAGTAGAGAATGATTTCAACTTGAAGTAAAAAGGAAAGTACACTGTCAATGTAGGGGAATTATATTATTGAATGATCATCTTAAATCCGACCTTTACCATGATTCTCGATAACATAATACACGTGAGTCCAGTTTCAACCATTTCAGTGCTTCAGTCAATCTTAAAATTTAAAATTGAGCAGATAATTTTTGCAATAATTATGGTTTTAAAAGCTATTAAAATGACACTATGTATTTATTAAATTGGTGGTTATGAAATCACTCTATTCAAACAACAATTTTTTGTAATTGATTTTCATTATTACTATTATAAAAATTTTTGAAACATGTATAAAAAGTCAAGGTAAATATTCCACTAACCATCGCACTTTTATTCGGCACAGATTTTGGAAATTACACTGCGTTTCAACTTAATTACTACAAGAAACAACTAATTACGTTTGGATTGATGGTAAAAGATGCGTTGATATTCCATTTTTATTCAATCCTATAAAATTTCTAATATAAAACGATTCCTTCGCCTCTATTTTAATTTTTTTTTTGTATGGTTGACATTTGCTTGAGTTTTGTTTCAATCTAAATACGCATGAATTACTTAGTTCACTCAAACTAAGAACCTAATAACCTGTTTTGTGTATTTAAAGTTGTTTAAATACACGAAGATGTTTCTTATGGTAATTGTTGAAAGGATGCGTAATTTCTAAAATCTGTGCCTAAAAGTGCGTCAGTCGGGGGAATAATTACCAAAGTATGGAGGAATAATTATCAAATATCATTCCAAATAATAGCTAGTTCAAATGTTTACTTGAAGATAAAATTTTTATAAAATTGTTTAATATAAATATCAGAAATAACATATTCATAAACTTAACATTTGGACCCAGTGCGTGTCAAAAGCTTGGTCAGACAATATTCCGCAATAATTCCTTTGATAAACAATATTAAGAAGAATAATAGTTACAAAGGCTTTAGTTGTAAATCAGACTCATTTCAGTTTAAATATCTTCTCATAAAAAAAGTTAAAATTGTACCAAAAATATCAGTAGTTGTTCCTAAGTGATGAAAATATTGTAAATCTATTTTTAAAAGTGGACAAAGAAATTTTAGCACAAAATGTGTGATTATAAAATTTATACTTGGAGGTTAATACGATACTCGTAGTAGCCTTCAATTGGCTAAACTTCATTTATTCCCAATAATAACTGAAAGATATTATTCAGCTGAGAATGTTAAGGGACAATTTTAGGGGTTTTATTTTATTTTGTGTATGTTACTTTCATTATAAAACAAAAGTTCTTATTTGTTAGTCAAAGATATAAGATATCTTTCAAGATGTATTTCACCCAAGCCCAGTTCTGTAATCAAATCCAATGAAGTATTTGTTATACTTAGTAGGAATAAATAAATTGATGTCGGTGGTGATTGTAAACAAAAGTGTAATTTCAAACATACTACGTGAGGAAAAAGAAAGTGTAACAATGAATATTATATACATACGTAGAATGGCGTAGATGTTTGTTTCAAGTGAATACAGCTGGTATCAGCATATTTAAATTTAGCAGAAAAGTGTGCGATTGACATTAAAGAACACTGTCACATGAAAACACATAAATATGGATATCTCAGGAGGACAAACCTCCCAAGAGTCGGGAGTGGCACTTGTTGGTGTTGGTGCCATTTGGCGTCCCGGCTCTTCAAGCCTCTTAATAACAAAGCTCTTTAAGCATCAGAGTTCCTAAATCCACAGGGTCTACTTTACTAACATCAATAAATAGGATATAAAAGTGTTTCATGCATATCTGTCTTCTAATTTTTCTACTTTTACATCGACATATCTGGTTTAATCCAAACACGAAATCTGTTTATTATATTGAGCTTATTCGTTAATTCTAATCCTAAAGTTGAATTTTCTCTTATTCCTAAACAAAACACTTCTTTCATCACCTTTGGCAACACATGAACACATCTAATCCATCGGGGAACATTCATCGCTTCCGATGCAAGCTCGGAATGGGCTTCAAAACAAACAAACGAACAAACTGTTTCTTTATTTATATCGCCTTCCCGGATAAAATGTATCCTTAACATTAGTTGGCCTCCATATATAATATATATGTACTTTAAATGATAATACATCTATTCATTATTACTACTCTTTACTTAGTACTTGAGAATACATTCACAATAATTATATGGCAAAAGAAATGTTTGTTTCTATTGTAAATAATGATTATTCGTGAATGGTTCAGTCAGATGACTGAAAATAAAATAGAATAAATGTGTTATATCTTCACGCAAACCATTGAGATGCAGTCAATCCTTTCATAAGCACCTAATAACATACATATTTATCTACACAATATGCTTAATTTACAAAGTAAATATTTTAAAATCTTAAAGAAATTCGAACGACGAGAAGTTATTTGCCATTAACATTCAATTAAAAATATTTTTAATTCATACAGAATCTTACAGACTAACAACACTAACGAGAAAAAAGAAATTCAGAAAACTATATAATATATTCATGGGTGAAGGTCTTTGTGTGAGAAACGGATCCGTTTATAGGCAAATTGGATAGGGAGTTAAATATTCTTAAAATTAATTATCATAGACCATAAATAATTAGGCATGATCACTTTTTGTACCCTAAACAGTATATACGAAGAAATTAAAGATTTGTTATAATTTTTAAGTAGGTACATAATACATTAATATAATATTATCATTTTCCTTTAAAATCAAAAAACTATTTATTTTTAAACGAAACCTCAGCATTTTCTGTATATGTGTCTTTATATGTGTATATGTGTATTTCTGTAAAATAATCGCAGAAAAAATTAAAAATTGTTTTTACTTAAAACCTCATAGTGCTATTGAGAATATAATGAGAATCGCGCATTCACGGTGATCTGGGTTTCTCAACTCTTATCTTAAATTATGGATTAGTGTGAATAATGGGACATTGTTGTCGGTGTTACCTTGCACAAGTTATATTTACGAAAATTCCACTTGTTCGCATTAAATTATATCTCGTTCGTTATGTCTTCATTTATGTAGTAATTTCTACATGAACGAATGTCAGTAATCATTCATTCGAGAAGTGATTATGACTCCAGTTGAATAAGGATTCAGAATTGAAAAGTTTTTTAAAATTTGTGGAGATTTTTGAGGTTATAGGAGCCCAGAATGTATGGTTGGAATGATTTGACACCTGCGCGACTGTGTACTGCTTAGTACCGCTGCGGCGTGGGACTGGGCATGCTCGTCACCTAGCTGGTGTTAGGGTCGCTGGTGACGCGGGGGCAGCGCTGGCGGTTGTAGCGCCGCAGGGACACGATGACCAGCACCACGATGGCCACCAGGGTCACTCCCAGGGCGTTGATCACGATGCCCTCCTCTTCCCAGTTGGCGTACTTCTCCCTGAAATCATACACACATTAAACCTGATTGCAAGGAATGACTCAGACCAACACTCAATTTAATTGTCAATATGGATATGTGCAGGCAGCCATAGTACGATATTATTGTCAATATGAACATAATGCAGGCATCGCAGGACAATTTTTTTTTAATAGATACGTAACATACAACATTGATATGTTAGCCATAAGACAATATTAATTCGTATTGTGTATTGTACATAAATGTGTATTGTATGTACATAGCGGGGAATTTAGTGATGAAGGGACGAAACGGATTCTGGTTATTTAGTTATGAATTTTGGTATTTCAGAAACTTGATACAGGAAGTAACCTCTAGTCGAGACAATAAGATTGCAAAATGATTAATTTTGTTGAGTTTATTCTCTTTCCTAAATTTTTGTACATAATTGCAGCAAATATTTCTGCATTGTTGCATTATCAATATCTTTGTTTAACCCTTTGCGACAGTGAGCTTACTTTCATATGAGCGTGAGTTTATCTTTAAAAAAATCTTGACAGAAAATAAATCTGTTTTTGGGAACAAAACAGGTGTTGATCGAACGTGCGGGAGCTGCTTGTGTAGGGTACCTTCACGCGTACGTGTTTCAACCAGTAGGTCACCCCGCACCACGGGATCATAATTAAAGGCTTTACTGGTGGAGCCCATCAAAATTTGGTAATTTTTTGCCGGTTCCAAAGGGTTAACCTTCAAGTAGTCACGTGGGATTTATAACAGGATGTTTTCAATTGCTTTTTTAACAGCAACGTTCAACGATTTCGAAGTGGTTGAAGTGTTTTCTTCTAATTAGGTAGCAAAGCTAGATGCTTAGGGAACGTACCCATACTAGTGACCTGTTCGGGGGGGGGGGGGGTCTTCAAAATGTCACGCTTGGTACAAATGAGCAGCGGTGTGCTTAGGTTTTTGGTCACCGGGGGGGGGGGGGGGGGTTAAAAATTGCAAAAAATTGGTCACGTAGTATGGGTACGTTCCCTTACATTTGATTAGTTGTTTTTAGCTGGACTGAATGCTACGCACGGCGTGGGAATAGATGTATGAGGGATGATTAGAATATATTCATTGAATCGTTACATTGATCAGATTGCCCGGCAGAGTAGAAGAATAATTTCTGAAATTTGTGGCTCTATCCTACCGATTTTCTTTTGGGTATCCTCAGAATGAACCATCTATGGGACAGAAGGGATGTACGAATTGCTACCCTTTTCTTCAGACTGATTCGTGGATGGTTTGAAAACTCGGCTATAATGGAGAGCATTAATTTCTACGTTCTCGGTGGTTACTTCCGTCACCGACAGCATAGACTGTTCTATCTCCCAGCCAGAAGTACTACCTTGGTCATGCCGGTGGGGAGAGCAATCTTGCTGTTGAACAGAATCAATTCTATTATCAATGAAGCTGTCTCTAAAGGGTAAGCGCTATTATTATTTTTTTTTTCTTTTCTTTATTCATCATATAACTTTTTATACAGTTTTTACAGGTGATTCGACTACCACGCTAGGCACCATGCCCGTATTATGGTAATTGGTTGTAATTATTATGGTATTATGGTGTTACCACTATATATTCAATGTGGTTCCATGACAACTCAGAATCATGCAGTTTCAATACCCCTTTGAAAAGTCTTTAAAAGTTATTAAACAAAAATTTAAAATAGCCCATAACCTAACCTGACGTGACCAAGTTTGTATATATTTTTTTAATCACATGTAATGACTTTTTAAAGGAGGTGTTGAAGTTACATGATTTTGAGTTTTCTGATCACCAGTGGATATACGAGTACCTACTATTTATTTTTTGTAATTCTCTTTCACAAATGTATTAAAACCACACTAAAATGAATAATTTTGTAAGTTTTTAAAACAATAAATTGAATTGAATTGATGCAAGACAAACCCATACAAGGGAAGAAAGGGTGTGGTTGTTTTAATGGCATATGAATAATGCTTGAAGGATAAATGATTTCAGAAGATGATGTAATATAAGCATTATTACAAAGTCTACTATAAAAATATTGAAAAATTGCATTATATTTACCGGTAGAAAGTTCAAAAGATATGACACCATTCAATACACTGGGAAGATGACACATTTTCTTTATTCTATGTTTCAAAAAAATCAATAGGCCACTTGCATGGATTTCATAACGACTTGGAAAAAATCATGTGGATAGATCTTTTTACTAAGATTAAGAAAATGTTAGTAAAATTGTTTAGAAATGTACAGTTGTTTTTATTTAAAAAAAAAATAAATCCATTATTTGGGCTCATGACGTCACTACATGAAAATGTCCCGTCTCCGAAAATGTTCCTATTAATTTAAAAAAATTCCACACTGATTTATTTTTTTTATATGGCATCACTTTGATTTCAGGCGAATTTTTTAATTCGTTCACTAGATTTATTGTTTGTTCTCTGCGAACTTATCATTTGATTTCACTTTTTGACAGATGTTCTGAAGATGTTGGTACGTGTTTTAGAGGTATAAAGATTATGGTGCTGATTTTAACAAAATAAAATTTTATAATATTCTTATTATTATTATAATTTACAAGCACAAGTATATTACATTGAATTTAGTAATATATACGCTGTACAATATAATGATTTATGATCAACAAGATGGATCAAGGAAAAAAATATTTATGAGATGTAATATTTTTGGTATGCCTCGTTATTCTCCTGTGCCATTCGTGTGGAAAACGTTCTTTTTTTTTAAAATGATTTTCGGCTATGTAATTATCGTTTTTTCACACCTATAAAATTATGTCCCGTATTTCCGGTTTATAAAAAATGGTCTGATTTTTCGGATTGAAATTTTAAAAAAATCCCCAGGGTTTCAAAAATACGATTAAAAAATAAATAAAAAATACAGAATGTCTTAGAATATTTGCCTAAACTGGAAAAAAAAATAAAAAAATGTAATGCAAGTGGCCTATTGCATTTTAATTCAGATATCCTTGAAAACAAGGAAGTTTTGGAGGGACCTATTATTAAAAACTGTAAAAATTAATATTTGTAAGTACATACATACTCTGATTGATAAAACATACTATGTCTGTCAAAAAAGAGTAGAAAATATAAAAACTTGGACTACTAAATTTGTAGACTGGCAACACCAATTTAACTGTCAAATATTTTTTTGAAGTGCAATGACACTGAATGTATAGAACACAGTAAACCACATTTTAAAAAACATTTTTTCTTCATGACATAAAATTGATTAAAAGGTGATTTATAAAGCGATTTGCTTTAATTTAATTTAACATAAATTTGAATTAAACAGTATATAGAAAGGAAGAATCACTAATGGTGAGTTTAGTAACACTACTTTTAGATCTGAATGAGTTAAATATATTCAGGTCTAAAATTAGAGACTTGATCTAAAGCCCAGGCAACGCTAGGTACTTTATCTAGTATTAAATAAATGTGAGCAATTTCTAAACTGTGTTTTATGTTTTATTTCATTATAGTTATTCTTCATTATGTTAACAAAATTGCAAAGGTATAATGATAATATACCTAAGTATACGCAATTCTAATTTTGAGATCGGCGGGTATCGATCTATACTGCAATGAAAAAATATTTTTTCCACTATTATGCCTTTTTAATTTTTTATAAAAATGTAGGTTACACAGCTTTACTTTAACACCATGAGTTACGTGTTTAGTATTGCCATTTGAACAACAGTGGCGCCCTCATATATTTTCTACTCTTATTTGACAAACTGTAAGTACGATAAATACTATGGTTGATGTAAAGATTTATTAGAAACAGTACATTATTATAATAAGCTTAACTTTAGTACATATCACTAAAGAACAACTTTATATTTATTATAAATAAAACAATTTTGATTAATTTATAAAAAAAACACTTTTACAAAATGACAAAAAAGTATAGGATTTATATAATAAATTATTAAAGGTATAGTAAAATAATTATCATTAAGTTTTAAATGTGAATTTGTGTAATAATTGATTATTTTAATAGTAATATGGTCTAATCGCAGGTTGAAATGCAATCTACATAAAAAAAGTATCAACAGCCTCGTAGTGTTCAATGCTCTCTCTGGGATGGTGGGGAAATTTAAAAATTAATTTTGCTGGTCTTTAGACCACATCGATGTGGTAGCTCCCTGTCTTAACGTTGAAAGTCTCAGGATTTTATTTTTAACATAATATTAGGAATCGAGAATTGGTGTTTGAAATTAACATATTACATATCGTCGCATTAATTCGTAGAATACGTAACCACCAGATGGCAAATTTTACAGGAGGCACAAAAAACCTCGTAGTGAAAAAAAATGAAAGACGGGTCATTGTTTTTATTTATGTTCCGAAGATATAATATATTTCGAAATTTATTTTCAACCATTTAACTTTTGTAAGTTAAGGCTTTCTATTTCAAATTGGAGTTAGGAATTTTGCGTAAAAACCGAGAATGAAGATACAAAGATACATAGGTACTATTCTGCGAACAGTTTTATGAACAACTAGCTGAAGACTTGGGAGATAGGAATTTTACATTAAAAAAATAAAACACAACAATACAGAACTGCGATATTCATTTTATGAATTGCTCAGTAACATCCTAATTGACTTTTATATTTAGTCTCAGTATGTAAGAATAACAGGAAAAATATAATAGTACTTAGTACATAAAGCATAACAGAACAATACTAATACTACGATTAATTTGAAGTTAAATAATCAGACCTGAAATGGTAAATAAAATAAAGTATGTGGAGTTGAGGAGTTTCGAAGTATTCGCGAGTAAAAATGGCACCACGGTGTTACGCAGTTTCCTTATTTGTGTTTATCCAAAAAGATATATTTTTTTCAAATTTGCGAGTTTTACTAGTCGATGTGGGACTAATTTTAACACCAGATGGCATTAAAAACGTATTTTCGAAAAATTTGGAGTTACGCAGTCTACAAATTAATGCGACGATATAAATATGTATATGCTTTAAAAAAAACTTGTGGTGTCGCGGTAACCGTAGCCTGTGGGTTCCAGTAATGGAGTTATGATATTAAATAAAATCAACCTTTGATAAAAAAAGAATCTACAGTCTAATTACTTCACAAAGAATTAATGACTGATCTATATGCATTAATGATGAAAAAAGGGTCAAAAATGAATTTTGCATAATAGGTATGCCAATATGCAAATGCATATAATCCAATGTCTAATATGCACTAACAACCAAACAGGCTTAAATGTGCATTATGCGTAATTGTACAAATATGCATTATGTCTAATGTGTAATGACAATTTTCCATTTATTATTACGCATGTAATTCTGACACAGAACCCTATAATAATATGATTCTTAACACTATTTATTTCAGAGAGAAAACATCTAGTTGGCCGCTTCAGATAAAATTAAGATAAAGCAAGCAACTCCTGAGACCATCCCAGAAAGAAGCTGGACCTACAATGGCTGAAGTAGTCCAGGAGAGGGACACCTGGAGGCAAGGCGTCAAATCAACAGGTCTCCGACCGGAATAAGACAAAGGAAAAAAGAAAATGAAGTTTACATTTATGCACACGTTTACAATACACGTTCGGAATAGCTCCCGTGATACTGACATGCAGGACAGACACGCCATCCAGCGCATTCCTTTACTTTCTGAATTCTCTCAACTGCGCAATTGCATACAGGTTTTCGGGGCCAATACACGTTCGGAAAGCGCCTGTGATACTAATATGCAGGACAGATGCCAGTGTATTCGTTTACTTCATATACTAGTGTACTAAACTATGTATGTATCGTATACTAGTGTATTCGTTTTCTTCATAAAGCGCCATTGCATCCACTTTCTTCCGCAGTGTTCTCAAGTGCACCATTTGCTTGGGTTGCTTGGGACTAAGACAAGTTCAGAATATCACCCATTATATCAATTTATGTCAATCACCCATTAAGGACAGATGCTAGTTTGGTGAGACGGTGTTTTCGTCTTTCTCAATGCTCTCAACTGTGCCACAACATCCTGGTGCTCGGAGCTGGGACACGTTCGGAATTCCGCCCTTGTTAGGATGTACCCCACAAACAAGGCACATAATATCAACAGCATTCCCAATGTATTTATCACGGTGCCCTCTTCATAATGCTGAGGGTAATACTTACTGAAAAATTAATAATAAAACACATTTTAAGGGATCAGGAAGGAAAAAAGGGCACGAAATTACCACCACCGTGATATGAATTTAAATATTTAACCTTTAACTGCTGACGTAATTTTTTTTTACGTATACTCTGACGTGGGAGCCTCTGCGGCCTGTTACTTAAATGTTTATAAAGGGTGGCGCAAAACTACCGATATGGTTTAAATCTTATTACACATTACAATAAGATTCAAAATAAAACGTTAGTTTTGCGCCACCCTATATATTAGAGATCCATGAAAATTTTCAGGTCCAAATTATTATTTATTAGACAATTTAAATATATTTAAATAAAATAAAATACTTTTTATTGTTAAGTATGGCAAAAATCACTTGAGATCAGTAATCAGTCTGTATAAAAATAAAAATATCTGTTAAACTAAATAAAAACAATAAACTCACTTTTTAATATGTCAATAGTGACTCGAATAAACTATATATATAAAATTTTAGTAAAGTTGTTTATGTATATTTTTATATAGTAAAAATCAACTTTAAAAAGTCACGTAAGTACTGACGACGGGTCAGAGTGGCCCGCAAAAATATTTTAAATGAATGAACTTACAGAAATTTAACTTTAAAATTTAAAACTTACAGCTCTGGCGTCACTAAATTAGAAGCTACTGGAAGTGGCACATGTATCGCGCGCGGGGGAGGGGAGTATTTCGATATTATTATCGTTGCCATGACGGAGCGGCCCCCACGTCAACATTTAAAGGTTAATAAAATACACAGCTTTGGCGTAACTGGCAATATTATCAAAAGGCTCGGCCTTGGTAAGTTTGGTCTCACACTTAACTGCCAGAGCTTAGGTTGGATGAAGGTTTGGTTTAGATTAAGTTGGTATAATTGCTGGCTTTCGAATGATAGGTTTGGTAAATCAAAGGTGTTAATTAGATAGGGTTGGATTGCGGAGGATTGGAATAAAATCAATAAGTATTGCACAAATGACAAACCCGAGGGTAAGGTGGGCCTTCTGGGTAAGCCCAGTGAGACAAGTGGCGATGGCGAGGATGAAGGTGGCCAGGCCGAAAGCGGCGTGGACCGGGACGAGTCGCTGCCTGAAGTTGGAGGTGGCGTCTCCACAAGACAGCAGTACCAGGAAGCTGAACAATCCCATCACAAACTGTAAACAAACAACACTTCAGTTACGCAGAAATTGACTTTCCGATACAATACCATTTTGATAAACATATATATTTGACGTTTCGGTATTCGGTTCAAGATGGTGGCCGTTTTAATGATTCAGTAAAGATTCTTTTTTCAAATGTGAAATCGCAGTGTTTTTATTAATTAAGTAGGTACCTACTTACAAATCTCATAATTTCAGAGGAAATTTTGGTTTTGTTAAGAGAAAATTAGAAACGTACCTTTTTGGATGCGAGGTCTACTGTTCACCGAACTATTGCTATTATATATTTGAAATAATAATAATGTTTTGTAAAAACATAGAGGAAAATAAGTTATTAGGCATTTGAGTTTGTTATCACAAAAAAGTGGCAAAATTTTGACATTATGCATTATGTGCATTATATTTTGTGTTTTATGGTTTCAACAGTAGAGTGCATTGCTCTATGACCAAAGGTATGTAGTGTTTCAATTTCAGGTATAAAATAATGGTTCCATGACAACTCAGAATCATGCAATTTCAACACACCTTTGAAAAGCTATAAGTTATGAAAAAAAATAGCTCTTAACCTAACATAACCTATTTAACCCCTCAGGCTAATTTGTTGGGTTTTTGGAGCAACTCATATAAGTAGGTGCTCAGAAATATGATCTAAACGGTGTTGGAAAGAAAAAACACCATGCTTTAATATCAAATGTAAAAGTTAACAGCAAGAAAATTAAAATGTACACCTTTTTTATTATTTTTATTTATATTATGGTTACATCATTTGTAGATTTTTCGACCACCATGCTAGGCTGATGCCCGTGTTATGGTGGTCGATTTTAACATTTGTTATGGTGGTCGATTTTACGAAACCAAAGTTTCCGACCGCAATTTGAAAAAAAATTATGAAACTTTGGGAATTTTTTATTAATTATTTTCACATGAAATGACAAAAAAGTGAGTAAATGATAAAGTTTGTAATAGATTGTTTTTTTTTCTTCTTTATGTGTGTCTTTTTCTGTATCTTGTTCTCTTTCATATTTTCATTTAGATTATTATTGTTATCTTCTTCTTCAATGATGCTAACATCTTTAATCATATAGATGACATTAATAAATTAATGGAACTTTTTAAAGAAGCGTATTAGTTTGAAAAAGCCTGATTGAGAAATTTTGATCATCGAATAATATGGTCTTTGTTATTGTCTTTTGTTCTTCATAGCCGCTGCAAAAGATATTGCTGTACTGACATGCAAGAAAAACATTCCCGGTAATGGTGTAGTACAGGGTTTCCCATTTGCCGGGTCGCGACCCGGTACCGGGCCATGAAAATAAAATACCGGGTCGCAACATTCCCGCCTTGTTTTAAGACAAGGTGGAAGCTGCAAGAAAAAAAGCTTAATGTGTGGGCACAACGCGCGGAAATAGGGAACTTCAAAGCATTTAGTAAGTGAAATACAAAAAGAGTACAACATGATTGCATTGCCACAAGACATCTTAACTCAAATTAAAGAACATTTATTAGGACTGAACACGGACATAGGATTGAATTTGGATGTCTATGGGACTGAAGAAGAATCTTCAAGAATATTTTCCCCCAATCGACAGCAAGAAAGCTTGGATAAGAAACCCATTTACATTCAAGTTAGATTCCGAAACTAATTTGCCACGAATTGCCAGATTCAGATGTCGACTCGTTAATTGAACTGTCAACTGACACATCACTCAAGGATATATTTGACCAAGACTAAGACCATTGATAGATTTTTGGTTATCTTATTGGTTAGCAATCAAAATTAGCTCATCAAGCAATAACTTTTTTAATGCCTTTTGTCACAACTTATAAATGTGAAACTGGGTTTTTAACACTAGTTTACCTTAAATATAAATATAGAAACCGACTTGAAGTGGAACCAGACCTTAGGATAAAACTTTCGTCATTTTCCGCGAACTTGGATTCTTTAGTAACAATTAAGCAGCAGCTCCATACTTCGCACTAAAATTTAGCAACTAAATAGGTGATACCAAAATACGTAGTATTAATAAAACATTTTTACTATTAATAAACGTGTATTATTTTACCTAATGGAACCAGCTTGGGTTTAAAAGTATTAAATTGGTCATGAAGGGGCAGTGTGAAAATTACCGGGCCACGGCAGAACAATGTTTGGGAAACACTGGTGTAGTACAATGTACTGACTGACTAATGACTTAAGATGTAACAATCTCACTGTGATGTTGTAGCATAATTAATGTATCAACATGTATGATAAACAGTGCCACAGTAATGGTGTAGTACAATGTACTCACCCGTCAGAAGTAACAATCTCACTGTGATCGTGTAGCATAATTAATGTGCTGACCTGTTTGACAAAAAGTCCCACAGTAATGGTGTAGTACCTGTAAGGTGTAATAATCTCACTGTGTTAATGTAGCATAATTAATGTACTGACCTGTATGACAAAATGTGCCTCAGTAATGGTGTAGTACAATGTACTAACCCGTAAGAAGTAACAATCTCATTGTGATAGTGTAACATTATTAATGTACTGACCTGTATGACAAACAGTCCCACAGTAATGGTGTAATACAATGTACTGACCCGTAAGAGGTAACAATCTCGCTGTGATGGTGTAGCATAATTAATTTATTGAGCTGTATGACAACAGTCCCGCGGTAATGGTGTAGTATAATGTACTGACCTGTAAGAGAAACAGTACCACGGTAGCAATGCCCATCCAGCTGTGCAAGGAGTAGAAGTCTGGAATGGGGGGCTGGCTCAGATGGTGGTAGTCCCAGACAGCCATGAGCCCAAGCACCACGCAGGGCACAGTCAGCAAATGGAAGATGGCGTGGAGCATCTTCACATACAGTCGCTTGCAGCAACGGCAGAGGCGGTACAGCATCAAGGCTGGAAAAAAACAATAAAAATTTAAAAAGGATTTACTCTTCTTAAAACAAAAATAAATAAACTTGCAGAAAAAGTCGATAGATGTAGCTTATTTAATAAAAACGGATAAATTTATCCAAGACAAATTTCCAGATAGCTTTTAGTTCTGGTTGAATCTTACATAAAGATAGCAGCCAATAAAAACATGAGTTAAGAAAATAAAGATTATGTTGGTAGTTCTTGGTCAAAGATTGATACCGTTAAATACAAAGACGTTATATACTGTAGAAGCGGGGTAGAAATCTCAAAGTGGGAAGCCAAAAGCAAGGCAATTGCACTGGTCTCGATTCCTAGTACTTTAGTACTAAACTGTCACTCGTCGAGTAAGGTCGTGTCTTACCAGTAGAAAAATTGCATTTCAAAGCGAAAATATTTCCATTACACAGCAAACAGTAGTAAAAGTGAAGAAATAACATTTCACTTATACATACACACAAATTACTTATCATTATCGACTATTATCATTCATTGTCATTCAATTTATTCAAAATTAAAAACGGTTTTTGCAAATGCAAAATGATTTTAATGCAAAACGGAAATTTTCTAACCTTCGGAACATCCCCGATATGAGAGGTTAAACTTCCATATTCATCGGTTAATTATCATATTTAATGTCATATTTTATGTTTTTACCCCGCTTATAGCTCAATTTGACATAATTTTTCTTATAAAAGTAATGCTTTATAATATTATGATGTTTTAATTTAAAATCACTTCATTAATATGTTAAAAAATAGAATTATACCAACGCATATTGTCGAACAGGCTATGCCTTTTGTAATCTTTTTTGTTTCCATTTTTTGTATTATCTTGTATTTGTATGTTTTTTTTTTAATAACTGTTACAATGAATCAAAACTTTTCAATAATAGAAAGAGTATATGCCTGAATTATTTATTGTACATATTTACATTGTATTCATTTATCTATTTATAAAATAAGAAATATATACAGCAATAAGCTGCACATCTCACTAGGGCATTCCTGTATCGAGATGTGCAGTTTTACAACAAAGTTTTACAACAATGTAGTTTTACAATAATGTAATTTTAAAAAAAAAGATAAGAAAGAAACATACACATAAACTTAATAAAAATATTATAATAAACCTACAAAAGCAGCATGAGTACAGTTATTCAAACATTAATAAATAATTATATTCTGTCACCATGTTAGAAAATAACACCTCTTTTATTAACATATATCTCAATACTATTTGGAAAGATACTTACTGCAAATACTCAAGCTCCATTCTAATTACACCTTCATACACTTCAAAAAAAAAAAAAAAAAAATTACAACTGTGTGTAAATGTGTTGGTACTGTGTCCATGGCCGTATATATACATATTAATGTATTCATGTACCTAGACGCATATATATGTGTAAGTGTGTGTGTGTATATGCCTATGTGTGTATGGATGTGTGCACCTGTATATACGTATGCGTATGCACTCACACTTATAAATTTTAAAATAAGGATATGTATCTTCTCACAAACTTATCCTTACCCAATTCTTTTTCTCTTTACTAGTTTTTTATTATAACTTTACCAATTTTCAACATCATTACATTACTAATAGTTCCATATGTTAACAATAGACTTCACTTAAAGTAAATATCCTCCATTGTCACCATGAAAAAGGCAGCCGCCTAGTATGGTGATTCAATGTATCCAATTCTATGTAAATGTCTAATTATGTAACATGTATTTAAATAAATAAAAAAAAATAAATTATACTTTATATATACATGTATGTTAATGGCACATGTTGTGCCGTATATTTCAAAATAAATAAATAAATATTATAAGCAAAACAATTAATTTTCATGTTCCCCGTCCGACAATTTTGTGCGTCATTAGAGAAAAAACACACATTCTTTGATTATCTTATGGCACGGCCACACTGAGGCCAACTTTAAACTTTCGGACGATTGTGTAGAAGGGTAGTTCGTGTGATGGAAGTTCGAGTCGGAAGTTTGGCTTCGGTGTGGAAGTAACATATCTTTTTAATACATAAATAACTTTTGAATTAAGAAATTACTGAAAACTGCTGAAAACAAAAGAATGTTGCTTACTTGCCACATTATTTTGTGAGTATGTGAGACTATGGCAAGTCTATTTATATAACACCATTGGTTAAATATGACCGAATCGGATAGTTCAGTCGGTAGAGCACTGACCCGGCAAGTCATAGGTCCTAGGTTCGAGTCCCATTTGTGACCGAATCTTTTTCTGATTTTTCTTCAAATTTTCTATTGAGTTTCGCTAATATTGATTTCATTAATTAAATATTACAAGTTGAGTTTTTACTCATTAAGTTAAAAATAATAATAAATAATTAATTTTCAAAGTTAATGTTCAAGTTCTATTCGAGATCTGTTATTATTCAAGTTCTGTAAAACAAACTGGCCCATAATGGATAATAACTGTAACACAACTATAATAGAATGTTCACAGAATGTGAACATTAACTTTGAAATTTAATGAATCGATTGTTATTTGTTATTAAGAACCCATTAACAAACTGCTGTCTAAAAGGAATTGTAATGAAAATCTAGTCTCCTTCAATGGAAGCAACCTTCTAACCAGGCCCTCCATTGATAGCCTTGATGTAACTTGCCTCGTTCTTGAGTTCAACAGCTCGGCTGTGGAGCGATTGGCCGGTCTCTATGTTCCTCTCTTCTACAACAGGTTCACTATTTCCTTTTCACAAAAAGACCCTCCACACAGCATCCCGAAAGATGATATAGGTCCTGAAGGAAATTATTTTTCTCAGTGCCTCTTGTGCGGAGATAATTTCAAAAAAAATGTAGTCGTCTAAAGGGATTTAAAAAAAAATAATTAATTTAAGGAATTAAAGTGTATGAAATCAAAAAAAAGTTCAAGTTCTGTGAAACAACTGGCAAAAGATTTGGTAATAGTTTTAGGCATTTGGTCGCTAGTGAGAAGTTTTAGAGAGCCTCTTAGGGAACGTACCCATAGTACGTGAACTTTTAGTACGTGAACAGCAATTTTTAACCCCCCCCCCCCCCGGTGACCAAAAACCTAAGCCCGCCGCCGCTCATTTGGACCAAGCGTGACATTTTGAAGACCCCCCCCCCCTAAACGTGTCACGTAGTATGGGTATGTTCCCTTATCAGGGATCGGGGAACCAACCTAAACCACCGAAGAAGACGAATCCGGTGATCATGGCGACGGGGTGGATGTTAAACTGCAGTTCAGGGTTTTCCCTCCAGGCGAAGCCCCCGCGATAGTACAGTGTCCAGAAGACGGCGAGCGCCAGGGACCCCACCAGCAGGAGAACAGACAGGGACACCATCAGCGTGTACTCCAACCAACTTGCGCAACCCCATGGCTCGGAACTCTCGTCGCATGACCCACAGCGACGCCTGGAAAAAATAAATTACAAATTAATTTCATTAAATTTAAAAAAAAAATTGTTATCAAATTGACAAAAATCAATAAAAAATTACGAATATAAAGGTGTTTTTAATTTATTTTTATGCTGGCAAATACGATTTTTACAACAACTTAAATTTCCGTTCGTGCAAAAGAAGGCCGTGATGTCACGCCTGTTTCTAGACGGTGCGATGCCGGGTGCGGGTCACAGTGCTAAAAACAAAAGTAGCTAAAACTACGTCACCGAATGACTGTTGGATTATTTTTAAAAACAAAAATAATTAATATTTATTATAATAAAAATCAGAAAATAATTGTCAAATATTTATGTAATTTTTAGTAGAATCCCTAATTTGTGAAAATATTCCATAACCATCTTAATGCAGTTACACATGATTTTTTTTTTTTACATTAGCTCCACACAGGAGGCCTTGAGGGCAGTGGCGGCTCCTGCCTTGGTGCATTTGTGCAATGCACTGCCAACGTCAAACGTGTAAATTCGTACAAACACCAACAAACGTGTAAAAGTGTAAATTTGTAACATTCATTCACGAAGAATTCCCGCCAATTCGTTATAATATCCTTACCAATTAACTTTCGTATTAGACTCCGTACTAAAGTCGCATCGGCGCATACGAAAAAGCAATGCGTGCATCTTCCGTTGTGCCGAGACGTGACGTCACATGAAGTGATATTCCTACTGGGACAGTCTACAGAGGCTGGAACCGTGAAATGGGCGAGACATAAGGAAAGATATATGAGACGCTCGTGCACTAGCGGCGCACATGCGCATAAGGATTCTGGTTTATGACAAAACCTTTAACATGCGTTATATGTTACCGAACGTTTGGAATGAGTTAGTTAGGAATAACGAATTTTCAACTAATTGACAATGTTATGTATTAGCTCTACCGTCGCACCAGCGTCGCACAAGCATTTGGCAGATCACTGATCATTATTGACACATTTTTAATGGTTTTCGCTAGTTTTGCACTGTAAAAAACTTATTTAAAAATGAGTGGTAATGAAAACATTGCGATTAACGTCGATTTTTTCAAAAGCAACCGAATTTCATTTGAGAATAAATTGTTTTTGAAAAATAATGGCTCTCCAAAACCTTTGCTAAATATAATACCTACAAGTAAGGTTAAGGGAAAAAAACTATGAATAGGGTTTTAAAAACGAAGTATTAAATATTAGAAAGCATCTTGGCTTTGTGAATGTGATCGCTTGAACACATTTTTTTTTGTGGTTGATGATAAATTGTGAAGTGAAAGTTGTGTAAACGATAGCCTTTATTTTACCGAAAAGTTAATGAACATTCATAATCCCAGTAGGTACATATACATAACGTATTGCAATTTAGTTTGTTGGATCGAGTTGATAGGTATACGATTACAACTTGATGTTGGTTTTCGCGAATCTGTGAATCAATTAATTATATTTTCCCGTATTAATGTTATCATTTTTTGTGAAATGCACTGCCGGCAAATTTTGTCACGGGCCGCCTCTGCTTGACGGGAATTATTTTCTTCAGGGTTTAATTAATTATTATTTTCCTCATTTAATTATGATTAATTATTTTCCTATGTCATCTTTCGGGATGCTATGTGGAGGGTCCTTTTAGGGAAAGGAAGTTCTGGGAAGGAAAAGGGTATGAGGGGTGGGTAGGAATCAGGGGGTCAGTGTGTCCAGGAGTGACATAAATGTATGCATCTATCCCTCCCACTGCAGTGCAAGGCATTGTTCAGAGAGAGTCCTGCTGGAAAGGTCAAAAGATCTCCCTAAACCAGTCTCTCCCGATCCGGCTTGCCACGCAGTTGGTGGGCAGACGCATCCGCCGCCAAAATCCGGACCAACCTAACCCCATGAACCCGGACACACCTGCTAAGTCACTAAACGTAGCGAAGCACTTGGGGTGACCTATGACAGAGGTGTTAATAAATGGTTCCAGGGGCGGCGGAGTAATATAATGTATAATATACGTGGGCGTGGCCTGTCTCGCGATATCGCTCGTTATACAATCCCATACAGATACAGACGGGCAAAATAATGTGTAATTTATGTGGGCGTGGCCTAGATTACATTCCTTGATCTGCTGCTTCTTGCCTTCTCACCCTTGCATCTATTCAGTCATACGACATATCATACGGTTTCGGTATATCGTGTACATATTATATTACAATATATATTGTGCACGCCCATATATATTTACATAATATTATGTTTATTATTAATGTATGTGTAAAATTACCTATATTACGAACTACTAGCTGTAATATGGCCTAAGCTGGCGCGGCGTAGCAATTAGGGAAAATCGTCTACACATTATATCTATAATACATTTACACTCGATAACAGTAATAATAATAATAATAATAACATTTGGTGTTAATAAATATTCTATCTCCAATAAATTAAATTATCTTTTATCTACGTAATATTTTCCGCAATAACGAAGCCTTATAAAAACGTCACATTCCGTAATGCGAGATGATGAGAAAGCAGAGCCTACTTACTTAGTACATCGAGGAAATTACGATCTTGAAATGGAGCAGTTGTGAGATGGAAAAATTAGTTTTGAAGCAGTCTTCCCGATAGTTTATCTAGTTGTTATATAAAGCTCGCTTGGTTGTTATGACGACCTTGGTACATAATCCATACATAATTACATTATAAAAATATGGCTAGGTCGTAAGCATGGACATCAGTCACATATCACCAATATTACATGTTTTGTCTGTAATTTTAATAAAGTAACGGGCTTCTTTGCAAAACCAAATTGTCATCACGATATTTCAAAATGTCCTATGTTTATTTTGACGCGGATTTAATTTTTAAAGTGACTTATTTATTCATTCCAATGTTCATTCATTTGTTTGTTCCTTCAAAATATTCACAGACATGTCGACCAAATGAGGAACTATCAAACGAACGAACTATTTTTAAATGATTTGAAACCATCTTCCATAATCTACACACCTGTTAGCTATGATGAATATAATCAAAGAATTAAAACTGGTATTGTACAAAATGAAATTGTTTACCTCCTAGGACAAGTTCTTCTGCATCCGAATATCTTTTGTCGGAAATTCTCGAAGCGGTCTTGCGGCGAAGGAGTAGTAGTTTTGATTGCATTGGGATCCTTGTGGAACAGTTTCGCAACGCGCCGCTTTTTGCCATCCGAATCTCTGACATACATGAAGAAGAGCTTCCTCCAACCAGTAATGCACTCTGGTTCTTTCTTTGGCACGCCACATGCCAACTGTGCCTGGGCCATGCTTTCAGGTTTTCTTTCGGCCCGTGAGGGGCAAGAGGGTTTTAATGCAATAGGTTTGCTCTCGGCCCGTGAAGCTTCTTTGTAAGAGGGTTTTATTTCAATAGGTTTGCTCTCGGCCCGTGAAGCTTCTTTGTAAGAGGGTTTTATTTCAATAGGTTTGCTTTCGGCTCGTGAAGCTTTGTAAGAGGGTTTTATTTCAATAGGTTTGCTTTCGGCCCGTGAAGCTTTGTAAGAGGGTTTTATTTCAATAGGTTTGCTTTCGGCTCGTGAAGCTTTGTAATCGGGTTTTAATTCCATAGGTTTGCTCTGGGCCCGTGAAGCTTTGTAAGAGGGTTTTATTTCAATAGGTTTGCTTTCGGCTCGTGAAGCTTTGTAATCGGGTTTTAATTCAATAGGTTTGCTTTCGGCCCGTGAAGCTTTGTAAGAGGGTTTTATTTCAATAGGTTTGCTTTCGGCTCGTGAAGCTTTGTATTCGGGTTTTAATTCAATAGGTTTGCTTTCGGCCCGTGAAGCTTTGTAAGAGGGTTTTATTTCAATAGGTTTGCTTTCGGCTCGTGAAGCTTTGTAATCGGGTTTTAATTCAATAGGTTTGCTTTCGGCCCGTGAAGCTTTGTAAGAGGGTTTTATTTCAATAGGTTTGCTTTCGGCTCGTGAAGCTTTGTAAGAGGGTTTTATTTCAATAGGTTTGCTTTCGGCTCGTGAAGCTTTGTAATCGGGTTTTAATTCAATAGGTTTGCTTTCGGCTCGTGAAGCTTTGTAATCGGGTTTTAATTCAATAGTTTTGCTTTCGGCTCGTGAAGCTTTGTAATCGGGTTTTAATTCAATAGGTTTGCTCTCTGCCCGTGAAGCTTTGTAGGAGGGTTTTATTTCAATAGGTTTGCTTTCGGCTCGCGAAGCTTTGTAAGAGGGTTTTAATTCAATAGGTTTGCTTTCGGCTCGTGAAGCTTTGTAAGAGGGTTTTATTTCAATAGGTTGGCTTTCCGCTGGTGAAGCTTTGTAATCGGGATTCAATTCAATAGGTTTGCTTGCGGCCCGTGAAGTTTCGTAAGCGGGTGTTAATCTTACAGGTTTGCTTTCGGCCCGTGAAACTTCGTGAACGGGTGTTAATACTTCAGGTTTTCTTTCGGTCCGTGGAGCTGCTTTAGTGGGTTTTAATCCGCTATCCTGTGGCTGACTTGTTTTATCACAAACACGACCTGACACCAGTAAACCGAGTTCAACAATTTTATGTGCCATTTCAAGATAAACAATAGAATATCATTATCGATAATATAATTCTAATTTTCAAATGTGAAATGCTTGTTAAGTACCTCACGAAAAGCAAAGCGTTTCTGAAAGTAGGTTCTATTAGTCGTAGTCGACTATTAAATAAGTATAAAAAAATGGATCAACTCGACACTTGAAAGCATATTGACGACTGTGAACCTTTTTTCAACAAAGCTGAACAAGTTTTTTCAAATAATTTTTGTTGTTCAATCAACGAAAATTGAAACGTCTGAATCCGCTATACGAGAGGACTTGACATACCAATAAAACATTCTGTCCGAAAGGTTATTCAAAAATGGCCGCCAAGATAAAACCAATATTTTTTACTTATCATATAAACTGAATTAACCATAGAAACTGCCTCCATTTTTGTATAACCGTTTGGACAGGTTGTTCGGTATGTACTCGTATTTGGATGGGTATGCAAAGTCCTTCTCTTAGGTATTTTGTTTAGTCATTGGTCGTAGTTCAAATAAGTATATTTTTTAAATAAAATACGTATTGACTTCACTTTAATTTCCGCGCATGTAGTTGTTTCACAGAATTTAAGCAATTTATCAAATTTCAAAGTTAAATATCAGGTTTTGTAAAGGTTCTTTTCAAGTTCTGCTATTGTATCATTATTGGTCAGGTGTTTCACATAACTGTAATAATAACAGACCCCGAATATAATTTTCACAGAACTTTTTTTATCGCAGAAATTTGATGAATTCTTCAAATTCTGTGAAACGCCCTTGAAGGGTAAAAGTCAAATATTAAAAAAAATCAGCCATAACATTTCCGTAAGACTTAAAAAATTAACTAAGGATTAAATTTTTTTCAAGCGTAAAAGATTATCTATTTATGTAGGCAAAAATAAAAGTGAAAAATATTTAGTCAGTTCGACGACCAAAGGGTTACACAGATTATCAAGATACGTAGATACTCGTAGGTATTACTCGTTTATATCGACTGTCTCCGGGGCGCTTTAACCTTTAACCGCTGACGTGGGGCCACTCAGACTCAGGCCCAGCAATAATAATAATATCGCCTCCCACGCGAGTGACGCATACGCCGCTTCCAGTAGTTTCGAATTTAGTGACGCCAGAGCCGTAAGTTTTAAATTTTAATTTTTAATTTTTTGAAGTAAAATTATTAAAGTTTGTCAAATAAGAGTAGAAAACGTAGGGGGGAGCCACTGTTGTTCAAATGGCAATACTAAAAATAATACTAGTAATGAAAAGCTGTATAACCTACATTTTTTTAGAAAATTAAAAAGGCATAAAAATTTAAATGTATTGTTTCATTGCAACATAGATCTCAAAATTAGAATTGCATATAGGTTTATTATACCTTTGTAATTTTGTTTTAACATAATGAACAATGACAATCTATCTATCTATCTTCTATATAAATAAAACTGAATCGCCGAAATGTATGTACGCGCATAACTTCCGAACGACTGCACCAAACTGGATAATTCTTTTTTATTTGGGTTCGGTATTGTGAGGACAAGGTTTGTATAAAACTATTGGTGAGCTCTGGCATTATTAAATTTGTATTAAAAAAATTCAATAGATGGCACGCGAGCTGTTTGAAAACTGAATGTACCGGGACTGAATGTATAGAATGTGGGAGAGGGGGTTGGGAACTCGGATAAGTAACCCGGGAGGGGGGTTCGCGGGACGGGGGAAGAGGGGAGTGGAATGGGGAGAGGGAAGGTGAAGGAGGCGGAGTGGGAACGCGAGAGGGAAGGGGACGAGGGAGAGGAAGAAGAGGCGGAAGGGGAACGGTACGAATAGGAAAGGACACGCAGGGAAAAACAATTTCTTTATTAAATGGCATAGCAACGCATGCCGGGAACCAGCTAATTACATAGTATAAAATGAAGTCGCTCAAAACTTATGTGCGCATAGATCTTTTAAACTACGCAACGGACTTTCATGCGGTTTTCACCAATAGATAGAGTGATTTAAGAGGAAGGTTTATGTGTACAAAACATGCTTATTATAGTAGAGAAAAGCCGAGAAATTCAAATATTCGATTCAGGCAGCGGGCAGCTGACAAGCGGGTAGTGTGGATTTTATAAAGGTTGTGGCGTTGTGTTTCATTAGCCACAGCAACGTGTGGCCGGGTCTGCTAGTATTTTAATAAAATATGAAGCACAGTTTAAACGCTCAATATTTAATACTAGCTTAAGTACCTAGCGTTGCCCGGGCTTTAGATCATGTCTCTAATTTTAGATCTGAATATGTTTAACTCATTCAGATCTAAAAGTGGTGTAACTAAACTCACCATTAGTGTTTCTTTCTTTCTCCCTACTGTTATATTCAAATTTATGTTAAATTAAATGAAAGCAAATCCCTTTTGTATAACATCATTTAATCAAATTTGTGTCATAAGTAAATCAACAACAGTGCTTCTTCGTTTTTAATTTTTTCCTTTAAGAACAAAAAAATGTTTTTTAAAACGTGATTTGCAGTGTTTTGTATTTTCAGTGTCACTGCGCTTTAAAATAATATTTGACGGTTATATTGGTGTTGCCAACCAACAAAATTCGTAGTTCCATTTTTTTATATTTTCTACTTTTATTTGACAGACTATACATAACATCCAAATTGTCGAACAAATAAAAAAGAATTTTATTTTATTAAAATATATTTAAATTGTCCAATAAATAATAATTTAAAAACTCAAAATTTTCAAGGATCTCCCCACGTCAGAGAATACTTAAAAAAAATCACGTCAGCAGTTAAAGGTTAAATAAAAATGGAGCGATGTATGGTTCACATTATATGAAATATAGCCCATAAATTATTCTATAAACCCCTTAATAATAAACGTGTTTTAAATTTTACCAACTGATAAATAACTATTAACAAAGGGTTGTTTATCAGTTGTGAAAATTTTAAAAACATGTTTATTAGTAAGGCTCTTAATTTATTATTTTATTTATTATGTGCATCTGTACAAAAAGGTTTACATATAAATAATTGCAACTTTTTACATATTACGATATTCAAAAGGGCGTTAAGGACGTTAGGTTAGGACTAATACTAAAAACAAAACAAAGGGCGTTTCTAATAAACTACATAAAAATAAAAGCATTGTTTCAATGGTATTAACTCATTAAAGTTGAAAACGCTAATTTCGACTTCATAAAATTGGTCCGTCCTGGGGGGGGGGGGAGGGTGGCTAGAGAATTTCAGATTTATCCACAAATATAGGCTATGTTCGCCTGTAAAAAGACCTAGACACAAAATTCGGAGCATTCCACGAGGAACATATGAAAGAAAATAACAGACCGTGTTCATGTACACAATACTTTGGTGACAATATCCTTCGTAATTTTTTTCCACGGTCGAGTGTCACCCCCCCTGTCGGGTGGCACCCGGGGCGGACCGCCCCCCTCCTCGCTACGCTACTGCCCTGTACAGCCTCCGATAACAAACCACTGCTCAGATGTATACAAAAATACAGAAAGAGATATTTAAACTTAACAAATAAGAGACAAAAACTTGAGAACCGAACACAAAGAGAATTAGTTAAATATGAACAGCGATTTGTGTTACTAAAGTGGGAAGAAAAAACAGGTAATAAAGAAAGAGTGAGAACAGGTCTTAATCAAAACAATGGAAAACTAATAGTTAATTACTAGCTTTTTCCCGCGGCTTCGCTCACATGGTATTAGGGGGGTTCCCACTCCGCCTCCTCCACTCCCCCCCCTCACCACACCCCCTCCTCCCACCTCATTCCCCCTTCCATCAACGCTCCAACCCCTCCCCCCCCTCCACCCCCCCTCAAACCTCCCGCATTTATTTGAAGTATTCTTAATAAATTTGAATTGAATAAAGAATTATAGATATCTTACTAATCGTGCCACTTATTGCAATTTTTTATATCCAAATTTCTTAATGCCAGAGCTCTGAGCTATAGCCTATTTGTTATTTCATATTATATTTGGTTTCATTAAAATCGATTCAGTAGTTTTTTGCATAAAAGAGTAACAAACATTCGTACATCCATACATCCATATTTTTTTTACAGTGAATACCGCACAAGAATCTCAACTGCTCCCGTCTGTAGCCAGTGAGACTATGGCATCCCCAATTGGGGTATGTTGTGAGGCTGAAGGTAGTGTGGAGGGGAAGGAGGTGGGGAAGAGGAAGGTTTGGGAAGTACCTGGCTATTCAGATCTGGTCACCAAACACGGCTAAAGCCATTTTTATGCAACGTTTCAATTCTGATTGGTGGTCTTACACCAGGGCGATACTGATAGTATCTTCCACTTTGGAACATGCCGCAAATATACTATATATTAATTTAAATGAATTAATTGTGAAATAACACAAATTAATCAAATAAAATTTATTTGCGCATGCCGGGTTCGAACCCGCGACCTCCGGATTGTGAGTCAAGAGTCTTACCCACTGGACTACGGAGGTCGTCAGTACATACGTCAGTCATACATCCATACATCCATACATCCATACGTCCATACATCCATACATCCATACATCCATACATCCATACATCCATACATCCATACATCCATACATCCATACATCCATACATCCATACATCCGTACATGCATACAAACTTTTGCCTTTATAGTATTAGTAGGATTGTTAGATGTGATAACTTACGTTGTTATTCAGTGAATTACTGAACAGTTCTGTTTAGAAGTTTTATAAGTTTTATAAGTTTTGTAACTCAAAGGTAGCGTAGAAAATGTGGCAAAAATATCGTATTACTGTAAGGGAACGTACCCATACTACGTGACACACTTTTTGCAATTTTTTACCCCCCCCCCCCCCCCCCCCCCCGGTGACCACGTGTAGTATATTCCAAGACCCCCCCCCTACAGTTTTCACGTAGTATTTCATAAATATGGTTTCGAATCATTTTTTGCTAACAAAAAATAAAAAATGCATTATTTGGCTTATATTTGTCTTTATAAATACGGCGCTTGCTGCGTGACAGCAAGAGTGCATGCATTACAAGTGGAAAAAATATTATCAAGATAAAACTTATGTCAAAATATATTGAAACCGGAACGTAATTTATGGAAACGAAAGTCTTGTTATCATCATCTTCAACAAACACGTTCCCAGCATCAATCCATTCGTTGTTATAGTTGCTTTGCCACCTGCGAGTTTAAAAAGCGCCAAACACTGCGCACCTACTTGAATGTACGAGGGTGGGTTTTTAAGTTTGCGGATTGGGTAAGGAGTGGAAATAAAAACCAAAATTATTTTTCCTTTTCAACATATTCACCTACTACCCTAATACATTTTTCCGATCTTTAAATTAACTAAAAGGAACTTTATAACAGCGCGGAACTCAATTTTCTCCACATTTCACAATTTCTTCCCGATTGAAGTGTTTGGTCGACGATAGTTCAAAGACTAATGACCTAATTACGATAAAACCCGGTGTTTATCCTAAAAATGAGTTGTTCAATTAGTACATAATTCAGCGGTACCCCCCATTAATCACTTACCTTCCCATTCCGCGAACTTAAAAACCTCCCCGCGTAGCTCGAAAAAAAAACCGCGAGATTTCTAGATTGACTACGTGATAAAAACCTAAGCCCCCCCCCGTTGTGACCAAGCGTGGTATTTTGGTGACCCCCCCCCCTGAACAGGTCACGTAGTATGGGTACGTTCCCTAAGATTCCATGGAAATAGAAGATGGAGAAATGAGGCATTAACAACAGAGAAGAAATAGTGATTATCGATTTTTTTTATTGATACGTTAACAGTATTTTTTTTACAAAAACATTATTGGTAATGTGGAATATTAAGAATATAATGTATTATTTATTAGAGAACATGAACATGTATTTATGACATGTGATTTACATGTTTTGTTGGCGTAGCTACTTTATATATTAACTTGCTTGAAGTTCGACTTTTGGTGCTAATATTAGTAAAAAATCGTAGGATATAAAAAATGAATATTTTAATTATCAGTTTTTGTGCAATATAAAGGGATTGTATACGAGTTTTATAAGTGCCACCTCACCAATGGTTATAGGTATAATATATATTATAACATTGTTAATCAATAATGTTTTCAATAGTTATTAACTTTAATCAATAGTTTTATTGGTTTGAACAAGTAGAGTGGATAGACGGTGAAAGGTGTGTCAAGAGAATATACGACTCCCAGTGTATGTACTCACAAACATTGATTTACCGCTAATAATTTAAGTCTAACAACAAAAGCCTTCATTTGATTCGTTTTAGAAGTAGAACACGTAAAAAACGACAACAACGAGCGAATTTCCTTCCCTATTTTATTAGAATTTTTGGGTAGCCACTTAAAGGTAAATATTTCATCAATATAGCTTAACAAAGCTTAACAATATAGCTTTTCAAAATTATCAACAGTATTACTGACACACCTGCTTTGTTACAACTCATCCAGTTCAACATTCCTTCCCGTAGACTCCGAAATAATGAATTGCTGTTCCTCAATCAACATTCTACTAATTATGGATATCATTCTCCTTTATCCAGAATGTCGAGAGTGTCACCCCCCCTGTCGGGTGGCACCCGGGGGGGACCGCCCCCCTCCTCGCTACGCTACTGCCCTGTACAGCCTCCGATAACAAACCACTGCTCAGATGTATACAAAAATACAGAAAGAGATATTTAAACTTAACAAATAAGAGACAAAAACTTGAGAACCGAACACAAAGAGAATTAGTTAAATATGAACAGCGATTTGTGTTACTAAAGTGGGAAGAAAAAACAGGTAATAAAGAAAGAGTGAGAATAGGTCTTAATCAAAACAATGGAAAACTAATAGTTAATTACTAGCTTTTTCCCGCAGCTTCGCTCACATGGTATTAGGGGGGTTCCCACTCCGCCTCCTCCACTCCCCCCCCCTCACCACACCCCCTCCTCCCACCTCATTCCCCCTTCCATCAACGCTCCAACCCCCCCCCCCCCTCCACCCCCCCTCAAACCTCCCGCATTTATTTGAAGTATTCTTAATAAATTTGAATTAAATAAAGAATTATAGATATCTTACTAATCGTGCCACTTATTGCAATTTTTTATATCCAAATTTCTTAATGCCAGAGCTCTGAGCTATAGCCTATTTGTTATTTCATATTATATTTGGTTTCATTAAAATCGATTCAGTAGTTTTTTGCATAAAAGAGTAACAAACATTCGTACATCCATACATCCATATTTTTTTTTACAGTGAATACCGCACAAGAATCTCAACTGCTCCCGTCTGTAGCCAGTGAGACTATGGCATCCCCAATTGGGGTATGTTGTGAGGCTGAAGGTAGTGGGGAGGGGAAGGAGGTGGGGAAGAGGAAGGTTTGGGAAGTACCTGGCTATTCAGATCTGGTCACCAAACACGGCTAAAGCCATTTTTATTCAACGTTTCAATTCTGATTGGTGGTCTTACACCAGGGCGATACTGATAGTATCTTCCACTTTGGAACATGCCGCAAATATACTATATATTAATTTAAATGAATTAATTGTGAAATAACACAAATTAATCAAATAAAATTTATTTGCGCATGCCGGGTTCGAACCCGCGACCTCCGGATTGTGAGTCAAGAGTCTTACCCACTGGACTACGGAGGTCGTCAGTACATACGTCAGTCATACATCCATACATCCATACATCCATACGTCCATACATCCATACATCCATACATCCATACATCCATACATCCATACATCCATACATCCATACATCCATACATCCGTACATGCATACAAACTTTTGCCTTTATAGTATTAGTAGGATTGTTAGATGTGATAACTTACGTTGTTATTCAGTGAATTACTGAACAGTTCTGTTTAGAAGTTTTATAAGTTTTATAAGTTTTGTAACTCAAAGGTAGCGTAGAAAATGTGGCAAAAATATCGTATTACTGTAAGGGAACGTACCCATACTACGTGACACACTTTTTGCAATTTTTTACCCCCCCCCCCCCCCCCCGGTGACCACGTGTAGTATATTCCAAGACCCCCCCCCCTACAGTTTTCACGTAGTATTTCATAAATATGGTTTCGAATCATTTTTTGCTAACAAAAAATAAAAAATGCATTATTTGGCTTATATTTGTCTTTATAAATACGGCGCTTGCTGCGTGACAGCAAGAGTGCATGCATTACAAGTGGAAAAAATATTATCAAGATAAAACTTATGTCAAAATATATTGAAACCGGAACGTAATTTATGGAAACGAAAGTCTTGTTATCATCATCTTCAACAAACACGTTCCCAGCATCAATCCATTCGTTGTTATAGTTGCTTTGCCACCTGCGAGTTTAAAAAGCGCCAAACACTGCGCACCTACTTGAATGTACGAGGGTGGGTTTTTAAGTTTGCGGATTGGGTAAGGAGTGGAAATAAAAACCAAAATTATTTTTCCTTTTCAACATATTCACCTACTACCCTAATACATTTTTCCGATCTTTAAATTAACTAAAAGGAACTTTATAACAGCGCGGAACTCAATTTTCTCCACATTTCACAATTTCTTCCCGATTGAAGTGTTTGGTCGACGATAGTTCAAAGACTAATGACCTAATTACGATAAAACCCGGTGTTTATCCTAAAAATGAGTTGTTCAATTAGTACATAATTCAGCGGTACCCCCATTAATCACTTACCTTCCCATTCCGCGAACTTAAAAACCTCCCCGCGTAGCTCGAAAAAAAAACCGCGAGATTTCTAGATTGACTACGTGATAAAAACCTAAGCCCCCCCCCGTTGTGACCAAGCGTGGTATTTTGGTGACCCCCCCCCCCTGAACAGGTCACGTAGTATGGGTACGTTCCCTAAGATTCCATGGAAATAGAAGATGGAGAAATGAGGCATTAACAACAGAGAAGAAATAGTGATTATCGATTTTTTTTATTGATACGTTAACAGTATTTTTTTTACAAAAACATTATTGGTAATGTGGAATATTAAGAATATAATGTATTATTTATTAGAGAACATGAACATGTATTTATGACATGTGATTTACATGTTTTGTTGGCGTAGCTACTTTATATATTAACTTGCTTGAAGTTCGACTTTTGGTGCTAATATTAGTAAAAAATCGTAGAATCGGCTTAAGATGGTTGACTTTTAAATTAGTGTTGAGTACCTCATACAAGAGGCACCTCAAATGTCCCATACAAACACGTAAAATGTCCCCCCACCTCACAATATGTATTTGTACCAACTCTTTTTCTTTGTATTACTACAAATATGAAGGGGGGACAAATATGAAGGAGGGACAAACATGAGGTGTGAGGTGGTTTGTTTTGTTGGACTACATTCATGTCATGTACGGGACAAATATGAGGTGAGGTGTAAGGTGGTTGGTGTATTGGACTACATGTCATGTCACGTTGTCACGTATGGGACAAATATGAGGTGAGGTGTGAGGTGGTTGATGTATTAAACTACATGTCATGTCACGCATAGTTTGGGACAAATGTAGGTATGAGGTGGTGAGGCGTGAAGTGTTTGTATATTCTATGACATTTTTGTATTAGAACCGTGAGGTGGCAATGGGGTAAGCCAATTCATATATTGTGAATACCGCAGAAGCGTCCCAACTGCTCCGAAATTTTCGTTTTTTTTATTTTTTTATTCTAAATTATTGTTAAGTGAATACCGCACAAGAGTACCAACTGCTCCAAAAATTTTTTAATTTTTTTGAAATATTTTTTGTTGTAAATTATTATTATGTGAATACACAAAACAATAATTTATGAGCACAAGAGTCCCAACTGCTTAATTTTTATTCTAAATATTTTTTACTGTAAATTATGTATTGATAAGTGAATACCGCACAACAGTACCAACTGTGCCAAAAAAAAAATTTTTTTTTTTGTTGCTGAGGAGGGGGAGGGATAAGAGGGGTGTGCAGGGAGGGGATCAGAGGTGGTGGAGGTGGGGTAGGCCTTTTTTATATCCATTTTTCGTATTACAAAAATAACAGACACGGGAGGCGGGTATGGGTACCGCCACCCCGGTATTTATTAGAAAACCAACACCTCTGAACCAAGAAAATCAAGCTGAAGGAAAAAAACCAGCCCCCCCCCCGTAAGCGAAAACATTTTGTAACACCTCACCTCAAATGAGGTGGGACACCTCAACACCTCATTTCAATATTTGAGTACCTCATACAAACTCATCCTGATATCGTGTCCTACCCAACACTATTTTAAATGTGATCTGTATGACCATCTTAGATTATATGACGTACTGAAATAGATCTTGAATACTAAAAATTAGAAGGCAATTGATCGACATAATAATATTTATACAAAATATTTTATGATCATCTTGATACTACATTATGACTTAGCAATATTGAAAAAAAAGTTCCTAGGCAATCCTATTGTTTAAGACTTCAAAGCATATTTTATTTTACTTTGTACTTATATTCTATTTTATAGGTGTGAACTTTTATATATCTAACAGAGTACTTCACAGCTCGCGTGCCACCTATTGCAATTTTTTTATACCAATTTCATAATGCCAGAGCTCCGAGCTATAGCCTATATCTAATTCTGATGTATGAGCTATATTATTGTAAGGTTTCATTCAGTAGTTTTTGCGTGAAAGAGTAACAAACATACATACATCCATACAAACTTTCGCCTTTATAATATTAGTAGGATTTCACCTGAATACATTTAAAAATAAGATCGCTCTGTGATCCAAACGTACTACACTCATATAAGTACTACGACTATATAATAAGATAAAGGATGCTGAAGTAGACAGTTTCGTTCGTAATTTTTACGGATTCAAATTTGTTCTGCTATTGCTCAAAAGTATTAAACAATTGTTGATCTAATTATATTATGTATCACTTCTGTTTCTCTTTGTCTCCCGTGTCAACTGCATGGTTCTCACGTAAGTGCGAACATCTGTAAGAACCCAGTACAAATAAGTACTTATATACCCAGTAGATACATGCATAATTTTTTTGCAAAAATATATCTTTTCAGAGTTTTTAAAGTGCGCAATAATCTGTTTGGCATGCGCGGAATCATCGCGTGCGCAAATTCGTGATCGGAGTTTGCTGACCCTTTCCCGTTACCACAAATAAAATAGTAAACCCAAAGCTAGACCTTACCTAGACCATCTATTATAGTGCCCAATGTTGAGCCCAATGCCCAATGCCTAGTACCAAGCGTTGGTCTCACCGCGAACCATTTCGTACCCAGTGGAAATGAACCGCCCTCGTCATCTCCGATTGAACTGTGAAGAATTATCCGAATTATCCTACCAAAATAACACTATTGCCAAGTTGTGCGCTAAGGTAGCTTCACTCGAAGCAGCCGGCCGCAGTACGCCACTACCGGGGCCCACAACCGTGGAGCCGCGAACCGCGCCTACAGAAGACCCTCGCATAACAAAAGACAAAAATAAGAAAAATAAGAAAACGGAGGCTAATTCTACAACCAAGCCTCCAAAATCAGATCCGCAGACATCGTCACAAGACGACGTCGAGGATATCAATAGTGGCTGGGTGCTTCAAACCCGGAAACCGCGTGTCCGTAAACCTGCTCCCATCGTTAAAGGGACAAAGGCTGACACGACCCTACGCGCAGTAGAGCGCAAGTTTTACATTCACGCTTGGCCATTCTGTCCCAACACAGAAGTTAACAACATTAAAGAATTCCTGGAAGGTGTCACACAAGACACCGTTGAAGTCGTAAAGCTTCAAGCCCGCGGGAATTACAGTTCTTTCAAAATCGGGATTGCCGAACAAGATAAGGAAAAGTTTCTAAACCCCGAAGTCTGGCCCGCAGGTATTTCGGTCAACAAATTCAAATTCCCATTTTTGAAATCAAATCAGACAGAGACCCCTCAGCTTAATGGCGCGTCTAAAACTCCTTTACCAGAATGTTAGGGGTGTAAACTCCAAAATAAACGAATTTACAACAAATTTGCTATCTCAAAACAACGAAATAATTGGGTTGACAGAGACATGGTTGAGCACCTCTGTCTATGACAACGAACTGTTTGATAATAGGTATGAAGTACATCGCCGTGATAGATGCGATAGTAATATTACTAATACAAGTGCACTCGCTGGCCGCCATAGCGGCAGTAGGAACGCCTCGCGAGGCGGCGGGGTTTGCATTGCAGTACGAAAACCGATTATATCACAAAGATTAACTGAACTCGAAACAGAGGGCGAAAACATCTGGATCAAAATTACAAAAACTAATTTCACTGCGCTGGTATGTGTGGCATATTTCTACTGTACAGACGACAGAGATATCCGCACGAAGTTTTATGAACATCTCAATAATAAGGCCAACCTATTATCCAACAAAAATGTTATCATTATGGGGGATTTCAATTTGCATAACAAACCTGAAGATGTCATACTTGATCACATATGTTTTATAAACTCTAATGGACTAACGCAACATAGTACAGTTGTAAACAAGTACAATAACATGCTTGATTTAGTGCTAAGTAATTTAAATATATGTGAGGTGACGTACAGCGATGAAGCATTGGTTAAAGAAGATCACCACCATCCTACACTGGCTATCTCGGCCACCCTGGCGAGGACACAATACAGCAGGCGTGAAATGCGTGCAAACCGTCATCAAATGGGACGACACTTATATTCGAACTTTAACAAATTTAATTTTAAACACGTTAATATTAATCTGTGTCTAAAAATATTCTCACACTTCAACTGGAGATATTTATGCAACATGAAATCTGTCAACGAAGCTGTGGAATATTTTTACTCTGTATTATTTAGTATATTTGAATTATGTGTACCTTTAAAAAAATTATCGAAAGCAAATGTTAACTACCCAGTTTGGTTCGATAAAAATATTATAGAAAAAATCAAATGTAAGGAATCTCTTCGCAGGAAGTACAAAGCTACTAATAATAAATCAGACTATTTATTATTTTCTGCAAAGAGATCCGATCTCAAAAAAGAGATGACTGTAAAAAAGAACAAATATTTATCCGATATTGAAAATGGGATCACAGAAGACCCCAAAAACTTCTGGCAATATATTAGATCACAAAAATCAGGTAGGGGCACTCCTATTGGACTTATGAATGTCGATAAAATAATCCAATGTCCCCAACAAGTTTCAGAGAGATTCGCGGACTATTTCCAGTCGGTATACAACCATATGAGCCCTAACCTAGATGTTGAAAGTCTCCGGGCAGAGGTGCCTAGAAACACAGGTTCAATATCTTTGGAACAAATTAAGCCTGAGGAAGTCAAAGCGTGTATTCGGGAACAAAAGCCCAACAAGGCCACGGGGCCAGATGGAATCCCACCTCATATCATTATCATGTTGGAAGAACATTTGTTTAACCCGATATGCTTTATCTTCAACCTCAGTATTTCAACTTCCACTTTTCCTAAATCCTGGAAACTAACCAAGGTTAGCCCGATACATAAATCTGGAACAAAAACGGAAGTCCAGAACTATAGACCAGTAGCAGTTCTGTCAATACTCCCAAAAATATTTGAAACAATAATTTGCGAAAAGCTAAACAAACAAATTAAACCGTTTCTTCAGGGAAACCAACACGGATTTCTATCAAATAAGTCCACCGTCTCTAATCTTCTAGAACTCTCACAGAGAGTAGCAAGAGGATTAGATGCTCAACATCAAACTGATGTGATCTACACTGATTTCGCCAAGGCGTTCGACCGAGTTGATCATGACGTACTGCTACGAAAAATACATAGAATTGGCTTCGACAAACCCCTCCAAAATTTTTTTGTCACGTATTTAAGGAATAGGAAACAATATGTTTGCATCGACGGATACAGGTCTAGAGAATTCTCTGCATTCTCTGGAGTGCCACAGGGGTCAAACCTAGGTCCTCTACTATTTATAATCTTAATTGATGACATTCAAGAATGCATCAAACATTCCACTTGCCTGCTTTTTGCTGACGATTTAAAATTACTTAAGAAAATTTGTGATGGTCAAGATTGTGTCAAATTGCAAACTGATTTAGATTCAATTTCATCATGGGCTGATGAAAATAAATTATTTTTTAATACAAAAAAATGTGTCGCTATGTCGTATACACGTTCGAGAAACCCTATCAAATTCGATTATTGCATCAAAAATGATATATTGTCAAAAGTAAAATCCATCAAGGACCTTGGGGTAGTCTTTGATCCCAAACTTACGTTTTCGGACCATATATTGCAGTTGACGACATCATGCTACAAGCTTCTCGGATTTGTCATAAGACTCTGCAAACAATTTTCCAATCCCGAGGCAATGATGACTTTCTACAACTGCATTATTAGGTCTAAAATTGAATACGCCTCTGCTGTATGGGCCCCATACCAACAAAAATATATTGAAAAACTAGAACAGATTCAAAAAAAGTTTTTGAGATACATGTATTTGAGAATGCACGGAGAGTACCCGCGATTCATGCATCACGAAGATTTGCTTGCCGAAACGCGCTACCAAAGTCTAAACTCGAGGAGGAGTGGGGCCCTTGCAGTAACGGCGTACAAAATTATTAATAATTTAATAGATAGCCCATACCTTCTGGAATGCTATAAGTTGTTCGTACCGAATAACTACAGCCAGGGACGTCACCATGATCTGCTTTGTATCCCACGTGGCAGAACGGACGTACTGGCTCGGCATAGCATGACACGAGGTATGGCGCTGTTAAACAACGCCTCCAAGACTATCGATATTTTTAATAGTAGCCTTGAAGAATTCAAGAGGCATGTTAATGCTAAAAATCTATAACTTGTTATTTGTATCATATATATGTAGTTAATGTTACATGTGTATTGTAAATGGACACAGTCTGTAATACAAAAAAAAAAAAAAAAAAAAAAAAAAAAAAAAAAGAGCAATGAACCGATTTGATAAAGGCGACGCATTAATTTCACCTGAAAGAAAATTGGATTATTTCGCGAAGTAATGATCGATAAACCAGGGTTCGAAGGGTGTAACATCAACGATATATATCACGATATAATATAATATCACTGATATATATCGATGTAATATAATGTCACTGATAGGTATATATCATGAATCACGATATAATCTAATATCACTGATATATGTATATCATGAATCACGATATAATTATAACATCACTGATATTCGAGTATATCACGATATAATATAATATCACTGATATATATATATATATATTATATATAAATATTTTTTTTTATTCACAAAAAAATACATAAATTACAAAAAAAAATTATACAATAATTAATTACATAATGTATTTGATTTACCCCCATAAATAAGCAGGGCTTGTGTGTATATATTATGAATCACGATATAATATAATTATCACTGATATTTATCACGTTAAAATATAATATCACTGATAAATATCACGATATATATTATCATGGATACATTTCACGAAATAATATAATATCACTATTTTTTTTAAATTAGCTCCACACAGAAGGCCCTGAGGAAAATAATTTCCCTCGAGACCTATGCCATCTTCGAGGAAGCTGTGTTTAGGGTTTTTTAAGGAAAGGGAGGAGAGGAAAGGAAATAGGTATGAGGAGTGGGTAGGAATCTGGGGGTCAGTGTGTCCAGGAGTGACGGATGTATGAATCCATCCCTCCAACCGCGGTGAAAGGCGATGAGTCGAGAGATTCCGGCTGGAGTGGATAAAAGACGTTCTTCAACCAGTCTCTCTCGATCCTGCCCACCACACGGCAAGTGGGCAGACGCATCGGCCGCCATGACGTGAACAAATCTCACCCCATGAACCCGGGCACCCCTGATAAGTCACCAAACGTAGATTAAACGTGATCAGTAAACGTAGAACCACTTGGAGTGACCTATAGCAGAGGTGTTGGTTATCCAATAAATGGATCCCGGGGCGGCGGTACCCACACCCGTCTCCCAAATAACTGATATTTATCACGATAAAATATAATATCACTGATATATATCACGATATAATTTAACATCATGGATACATATCACGATATAATATACGAGTAATAGCACTGAAATATATCACTATATTTCAATATCATGATACAATTTGACGTATCACTGATACCTAGATATCACGGTGTAATATAATATCACTGATATATATCTCGATATAATATAATATCACTGATATATTTATATGTCACGACATAATATAATATCACCGGTATACACGTCGCAGGTCAATCGTAAAATCAGGCAGATCATGATGCGTCTGAGGCACTTCACGATATGCCGCCAGGTACTCCACGATGTGACTAGGCGCATCGTGATCGGCCTACGTTATATATATCACGATATAATATACGAATAATATCACTGATATACATCACGATAAAATATAATATAGTTTGTATTCAAGGAATAATCTTAACGTCTAACTTGAAATTCAAGTATAAGTTCAGAAGGATATAAAAAATTAATATTTTAATTATCAGTTTTTGTGCAATATAAAGGCATTGTATACGAGTTTTATAAGTGCCACCTCACCAATGGTTATAGGTATAATATATATTATAACATTGTTAATCAATAATGTTTTCAATAGTTATTAACTTTAATCAATAGTTTTATTGGTTTGAACAAGTAGAGTGGATAGACGGTGAAAGGTGTGTCAAGAGAATATACGACTCCCAGTGTATGTACTCCCAAACATTGATTTACCGCTAATAATTTAAGTCTAACAACAAAAGCCTTCATTTGATTCGTTTTAGAAGTAGAACACGTAAAAAACGACAACAACGAGCGAATTTCCTTCCCTATTTTATTAGAATTTTTGGGTAGCCACTTAAAGGTAAATATTTCATCAATATAGCTTAACAAAGCTTAACAATATAGCTTTTCAAAATTATCAACAGTATTACTGACACACCTGCTTTGTTACAACTCATCCAGTTCAACATTCCTTCCCGTAGACTCCGAAATAATGAATTGCTGTTCCTCAATCAACATTCTACTAATTATGGATATCATTCTCCTTTATCCAGAATGTCGAGACTTGTCAACACAAATCAAAGCATTGAATTTTTTGGTGTAAGCCTAAATGACTCTCGGGAGTCGTTACGCAATGTGGTTTTTTAAAGTCTTTTTAAATCCATCTTCAAGCTACTTGTAGTTATCTTCTCTATGTACTTTTATATTATATGTATTTTGTCAATGCTCTTCATCTATGTGTAATCTCCTTTCATTGTGATCTCTCTTTTTTTTTCTATTCGTGTTATTGTTATATTGTTAATTGGACTATTTGTTCGTAAATAAATAAATTAACTCCTAAATACCAATAACATAAATTATTATGGTCAAACATTAATGGACTTTGCGTTTCCTGAAGAAAGACAAATTAACGCGATTATATGAGAGTGCACGAGTAGCATGCACCAGAGGTACAAGTTACGAAACACTTCCTGGGATGTGAACAGAATAAAGACCTGTACTTTCTAAAAAGCTCTGACATTCCGACATGTTTGAAGAGAATGGAGACAGGAACATGACTGAGTGTGTAATGCGTTATATCGGCCAGTCGCAATCGCCAATCCATACAGAGTTCAATCGCCGATCCATACAGATTTCAATGGTCAATCCATACACAGTTCAATCGCCAATCCATGCAGAGTTAATCCACCGATTCGTATAGAGTTCAATCGTCTATCTAAATAGCGTTCAATCGCTGATCCATATATACATAGCCAATCCATACACTTAAATCCATTCAATCGTCCAATCTTCAAAGCTCTATCTGAACTCATTTGGCCGACATACCTTATTTTCATTCAAAATTTGTCGAAAACCTTTTATTTTACATATGTATATTAACCAAGGGCGGCTGGTTGAACAGTGTGTTTGTGTGCAGCACTGGTAAATTATATCGTCTAAAATTACTTTATAATATCTTACCGAAAAATATAAAATCTATGAATTTCATTAAAAATATCACCTACCAATATAATGCATAATATAATATGAATCAGGGAGAGCAAATTCTCAAAGTTCCGCGCGAAGTTACCCTGTCCGGTGTGTAGGCCAATTGCAAGCGGAACGAATTATGTTTTTGTATCGAATATCCCAAACATCGCCAGCGCGCAACGCCGGCCATATGTATGAAAAAATAAGCTATATCGGTGTGCCACCCAGCGGCCTATATCATACAAACTTAAATTTGGATTTAAGGCAAAAATACTTAACCAAACTGAATAATTCTTTTTTTTTTTTTTTTTTTTTTTTTTTTTTTTTTTTTTTTTTTTTTTTTTTTTTCATAATAAGCAATTACTTTGTGGTTAGACATTATACTATAAAAATAAATAAAACACTTTGTATTTTAACCACGAATTTATTATATTACATATCGACCGGTTTCGCTTACATCAAGCTTCTTCAGGATATAAGTAATAATAGCTACTTATATATATATAAAGTTATTATTACTTATATTCTGAAGAAGCTTGATGTAAGCGAAACCGGTCGATATGTAATATAATAAATTTGTGGTTAAAATACAAAGTGTTTTATTTATTTTTATAATAATTCTTTTTTTAATCAAAAGGTACAGCAAATACCAAAATTTTACATATATTTGCTTTTTTATTGATTGTTGTTTTAAATTATAAAACGCTGATCATTAAGGAATACAATTTTTTTATAGGTAACTTTGACCATTTTGCCCTCGTGCTGTTTATACATTGTTTATAAATACTGTTTGTATCCTGTTTAAAATGAAATATAAAACTAACTAACCAACCATCACGCCGTTTCCCCACAGGGGTAGGCGCAGAGAGGACGGACCGCCAAATAACTCGGTCTTGGCACACACTCTTTGCCTCACTCACATTCATACATCGTCTCATACATTCTCTTCTATTATTCCGACTTTCGACATGGCCCGACTCAAGTATCTGATTAACTTGCTCGTGCTATGTCTTCCTCGGGCGCCACCGACTTCTTCTACCATTCACATTTGCGTCGTATATTCTTCTTACACTACTTTTTTTATTTTATGAAATATAAAATAAAATAAATTAAACATTGTAACAAAAAGTGTTTTTTGGGTTGAAAATTAAGATTTATTTACGAAAAAATAGTATTGTGTTTTTATTTTCTTAGTACCGAAAAATAAAAATTTTAATTAAAAAGCGATATGTAGAAGTTTTCGCACTTCGAAAACAGCTTAAAATAGATCTTCTCTCCAAATAAGATTAGTGGGATCATTTTTACCTAATGTTGCTTAGTAATCGTTATCTCATAGTTACGGATTATCAGTGAACCACCACGTTTTCAGGGCAGCGGCTGCCACTGATATTAACTAGATTTTATATATTTTAACCGCCCCGATAAGACCGTGACCATGCCAATATTGGGGAACGCTGTGAGCAGTTGTGATTTTGTTCTAACTGGGGGGTTAACAGACCCCCACACACAGGCGACCTAATCCTTGTAATAGTTTACAAATACAAAATTTACTGGAATATGCTAATCGGGAAAGCAGTTCTGCCAGCAGCGTAATAACTTTTCAATCGATTTCATTTTTTAATTTATGATTAAATTCACATTGGTCTGTGAAAACGGTAATTGTTTTCGTAGCCGCTGAAGCTTTCAAACTGTTTGTCCCTATTGCCTAATGCCAAAATTTTGTATTGCCTTCTAGGGTCAAGGAACGGGTCATTATAACATATTATGAACTTATGCTTTTAAAAAAACACCATGCATTTAATCTTAGGCAGGTATATCATCGATATTCTTTGAAATTTATTAGTGGTCAATTTCAAAACGATGTTTTGGGGAAGTAGGATTAGGTAATGATTGTTATTATGGTACAAGAAAATATTTAAATGTTAGCTGTCTAATCTCTCGGCACGCAGAGTGATTTATCATAAACACCCGAATAAAGTGGTATTCTTTAACCTTTTCAAGTTCCCGCCTTTCAGATTATACAATTCGGCAATAAAGCAAAATACAAGTACCGTTGCGTTGCAGGCAAAGTTCAGCATTCATTACAGGAGGTATTGTGTATGCTAGAATATTAGGTTCTACACACGACCCGATATAAAGCACTGCAGGGTTGCATGCAGAGTCTCTGCGAATCGGATCGTTAGTAGGCACAACCGTCGGCCGTATTATTATTATTCCAATTTACTTCAAGCAAAACCGACGTGTTCCGGCAAGTCTCCGACCCGATTTCTCATTTCTCGACGGGAGCGTTCCGTGCGGTTGTTGACAGCGACTTATATAAATATTATTATTTTATATTGAATCATGCTTGAAAAGGAAAAATAAGTTTTGGTAAAATTTTCGATCTCCACAAGCACCTTCGATGCTTATGGGAATTTTGGATATTTCCCACAAAGATTGTTTGCGGCGAGATACCCGAAATCAAGCAATAGAAATAATAGCTTGATAAAAATATAATGTTATCGGCGGGAAAATACCGGTCTCAATATTTAAAAAAAAATGATAACATGAGAACATCCTTTTACAGAGAAATGCGGAAAGTAAATTAAGATTGGTCAGCTCACTGAAAACTGAAACGATCATAATCCATTCGCCCAAAATTCCTAAAATCAAAAGTATTCAATTTCCCTGCGTTGTTTACGTGGCTAAATTACGCCTTTCGATTAACCATTTTTTGCCCAATATTTTCTTTTACGAATCGGATTATTGTCTTTTCTCAATAAAGCCAACGCTAATCCAATACATTGAAATTTCGACAGTGATGAAGCCATGTCATGTTTGCGCACAGCGCGAGCGATACTAATACGTGTTCACAGCGCAAAAGCAATGACCACACTGCAAATCGGATGGTCTGGAGGCAACCTCCAATTTGCAGCACTTCTTGCAGCTCTGCAAACAGTGCGCAGTAGCTTTAATTGTAGAGACTTTAATAGCCCCTCCAGACTCACGGCGAGAAGCCCCGAGAACACCCGAGAAGCGTGAATGTGATTGGTTTTCTCGCATTCTCTTTCTCGGGCTGGCCTGTTCTCGGATCACTGTCGGTAAATTTACAAAAAAAATTAGAATCTTGCGAGAGCCTTGAAGGAGTAACCATCAGTTACTTATACCAGGGCGAGTAAGAGGTGGATTACCTCCACTGTCGGTAAATTTGGCCGCTTCAAAGGATTTCTCGGGCGAGAAGCGAGAAGACTACTACACTCACGTTTTGTCTCAGTGTTGTTTAGTGAGCGGTTGAGAGTAGACGTGCGTTATATTTTTGTTTTTGTTTCGAAAATTTTGTTTCCTTGTGTTAAAAATGTGGAACAATCAACAAGAGTTGCAATTTATCGCACAGAGCCAAACCTGCAGAATTTTGAATATCGTCTGTAATGTCGTCCATACCGGATGGAAAACAGATCACGAGTGGATAAATGCTTGTTCTCGCCGTGAGTCTGGAATCAGCATATGAGTTACCACTTCAATACTTGCGGTAGTTAACTAGTTAGTAGTCGATTCCATCACTTGCCGTTGGTGAATTTGGCATTTTGACACCTGCTCGTGGAAATCTCAATTATTAGTTATCCCAATTAAATCCCGTGACTCGCGATAAATCCATCTCGGGAGAATGAGAGCTGTAGGTAACTTATTGTTGACTATGGTTCTGCCGCCGAAAGCACCGGTGTAACCTGTATTTCTGTCTTTAACGCGTCGTTTATGAGACAGGTGGAGGGGTTACGAAACGAAACAACGTGAAAAAGACGACAGCTTAATTATCTGCCTTTACGTGATTAAAAACATTTTGTTTTTATTACGTTTTTTTAAATTAGCTCCACACAAGAGGCTCTGAGGAAAAAATCCCTAAGTCATATTTGGAGATGCTGTGTGGAGGGTAATTTTATTGAAAGAAAGGAGAGGAAGCCCTATGAAGGAAAAATGTATGAGTGATGGATAGAATCTGGGGGTCAATGTATCCAGGAGCGACTGACGTATAAATCCATCAATTCCCCGGTGGTGCACGGCAATAGGTCAAGGGAGTCCCGATCCGGCCCGCCAGGCAGTATATGGGCAAACGCATCCGCCGCTAAGACCTAAGACCTCACACAAGGTACCCCCAATAATTCACCAAACGTAGCCAACCACTTTGGGTGACGATATGCGGCGATATTCACACCAATTGAGAATAAAAAAAATGTAGAATAATAATAAACATATCTGACAAATGCGTGAACTAATGGGTTTTTATAATCTTCCTAATCTAATACCCAAAATTCAGGAAGCCCCGGTGGTAGTCTAAATGACATAATCTTACGTAATTACGGACGTTACGAGTACCTACAATCGTGTGACTACACCTACGGTGTATACTGAATACTCCACGTACTGAAACCACCGGGCGTCTGCCTCCCATGCAAAACCCATCTACGAGTACATACATAATTTACGCCCCGGAATTTAAATAGGTACCAAAAGATTCTGGGCCACGCAGAAGACGTCCAAGCAAATAGTGATAACGGGAGATTTGTATGGAGAATGGAGAACAGGTGTCAGAGTATTGTTTTATCAGTCGCGCCGAGTGTCAACACGAGCATAAGCCAACAATACTAATTGTGCCGCATTCGCCTTGCCCAAGTACCAATCTCATTATTAAACCACCGATCACATGACATGCATCGGGTATTACGATACCATACTAACTGAAATAGTTACGAAAACAGACTAAACATACAAGCTTGTAAACGGTGAATAAATAAATCTCTGTGCGGTTCTGGAAATAAACCAAAACATTCAATCAGCGTCAAGTACAATTGGACATAACTGACACACTGAAAAGAAAGAAAATTAGTAAACTTTTAAATTTTATTTTTTATCAGATATGCATGAGCTTCCTCAAGTATGTCCCACTTTTTGTCTAATATACATGAGCCTCCTCAAGTTTGTCCCATTTTTGTCCGATATGCATGAGCCTCCTCAAGTTTGTCCCATTTTTAAAATTAGTAAACTTTTAAATTTTATTTTTTATCAGATGTGCATGAGCTTCCTCAACTTTGTCCCACTTTTTGTCTAATATGTGTGAGCCTCCTCAAGTTTGTCCCATTTTTTGTCTGATGTGCATGAGCCTCCTGAAGTTTGTCCCATTTCTGCCTCATATGCATGAGCCAAAGTGCAGAACCCCAAGTGGTTCGCTACGTTTGGTGATTTAGCGGGGGTGCCCGGGTTCATAAGGTGAGGTTTGTCTAGGTCTTGGAGGCGGATGATTAGGATACACTGAACCCCAGATTCCTACCCAACCCTTAAACCCTTTTCCTGCCCAGAACTCTCCTTTCCTTCCTTTCCCTAAAAAAACTCTCCACCCAGCATCCCCAAAGATGACATAGGCCCTGAAGGAAATTATTTTCCTCAGACCCTCCTGTGAGAAGCTCATGTAAAAAAAGCCTCCTCCAGTTTGTCCCATTTTTTGTCTGATGTGCTTGAGCCTCTTGGAGTTTTTCCCATTTTTGCCCAGACTAAATCCTATAAATGTACGTGTTTGTCTCTTTGTGTCGCTCGTTTCAGTTTCATCGATTTTCAATTAGCAACGGTGCTAAAGAAGTTTTCACTTACGGAGGATAAAAAATGGCATTAGAGATTTTTTTTATTTTCAACGAGTAAAACCTCAAAAATAATATTTAATTAATGAAGACCATATTAGCAATACTCAATAAAAGACACGGTCACATCTAGGGATCGAACCTAGGACCTTAGTCTTGACGGGGCGGAGCTGCTACATCTAGATGATGTAACCGCACATTTTTCTGTTTCAGATTTTTAATTGAGTGTCGCTAATATTCTCTTCATTAAACAAGAATTATTAGCACGATTTTCAGGTGGAAATAGGTGATAGGTTGTTTTTTTTGTCAATGATTTCCGTAAATTATTTTTTGATAGAATTCAATGTTATGGTTCGGATGAATAAGCAAAAAGAAGTTATTAAAACAATAAAAATCCGAAAACTTCAATATGCTGGACAAGTGATGAGACATCCATAGAAGTACGAGATCTTGCATCTCATTATGCAGGGAAAGATTTCCGGAGGACGGGGCCCTGGAAGAAGGAGGACCTCATGGCTGAAAAACCTGAGACAGTGGTTTGGCCAGTCTAGGTACTGTAAAGCTGTTCCGGGCCGCAGTAAACAAAGTCCGCACAGTCAACATGATAGCCAACGTCCGTTGAATGGACAGAGCACGATAAGAAGAAGATTTCAATAATCGTATTTTATTATTGACGCTTCTGAATTCTGCAGGTAATTTATTAAAGAAACATTTTCCTTGGTGTGTATGTTGAATGTTGATGTTGGGCAAAATAAGTTTAATAAATATTTAGTCTAGAACATTACAAATTTCACGAGTATTTACCTTTTTCTTTTATAATTTGTATAATTACCCATATAAAATAAATTAAAATAATAAAATCCTATATAATCTAATGCCATAAACAGATTTGACAGGACTTACTATTTTACTACATCTCCTCCTTCATTTATAAGATAACTCTCTTTGGATTTACCCACACTTTCGAACATCTTTATGTTTTAATTGTATTCAAATAATATGTATTTAACCTTAAATATTCTTATGATATTCTTAAACACTCTTATATATGATATGTTTTAATTGTATTCAAATTAATATGTATTTAATCTTGAATATTCTTATGATATTCTTAAATACCTTTATATATGATATTCATTTACGTACCTCTACGCTTGTCTCAACACAGGTATACCCTAGTGAGACAGGCATCGAATTTATAATGTATACATACATTATATAGATCAATAAATAAATAAAAATTAATAATAATTTAATTTTTCGCAAATAAGTTTTAAACGTAGGAACTTTGAATTCTTCGAATGTGCATATTTTATTCCTGCTTTATAATTACATCTACATATCTACATTTATTATTACATTGGTAATACAGATAATCTCTTACATGCACTGCATACCTACTTATGTTTCATATTCACTTTTATGTAAAACCCTTTTTTAGGCGTGGAAATAAACAAATACATCCTTTCACTATCTGTTGTGTGTTCAGATTATCATGTTTGTTGGTATTCCCGTTTTCACTGTTGACTCCCGGCTCAATAATCAATATTTATTTGTAGACTGGGAGGCGAGATAGGTAAACCCTACGTCATCGAGTACACGGATGAAACTACTTTGAAGTGATAATGGACATCTAGAAAACCTTAAAAAAGCTGGTCTGCCGGTGCGCCTCTTGGCAGGAGCCGCGCAGTCATGGAAATAATCAGCGATTTCAGCGAGTACACGAACGGGAATGGTCTCATATGATAAAAGTCGATTAGAAAATGAGAAAAAAGCAGGTCTGCCAACCGGCAGCCTGGCACGTTCGCAGGCAGCCGGCGTCAAAGTGGGGTAAAAAATAGTCAATTTTACGTCATCGAGTACACGAATGAAACCAACGAATAACTATAGTCCAGATCATTCCATTTAAGAATTTCTTGGTCTGCCGACCAGCAGCCTGGCAGCTTTTTGTGTACGATGTTTAAAAATTATTTTTTTTTCTTAATTTTTCGTTTATCTGTATTATTATTTTTATTTCACTATATTTTTAAAAACTTTGAACGCCATATTTTAAAAAAATAAGCAAAAAATATTTTTTTAAATAATTTGAGAGTTCTTAGTGTACCCGTGCATCAGGCGAGCCTTTCGACGCCAAACCACTTACGAAACCTGCCGCGGTGCCCCTCACCGCTGTCGCGTGTTATATTTTTGTACAAATTAAAAATAATAATAATCCTTTTAAGATTGCCTAACAGTCCATAGTAGTTGGAAGTTCGAACAACTAACCCACCTTCGCCGTAAGAGCTGCGTTCGTCCGAAAAACGACGGAAATTTCCGAACCCCGTCCGTTTCATATCGGTTTCGCTTGCCCTGCTGCATCGATTACATCGAATACAAGATCGAAACTAACGAAAACCTGTAGTCTAGATCATCTCATTTATGATTTCCTTGGTCTGCCGATCAGCAGCCCGGCAGTTTTTTGTGTACGATCTTTTAAAATTTTAAATTTTATTTTTATTTAAAAAAAATCTATTTTCAATATCTTTATTATTATTTTTATTTGAATATGGTTTTAAAAACTTAGAATGCAAGATTTTAAATAAAATAAGTTGTAATCATAAAAAAATATTTGAGTGTTCCAAGTGTCCCCATCGGACGGGAGAGCCTTTCGACGCGAAACAACTTACTGGAAACTGGCCGCGGAGCCCTTCGCCGCCAACGCGTGCCCATATTATTAAACAAATTTATCATAATAATAGTCTTTTTAAGATAACCTAATAGTCTATAGTGGTTGGAAGTTCGAACAACCACCGCACCGTCGCCATGAGTGCTGCGTTCGTCCGAAAAACGACGGAAATTTCCGAACTCCGTCCGTTTCATATCGGTTTCGCTTGCCCTGCTGCATCGATTACATTGAATACAAGATCGAAACTAACGAAAACCTGTAGTCCAGATCATCCCATTTATGACTTTCTTGGTTTGCCGACCAGCAACCTGGCAGTTTTTGGTGAATGATCTTTTAAATTTTTAAATTTTTTTAAATTTAAAAATGATGTTTTTACTATCTTTATTATTATTTTTATTTCAATATGGTTTTAAAAACTTAGAATGCCAGATTTTAAATAATATTAGTTGTTATGATAAAAAAATTAATTTTGATTGTTCCAATTGCACCCATCGGCCGGGAGAGCCTTTTTCAAATTTTTTTTATGATTACAACTTATTTTATTTAAAATCTTGCATTCTAAGTTTTTAAAACCATATTCAAATAAAAATAATAATAAAGATATTGAAAATAGTTTTTTTTTAATAAAAATAAAATTTAAAACTTTAAAAGATCGTACACAAAAAACTGCCGGGCTGCTGATCGGCAGACCAAGGAAATCATAAATGGGATGATCTAGACTACAGGTTTTCGTTAGTTTCGATCTTGTATTCGATGTAATCGATGCAGCAGGGCAAGCGAAACCGATATGAAACGGACGGGGTTCGGAAATTTCCGTCGTTTTTCGGACGAACGCAGCTCTTACGGCGACGGTGGGTTAGTTGTTCGAACTTCCAACTACTATAGACTATTAGGCAATCTTAAAAGGACTATTATTATTTTAAATTTGTACAAAAATATAACACGCGACAGCGGTGAGGGGCACCGCGGCAGGTTTCGTAAGTGGTTTGGCGTCGAAAGGCTCGCCTGATGCACGGGTACACTAAGAACTCTCAAATTATTTAAAAAAATATTTTTTGCTTATTTTTTTAAAATATGGCGTTCAAAGTTTTTAAAAATATAGTGAAATAAAAATAATAATAAAAATAAACGAAAAATTAAGAAAAAAAAAAAAAACTTTAAAACATCGTACACAAAAAGCTGCCAGGCTGCTGGTCGGCAGACCAAGAAATTCTTAAATGGAATGATCTGGACTATAGTTGTTCATTGGTTTCATTCGTGTACTCGATGACGTAAAATTTACTATTTTTTACCCCACTTTGACGCCGGCTGCCTGCGAACGTGCCAGGCTGCCGGTTGGCAGACCTGCTTTTTTCTCATTTTCTAATCGACCTTTATCATATGAGACCATTCCCGTTCGTGTACTCGATGACGTAATTTTTTCGAAAAAAATCGCTGACTATTTCCATGACTGCGCGGCTCCTGCCAAGAGGCGCACCGGCAGACCAGCTTTTTAAAGGTTTTCTAAATGTCCATTATCACTACAAAGTAGTTTCATCCGTGTACTCGATGACGTAGGGTTTACCTATCTCGCCTCCCTGTCTATACCTACTTATGATTTCATATTCACTTTTATGTAAAACCCTTTTTTAGGCGTGGAAATAAATATTTAAATCCTTTCACTATCTGTTGTGTGTTCAGATTATCATGTTTGTTGGTATTACCCTTTTCTCTGTTGACTCCCGGCTCAATAATCAATATTTATTTAGCATAATCGGCAACAGCTCCTCCTTGCAAATTGTGCTTTCTCACACTTATCTGCATTATATATATTGACTAAGGTCAAACATTGAGCCATATCTTAAAACTATAATTTTCAGTAATTTGGTGATCGTGTGTCTCGGGCATACGGCATACGCCGACATTCCGTTGCCATAAAGGCCAAAAGCCTTTCCTATAAATGGTCATATCGAGCAAATGCTTTAGATTTAACTCCGACCAATGACCGCAAGTCATTTCGCGCACAACCATAAATCTGAAGTTCTGTTAATTGACCTGGTGACAAAATGACCTAAGCATAAACGCCATCATTATTATTCCAATGAAAAGACGCTTTCACTCACCTTTTAACTATGGCAGTTAAAAGTACATGTTCCCATGTTCGATGCATGACCCACAAATGTCAACGCGCTTTTGGAATGCATAATGTCAAAATTATTTCCCGTTATGAATTTTAAAACGAAGATGAACTGTGAAATTTTAGCGTACCACTTGTCAAATCTTTATTTGTGGATACAACAGTATTTATACAACCAGTTTACCTACTTCCACGATAATTAGAAGATTGTCAGATGTGGAGAAGATTGTCGATTTTAAAGCCCCCATCTTCTACTTAATACCCCTGCCAAGCGCGGATCCACCGTTGTGGGCACGGTGGGCATGCCCACAACCCTAAAGGCCTGGTCAAACAGAGAGCGTGATTCACGCGGCGTTAGGCGTGAATAACGCCGCGTTAATAACGCCGGGTTGTGTTGTACTGAACATGTCTAGACCGGTCAAACAGAGCGAGAGCGTTAGCATTACGCGATACTCTAACGCGGCGTTAGGACGTAACGTTGTATTTTTTTACAAAATTTTGTTTAACGCCGGGCGTTATTGCTTGACAGTGGTAAAAATGAGTATTATTTGTTTGGTTATTTTGATTTTTGTTTTTGTTTTTATTGCTGTTTTTATTTTAGTACTTTTTGAAATTTATATACATATATGTATATAAATATATATATATTGGAATCATAGAAGAGCATATATAAGACGATGTATGAATGTGAACGAGGCAAAGAGTGTGTGCCGAGATCGAGTTGTTTGGCGGTCCGTCCTCTCTGCCTACCCCTGCGGGGAAACGGCGTGAGGGTTAGTTAGTTAGCTATATTTTTTATTATTATTTATTAAAAAAATTTAGTTAAGGTTTTCAGTATATTTTTTTAATTTTGTTTTGAAATTTTTGAAACTGTCACTAATGGAGCTTATATTTTCTGGTAATTTATTAAAGAAATTTGTTCCCAAGGTATTTGTAGTTTTGTTGGCCCAAAGTTTTTTTACAAATGGGAATTGGTAACATGTATTTTTTCCTGAGATTTGCTTTGTTTTTGAAAAGTATGGTTTTGTTTAGGATATACTCTTTGTAAACTTGTAAGGTTGACTTTTTAACTTTGTTGACTTCGTTAACTTGTATGTTCAGTTTATTACAATTAAAATAAATCGGTTAATCAATCAGTTTGTGGTGCATTTGCTTATTTGGTTTTGCAGAAGGGAATGCAATTCTTCGAAGCCCGCTTGTGACATACGAAAGTATTGAAAGAAGCGAAAGTGTGACGAAAAAGTGTGACGAAAGCTTCCGGCATAAACGATGATATTCTCCAAATTCTTTCCTCTTCTTATTAATTTCATGCACCCGTATTCTATTATTATGTGAACGTGATAATGCACACAGCAGTAACAACTCATCTTCATCTGAGCCACTGGACATCGTGACGAAGACTGACCGACGCCGAATGCTCTGCCTAAACGCTCTGCTTAACGCTCTGCCTAACGCCGAAGCCGTTCAAACAGAAAGTATGCGACGTGACGTTAAATAACGTCGTGGCGTGAATCACGCTCTCTGTTTGACCAGGCCTTTATAGACTGATAATAAACGCTACGCCTTTAAAATAAAAAAAAAAATAAAAAAACACACAATCGATCATGAATCAACCGTTTCGGAGCGCAGCAAAGAGCCATATACAATATGCTCACACGTTATGTCACATTTTTGACAACATATTATTATCTATTTTTGTTTGGCACGTGAATACTTGTATCGGAAAAAAAGAAATGACTATTCACCGGGTCATAGTTGGTTTGTACTGTCAAAAATAGGTGACCTGACCTAATCTAAAAAAGTGTACTTTAAGTATAAAGTTTTTTGAATGCCAGTCAGGGTAAATTGTTCTGATTGTTTTTTCGATATAGGTAATTTATATTGTTGTACCATGGGAAGTTATTTTAATGATATTATATTTTTACCGCTCTAATGCAAAGCCCTACGCTATATTGCATCATCATTTGTGACTTTGTTATATAATAAAACAAAGTTACATACGATGCGTTAGAACACTTATTACTTTCATTGTTTGTTGTTTGTTTGTGTGGTGGGGGAACCAAAAAGTTATTTTTCTTTCTAAAGTGACTATTTTTATCTAACAGTCACAATTAAATTGCGCAAAACACTGGAAAGTCACTTAAGTACCTTTGTTCTTCTTTTTATCGCGTTTGCGGTAATAAATAAAACAAGAGATTTCTAACTTGCAATTCGTGCGTATATTGGGTACGTTTTTTAGATTTTCACGGCCAATTTTATTTTCGTTATTTGTTTTTGGGGTGTTATGCCGTGTTGCGCTACCTCCTTCTTTAGCCAACGTTTCGGACAGCTTTGCAGTGTCCATCATCAGGGTAGATCCTGCAGATGTGTGTAGTACATTACACACATGCGTATAGTGTTTATTTTATATATTCATGTTGCTTTTTATAAGAATTTTTAAATTATTATTATTTTATTGGCCTTGTATTCCTACCGGATCTCCACAATTTAACACTGTCTTACCTATAATATACCTACATGGTTTTACCACATATACTTTTTTTACATTAGCTCCACTGAGGAGGCCTTGGGAAAGCAATTTTTCTAAGGTTTTCCTGTGGAGCAACACTTTATTCCACTTTGATTCATAAGCTGACTCATAGTGGAGTAAAACCGTGTTCATGTTCCGAATGCAGTTCTACAAGTTCTCAAAATGAAGATTTAAAATCCACGCTTTGATTCACAGAAGAGAAAAAGGTTTTTATATGCCTTTTTATAAACTGCAACTATTAGTGCTCTCAAAATGCATCTCTAAGAAGTCACATGCTATCTCATGGTGGAGAAAAACCTTTCTCATGTTTCGACTGCAACTATTCATGTACTACGAAGAGAAATCTAAAAATAACTTGTTTATCCACAGTGGAGAAAAATCTTTTTTATGTCCTCACTGCAACTATTCTTCTTCCCCAAAAATAAAACTAAAACGGCACTTCGATAAAAAAAACCTTTTTCATGTCACGACTGCAACTATTTATGCGCTACAAAACGGTATCTTAAAATTCACATTTTTACCCACAGTGGTCAAAGACCTTTTTCATGTCTCGACTGCATTTATTCATGTTGTACTAAGGAACTTTTTAGAAATCATTTACTGACTCACAATGACATAAATTTTTTTACATGTTTTTACTGCGACTATTCATGTTCTACAAAGAGGCACCAAAAACATCTCATGTTACCACAGTGAACAAAAACCATTTTCTTATCCCGAATGCTGCTATTCAAGTTCTCGAAAGGGATATTTAAAAATCCACAGCGCGATTCAGTGGAGAAAAACCTTTTCCATATTCTGAGTGTAACTATGTATGCACTACGAAGAGAAATCAAAAAAAATCGTATGTTTTTCCATAGTGGATAAGAACATTTTTCGTGTCCTGGCTGCAAATATACATGCTCTAGAAAATAATAAAACTTTTTCATGTTCCGATTGCCACTATTCATGTTCTCGAAAGGAATTTCCAAGAACACACTCGCTGACTCATAGTGGAGAGAAACTTTTTTCGTGTCCTGACTGTAACTATTCATGTTCTTCAAAGGGATATATAAAAAGTCATATATTTACCCACATTGGAGAAAAACCTTTTTCAGAAAATTTTTATAGCAAGTTTACGTTTTTAAGAATTTGGTCAATTTGAACACTGAAGAAGTTCGAAATAGGGCATTGGGCTTTGCTGACAATAGTGTTGCTGGCGTGCTTCATGTTTTCATAGGTAGCTAAAAATAAATAATACCTACTTATTTACCTACCTAGTTTTTTATGAAAAGTCAAGATTTAGTTAACTTATTGTATACCTATCTATTTGTTATATTATTATATTTTAGCATTAAACTTATCTGTTGTAAAAACCAAAAAGCTTTGTTGCTTTCTTCTTCGTAGCCGTCTTTAACTCTCTTAGAATATCATTTATATGTTCGATAATTTTTTCTTTTTTCTTTTTCTGTTTTCCAAATTTCGTTGGCATTTTTTTGGAAAAGCTGCGCTGGCAAGTTAGCATGAAAGCCTTTATAGGCCAATAAAAGCTGACGATGTAAATCTCCCGCTTTTGAGGGCATAGTACCTACAGAGTCATGTTAACAACAATGACTACAGCAATTTGAGTGTATGCGTATTTCTTGTTTAAAACGCTTAGGAATACTGACAACGAAAATTAAAATGACTTAAATACAATTGAGAAACATCCCGCAAAACATAAACAAAAAGAGTTGCCATTTTGGGAGAACAAAATAAAAATTACGTACGATAGAATCGAGGGATTCCCCATAAATCGTAAACTAAAAGGGTTGCCAACTTGGAAGATTTTAATTCCCTACTTTTTATTTAGCAGCAGCTTTGATTTGTATTACTACCATAATGTGCAGGTTTTAACCGTGTGGTTTTCCTACCAATTACAAATTTTGCTGTATATCAAGGACTGGGATATCGATATTGAGACACTGAAAGTGAAAAAAGTGGTCCAGATGTACCGCCTATTCATTAACGATAGTGAATCAACTGTTATAAATGAATACCGACTCCCGATGACCAAATGGAAAAGAATATGTTAAAACAATTCGGCCATACCAGACTTGGTTGCTCATCTCATTGAAGCATACGACCAAGATTTGTACCCCAACATAACAAACTTCTTACAAATACTGGCAACTCTCTTAGTCAGCTTAGCTACCGCAGAGAGATCGTTTTCTACTCTTCGCAGAATAAAATCTTGGTTGCGCGCCTCAATGGCATAGGGAAGATTATCCGGGCTAGCTCTCTTAAATATAAACAATGATGTGTACCTGGATATCGATGATATTATCAACGTCTTCGTGACAAAGAAACGTAAGCTTGAATTTGTAATTTAAGTAAGCACCTAAATAAAAAAAATTATGTAAAATTTTTCCTTGCGTTTAATTTTATTTGATATCGTTTGAAGATCTAAAAAAAATATCAATATCGGTTCAGTAGTTGTAATGGTATTGGTTGCCTAATTAAGTTTCGCCTGGTGCATCTCACTTGCTAGTCATACTTTTGACTCCTGAGACAACGTCAAGATACCTATTTACCCAGTCTAGTGTCCCTATTGTAATATTGGCTTTATTACTGGCTACTAGAAAAAATAAAAAATAATAATTTATTAATTGAAACTGGTTTGTAATTTAATAGAAACTGTTTGACTATTAAATTGGACGAAATCGGGCCTGACTTGCTCCATTGATTATTTCCATTCGAAAGTCTAAAGTCCTGATGCACGGAAAATGGGAAATAATCAAATTCGAAAGTCGTTCATGAGTCCTTGGCCGATTTTCGGGTGGCTGTGCCCACAACCTTTTTCGAGGGCTGGATCCGCGCCTGACCCCTGCTGTTAAAGGGTTTTCGTGATTAGGTCTATTACCCGAATCATGGATTAAGAGGAAGCCGCAAGCCAAAAATGTTTGTATTCTTAGAGTGCTTTATATCGCCACGAATATAGGTAATAGGCATAAAAATCATTTCACTATTTCAAGCGCAAAAGTGGTTTTAATTTATTTTGTAAATAATTTTATTAGAAAACTGTCACGGATAAATTGAGCCATAAAAATGTATTTTTAAAAAGATGTTTCTTCCACGTATTCATACGTTTCTAATGAAACAAAAACATTTTTAGTGGTTTACGCTTATATTTTTTATACAGTAATTTATTTATAAACAATTTTATTTTGATTCTACTCAATGGAAAAGGTAGGAAAAACTTCAATTATCCAAAGTATTTTTTTTGTACTTTTAATGTAAACCGATTATTTATAAAGATTAATACAAAATAGTAATTTTACATTAATAGGCTTAAGAAAGAAAACACCCGAATACCAACTGTATTTAACGGCAGATACTTTTTCCTTTTTACAATAATTAAAAAGTTAATTAAATTATTATTGAAATAACTTTGACCCATCGCCTTGTACCGCAGTTGGAGGGATGAATTCATATGTCCATTTTCCTTTCCATAATTTTCTATATTTCTTCTAATTTTCAAGTTTGAAACCATCACCACTGCGTTGGCTATCAGAGACCGGACACAGGAGACACGAAAAGGCAATGCATCTTCATCTTCAACTCAGCGCTCTCTTTGCGAAGCGGGACGTGACGGTGAAGATGAGGACATGCGATCGTATGGCCATTTTACACGTTGCTTACAAACAGTTATACACCAATATATATAAAAAGATCATGGGTGCAGTTTTACTATTTCGTGACGGAGACCCGACAGATGAGCTCCGACAACCGAAACTATAACCATTATAAATTTTAAAAAAATTGTGCATTATTTATCAATTTCAAATCTAAAATTGACTTAAAAAGTACCTTTAATAATAAGTTGGTGTGAATATCAAACGGATTTATTTTCAGTGTCAATTTGTTGTACTTATACGCTGGTGTATGCAGTATATAGAAAAGTAGTTTTATCCTTGATGCATTTGTATGAAAATATGTTTTATACTTTTGTTATTCGGCAGTACCTTCTCTCTGCACACTCCTTCGGGGACACTTAGCTAAAGTAGGTATATCGTATTTTCCCTAAACCTACTGCATATTGTATATAAGTACCGCGGGGCCAACTGTCGGGGGATCAAACTGTCTTGGATTTTTTTTTTACATGAATACCGCACAAGAGTCCCAACTGCTCCCGTCTGGAGCCAGTAAGACTATGGCATCCCCAATGGGGCATGTTGTGAGGCTGAAGGTAGTGGGGAGGGAAGGAGGTAGGGAAGAGGAAGGTGGGGAAGTAGCTGGCTATTCAGATCTGGTCACAAAACACGGCTAAAGCCATTTTAGGCAACGTTTCAGAAATTTCCGTTTCTGAATGGTGGTCTTACACCAGGGCGATACTGAGAGTATCTCCCACTCTGGAACGTGCCGCAAATACACTATATTTTATTTTAAATGAATAAATTGTGAAATACACTAATTAATCAAATAAAATTTATTTGCCACACCGAGATTCGATCCTGCGACCTTCGGAATGCGAGTCAAGCGCCTTACCGCTGCACTACGCAGGCCGTGGAATATTTGTGACATGTGTCAAAATATAATTGCTATCTGTAAGTGACGTTGAAAATAGTCAATGCAGAATCGTTAAGCAATTGATTCGCGTGTTGTGATTGCAATAGATGTTGATAGGCGTGTTCTTATAACAGAAGTCCTCTTTTTTGGAGCATAAAAAAGTACATGGGATCTCCAACGAATACTTGTCAGGCTCTATTGTAATACTTTGTAATATTCTACCTACTGTCAAGACCCATACGAAAATCTTTGCTTTACACTCGTACTTATGATTTCATACCGGTAAATGCCATTAGATAATTAATACTATTTTGGGACGGTACTAAATCGTCCAAAAATTGCAACACCTTGAAAATAGTCACAATTTAAACGAAAGCATCTGTCATATTTGTCTGTAACGTTGCCATCATAAAAAAATAAAAAAATTTACGCGAAATTCACAATACCGAACATTAATACACGTTGCCATTGACAATATATATTATAGCATTTTATATTGATATTTTAAACACAAAACGAAAATAAAGAGCAACATTTTCACATATTTACTATAGATAGGTACGTTTAATGTTGTTAAATAATATCCGCCATCATAAACTGCGCCAAAGTCGGTACCAAAGGAACACGTAATTTTTACATCCCGAATCCAAATTATGAAAAGACGGCCTTTATGGAAACTGAACGAAAAAAATATAGTGTGAAACGACCATTACTTTACAAGCCAAGACACTCTTGCGTGTGAACATACTGACAAGGAATTTGTTCTAGGGAAAACACTGGAAAATCCGTCACGAGGATTGCATCAAGTGAAAACAGCAATTATCAGTGTTATCAATATTCAAGATCATTAATGTGTAGCTTAGTGAATTTCCATTTCTGATTTCGATGGTTCAGAAATTAAAGAAATCGGTGACGTCCCATGAAGACACGGCAAAATGTTGAGAAAAAAACTTGAGTCGGGTGATAAGATAATACTTATGTTTGTCAACATTAAGCACATTGGCAACATCGAGACTTTTAAAGCGAGTGTCGACCGGAGTGGACAATACATAATATTGCATAAAGTACTTAGTTTGAATATCACTTTACGGTTATCTTCAACCTGAACCTTCATCAGGGTTATATAAAAAAATATAAAATTAATATTAGATTTAGCAAATAGCCCCATTTTAAACATATTCCCTTTCTCTACATCTATTTTTATTCCCTCTCTCTCACGTACCTCCCTCTCTACACAACAAAGTTGACGTTCTCTCTCACTCTTCTATGATACATAAATACATTGTAACTCTAATTAATTTAATATATTTTTATATATCCCTGATAAAGGTTCAGGTTGAAACGAAACCAGTTGGACTTATTATTAAAGATATATACAATAAAGTGGTATTTAATCTATGTTATCTCATTCTAAATATTATGACTATGTATACCCACAAACTGCTTCATATGAAAATTTAAATAATTTTGCCTTTACTACTATAATAGCGTTTTAATTCCGCATTATGTACAATAATAAGGCCTCTTGTAAAAAATTTGGAGGGAAAGAAAATGTCTAAAATATTAATGTCAATGTGTTTGGGTGGACGATCTTCGCAAAATTAATATGTACCTACTGTTTCTGTTTGTAGAGTTGATACTCGAAAGTTTATTTATTTATTTTATTTATTTTTATTTAAGTACATAAAACAGGCATTAAGCCCAAAAATTTATATACATGGATGATAAGTTTAACGTGGAATAGTTGGCATGAGCGTGTTTTTACAAGAGACAAAGAAAATTAAGGAAATGGCTGTGAACAGCGTTGCCGAGAATTTTGTTGTAAATGCAATTCCGGTCGCAAAGTGTTCTTCAAATGTGATGCTCTTGACTTCCACTTGTACAAAATTACTACCGGTGGCAACGTTATGGTGCTTCGGAATAGAAACACTAAAACGGAATGCACTGAATAATGCAGCACGTAATGTGTGGAGATCTTATACGAGACCCATCTCAGAAGCAACGTGGTTTTCATTCAAAGGGACATAAAAATATCTACATTTTTGAGGTAACTTTTTATAGCTCTCTTCATACGCTTTAACGACTCATATATTAACCACGAAAACAATATTTTTGTAGAGTATCTCGTAGGTACGTTTATAAAATGTTTAATATGAAAACCTGCAACATTTTCGCACCCGTATAATTATTTTTGGCACACGTATAATTATGCACCATTTTCTTCTTCGGGAGAGTATAGGATAGTCTTGAACTAGAGAAGATCCTGAACAGCGTTATTATTGCTCCAGCTATGTGGCTCAGAAAATTATAACATTTTTAGCAAGTTAAAACTTAATAGAACATCTTAATTACAATTAATTTTCCCCGAGGTTTCGAAATAGGTACTTGATTAATTTCAGATTTTCGTTAAATTGGTTTCACGATGGCCTTGGTAATATTTTATAAATATCGTTCAGAACCTGTGTGTATAAATAAATATTCATTTAATATCATTTCATCGTGTTCTTCTGTACAAAATACCGGGATTTGATAAATGATCATAAAATAATTAAAACATACCCCAATTATTCAACAATAGCTTTACCCTCGGCTTCGCTCGCGTGGTATTAGTGACAAAATTACTGTACAAAGAATTGTTCCATGGAAATAAAACGTCTTTCCGAGATGAAAAGAAGCCTATGTTACTTCCCAGTCCTCCAACTATCGCTAGGCAAAAAAATAACGTCGATCGGTCTCCCCGATGCGACGTGACAGAAGGACAAACAAACAAATATACATACTTTCGTATTTATACTGTTAGATTATACTTTATCGATGATTAGTTGGGATTGCTTTAACACTACTTGATTGCATTTTGGTAGAAAGCAAAACTGAATAACGCAAATTCACACGGGCTTAGGAATGAGAAACACTTTTGTTTCAATAACTATTTACGTCTTATACGCCTCTCAAGTTTTAAGTGATTGTTATCTCATGAAGTGTAATAATTTATTTTATTGCATGCAATAAGCTTGATTTTATACGAAAATAAAGCGGTATAATTTATTATAACTGGCAATATTGTAGAATGGGACGAAGATTCAGTTCGTGCCATTAGTTGTGCTGATTTTAGAGAAATAATATAATGTATGACCGCGGGCGGCGTTTCGCAATCAGTTCGGATAAATCAAGATAAAGGAGATGTTATTATTTGCGGTAAAGTTTAAAGGTGGCAAGGGTTAGATTGTCTGCATATTCTCACGGATTGATTCAGCAGCCTCTGGACCAGATTGACCTCACAATGTAATAATCATAAACTCTCGATCAAGTAATTTAACCCTGCATTACAAACCTTCGTCGATTCGGCTCCGCCTAAAATAACGAATAGCTATAAAACTAACGTTGTATTTAAATTTTCATTTTTATTTCTATTTTTCTTTAAAATGTTGTTATTTTTTTCTCTTAGTTTTTTCACAAAATTTTATTTATTTTTTAATTTTAATTTATATACTTATATGTTTTAATTTATATATTTGTATAGAACACTTGAGTTCTTAACATTTAATCTTTATTATTAATTTTGGTATTTCAAAATTTGAATTTTCATTTTTATTTCTACTTTTCTTTAAAATATGATCTTTTTTCTCTTTATTTTTCACTTACTTTTATTTCACTTAGTATATTTCTGTACCCGAGAAGCATACGGATGCAAGTCCAAAATTTGAAGAAATGAGTTTTTGATGCAGACTTGAAGTAAATAATCATGTTTATCAGTGGCAGAAAGATACAGGTCCTATCATCAAGAAAATATAGGATTTTCAAAATTGCATATGGATGCAACTACCATGTTGCAACAACTTTCTTAGAAGCAAAAGGATGTACCATGGACTTGCATCTTTATGATTTATTGCATTTTGAGTATTATGACTCATTTTTACATAATTATGTAGTATTATGACTCAAATTATACATTACTACCCTTTCTATTAAAGCAAACAGTTCTTAAACATTGATCCTTTCATAAAACACCACATGTCATACCAAAATATTCCACTTCATTTAGAAGCAGAAGGACTCAAGTCCGTGTTTTTGTTTGACTCGAGTCAGCTCTTTATTTTAAACAATATTTTTAAAGGCTTTATATATAAAATCTTTCGTTTTATTTGCTCGTTTTTAAAACAAAATTAATTGATTTAATAATTAATAAATAAATTATCTATCGGCATGGATATCCGAAAAAGTTATGTCACCTTAAGTTAGAGAAAAAATAGTCTTTTGGCTCTCCTGAACATTTACGTTTTTGGACTTGCATCCGTATGCTTCTCGGGTACAGATTAAATCATCTGTTTTAATAAAATTGTATTTATTAAATCATATTTAAAATATTAAATGTACGACTACCATAACACGGGCATGAGCCTAGTGTGGTAGCCAGAAAAACAAATATCTGTAACTAATAAAAAAATTATGAAATAAAAAAAAATAAAAAAATTAATAATAGTATCTACCGAAAAAATAACGTAGGTACAGGTAATTGAGACTTATTGTTTTAAATACTGATGATAAAATTATCGGAAAAAATCAGTACATTTAAAAACAATGCATAAAAAAGAATATACAAACAACGAATACCTATATACAAAAATAAATATTAAAAAAACCTAACTATGAAAAAATCATTTGTGCATATCTTTTTTGCCACAATCTCACCCGATTGAAAAATGAATGTATAAAAGGTGACGTAATTGCATATCTTCGTCGATTCGACGACGAACATGGTTGAATACACTGTTAATACGATACACAAACATTTACGGTCGTTATTCCCAACATTTCGATCGATCAATCTGAGACTCCGATCAGCTAAGTGATTTTTTTAGTAACGCTCGATTCGCCTGATGGTCGGAGAGTTGCGTTGGGAAGAGCGTATTTGTGTATTTGAGGAGTGTTTAGCCAAAATTTCGACTCAACAGTTGATCAGTAGGACTGGGAACAAGGGCCGTTTACTAGGTACAAGATGCCAAATGGGATGATAAAAATTAAAAAAATCTTACAATACCATAAAAAACCAACACTAATTATGTGTCGGCGTAGTCGATTTTACAAAGGTTTGTAATCTAGGGTTAATACTTCTCGCGTGCTTCCTTTATAATGCCCAATGGAAAATAATTGAGCGTAGTTCTGTAATTCTACTCAGTGGGCAATGATTACACTGTACAATGAGTATTCATGACACCAGAAGATATCTCCAAGCCTCAATTACTGTAATACCATATTGCGCTTCCTTGTGGATGTTCAAACAATGTAATGTTAGATTTCCCTTTCAATTGCGGAACCTCTGAATTCACTAAGTACTTCCTCCATATATGGGTGCAAAGAATGCTAGGGCTTACCTTGAGACTGAACACCAAAATTTGTATTTATTTATTAAAGCACAAATAATGCATATTCATCATAAACATTCACGGTATTATTAATCCAAATTCGTATTATCGCTACCCCAAACTACGGCAGAATATCTAACGATTGTTCTGAGATAATGGTGCGTCAACTGTTTGAAAGTTAGTTACTGAGATTTTACGTGTAAATAAGAACTTATAACATAAGTAAACATGTAATAAAGATACATACTCTGTGGTGCATCATTGGGATATAATAATAACATCTTCTTATATAAAAATCTCGTGTCACGGTGTTTGTGGTCGTACTCCTCCAAAACGGCTTGACCGATTTATATGAAATTTTTATGTACATTTGATAGGTATGAGAATAGATTTTAAAGTATAATTCATACCGCTAGGTGATTAGGGTGACCCTATCCAGAAAAATCTATTTTTGTGACAATTTTTTTTTTAGTTTTTTTTTTTTATTTGGCATCAAAAAATACTTATAATCAAAATTTTAACCCACCTACCCCCACCCTCCCATTTAATAATTGCAACTTTAGTATTTTCGTACGAAAAAATTTAACCGCCTTTCGTATTCCAAACAGAACGAAATTATTTATGTTGTTGAATGACAGATGGCGTTACGTCCGCCTCGTACGAACTTTCATCCACACATGCGCAAGACGTTCACGAGAAGCGTCGCGTCATTTTGATATTTCATTCGGTATCATGTTCTTGCGTGAGCAAACCAGCAAACCATCGAGCTTATTTTTTGTGTTGGCTAAAGACGGACTGACAAAAATATCGTACACTCAGTTGCTCAGTTCCTACTTTAGACGGTGTTTTTTTTGTTTTTATCGGCGGTCATCGTTTACAGCGCTCCATTCCTCTTTCTGTCATAGATCCCATCCCCACACGCTAACAATACATTCTTTATTTTTCAACCAAAATATTCACTAGAAATAATTTATATGATATAATATGTAATATATCCTAGTGATGCACCATACAGAAACTATTGACTTTACAACCGTACAATTATTTCAAAAGCAAAATTTTCAGAAATATCTCACTGTTGCTTGGGTATAGCGATAAATTAAAATATAAAGCCGCACTTTTTAATTTCAAAATCTACGTGAATGGTAGTGAAGTGCAGTCCCGCTGAGAGAATGACGCGTGAGAATAAAAAGATGTACGCCTAACCAACGAGAATAACGTCGTAAAAGTGATAGAGCGGCGATTTGGCTCGATTAAAGGGCAAAGGATGATCTTTAGAATGTATGGAATAATTAATTAGAAAGGAGGAACCATTATTTGCGTGAAATATGCTCCACCAGGAAAACGAGAGTGAGCGAAGTTTAGAAGCTCAATTATGGTTTAATAGCAGCGAATTGCATTACTCGCAGCTCGCAGACGCAGTCGCCCCGAGCAGCGGAAGTTACCCATAAAGGGCATAAAGAGAGATGGGGACGCGGCCACCTCGTCTGGGAGAAGAGGCTGATCTCAATATTACTAAGATCTTAGATTTGCAGGTTTGAACCCTGAATAACCTAAAACGTTGAACAACGTTATAATCCCTGAAACTAGGAAACACGTGTCAAGCATACATCAAGCCGCTTGCTATTTTCTCAGAGATGTATAACAAAATCACATTTCTACGTTATTGACTTTGCCAAACTTATTTTGTTAAGGGTGTGATTACCAGTAATATTCCTTATTCTAAGCCTTTAAAGTATTATAGAATATGGCGTGGCAGTCGAGAGAGGGTTTTAGAAAAAACAAAAATTTTACACTAAACAAAAATAATTTCGTATTCTTCTACAACTTAATATTAACTTACTTTTTCTACTCATCAATATGTAGGTACGATTGTTATTTTTGGAGTTGTTGTCGGCCAAGGTAGATTTGTAACTACATACATAGTTATAGGTGAGATGTGCTCATGTCGCACGCGCGATTTGACGAGGCGAGAGGCAAGAGCGGGGCCGCGGCGGGAGGGGAGCTGTCAAGTGAACACGCCGGGCCGGGTACCTTGGCTGACACCGACTCCAAAAATAACAATCGTACCTACATATTGATGAGTAGAAAAAGTAAGTTGATTATTAAGTTGTAGAAGAATACTTTTTACTTAATTTTTATACTTTTAAGTGCATTTTTTGTAAATTTTTTTGTTTATTTTTTGATTTTTAGTGAATCTGAAGTACACTAACTAATTTGTCTGAATATGGATATACCTACTAAACGTGCTGCTCATATGAGACAGGCTTGATCATAACGACGTTACGGTAGGTGACTCAAAGATCCGGATAGCATATAAAAGATTTGGCCGAGTACCGTTAATTTGGTCTTAAGAATTGAAGAGTTCCGTTACTTTGTCATGGATCCCATAATCAGAACCTAACCGAACTCTCGTCAAACTACCCTTGAAGTACATCCTTTCCAATAAAAAAAGAATCATCAAAATCGGTTCGCGTGATATTGGGTTATTCGTCCATTTGTCGCACACATACTTAATGCAAATTTAAGACTTATATGGTTTTCTCATGGATGCCATTGTCAGAACTGGAAATGGGACCACACGGGAAGCACCAGCTTTCAAATAAAAAAAAGAATCATCAATATCGGTTCACCCAGTCGAAAGTTCTGAGGTAACAAACATAAAAAATAAAAATACCGTCGAATTGAGAACCTCCTCCTCTTTGAAGTTGCTTAAAAATATGTCTGACGAAGAGAATTTAATAAATAATGTCAAATTCTCGAGCCCGATATCAAAGTTTCCAATAAATATTGCGGCAAAACATAATTACACACGGCTCATAAAATGCATTTGCCTAACATAGTAAATCTTATTCAAATTACTTCTGGTTTCCATGGCGCAATGCCGCCAATTATCTCAATTATCCCATTTTCTCCCACCAGATCATGCGCTATTGGGTGTTTGTTCGGAAAGTATGAGCAATTTATCAATAGAAATTAATATTGAAAGTAGTTAGTAATTTTTCAATTCAGATCACACCCACATTAATAAACGACGCTGGAGTACAGCAAGTTTATATGCAAACTGTTTTTAGACTAGCTTCAGCCTACTGCTGCGATTATATGAATGAATTCAGAAAATGGCTAGACACACTTTAATAAAACTACTGTTAAAAACGTGTTTTAACACGAGTATTTTTATTAGATATCTATAAAACTTGAATTGCTTTAAAAATAAGCGGGTGATTCGCGATTCGAGGTTAAATATCGGAAATTAACAAAATATTACAATAATTTAATATGTATAATCTTCGTTCGGTTGTTAACCCACAGGTTAATTTGTTCGCTTTTGAGTACAACTCATATAAATCTCGTAGAAATCGTTGTGTCTCCCTTACTATCATGATCAGAAATATGGTCTAAACCATAGGTTCTCAACGTGGGCGATAACGCCCCCTTGACCTTCAGGTGGCATCCCACACCATCCCATCTTGCCCCATCCCATCCCGTTAAGGGCCATCCTGTGACAAGGGGTATGGGGGTGGTTATGAGTTTTGTGACGTCACATACACAAAACGACTGCGACACATGCGACTGCCACAAAAATATTTTCCCTATCCCATTACGCTCCCTCCGTCGTTGTACGTGAAGACAATTGCTGTTTCGGATTCACGAGTTAGGGGGCGCTAGGAATAAAAATATTTTCAAAGTGGGCGGTGGGCACAAAAAGGTTGAGAATCTATGGTCTAAACGGTATTAGAAAGGAAAAACACCATGTTTTATATTCAAATCTAAAAGTTAACCACAAAAAAATTTAAATGTAACCTAATCACTACATGAAACCAAAGTTTCCAACCGTATTTTGAAATAAAGTGACGTTAATGTTTATAATACATTTGTGTAATAAAATGTGTGTGTGTTTTTTTTGTCTTTATCAATAATTTTCGTAAGTAGAGCCATTTTTAAAACTACTGATGCATTCAAAAATTTTGAATTTCAAAACTATTTTTATTTCGAATAATAAGGGAACGTACCCATACTACGTGACCAACTTTTTGCAATTTTTAACCCCCCCCCCCCCCCCCCGGTGACCAAAAACAACCTAAGCCTGCCGCCGCTCATTTGTACCAAGCGTGACATTTTGAAGTCCCCCTCTAAACGTGTCACGTAGTATGGGTACGTTCCCTAAAATTAGAAAGCATATTTCATCACCTCCAAAAACAGTTTTTTGTTTTCAAATACGTACAGAAATATTCCTTTTATTTTAATTTTTTCGCAAAGCGGAAATACTTAGACCTACTGACAGAATGTGCGCTACGCATGAGAGGTTAATAAAACTACTGTTAAAACGTGTTTTAACGCAAGTATTTTGATAAAATAGTTATAAAACATGAATGGCATTAAAAATAAGCGAATGCTTCCGAGATTCGAGGTTAAATAACTAAAATTAACAAAATATTACAATTATTTAATTTGAATAATCTTCGTTGGTTGTAAAATTCTTATAATCCCGTTAAAATTGTTTTCCGCTGAATAAACAAAACAGGGAGATAAAATGGGAAGCATTAAAATCAGAATTTCCGTATCGAGTGATAATTCCCGGAGATCGAGTCGACTCTCGAGTTGAGCGCTCGACACGCCGAGGAATAATTGAATCTTCGAGGGTTTGACTGATCGTATTTCAATATTATGAGATTATCGTCTTATCACGAAGCAACACGCCTTGCGCAATGTTTTAAACTGAAGAGGTGTAAATGTAACTAAACCAAACCTTTTTGAAGAAAAACTTCTTTATGCACGCTTGACTTGGGGATTAAGCTGGTGAATGCGTGACGAGAGCGTTACGAAAAGTGTGAACGGGCGAGGCGAACGGTCGGGCCTTTACGCACGCTTGACTTGGGGAGTAGCGATGTGTCAGTTCAGCTGGAATGGGCTCATGTGATCCGCTCCTTTGCGGGAAGCGGTTCCTACTCCCACTCCTTTTTCAAATCGACTACTCCAAGAGAACCCTGTCCCGGAACTCGGGCTCATTCCCAAACCCGAAAAACTCGGATGCCTCCACCGGCCGGCGGGTGTCCCCGTGTTCGCCGCGAGGCGAGGTACTCCGGTACTAGTGAGTCTAGTGACTGAGTAGTAGTAACCGTCCGGTGTCCCTGAAGCGCTACACTCTCCACTCCACTCACGAGTCGCGAGTCTCGGCGAGTGTCGGGTTCTTGGAACTGCGTGAATCGTGAAACACTCGAGCTACTCAACGCCGCAGCGCGAAGCCGCGGCGCAGATTCGAATTACAAGTCCCGAGATCGCCGAGTACGCTCAATACAAACCCATGCATTTTGGTCCGAGCGACGTGAGTCGTGAACCGCGACAAACACCCGCCACTCTTGTCACTCCCTCCCACTCCCGCGACTCACGAACCACGATACATTCCTCATTCAGTCTTCAGTCATTCCTGCCCCGGCCGGCAATCGACACGCACGTGCCTGACCGCTTGGCGTAACAGTATACTGCTGCCTAACGTCATCGCGGAATTGTTTAGAATATTCGACTAGACACGGAGTAATTTTCAATTAGAGCGTATATTGGTATTGTTACTCAACGGGTGAAGTGCATTATAAAATAATAGTTTATAATAAAGCATTACAGCTAATTTACTTATTTAAATTCTCAATAAAAGCCCGTGCAATGTAGGTCCATTGAATGTACCTACATTCAGTGGCGGTTCTTCACAGGGGGACAATGGGGACGGTCCCCGCCAGTTACACTCAAAACCTACTAAAGGAAAAGGAAATAACAGTCGATGCGTTGTCTTCACCAAAATGAATGAATTCTTTAAACATAAAAGTAATTAACATTTGCAGAAATAAAATACAAATAATTATTCCGGATGATTTTAATAAGACAATACGCGCGTACAGCGAACAATGTACGGAGCACAAAACAGCGGGTCAATTTCTCAGTGCGCAGATTCTAATGCGCACTTGGGGGACGATCCGAAGTATCCCCATACTTTCCTTGCGTCGTTTCATTATCGTATGCAACTGCGCATGCGCAGTCGTATGTGAATTCAAATACCCGCGGGGATAATTCTTTGGATCCCCACAGAAACATTTGTTTGCGAAGTTTCGGGCGGGAATCGCTCGCGTTCAAATTAGTTTGATAATAATCTCAACAAGATAAAGCTTTATTTTTATTATACTATATTGTAAATTGGCATATATCTTTGGATATTTTATATTATTTTGTGTTTAGATATCCGACTAGCATGATTAGACCATAAAATATTTTTTTGAGAAGTTTTATATTATATTCTACGGGTGGTAAGATTGCGGTACAGTACGTAAAAAAATATCGATCCCCACCACTAAAAAAGTGCTCGAGCCGCCACTGCCTACATTGCACGGGTGACGGGTCCGAGCCCTCGTGTGGGTCTTGTCCTGCTCCAGGGTTCTGAGTTGTCGTGCGGGTTCTACGAGTAGGTCCTGGCTCCAAGTTCTTTGAACCCGTGCGTCCCGGTTCGGTGCACCGCAACAACATTCAGTGCTCAGTCCGCAGTGTCCGCACCTAAGAACTCGGACCCGGGACCTGCTCCTAGAACCCGTGTACTTTTAAGAGGAGGCAAGTCTCGGAGGCTTCCGGTAAAATGCAGAACTTACCCACCTCTATTGGGGAGTAAGCTGAGAGCGTTATGAAAAGTGTGATCGGACGAGGCGAACGGTCAGGCGAGGCGAACGGAAGTTGAGAGGGAGATATAAGTTAGTGAAGTTTTACTTCAGTCGTGTGGTCTAAACACACTCGTTTTTTTAACGACAGAAGCTTGTTACTAAATGACCCGGTATATATGTATATATCAGTTGATTTTAACCCGGCTGGGTTGAATGCCGAATTCAGGGCGGCTTGGAAAATGAACCGTATATGAGTCTTAAGCCTAGATATCGCTAATATTGCCTACGTATACGCAGATGATACGTATTGTCTATGGTTTGAATAGAGAAATATTTTTAATTTTTATGCTATTGTGCGGTCCCTTGAAGGTCGGTCGTAAATTGAGCTCCTTGCATGGATGACAAAAATTTCGAAATAATTTGACAGTTTTGCCTACTATGAAAGCATAGGCCATTTTTTTTAAAAATTAAGATAAAATGCGACACAGACATTAAATTGAAAGTAAAAAAGTTCATAGACGGAAATGAATCATGTTGAATCTAAATGTAAAATGATGTTAATTATTTCACATAGAACGACATAATGCTCAACAACTATGTAGGTACTACCATTAGCATTTATTGTTTGAAACGTTTACAGTGTGTTAAAAATTATTTCATTAATAAAATTGGCATTGGGATGTGCATACTTTTTTTACATTAACTCCACACAGGAGACCATGAGGAAAATAATTTCCCTCAGAGCCTATGTCATCTGGGATGCTGTGTGTATACATATTAACACTACAATTTAAAATGTTCACAGCATGCGTAAATCAAGATCTAACTGTTACTAGGTGGAGATGGCACTGGTGTAATAACAGAACTAATATTAAGTAAAATAAATAATATAAAACATAGTAAGTATACCTACATTACAAAGAAAGATTAGAAAAGAGATAGAAAAGACACAAATCTATATAAATCTATCTTCTATCTATCTATATAAATAAAAATGAATCGCCGAAATGTATGTACGCGCATAACTTCCGAACGACTGCACCAAATTGGATAATTCTTTTTGTTTTGTGTTCGTTATTGTCAGGACAAGGTTTGTATAAGTGAGCTCTGGCATTATGAAATTTGTATAAAAAAATTGCAATTTGTGGCACGCGAGCTGTTTGAAAACTAAATATACCGGGAATGAATGTATGGAATGCAGGGGGGGAGGAGGGAGGAGGAAAGGGGGGAGGGGAACTCGGGAGGGGGGTTCGCGGGACGGGGTAGGGGGGGAAGTGGACTGGGGAGAGGGAAGGTGGAGGAGGCGGAGCGGGAACGCGAGAGGGGAAGGATAACGGAATGAATGGGAAAGGACACGCAGGGAGAAGCAATTTCTTTATTAAATGGCATTGCAACGCATGTCGGGAACCAGCTAGTTGGTTATAATTATTAATTAATTAATTGGTTATTTTTACAAAAGTCATTGTCATATTATGTAAACAAAAACCAAGATAACAACCACTCTTTAAATTGCCATCTCAACACAGGCATTTCACACCTAGTGAGATGGGCAATACGTCATCAAATGTCATATTAAAATAGTGGAATAAATAAAAAAAATTGCTTTAAAAATTTGGCCAACAAGATAAAAGTGAAACAAAACATCATCAAGCTCTGTCCAATTTATAATTTTCACACCGGTCGGCGTCTGGACCGAACTTTATAAATTATTTTTTAAGTGGGTTGTTTTTAAGCCCAGGAAATAGTTAATAAAATGCGGAAGTCGGTTGAGTGACACGTGTTAAACTGCGCAGTCACTCACGTTGTTACTTTTAATAGGGGGCCGTGCAACCATCTACCACGGGTTACGCCACTGCCTCTAATGAGAGACGTGAGAGAGATGCAGTCCGCGTGGCGTGGCGTGGCGTGGGTGCAAAATGCTACGCCCCATTAGCTGCTACGCCCATGAGTGTTAATTTCGACGCTTCAATTTGATGAAAATCGTAAGCTTTTAAAAAGAAAATAAATTAGCTTTTTATGATATTCTCTATTTAGAAGCAAATTGAGGAACATCCTACAAAGTTGTACAGGATGTAATAAAAATAATAGACCACTTGCATCACATTTAAAAAAAAAAATTCCGGTTTAGGCAAATATTCTCGTGTGGATAGATTTGTTTACTAAGACTACGAAAATGTTAGTATAAATTTTTAGAAATATGTAGTTTTTTATTTTATTTTTAAATAAATAAATCCATTATTTGGGTCCGTGACGTCACTACATAAAATTGTCCCGTCTCCGAAAATGTTCCTATTAATTTTGTTAAATTTTACACTGATTTTTTTTTCATATGGCAACACTGTGATTTCAGGCGAATTTTTGAATTTGACATTTAACATTCACAGATTTATTGTTTGTTCTCTGCGAACTTATCATTTGGTTTGACTTTTTGACAGATGTTATGAAGAGAACCCCGTACATTTTACGCTGTCTGTACGTGTTTTAGAGGTATAATGGTAGTGGTGCTGATTTAAACAAAATCAAATTTTATATATATTCTTATTATTGTTACAATTTACAAGTACAAGTATATTACATTGTATTTAGTAATATAGACGTTGAACATTATAATGATTTATGATCAATAAGATGGATCAAGGAAAAAAATATTTATGAGATGTAATATTTTTGGCATGCCTCGTTATTCTCCTGTGCCCTTTTTGTGGAAAACGTTTTTTTTTAAATGATTTTCGGCTACGTAATTATCGTTTTTTCGCACCCATAAAATTATGTCCCGTTACCGGTTTATAAAAAATGGTCCGATTTTTCGGATTGAAATTTTCAAAATTCGCCAGGGTTTCAAAAATACGATTAAAATAAAAAACAGAATGTCATAGAATATTTGCCTAAACCGGAATTTTTTTTAAATGTGATGTAGGTGGCCTATTGTGTACGAGTATTAGATGTCGAACAAAAACATAAATACAAATTAATAAGTTATTAATAATAACAAACACAAAATGTGTGCGGCTTCTGCGGTAAGATTAACAAAAGAACCATTGTCTTTACATCACTGCAAACTCTTTGACATTTTCTAAGCACATACCGTTGTTTTATTTATTTATTCTAATGGAACTATTGTTCCAATTATAAAAGAAAAATATTGGAAAATAGTAAACTAAAACCAGTAATAATCTTAATACATAAAAATTAAGTGTAACTTTTCAATATTGTTTCATAGCTTTTAATGGCTTTTCAAAGAGGTGTTGAGTTGACTTGATTCTGATTTGGCATGGAAACCTCATTACTATTTTGTTTGAAAGACTTTGGTTCTTTGAAATCACAGTGAATGTATATTGTTATTACGCATTATACAAATACGGTTTAAGAGCGTTTAACCAGCAAGCGGCCGAAAATCCACATTTCGTCGAAAGATGTTCTTACGATCGTAAAGGGCGGTTCCAATGTAAAAGATTACTTATTCTCCGTACCAGCATTTTAAAAATATAACTCAATATCGATTTTATTTCATTCCAAATTTGCTTTAATTTATACCTACATCCAAAAATGCTGAAAGGCGTGATGATAAAACTATTAAAATAATGTAGTTTTTGTAATTATTTTTTGATTATAAGTATTTATCATTTTCAATAATGTCTAAGTTAAATAATAATGTAAACAAATCTGAAATACATTAGTTTGTAAGTGCGCAAATAAATACACAAACGGACCAATTTTCGTCAAGAAACACATTGTCATGTACGTATATATTTTTTAATGATTTTATTTGAACTAAAATTAAAATTCTGAAACATGCGTTTCCCAGATAATGTATTGATTTATTTTACTGCATGATTATATGATTTGAAATGGGTGTTGTATAATACAAAATCTTTTTTGAAAATATAACAAATTTGCCCATGTCCTATGGTATAACCTTATTATACTAAAAATAAACATTTTTTCTCAAAATTTAAAACACGCGTTTCCTAGATAAAAGAACAATCTTTCGAAATCAACTTATATTTTTTTGTGGAAAAGAGTCAATACATCTAAAATCTGATTTCAAAATGATATATTTCTGGTTTTCACTGGTTATACCCTCTTAAGAGGACACACTTCCTTATAACTCGATAGCTAGATTTTGTCTAGCGAGCTCTTGCAAAAGAAATGACATGACCATGAAAACATGTGACCCGAGCATAGCATAAACAACAGAACAATGATAGAACTGATCATAAGTAAAATTTCGATACATTACAAGTATCTTCTTCAATTATTAAATATTACGTAAATGCGTGTATCCTCCAAAAGTTATTCCAGTAAATTGAAATGTTTATAAATACAATCAAGTTTTTCTTCTACTTTACACGGCTGACTAGAAATGTATTTTTTTCCATTGAAACTAAATGACATGAAAATCGCCTTTATGAGAGTTTCCATATTATGTCGCAAACTAAAAAAAACTCACTGAATAACTTCAGTTAACTACAAAAAACTACGAAATTTTCAATTCACCGAACACACTTACCACCTTACTCTGGGCTACAAAGTAAATACAAATTTATGTATGTTTCACACCGAGTGAACACGGTCCAAAACAAATGCTTTTTTACCCGTAATTTTACACCTGATGAATTATTCACCGGTATAGTCACGTTCATTGCCTTTCAATCAAAAACATGGTCATGACCACCTTGAAGTACACATGAGCTTATATCATAATTAAATATAAGGTGCTATTTCCTCGTTTTTGTAGACCGTGTAACACTGCGAGCGTCAGGCGGTGCAATAGAAACATTTAGACCTACACATGTTTGACATTTTGTGTAGTTAAAAATTTATTCGACCGTTTAATCTTTTAAAATATCATGAATCATTGTTTCTTATGAAATAATATGTAATATTGCAACGAAAGTGACTGGGTGGTTCGCGAATGTAACAACCAATTCAAAAACGCCCACGATAACAATTTATCGAAGTGAAAACTTCTTTAGCACCGTTATGATTTTAAACTGGATGAAACTAAAAATAGCGACACTAAAAAGAGACAAACATATACATCCATAGGACTTAGCCTACGAGAGAATGAGATAGTATAATCGGTCTCCTCTTTGTGCGGTGCTCCGTAGCCTATCGGTGTCCTTTTTGTGGGGTGCTTCGTAGCCTCCCCATTCTTGTCAAATTTAGTTTTCTGAAGGTTTCAATTATATCGCGTGTGAATTGCACACTCTGATCTTTTTTATGACATTTAATCTTGAAGAAAATAATACTAACACATCTTCAGGAAACATGAAACATGGAATTGGGAAAAAATAATTCTCTTTAGTGCCTTTGATATATTTGGGATGCTGTGCGGAGGAACTTTTTAGGAGAGTAAGGATAGGAAGTTCTGGGAAGGAAAAGGGTATGAGGTAGGAATCTGGGGGTCAATGTGTCCAGGAGTGACGGACGTATGAATCTCCCCCTCCAACTGCGGTGCAAGGCGGTGTTCCGAGAAAGTCCTGCTCTTGAGGTCAAAAGGTCTCCCTCAACCAGTCTTTCCCGATCCGGCCTGCCACGCAGTTGGTGGGTTCCATAACATATCCGCTATCCGCATAACTTCCATTTTTTTTAAATTTCTTCTTATTAGTTTTAACAAGTCTCCACTAAAATCATTTCCATCTGATTTTACATTTTGTTTCGAAATATAAATATATCTTTAGAAATCCAAAATCACCGCTATTCAGATAAAGCTCTCCGCGGCATCTCAAATTATCAATAATTAGCTACGTGTTTTCTTGAATACCTGAATTTCAACACACGTCTTGTTTTTAAATCGTCCGTTTCCTCACCGTGCGATGGCACTAACATAGGCGATAGACTTCACAGGGTTCAAATCCACTGATCTCATTGGCTAATTTAGGCTTCCAAAACGGGAAACCGTACGTGAGGTTCTTAGCAAGCAAACCGACGGGATATTGAAGATTCAAGCACACCAATAGCAATTCAATGATTACAAACTGAATAAAAGGTTGTTTTTTTTATTAGAAACCATCAACTCACAATGTCAGCAACACGGTGGTATTCAGAAAATTTAAGGCTCCGTAGTAAACGTCTAAAAAGAAGGAGACGGGGAGTTATGTTAATACGAATGTTCGAGGGAGCGCGCTAATATTAAAAACGATAATTAAGATCATTTCGTCGAAAGATGTTCTTACGATCGTACAGAGCGGTTCCAATGAGAAAGATTAATTATTCTCCGTACGAGCTTTTTAAAATTATAGCTCAATATCGTTTTTATTTCATTCCAAATTTGCTTAAATTTATACCTACATCCAAAAATGCTGAAAGGCGTGATGATAAAACTATTAAAATTATGTACTTTTTGTAATTATTTTTTGATCATAAGTATTCATCATTTTTCAATAATGTCTAAGCAAAATAAGAATGCAAAAAATCTGAAATATATTAGTTTGTAAGTGCGCAAATAAATACACAAACGGACCAATTTTCGTCAAGAAATGATTTTATGTAAACTAAAATTAAATATATTTTTTTATGATTTTATTTAAACTAAAATTAAAATTCTGAAACTTGCGTTTTCCAGAAAATGTATTGATTTATTTTTTGAAATAGGTGATGTACCTATAATACAAAATCTTCTTGAAAATTTATAAAATCTGCCAACGACCCATGGTTATAACCTTATTATACTAAAAATAAACATATTTTCTCAAAATTTAAAACATGAGTTTAGTAGATAAAAGAACAGTTTTTCGAAATCAATTTATAATTTTTTGTGGAAAAGAGTCAATACGTCTTAAATCTGATTCAAAATTGACATATTTCTGGTTTTCTCTGGTTTATACCCCCCCTTAAGTGAAAATTGTGAAAATGTTTAACTAAACACGAGTCGTTTAAAATAGGACAAAATTTTCGTGGGAAATATCTTAAGTAGCATTTAAAGAAACACTGTGATTTTTTTAGTATAAGTGAAACCTTCAGAAAACTAAAGTAGACAAGCGTGGGGAGGCTACGAAGCACCGCACAAAGAGGAGACCGTTTATTCTATCTCATTCTCTCGCAAGCTAAATCTATCTATCTATATATGTATGTTTGTGTCTTTTAAGTGTCGCTTTTACGTTTCATCGAGTTTTAAATCACAATGATGCTAAAGAAGTTTTCACTTAAAAAAAATTCTTTACTTTCATTTTCAAACTGTACCTACGAATGAATTTAAAGGTAATATATACGAGGAAACATTTTGTTAACTTTTACATAAATTAATTTGTCGCTTGTTACATGTATTGCAATAATAAAAACAGCGGAAGTTTGTGCGTGTAACATGTTGCCCAGTGCTCGTGTTCTTAAGTGGAAAATCTGCAATGTCCTGTTTTATATGCTCTGGGTGTTGCGCCTTGTCTTGTCTTTAATTAGCGATTAACACGGTCGTTCATGTCATGACGAAAGGGAGAGATTCGTAAAGACAAGAGACAATGCTTGTATTACAAAAGAGAAACATGTATCTAATTGTATTATGATAATGTGCAGGAAACCATGTAACAAGAATGATTGTAGAAAGTTCTAATCTGAGAGTCCCCTTGTCATAAAATATCAAGCCATTACGATATGAATTTATGCATTTAAAATGTTTGTATTGCGCTTCGGACCGAGTAATGCATGAGGGAAGATTGTCAATGTCGCAAAGTTCTCATAGAAATTGTGGTGTTAGAAAGAGAAAAAAAAAACACACATTATACTCAAATCAAAAAGTTAACCACAAAATAATTAAAATGTACACCTTTATGAAACGAAAGTTTCCGACCGCAATTTGAAAAAAATATGAAACGTTTAATAATTATTTTTACATGAAACAACAAAAACTTGAGTTTATAATACGTTTGTGTAATAAAATATGTCCGTATTTTGTTTCATTATCAGAAATTTAAAAAACTTTGTTTTTTTTTACATGAGCTCCACACAGGAGGCCCCGAGGAAAATAATTTCCCTCAGGGCCTATGTCATCTTTGAGGATGCTGTGTGGAGGGTTTTTTTAAGGAAGGGAAGGAGAGGAGAGTTCTGGAAAGGAAAAGGGTTTAAGGGGTGGGTAGGAATCTGGGGTTCAGTATGTCCTGGTCATCCGCCTCCAAGACCTTGACAAACCCCACCCAATGAACCCGGGGACCCCTGCTAAATCACCAAACGTAGCGAACCACTTGGAGTGACCTATGGCAGAGGTGCTATGTTTGAATTCAAAAATTTTATATTTAAAAATTTATATGTTTATTTCTAATAATCAAATTTGAAAGCGTATTTAATCATCTTTCAAAAACAGTTTTTAGTTTGTGAATACGTTCATAAATATTCCATTTATTTGGACTTTATTGCCAAGCGGAAATATTCCGAACTTATGAGAGAATGTGCCTAAGGCCTGAGAGGTCAAATAGATTAGCCGTGTTTAACCAGATCTGAAACTACCCAACCATCATCTTTCTTTTTCTACGCACACTCATTTATATCAGCACGTACAAGGAGCTTAATCAACGATTCCCGAGCATATTTGGAGTGAAAAAATTGGACGTCATTTTGCTGTCCGGTGATGTACTAATATTTTTCAATCACACGTCGCCACTGATCATACTGCCGCAACAAATCACGTTATGTGCGTTCTGTCTCGTCTACACTGTGCTGCTTGAATGAGACGAAATGCTCATTACGTGACCCGCGCAGATGTTCCCAGTGGCGAGGTGTGACGAAAAAAAAAAGATTTTTAATTGAAAATATCACCAGACAGCAAAACGACATCTACATTTTTTACTCAAAATATGCACAGGAATCGCTAGTTAAAATCCTTCGGCTGCTGATAATACACCCCGTATACGCGAACTTAGGAAATCATGGTTCCACTGGGCGCCGACAGTTGACACTTTTGTGCATCATCATATCACGTTATCACTAACACTAATAATATCAAATTTATTTAATCATTAATCATCATAAATAAGTTGATATTTTAATAAAACTATAAAAATAACAGTTTTTAACACTTTGCCTGCCAACTCATTCTATTCAATTTACAACACAAATGAACATTTAGGTATTTTGTCTGTTCCATAGAATGCCTGCTTCTTTATTAACACATTTTACTACATATGGGTACTATTCATAATGTCCTATTAATCACAGTCTATAACTTACTAATACATGTATGATGTATTAACAATATAAAGGCAATTAAAACTACTATTAATTACCGACATGTATTATGAAATCAAACATAAATTGATCGATCCAATTAAAAATTATCTAATCGACTAATCGACAAATCGACAGCTTCTGCCCCTAGGCAAGTATTGGCGTTACTTAGAATTAGTACCTAATTTATTCAGACATTCAATAATAATTACAGGTATTTGTAAAACAGTTGTCTTGGCGTGTCGACATAATTACTGGATATTAATAAATTATGAACGAAACTTAAAATTGACAACAAGTGATTTCAAAGAGCATAAATATATTTTACTTCTGGTATCATTAGACCATTATTTCATAGTTTAGAAACAATACAAAATTATTTTCAATAGAATAAAGCAAAGCGTGGTCGTTAACTTTTTCCATCGGAATGATTTTATTTATTTTATTTAAGGAGAAAACACAGATACAGACAATAATTAACAAAACAATATTATGAACAATAACTTGAGAATTCGCCTGCACCCCAACTATTTCTCACTGATTGACTTGATAAATAAAGATTTTCAAATAAATTTTTTATACATGTTTAAAAAGTTGTCTAGTGAATCCCGAAAGCTATTCTTCGACAACATTGAAAGCTCATTGCAAAACAATATCAAAAGCTTTTGGTCATACGTCTTTGTTTTTTTTTTCATTTTTTATTTTTTACACATATTTAAAAAAAAAACCTAAGGACATATATTTTTTTTTTAATTTTATCTATTGTTGAAAATGGTATGAACTAATGATATAATGAAGGAGAACATTTTGTCTGATCTCTCAACACTTTGTTATTAATTCATATATTTTTATCACTTATTATTTTCTCTGTTTATTATTTTATTTTTAAATTTTAAATATTATTATTTTGCTTTTACTTAACTGTTTTGCATGACCGATATTTGCATGTGTTATTTTTATTAAATTGTGAAATTATTAACCCCGATACAGGCGAACCCTAGTGGGGTTAATAATTACATGCTAAAAATATATGTATATAAATTGTGAAGAAGCAATAAATAAATAAAAATAAATAAATACATATCCTCATTGAAATCAAATCATTATTTATTTATTATTTCTGTACGTGGTTGGTATTATTGTTTACAATTCAATTTTTAACCTCGCTAGGATAAACATGTGTTGAGGTGAATAATTTTATAAAGTTTAAAAAATAAAACAAAATAATATAAGTATTGAAAGAAATACATTGTTTCATTATTTTTTCTTACATAATGAATAACTACGAAACTAATACATTATAATGTAAACATGTAGGGTGAACATATGTTGAAATCTGATTTTATAGCAAATCTAATTATTTTCGAGAACATATTGATTAGTTATTCGATCTCGAATACTTTCTCATTCCCTCATCGCTTCGTCTCTTTCTAATTAGAGGCAAGGGATGTTATTGGTTAATTTTCACCTTGCCGCTCAGATGCGATTGCTGGAAAATATGTCACAGCTGGGATGACCGATATAACGTCATTTTTGATTTGGGAGGCGGGAATGGGTACCGCCGCCCCGGGAACCTTTATTGGATAACCAACACCTCTGCCATAGGTCACCCCAAGTGGTTCGCTACGTTTGGTGATTTAGTAGGGGTGCCCGGGTTCATGGGGTGAGGTTTGTCTAGGTCTTGGAGGCGGATGACCAGGACATACTGAACCCCAGATTCCTACCCACCCCTTAAACCCTTTTCCTTCCCAGAACTCTCCTCTCCTTCCTTTCCTTAAAAAAACCCTCCACACAGCATCCTCAAAGATGACATAGGCCCCGAGGGAAATTATTTTCCTCAGGGCCTCCTGTGTGGAGCTCATGTAAAAAAAAAAAAAATGTTTTAACTCTGGAAAGTTATGTTGCCTCCCGGTTCTAACCGCGCATCTTCAGGTAAACCTCTGGCAGGATTGGAATACTTTAGGCTAACCTAGAGTGAATAGAATCAGTACCCTTTTAGTAAAGATAAAACAAGCGGTTCAGGGGAACAATTAGGTTTCATTTGGGAGGGAACACATAAAGTTATTGCTAATGTTTATTGTATTTACGCAGTGTATGTACGCAGTATGTATGTACGCAGTGGCGGCTCGTGACGTTTGGGTGTGCTAGGGTGCTAATATTTAAAAAATGGCATCATGGTTGTTGCCGTATGCGACAAATATTTTTTTTTTTTCAAAAATCGGTGTTTTGTATAAAGATTTTTCAGGAAATCGGTGTGGCACACCACCAAACTGAAACTTTCTGAATTTTTTCATACAAAATACTGAATTAAAAAAAAAAAAAAATCGGCTACAGCAACATCAATAATGCCATTTTTTTAATATCAGCACTCTAGCACACCGAAAAGTCACGAGCCGCCACTGATTGTACGGTTTTGCTATTATTGTACAGCGGCATTGGTCCCCTCGACACCGGTGCATAGTTGGGAAATACGTCAAACACGCGTTAAACATATGTAGGTACACGTTTGACATTTGTCACATGAGAACGGGTCGTTTCTACGACTCGTTCTTGAGTTCAATAGCTCGGCTGTGGAAAGATTTACCGGCCTCTGTGTTTCCTCCCTCCTACAATACGGGTCTCTTCAAGACCAATGTTCACTCCTTCCTTTCCTCAAAAATACCCTCCACACAGCATCTTCAAAGGTGACATGGGCCCCGAGGGAAATTATTTTCCTCAGGACCTCCTGTGTGGAGTTAATATAAAAAAAAGAAATATTCCCAAGATAAAAATGAACCAACCGACCTCGGCATCAAAAGCTGGTAGGAACGTCCTAAAAAAATAAGTTATTGTTTTTCTAATGTATTTATTATACCATAACTATCCTGGAAAGATTATCTTTAATTATCTTTGACCAACATCCGCAGGCAGCAGTAAATTATTCTGAAACATTACTCTTTGTTCACTAATTTATACTTTCCTACTAATTAATAACTAATTAACAATTTTCGGGTTCATAACCTTCGTGTTGCATCCTGACTTTAATGAAAAAACAAAAATAATTAAATTTAAATAATAAGTTTGTATTCATGTCTTTACCCCCCTCCATTTATTACCTAATTTATTAATTATACGTTTAGTTGATATTGAAATTTATTAGAATCGGCATTGGCCTGGTTAAAATATGTTTTAATTACTGTGACGGTTCAAGGAAGTTGGTAATTATTTATTTATTTTTACTTCGACGGACATCCTGTAGGTACAAAACTATCCCGGTTAACCCACTCAGATTGTACACAGAAGAACAAAGAGACATTCAAGATAGATTAGGTACTTCATTAAATATCAATAATTCTAAATTATTAACGATTTATTGCTTATTGCAAATTTAAGATTCTTGGTAGGGATGTTAGGAGATAATACGCCCTGTTAAGGCGATCCAATAATCCAGGAAAAATTCGAAATCGGAATTCACGCCCTTTATGGGAGGAGCTTAAAAATACTTGAGAAAAAGCTTTTGGAAAGGTTGGAAAAGGTATTTGATAAAAAAATTTACATGTTGATTTCGTAAGGCCCTGTAAAAAATATTAATTTCTCTTTTATGAATTGTTTATTGTAATAAAACTGAAATTTAAAGTTTATTTCACGAAACTAAGCGAAGCGGAGTCACGCGTCTGTTTCCCGCTCCTGCCGGGGCGTGACTGATACGAAATAGGTGTGCCCAGTGCATGGTTCTTGTGCCCATGCCATAAGGATCACTTCAAGAATCCGGGGATCGTATTGATTGATGTGAAAAATAACAACGAGAAAATGCATATTTTATTTTATTTTGTGAAGTTCGGGCGTAAATATATTTTTTTTTGCGATTATTATAAAATAAACTGAATTTGCCACATTATACAATAAAACCATATCCGAAAAGGGGTTTATAAATAGGAGAGTTTGGACTTGAAAATGTTTTTTATAGAACTTATACTTTATTTTTTTATAGGCTTATTAAAAGACTTATAAAAAAAATTACCGATGTTTTTAAGGGCCAAGGTATGTTCTACACGCAGTATTTAATTGAAGCATCTATAATACTTCCAAGTGATCAAATTTTCTAAACAAAAATACATGATTTTGTATGATTTTGCATTATTTACTATGGCTTCATCTTAAAGAGGGGAGTGCTAATTATAGGTACTAAACCGCTCAGCAGAGGCAAAAACGGTTCAGAAAAATCACCGGGCAGGAGGCTCAGGGCCAGTTATTTTACAGAATTTGAACAATTCATCAAATTTCAATGTTAATTTTCATGTTCTGTGAACTTCTATTAAAGTTCTGTTATTATTTCAGTTTTTTGAAACAACTCGCCAATAATTTAATAACAGAACTGGATGGAGAGTTCAAAAGTTCTCCCTCAACCATTCTCACTCGATCCGGCCCGCAATGCAGTAGGTTGGCAAACGCATCTGCCGTGAAGACCTAGACAAACCCCATGATCATGGGCACCCTGCTAAGTCACCAATATAGCTAACCACATGAGATGACCTAAGGCAGGGGTGTTGGTTGTCCAATAAATGGTTCACGGGGCGGCGGTAGCCATATCCGCCTCCCAAATTGATACAGAGTGAAAAGTGTTAACAAAGAAAATAACCGAAGCCACCGCCACCAAGGTAGCACAATGTAAGAACGATCAAAAAACCTAACTGAACGATCCCGACACGATTTGGAAAAGGAGAAAAAATTATGATCATGACCTTCAAATTCCTCGTACGCAATAACCACGTAACTCAAATCAATCTCTATAATGAGACACGTCATGATATGCTCATGAAGCCTTTAACAAAATGCATTTTTCCAAATGCACACAACATAATGGAGCTATTACAAACACCGGACACCGCGCATGAAAAATTAACTAATTGCATGACAAGGACGACACCATATTAATAACAGAGATGATATCAAACTCAATAAAAATACAAACGACGACACATTAAATGTTGACCGACATGGAGTGACTCCATACACGGTATGAATAGAATCGGGGATACAATAAACGGCTAAGCAATTAAAAACTAAACGAGTTAATTAAGACTTAATGGAATTAATGAGTTTATTTGCATTTTCATTGAGGTTTTAGATTTAAGATAATGATTTTTAAAATTTGCGCGAATGGCGATTGGGCATAAAAAACGAGTAAGTTATAGAAAATATTTCACTCAGTCCAAGTTCGAGGTCAAAAAACCGGTTTATCCGAGACACAATCCGTATTGATGGTTATTAGTGGATCAGGTCAGCTAACTTTAAAAAATTCCGTGTCGAACGAAATCTAAGGTATTTTATAACCTCGATCCGATTGCAATATTTTTTTAAGACGTTAATTTGTGTATTGCTCCATGTTTTCTAAATCCGTGTATAGGTAATTAACAAACGCATTGCTGTATTTTTTATAACTGCGAATTAATACATATAATTAATTTAATTGAAAAAATAAAATTACCAGACAGAAAAATTATACGTATCTGCATTTTTTCTCCAAATAACTTAAGAATCGCGGTTTAAGGGCCCGCAACCCGGATTTGTACCGATTTATTACATATTTCCCTTAAACACGGTAAGTTTTAAAGCTCTTAAAAAATTTATGTTATTCTTGAAGATAATATCTAGACTTTGCCCACGCCGAAATGCTAATTATACAAAATTCCCTCGAAAGATAAAAATCGCAAAGTATGGTCCAAAAATTATTATTAACACGTTTGTTTCAGTTATTTTACAAGTTACATGTATGAAAAAATTTACAGTATTTCTTTAAATGCTGTTTAAGATAATGCCCGCGAGATTTTTGCTCTATTTTAAACGAGTCGTATTTTATTAAACATTTTAGCAATTTTAGCATCGATTTTGTCACTGCAAATGTTAGCGCTCTCCTCTAACATTCGTAATTTCGTATCTCTCCATCTTCTTCTTTTCGGGCCCGGTTGCAGAGCCTTAAAGTCTGTAGTGTAGGGCAGTGATCTTCAACCTTTTTGAGCCGGCGTACCCCTTGTCTCTCACTACAAATTTGTTGTTTCCCGTACCCTCTATCTGTCTTTTTTACACGTGTAATGAAAGAAGGGTTTCATTTGTAATTTTTAATACTCTAATTATTACATGAATTTAACAATCAAGTCACACAAATACAATTAAGTAATGCAATTTTATACAGAGTATAACACGACTTCAGGCATTTTAACCAGTGATTCTACATGCGTGCCCCGTTATTGCGTACCCCGAATTTGGCTTCACGTACTCCCAAGGGTACGCGTACCACAGGTTGAGAACAACTGCTGTAGGGTATGACCTGTCACACACCCTGTATAAATACATCGGGCACTATCCATGGCTTCAACGTTTTAAGGACTTGAGTCTTCGATCAATACTACGTCAGTGACTTGAGTTCAAATTTCTACACAGGAGGTATTTTTTTTCTCAAATTCATAGCAAGGGTATGCTATCTGACTTCATACTAAACTTTAGAACACTGTAGCAAAATTGGTGCAAGTAGAGAAAAGCTTTTTTTGCTTTAAAAACTTTTCCTTGTTGCAATTTAAAAAAATTTCCTATATAAAATTTAAAACATGAAGGAGTTTCCACCGTACCAAGTTTTATAGTGCAAATTAAATTATCTTAATCGAGAGCGAGATTATTTCGACGTCAATTGAAAATGTGGTTGTAATAAAGCATTTACTATCATCGATACAGATTTCTCCAGCGAAAGTTTACTAGACGAATAGTCTATTACCTGCCCTGACGATAAATTTATAGAATCGCGGTCATGACGAAAAACTAAATACAAAAACCGCACATTAATTTGATAATAATAATAAAAATGAAATAAAAATAACACATAAAATTAACAAGTCAAAAGCGTAAATTGATTAGTATTTATGAAAAGGCACGCTTCGATCTTCTCAATGGCTAGACGAGCAATTAATATGCTTGTCATATTATTAAATATCTTAAAGGTCAGGCATCTGACGCAATGACTTCACAAGTACCAGGAAAACAGCTTCTTGATGAGATGTCCGACTTGTTTGCAAACAAGATGTGGGCCACTACCGCCAGGGAGATATATCTCGCTGCATTAGAAATTAGCGATGGCAATAATAGAGACATCCATTCCGAAATGATCGATCTTAATAATCGATTAAAAATCATTAGAAATATTTCGGTTCTAAAATCGATTAGAACGATTAGAAAATTGTTAGAACATGTGGATTTCAGAATTAATGTAAAACTTAACTAACCATCACGCCGTTTCCCCGCAGGGGTAGGCAGAGAGGACGGACCGCCAAACAACTCGGTCTTGGCACACACTCTTTGCCTCACTCACATTCATACATCGTCTCATACATTCTCTTCTATTGTTCTGACTTTTGACATGGCCGGACTCAAGTATTTGATTCACTTGATCGTGCCACGTCTTCCTCGGGCGTCCCCGACTTCTTCTACCATTCACATTCGAGTCGTATATTCTTCTTACACTACTTTCTTCGTTCATTCGCTCTACATGCCCAAACCATCTGAGGGTCCCTTTCTTAATCTTACTCATTATGCTTACATCAGCCTTACATTCTTTGCGGATATCCACATTTCTCACACGATCATACATTGTTTTACCACACATACGTCTCAGGGATCTCATTTCAACAGTATTCAGCTTACTTTCATCCTTCCTCTGCCAGTTCCATGCCTCACTGCCATACATCAGGGTAGGTACCAGGACTCCATTGTGGACTGCTAGCTTCGCTTCTTTTGACAGTTTTTTATTAGCGCCAACGGCATTCAGTCCACCATTAATGGAGTTACCGGCATGTAAAACTTAATTAATGTAAAATTCCGAGACACTTGTAAATAAAAGCATTTTTAAGGAAACAGTTAAGCCGTTGTTTTTAAATGTGCAATTCGAAAAGTCATTCGACTATTTCATATTTTCGGAATCGAATGTTTAGATTATGCCCATCGCTAGTAGAAATGCTAGAAATTGCATCTCGCGAGAGAAACTTTCCAATAACGCCAAGAAGCCGGAGAGATTGCTTTCTCGACCATTCTGTATTCTGTCGTTTTGTCTAGAATTGTATTGTAAAGAAAATTTTGTATAATACCAGACACATGCATATTATTACCGAAGTACGTAGGGCTTTACGCGGTAACGAGTTTCAAAGTGTTGTGGTTTTGCTAGAGAGTGAATTCTAAAAGCACAATATTATCATTTGGAAAATGGAAACAGCGTGGAACAAGGAAGGATAGAAAGATAACGCTGGCAGTGATGGGCCGTGATCCTGAATACTTGAAAGGACATTTTCGTGCGGGTCGGATATTTGATCGTAGCTACCCTCATTTGGCGACAGACGTCCGATAGTCCGGCTCCAGGTTTCGGAACAGCTTATCATAATCGCAATGATGGACAACATACCTTCTTAGAATAGAGGGAAGGATGGAACCAAGCGACGCGACGTTGCTAGCTTTCCAAAAGATTTAACATAGATACGTGTGGAAAAAGTTGTCTTTGTCTTAACATAATAACAACTTGAGACGTCTTAATCCTGGATGATTTTATTTTACATTGGACGTGCTTGAACTATTAAAAATATCCATACGGTGTGGCAGATCCAAAATCAAGTTGATTCATTTAATAGGATAAACATTGAAAACGTTGATTACTTTCACATTATTACAAACATGTGACAATTCAAGTGTAGCGTGAGAATGACGGTTGACTCAGCAAACTTAAATGATGGATATTCATTTGAACATGGAAAACAATATGAAGATCAAAAAATTATCACAACACGCATAATATAATCACATAACCTACTTGGTGTTGATAAACTGTGAGAACTAAATGCAGATCAGTGATTCAATACTCTGGGAATTGTAAAGGTTACGACAGTGCTCTTTGACTTGGGGTTGGTACTGTCAACGGCTGGTCCTGATGCCTTTTGAATACGTCTGGAATACTTATTGTTAATTTATTATCTCTGCCGGATGAATGGTTAGTCTGGAGATCTGTGATTCCAAACAGCTTAATATTTGTTAAGTCCTTTCATCTCATTCTATTCTTACAATCGAGAAAGCGATGGAACGTTGACTGCTGAACGTTGAACGTTGTCGTGTTCGAATCAGAAATGTACTATCCCACAGAAATACTGATAAACTAGCTAAAAGATACGTTAGATATAAGTTAGAGCACGAAAAATGTAATCTTGGAAACAAGTGGCGATCAGGGGTTCTGAATTCCGGCGAGGCCCATAGACACCAACTTAGCAAACATACAAACTCTTATCACGAAGATTTTAAAAATATGTCAAGGCATGAATACGAATACAGTGCACGCCACTTAAAGTAAAACGACGACTTCTGTTAAAATAATATTTGGACGCCACGAAAATATTACGAAACCAAGAAAAGAGGTGAAAATTTCCACGCTTGCAGAACTCTCTTGGTGTATTTTCGGACTCAAGGAAGGACAAGAAATATGTGAACCCTAAACCAATAACCGTAAAAAATCAAGACTTGTATGGAAGATTAATGCGAAACTGAGAGCGCAAGCGCAGATTACTAAAATTCTGGCCACATTAAATATGTGCCTGCCATTCGCGATATTTTCCCTTTGCAAATAGTGTGCGAGTGGCGTTAAGAGTCAACAGAGAGATGGCAATAATATAAATGTAAATCAAACATCATGCAAACTTTGCCGTGAAAATTATGACTCTATTAGTAATATTGTTAATTTTTTAAGAAGAATGTTATTAGAGATAGGTTTGTCAAAAATTGATAGGATTCATGCCCGAGTGCCTTGTTGAAAAACGGCGTGTGTTGGAACCCGCGACACTACCGGGAAATTGAGTATTATGTGATGGTTTGTATTATGTCATGCGAAAAGGTTCAGTTCTCAATGATGAGGAAGTAATTATATGGAAATTGTTATAATAATATAAAAGATATAACACTAAAAGGTCAAATAAATATTGCGTTTACCTTCCATTTGCCGGCAGATTTTCGACATGGGAAATTCCTCTCGTTTGCAACTCGATTGGCTTTCTTACAGTTTTGCCCATTTCGCGAATCCTGTCAACAACAATTATACTACAATACTTCAACGCTTATATAATCGGAATATTACAAAGAAAATATTAACAATAATCGCTGAAACCCGCTCAGAAAATCACACGTTCTTTTCGCATAAGGTTATCTACTTGACTAAGAGGCAAGTACCTCATTACGGCCATTGCGTATAATTGGCCCAGTATCTTGGTGCATAAATCACACGATGTGACTGAGCTTATCTATAGCGAGGATGCTGCAATATTTGTTCTCCTATCAGATGGTTATCAAGACGCCGATCTTTCAAAGACTCATATGACCGCAATTTAGTTTCGGTTTTGCTAGAAATCGTGCCGATATTTTCAGTTCTGGGACAGTCAAAATATCAAGAAAATTCTCCATGTTTTCGTTCGCCTTCTTTTTTCAATATTTAAATGTTTTAAATAAAGGCTTCGTAATTATCCCGGTGCTAGGTAGTCAAATGTGTACAAATTATAATCGATAGCAACGAAAGTATACAGTGACGTATAAACTTGAAACCCAGATGGCCATTTCTATAATGTCTATAATGTCAGTGAACCAATTTTCCACCTGTAGCAATGCTAACTGGGAAGTATTCGTGATGTATACTATAGAATTCAAAGCACTGTTTACTTTGGGAACAATCCCGAAAATGTTGTTGAAATGGGTTGCGGCGGGTTGGTCGTTTATATCATATTTCTAACAAATGTTGAAATGACAGGAGTATGTAAAATTTATTAAACACAGTGTATAGTATGTGTTCGACGACCTCCGTGATAGTAATATAGTGTATTTGGACCTAGATCAAAGTGAAAAATGCTGTGAGCATCGCCCTAGTGAAAGAACAACGTTCACAATCGGAATGTTTGAAATGGTTTTAGCTGTGTACTTTCCAACGTTCCTCTTATCTTTTTACCTAATTCTTCCGCACGACGCTTCTAAATTAGGACGATGTAGTTCTACTCCATAGACTCCTAAGGAGCTGGAACTTGTGTGCGGCATCACATTTGAAATTTTTCAAAGAATGCCTTTTCCCCACTTTCCACACCTAGTAAACTTCGCAATGTCCTTAAAAAATTATACAAATTTCGCTGAAAAAAATTGCGGATGACATCGAGGCCTCAAAGTGGGACCCTTTTAAAATTCGACCAGTAGGTCAGCAATCATCACGCCTCTGTTCGTGCAACAGCCGCGTGGTTTTGCATCGCAAATCATTATTGATTTTGTTTCACCGCCCATCAATTTTAAAAGCCGTTTCGTGATACAATGCAATGCCGGATCAACGGAATTATCCATAAAGTAATACAAATTGGTACACAATATGCTACGGACATGTATTAGAGAGAATTAAAGAAAATATTACACTTTAGTTTGTAGTGCAGGGTAATTAATACACGCCACAAAAAAATTTTTGAGCCAAACATATATTTATTTGATTTTCATGTATGTAGGTAAGTAATATGCATTATATCTTGGATACTCGTCGTTTTCAGTCAAGTTTTAATGCAAGTTTTTTAATCATTTCAATATCAACCTTTGCAAAACGTTTTATTGAAACGTTTCAAATTATCGTTCAAAATAACCTTAGAATAATTAATTCATCATTTTTTCATTATAAGTTTGACTGCCGACCTTTTTCAGAAAAGTAATTAGATGACTGGTAACTAGCAAGTTAACTTAAGTTAGTCATCCGGTTCATAATCCTGGAGATGAAAAACATTAATATTAAACTCTGCCGGAAATTAGGCCGGAGGTTTAGGCAGTCATTATGGCCTAACTATAATCATAAAGACAGTAATTTGCCGTATTCCAGTCTAGCTACCTTCCATCCAATTTTTAATGTAAATTATTACCACTTAAAGACGGTCATTTCAAATTTCCGCCACCGGGGACTATCTAGTATATAGCTCTCAACAGACTAAGGTCATAAATTTGGTCATAAAAATTTGTATAAACTTTATAGGGATCGTGATTTTTTATTGAACGCTACTCAATATTATTCAATTAGCGTAACGTATTCAATTCAGAACTTTTCAAAAAGCTTTTATAAACGATTCAAAGATATTTATAATATATACGACAGGATTAATTACGGATAAGCCAAAATAGATTCTCATGCTAAAATTGCTTAGATATTGTATACGTTTTAGTATGCCTTAAAACTTAAAACTAATAAGTAGGTAAAGGGGAGAGGAAGGCGAATATAGGACAAAGATAGGAGATGCTCCCGAAATATTCTATACTCATGCATTAATTTATGATCGTATACGTTACTTCAAATCAATATCTGAAGGATATTGCCAAGAATGTCTTACATTATGAATTTTTTTGCTATTCTGCGCACACTCAAGGGATTTTTTTTGTAGGCTCTGCATGCGGGCAAATGAAAAAATCGGTTTGTCGGGTTGGTCTTGACGGTATGTGAATTTTTATAAAATTGGTGTGCTCAAGCGAGTCCGATTCGGAATTTTAATTAATAAAAAGCAACAGTATTGTCATTGGTCGTCATACCAATAACTGAACAACTTTTACCTAATTTTATGTTAACAATAACGGCAATAAAGTTCAATGCCGACCAGAAACCATGCATATTTCACATGCAATCAATTAAAGAAATACAATCACTCGATTTTAAAATCTCGGCAAGGGATTGATGAACAAATTGAAAGCACCAAACAGGGTATCTAAATGATCAGAATGAAGTAGTAAAAAGGAAAGAGGAATAACACAAGATCGAACCACATGACCTAGAATCGAGCCCTAGGTCCGGTGCGCATTCCAGTTCAGCCACGTCTGACCACAACACCACAAGAAAAGGTAGAAACGAGCGTGCAAAAGCTCCCAAGGGCAGTACCAAGAGAACGAAGAAATTACACTTCGAAAAAACTAACGCTTAAATAAAACGAAAAACCAGAACGACAATTTCAATCAACTATGTTGAAGAGATGAACGAGCAGTACATCGAACGCTGACCTTAGATTTGCAATCAGATTTGAAACGAGGTCATAAGATAATTTTGCAATGACTGTACTGGGAATGGAATAACCTCAAATTGAGAAGACCATAAACAAATCATCCACCGCTGAGCTTGCGTGACTTTTCTGGACAGTGGACACACATGAAGATTGTGGTCGTTTCTCACTTGATGAATGTAGCAAGTTAATGTGTAGTTGTAATTACAATCACCGTACGGCGGCACTTTGTGGTCCGGTTACTGCGGGAAGTTGGGAGAGGAGAGGGCGAGGCCCACATGTTTCATTACTTATGGACCCCGATCCCAGAACACACTTTTGGAGGAAGGCAAGGAATGACGGATGTCGACGTCCGTGGTTAAGTGGTCGAGTTCACAGTTCGAATACCGGCATGCGCAAGTGAATTTCATTTGATTAATATGTGCTATTTTACAATTTATTAATTAAAACTAATATACAGTGTATTCGCGGAACGTTTCAGACTGGTGATACTCGTACTTTCAGTATCAAAGACCAACAATTAGAATTGAAACTTTGCTTGAAATAGCTTTAGTCGTGTTTGATGACCAGGCCTGAATAGCCAGGTACTTCGCCTCCTTCCTCTTCCCCATCTCCTTCACCTTCCTACTATCTTCAGCCTCACAACATTCCACAATTGAAGATAGCATAGTCTTACTGGCTCTAGACGGTTGGAACGTTGGAAGCAGTTAGCGACTCTTGTACGGTACAAAAAAAATGGTGTGAAAGAAAAAATATTTTACAAATCTCGAACTCAGGATAAAAAACCGTAGTTAAACGAGCTGATGAAATCGTTTTTATGTTAAAATTTAAGGATGTCAACAATTGTTTATGAGATGTGTTTCGCAATCAAGAAAAATTCATGAACATTAATTTTTTTAATTTTGCCCGAAAATCCTGGATAGTTTGAACGCGTTATGTTTGATCACCAAAATGGTGATCAAACAGTGTACACGTTAAAATCTGGCGTTTTAAATGCACGTAATTTTAAATTTATACTTAAGTATTTATTACTTTCTTCTCCGTGGTATATCTGATTCTTTCGTCGACCTTAATTACTTATAAGACGGTCATGGTACACCTTGAGATGCAATTAGTCGAACGTCAACTTTCGCTATTATATTATCTTTCACGACATGAAAGCCTACAGTACAGCAAGCACCGCATGGCAGATTATTCCACGCTTTACCAATTTGACTTTAGCATATCTCAAATAAATTGATTTATCGATCAAGGTGGGGATTGAATTTACAATGATGTGGGTCCTGTGTGTAGTAGCTTGTAGTTTATTGGTAGTCCCAAGTGGGAGCCCTGTGGGACGCCCCGCTTATTCATGATTCTTGGAAATTACCAAATTAGTGGTCCAATTGTTGCTTTCATATTATTAATTTAGTTAGTAATATTTATTATAATATGATATTTGATGGGGATATTTATTCTAATGGGTATCTGTAAAGTTTACGGCCGTTTTGGATTAGGCCGAAACGTACGCAATGCAATAAAAAATTAAACTCATTTTTTCAAAATGGCTTTTCTAACTAAATGAATGCACGCCATAGGTGCTATTTCTGTGACCGTCAAAGTAACAAATGACGTGGTCAAAATAAAAAATCAAGCAATTGTTCAAAGTTCGTAATTCAAACATTTTCAAGAAAACTTAAAAAAATTCTAAGAAAGCTTATTTTCAAGAAATTCTGCTTAATTTTCTTGAGTGCTCGTTATGAATTTGAACTTTATCTTGGCAATTTTATAATTCGGGAGGTAGTTTGAAATTTTGGTACGGAATTTTGGATAAACATTAACACTGGCCGTTCTAAAGAAATATCATTTAGTGACATATTTACAACTATCGATTTACTTTTATAAAGTAAATTGTACTTAACCCTGATATTATTATATGTTATGTATCAGATTACCTTCAAATTTGACTAGCTACGTACATTTTAAAAATATTATTTAGAAAAACAGTTTAATTCGTAACATTTTGTGATTACGATTTCTCAAGGATATACGTACATAATAATATACGGCAATCCATATTAAAATCATTTAGGTCACTATTATTGTCGTTTCAACATTAGCAGCATTCTTATGAATAGTAAACATTATTTATGATTTGCATTGTTAAGAATATAAGACCTGCCGCAATGATTATTGTAATGCTAATGGTAAACACGCTAAGCAATGAACAACATATTAACATATCAGATAAATAAATAATTTAAAAGCGTTCCTATATAATATTTCGCAGGAAAAGAGAAATACCTACAATAAGAGATATTTTAAAAAGGCACGGATATTCCCGTTCTCGTATTCCATAGTTAAATGCGTATTGGGTGGGTAAAAATGTGGATCATTCTCCTTTTGCCTTGAGGTTGTCTTAGTAATGCACACGTGACGCGAATGTGTAATTTAAAATCACTTATTATGCTTATTAATATTTCCGGTACAAAGGTTTCAAAGTAGAATGAAGAATGTTCCAATTGCTGACAGTTAACCTAGATGAAATAGATTAAAATATCTCGTTCAGGGTGAAATAAATAATATAACTCAGATTAAATAAAAATGTCAAGAAAAAATAGGTGCATAATAACCTCAAAGGAAAAATAACTAAATGGATAAGAAGTGATATTAGTTCTGGGAGAATGAAAAATGTTTTCCTTTTGTGAAAGGTTTTTGGATTATTTTGGAATTCGGAAAAGAGATTTTGTTTTTTTATTACTTTTATCGTTATGTAATGAGGTCCTTTCATAAACTGTTCCAGTAATAAACTGTAGATAAATAGTTGCCATCTGAATTGGCTCCTTTTGCCATATTGTAAGAAACAAATTGAAAAGATACCTAAGACACGTAGACATTAAACTCTATACATATTTATTTATTATTATTTATTTTTTCAGGTTCTCAATAAAACAGTTATACACCAAATTATTACGGAGAAGATTACAAAATTTAAGAGAAAAAAAAAGTCTAAGGGGGCAGTTTCACTATGACGAGACGTATGCCAGAAGATAGTTACTGAACTCTCTATAGGTAACATTGAAGATGTCAATGCTCAAAGCAGAATCGTTAAGCAGTTGAATTGCTCTATTTAATGGGGCATTCTGAAAGGAAGAAGTTCTCGCTTTCGGAGCATAAAAAAGTGCGTGGGATCTCCCACGAGTATACGCGTTAGGGACATAAAGGTTAATCTCCTTCAACATAGGTGGATTCTACCGGAGATCAGCTTAAAAAATGTTTCCCCAAAAATATTTTTCGGCGGGCTTCTAAGGTATTAAGATCGATCATTCCTGATAAGAACAGCGATTGATACAGGAATGAGTAGTATGTATATTCAGTCATACACATGTAATGCATAAACCTTTTTTATACTCTTTCTATTTCTAGGATATGGTTTTGTTCATAGGGTGCCCAAATAATGGAGCTGTATTCCAGGATGCTGCGGACATATGTATAAATATATAAATACAATATAATAGACGCAAGCGCTTATTTCCTTTTAGCAGAGAGTGTAATTGCCAAAGAGAATCATTTCTGCACTTTCAGTTAGATACTTTATTTTAACAGCATAAACAAAACCGGAGACAAAAGAACACAATGAACTGGCAAATAAAAAAATTAGGTGTTACAAAATCTCACAAATAAAAATCGATAAAATCGTTAAAAGTAATATTCTTAAATTAGCATCTTATACATCATGCCGACATCCAATTTAACCATTACCAAAATAATAATGCTTCAACGGAAAAATCGTGGCACGATCCAAATATTTGAAAACCAAACGAGCCAAAGCGTTCCCAAGATAACTGTTATTACGATCATTTCGGTTTTAAGATTAATTCAGAAAATAGATCACGATTGCCCACATATTTAAGATAGAAAATTGAACAAGAATGGTTGGTTAATTTCAATAAATCAAAAATGATTACATTAAGTAATTCATCAAAATTTTGAATTGATCTATTTTAAACTAGTTCTGATTCGTGATATTTATAAAGACAATCGGCATAGAATTATCATTGATTAAAAAAACACGTTCTACATCTGGGGAATAATGCTATAAATGCATGCTATGTGAAATATCCAGGAAAAGAGATAATTATACTTTTTTTAAAGAACCGGATCACGAATAACCTGGAGTTACTTGTGAATGACGAAGGACTTGGACAGCCAAAGAATTGATTCCAAGATGCCTGTATTGGTAAACCGACACATCCGTCAACTCAGCCATCACCCGTCAGTTTTACTCGCGTTTTGGTGTAAATATTCCAAAATTTTTAGGCAAAAAAAGAGGTAGCATAAGGCCATAAGAGAGTGATCTTGTATTTGTCTTTGTGGTCAAATAGATTTCACCCTCCCACGGACAACTTCAGAATACAGGCTTCTTGTTTATACACTAGATCAAAATATTAGTAGAATCGACTGTTTCTAAATTGTTTTTTAAAGCAAATATTTTCCCAAGAATTTAAGTGGACCGCATTCAAGAAAGACGTGTTGTTCATGGGTGATGACCAGCTCCGTAGAGAAGGCGCTATAATAATAGTACCTACGATGATTTTGGCAAAGGAAGCCAATTAAGCAGTAACGTCAAAAGAATATAATTGAGAGGCGATGATTGAAATTGGTTGTTGGAATTGGGTTAAGCCACTTATGCCTAATTTATATACAGTCCACCACACAGTCTGTCACTTGAGGAATTATTGGATCTTGGTTCCAGGTGCTGAATCATTAATTACCTCCTCTTGCTTGAACCGATAAGTAAATATATATAGCAGAACTCAGAAACACTTTTTTGCAGCAACACATTTTTAACCCTTCAAAAATCGGGCATATTTTGTCAGAAGGCACAAATATTTCCCCTTTGCAAGATAATCCAAATTTATGAAATATTTGTTAACGTATCCGAAAACTAAAAACCGTTCTTGGAAGGTGATGGCTTTTGTGATGTTTTTGGAAGGTGATGTTTTAGAAAAAAATAACCTTGCAATTTTTTTAAAATATTTTTTTTTATGCAAACTTTAAAAAGTTTTTAAAATGGCTCACCCTACGTTTTTTGTAACTAAAATTACTGATAACGAAAAAAACAGATACTATTTATTTTATTAGACCACTCTATAAACGTTATGGTTCCACACATTTTTGTCGTTTCATGTAAAAATAATTCTAAAAAAATTCACAAAATTGCATAATTTTTTTTCTAATTGCGGTTGGAAAATTTGGTTTCGTAAAGATGTACATACATTTGAATTAATTTGTGGGTAATTTTTAGATTTGAAAACATACATAGCGTGTTGCTTTCTCTTTCCAATACCATTTAAATCTTATTTCTCACTATGATAGCAAGGGAGACACAACGATTTCTATGAGACCTCCTTTGTGAGCTGGGAGAAATATGATCTCGTGTGATTAAACGGGTTAAGACTATGGATACATGGTGTCCATAAATTAGTGGTATAAGCGGGAAACAGCTGAATTTATTTACATCACATTTGAAATTGATTTGTGGCACGATATTCGTGTTCGAGTAAATAGATTCCAAAGTTTTTCAGATCAAATTAGAAAAAAAAATCGATCGCAAGGCATTAACAGGTAATATCACCTATTTGATGTTTAATACATCAGACCTAGCTCGAAAAGTTTTTAACCATTCGATTGCCGAAAAAATTCAAAAATGACCGCTAGTTTCAGCACACCATGTATAATATTAATAAATCATTGAAGAAAAAGATAATGCTAATAATCGAAAATACACGAAAATATGAAAGAGAAAAAGACACAGAAAAATAACTAAGATAACGGTCGCAACTGGTACTCGAACCCAGAACCTCTCCTCTTACCGGGACAAACGCCTAATGTTGGGAATAACCTTCAAATGTTATAAAAGAGAGTTGTTCTAATAAAAAATGAATATTAATAAATCCCAACAACGTAAATATTGTACTTTTTTTGTAAACAAATGTACAAAAAAAAGTACAATATTTAACGTTTGGCTTTCCAATTAAATCAGCAATACATATAAGTAAGTTTTAGTTAATACATGGGCTATACTAACACGTTATGTGTGATAATGGAAGTGGGCTATTGTTATTTTGCCACAGAAATTCGTTTAATGTGATTGTGTGGTAGTTATTATAATTGTTCATAGTTTGGGCGCAAATGCAAACAATTTGTTGTATGAATAGGTATATCTAAATCAATTCACTTCCAATTGATCGTTATTGATAGAACATACAAAAGCAGCCACCTAACTAACTAACCATCACGCCGTTTCCCCGCAGTCTGAGAGGACAGACCACTAAACAACTTCGTCTTAGCACACACTCCTTGCGTCATTCATATTCATACATCGTCTCATACATACTCTTCTTTTATTCTGGCTTTTGACATTTCCCGACTCAAGTTTCTGGTTCACTTGATCATCCCATATCTTCCTCAGGCGTCCTCGACGTCTTCTACCATTCACATTTGTGTCATATTTTCTTCTTAGACACCTTTTTTCGTTCCTTCATTTTCGCACTATTTATATCTAGGGCTAATAATAATAGGGTATTTTAACTATTTTCTTTTATTTTAGAAAAAAATAGGATAATGTAAATTTTAATTTTATTTTTATGTTGACTAATACATTTTCTTTAACGATTTAAATTGTGCCGTTTTCGATTTGCCGCCAAAACGACATGTTTGTTTTATTCGTGAATTCGGCGGCATTGACGTCACGCCAGGCAACGTTGGTGACAGCCGCCTTACCGATAATTAGGAATTAATATTACACATTTTTAGTACAATGATCAGAATCAGAAAATAAAAGAAAAAGAAAATCTTCCACACATTTTTAACGGTATTCATAGTCTGTGAAAATACCCCATTATAATTTTAAACAATAAACGATGTTCGCCAACCCGCGTCGGTCGCGGTCGCGAGCGATGTGCCCGCCGATGGTTCCTATTGAAAAACAATGAATAACGGACCATTCCATACAAATTCCTATAGCTGACCACACAAAATCCCATTCGTGTCATACACACACATCAGTTCCGATAATTATTGTATTTAATAATAGATTTTTATGGCAAACAATTAAGACTTACAAGTAATGTGGGTTGACAGGTTACACATGTTTGATTGAAAAATGATTTATAGGACGACGTTTTAGCGAAATTATTTCTATGGGGAAAATTAGTTAATGATAATTTTGTTCATTCTGATCAATAAATATTATTTATAAAAATGACAGGTCACGGATATTACCTTTCTATTAAACGACTTCAAAGAGGAGGAGGTTCTCAATTCGACAGTATTATTTTAATTTTTTTTAATGTTTGTTACCTCAGAACTTTCGACTGGGTGAACCGATATTGACGATTCTTTTTTTATTTGAAAGCTGGTGCTTCCCGTGTGGTCTAATTAGGTCCAGTTCTGACAATGGCATCCATGAGAAAACCATATAAGTCATAAATTTGCATCAAGTATGTGCGCGACAAATGGACGAATAACTCAATATCACGCCAACCGATTTCGATGATTCTATTTTTATTGGAAATGATGTACTTCAAAGGTAGTTTGATGAAAGTTTGGTTAGGTTCTGATTATGGGATCGAACTCTTCAATTCTTAGGAACAAATTAACGATACTCGGCCGAATCTTTTGTGGGCTATCCGGACCTTTGAGTGACCTACCGTAACGTCGTTATGGTCAAGTAATGTCTGTCTAATATGAGCACCACATTTAGTAGGTCTACCCATATTCAGATAAATTAGTTAGTGTACTTGAGATTCACTAAAAATAAAAATAAAATAAACTAAAATTTTACTCAAAACTTTTTTAGACTCCAAAAATAACAATCGTACCTACATATTGATGAGTAGAAAAAGTAAGTATACGTTGTAGAAGAATACGAAATATTTTTTTTACTTTTAGTGCATTTTTAAAGTGGGGTCTTTGTTTTTTCGGTGTGTTAATTTGATTCTTGTTTCGTTTAGATTTAATAGCATTATTTTCTTAATCTATGTTTAAATATGTATTGATAATTTAATTGTGTGGTACTGTGGTTCCTAATAAGCCAGTATGTTTTTTAAAGTAATTAAGTTAATAAGTAGCTGGATAAATGAATTATTAATTATTTAAATAAATGAAGACAATGTAAGCGAAACTCAATCGAAAATCTGGAAACAGAAAAATCAGAAAAACATATTGACACCTCTGGGACTCGAACCCAGGACCTCTTGCTTTCCGGGCAAACGCGCTAACCACTGCGCCACGGTGTCAACATGAAATAATATAAATATTAATTGATGAATAGATAAATTTGCTTGTTTTTTACCAGTTTCACAGCTGTTATAACAAATTCTAATTATTAAGCATAAACATTCTAATTATACCTACCCTTCAGAATGTGGGTAAACGCGTACTGAAGAAAGAATATTCTTTAGGAACTTCTCTGTGTAGGCAATAACGATTAACAAAAGTAAGTGTGCAAAGTCGAATGAAAATTCAATAGACATCGTGTCGTTCAGAAGATCACTGATTTTTCTGCATAATTACTAGGTGAATTGCGGAAAAGATGTTGTTTGCAGGTCACGAACAATACCCGCGGTTCACTGGTGGCATAATACCTCTGTGCTCCGTGGCAGACTCGGCGGAACGACTTTCTATATCTTTGACATCGGGTCCAATCTACGGAACGGAATAGCAATGGGACTAATGCAACAAAGGAAACAATATGTGCACAGAAAGCAGATAACTTAGCTTAGCCCCTAGAGTCTAGAGCCAGTGCCACCCGATGGGGGATGACCCGGATGACACTCAACCGCGAAAAACTAACGAAGGTAGAATATTGTCACAAAAATATTTTACACATGAACACTGACTGTTATTTATATTTTCGTAGCTCTACGGCTCGGTCGGTCGGAATTCCCCAAAAAATCTTTTGTTTTATTTTCGTTCCTAGCTCTAACTATTGCTCGGTTGGGGATTCCCCTGAAATATTCCTTGCTCGTCACATGTATCTTTCACATTTCATTCGTGCACTGTGATTGACGTGAACTCGTGAAGTGAATTGTTACCTATTGATTTTTTTTACATGAGCTCCACACAGGAATCACCAAACGTAGCAAACCACTTGGGGTGACCTATAGCAGAGATGTTGGTTATCCAATAAAGGTTCCCGGGGCGGCGGTACCCATTCCCGCCTCCCAAACTGATTGACGTGAATTAGTGAAAAAATTGTTATTCTGTTAGTGTTTTTAAAAATGTTGAAAGACATCTTTCATAAATCAAGGTAAGGGGGCATACATTAATTACGTTAGCTGAAAAGGGGGGGGGGGTCCAGCAAAATCTCACGTCTACTTGAAAAGAATTACGAAGTGACCCAAATTTATCTCACCAAGGGGGGGTGGGGGGTTCTTGATTAGAAGAAAAACTGCTTACGTAATTAATGTATGCCCCCTAAGTGGATTGGGTGGTTCATTTTTTGTAATAAACGATAACTGATAAACGCAAAACCTGAATAAAATAATATAGCAGAATTGATCGATAACTGACTGAAAAAAAAATGATTAACCATATGTATGTTTTTTCTGTATTTTATTGTTGGGTACACAAAAAAAAACAATTATGGAATAAAAACAAATTATAAGTAATTGGAGGATTTCGAAAACCGTTTTTACACATTTGACTGGGGTAGTTTCGTTGTTAATTCGTCGACCAAATGTAATAGCGCCCCAGATTTCGTTCAGTTGTCGATTCTTTTGATCAAACCTAAATTATCTTCTTCAATATTAGGTAGGACGTTATCATTTACATTTCTATTTCTTGGGGTGGCACCACGTTATATAGACCGGGTACCACCCACGCTACGCCACTGCCTAGAGCCTCCATATTTTACACTTATTGCAGATTGCGATTCCAGATAAATTCGCTGTTTTTGAACGTATTTGAAAATAAAATACGGCTGTTGAAAGCAGATCGACGGTCCCGATGAACAATGTCGGATCTGCTAAAAATTGAAAATGGTTTTGTTGGCTTATTTGATGATTTAAGAGTCTATATTTTTTGAATTTTTTAATGAAATGAAAAATATAAAAACATAACTAACGAATATTTCTTAACGAAAATTAGATACGTACATTTTGAAACAAAATTGTAAACATCTCTACTGCAAAACTACAAAATCGCACATCCACAATTTTTTTTAAATTTTGAACGCAAACTTAGTTGATCAACCGTTACTTGAAAGCATGTTGACATGTCGTGTGAACCTTCTTTTAACAGAGTTGAGTAAGTTTTTTCATACAATTTTTGAGGTTCAGTCAAAATTAATCAACTAAAATTGAATCGTTTGAACCCGCTGTTACCGTTGGTTTTTATCGTATAAACTGCAATTACCCCTTTAAATGCAACCTACGTAAACGCATTTAATTACACATTCTACGTATTATAAAAGTTATTGTCACTTTCGCTTTACACAAAAAAAATTATACCTTGACAAATATTTGAGGCGCTCAGCGCAAGAGTGGCCCAACCCACATGAGCGAAAACATCGTATTTTTATATATTTCTGTCATATCTATAAAGCCACAGGGGCCCACAATTTTAATTATCACTGATTTCACAGGATCTTTGAAAGAGTGGAAATTAAAAGCGGCTTCTTAGATATGTTAAAAATACATTAAAAAAACATGTTTTCGCTGATTTAGAATTTTTATGGGTTAGGCCACTCTTTCGCTGAGCGCCTCATTTAAAGTGGTGTATTTTTGGGGTATTATTTTGGGGTGTTATGGTACTATTTCGGACAACGTTACCATGTCCATCATCAGGGCAGATGTGTCATCCTGGTGATGGACGCTGTCCGAAACGTTGGCTAAAGAAGGAGGTAGCGCAACATGACATAAACCCCAAAAATAAAACACTATAATATTTTTACCCGAGAAAATCTAAAATCGTACTTCACAAATATTTTTCAATGCTAAATGTTGAATTATTAGGGAGTGTCTATGGTAAACTTATAAATGCTAATGTGTTAAAAAATAGAGAATTTAAAAAATGTAACAAGCACAAAAATATCAAGAGGTTTTGGCTGTTTTAGACAGATTATAAAGCTACTGTCGTTCTCAATGTAAAGTTAAAAACGCGTTAGGACGAAAAACATATTTAACATAAACTTGGCCAATATTGTTGATCTTGTAAAAAACTTATTCCAAAACTATTCCTAAACATATCTGTATTTTTGTAAACCTATGTATTTTTAATCGCTGTATTTTTGTATTTTTATGACTTGTGTGTTTTTTTATCTAATTTTATTTTTATTATTTCTTTTAGTGTTTAAAAATCATCTGTCGTGAATTAATTGTACTACCAAACATGTAAAAGCTTCTTGGGTGTTAAATCATTATCATTATCATCATTTCATTACATAGTATAAAATGAAGTCGCTCAAAATGTATGTGCGCGTTAATCTTTTAAACTACGCAACGGATTTTCATACGGTTTTCACCAATAGATAGAGTGATTGAAGAGGAATGTTTATATGTATAATACATGTAAATTATATCAGAGAAAAGCCGAGAAATTCAAAGAAAACCTATTTTTTTGCGATTTAAAACGGCTGGCGGGCCGTACTATAGTCACTTTTGAAATTCGTTCTACGGAAGAAATTGGAAAATATATGTCCTGGAGTAAGTAGATATTTGATTTTCCCTTTTCAAATATCCAGTGTTGCATTGCAAGCAGTGGCGAGTTAATTAGTTTATATGTATAATACATGATTATTATAGTAGAGAAAAGCCGATGAATTCAAACATTCAATTCAGGCAGCGGGCAGCGGGCAGCTGGCAAGCGGGTGGTGTCGATTTTATAAAGATTGGGTAATGGCGTTGTGTTTAGTTAGTCACAGCAACGTGCAGCCGGGTCTGCTAGTATATTAATATAATATAGATATCAACCACTATCGTGACGACACGTTTTGCTTTTTTTGATAAGCTACTTTTTAGGAGTTAGGACCCTCCAAAAATCATTAAAAATGCATGGTTTGAACGTTTGAACAGACGTTCAGCGTACAAACTAGACAACGTATTTTTTAAGCAAAACGTACAGACATAGAGTATTTTCTTCTAATGCAGTTAGTAAAAATCGGTTCAATTTCGTAGGAGAAAAATGGGCTAAAAAAACCGATTTTTTTCATTTTATTTAGGTATAATCAGCCTCAGGCGCAGTTGTCCCTTGCGCTCAGTGTTCGATGGGGTAAGAGCGACAATGACAGTAACAGTTTGTTAAAATACCTATAGTACCTACAAGAGAGATCCGTTTATCATACTGTTTATCAGTGCAAAATTTAATTGTTTGAAACCAGCAAACTTTCTTAGCGGCTTCTGTGGAGTGCTACCACTAATGATTACATGCCATCTTTGTATTTCACACTCATCAATCCAGATAATTGTTATCGGCGCTCTTTGCGTCTGCAATCTCCGTTAATCAAACCAACAGATGTACATATTTAAAGGGAAACTGTCAAGTCACATTACCACTTTCCCTGAATGTTAAATGCTCAGCCATCAATGGCTGAAGCAATGATAATTATTACGACTTCAACTAATGCTGAACTAGAAAGGCTAGTGAACCAATGGACTGAGTTGCGAATGGCAGATCTAGTAACAGCGTGTTGGCATACCACTCGCAGCTAATAATGAATAGTTAATATTTCGCAGTATGCCGCATGTTGTCCCGAGACACATTAATATCTAATAAGCGAAACGGCATCTGTTCTACACTCTACACGCCTGGCATTGTAGCATGTCAGTTGATTATGCTCACTGAACATCTGAATCTAAGAATCAATATTCAGTCATCAGTATCCAGTTCATTCTTGCAGTAGATGTTAATTTACCAAACAGCCATGATAGCCAAGACGCCAAAAGATTGTTGGTGTTTGGCCTATACATTACGGCTCTGGTATAAATCATTTTCAATCACTGTGGAGGAAAACCTTCAGCTCTGCTTCCTCTCGTACCTATTCCTATCTCTTAACCGTCTGAAGGGCAGTCTTGCGGCCGTTGTTTCCAACTTTTCGATCAATCAATCTGATTCTCCGATCAGAAGTGATTTGTGCAGTAAAGCTCTACTCACTTATTGGTCGGAGAGGTGTGTTGGGAAGAGCCTATTTGTGCATTTGAGGAGTGTTTAGCTAACATTTCGGCTCAACAGTTGATCAATAGGATTGGGAACAACGGCTTTTTTCCCACTTTGTTCTTCTTTGGCACCACTGACGATGGAATTTTCCAAGGCTTTTCCTTTATTAATTTATTTATACTACGTTCTTACAGATGTTGCCATTTACGTGAGAATAATTCAGTTACAACAACTCAGTTAATGTACTTAATAGGTAGATAAAATTACAAAAACCTACTAAGTTAAAGGATAAATAATAACTAAATAAATCTAATCAAATTTAATCAAAAGCAGGCCATTTTTCTGAATCCATATAAATTATCAAATGTCTACTTCAGCAAACTTTGGTATGAAATTGGCAACATTACAACTAAAAAGTACATGTTCAATGTAGATTACAAATAGATAACATCCGTACAAAAAAATTAACAAGTAGAAAGTAATGTAAGATCGGTTACACAGAAGTAGCATAATTATACAATATTTTTAGTTGTGCATAGTCTGCCTCACTAGGTGAACCTGTATTGAGGCCGAATTTTTTGTAAATTATTTCTCACAATTTTATCTATGGTTTTTTATTTTATTTTTTTTTATTTGATTCACCTGATTTATAGATGTTTGTTAAATTTTTTGACTAATGTGGGCCTCACTGGGTGCTTTACCCGTGCTGAATAATGTAGGTTATAAATGTATAATGTAGGTTTCTATACAGCAAAAACTTTATTTTAGATTACATTATTGTTTGTACATACACAAAACAAAAACTGCAAGTATGCCGCCTCTTTTTCTGATATTTTTTACGTTTTATTATATATGTATATATAATTTTTTTAATACGTTCAAGACTTATGGCATCCCCCACTGGGGTATATTGTGAGGCTGAAGGTACTGGGGAAAGGGAAGGATATGGGATAGAGGAAGGTGGGGAAGTGCCTTGCTAATCAGATCTGGTCACCAAATACGGCTTAAGCCATTTCAAACAATGCTTTAATTATGAATGGTGGTCTCACACCACTGCGATACTGAGAGTAGCTACTCTGGAGCTCTTCCACTGATTTTTTAGCCCATTGAAATAAGATCGTAAAAGGTAAATTATTAAAAGCAGCACTATTCCAAAAATTAATTTAAGTAGAGAAGAAAGCGATTTCATAGAAAATTAATAAAACCCAGAGGTCGTCGATTGCAATGTAAGTAGTGACCGACCGAAGATTCGGTTTCGGTTTCAGTTTCGGCAAGTTTCGGCAAAAAAATCTAGTTCCGACATAAGTTTCGGTTTCCACAGATAATCTGTCGAACCTTCGGCCGCACCGAACCTCTACGTTTGTGAATTATCGCGCGTCGTTCAGATGACTTCGGGTGAGTTCGTGGCTCGTGTGTCGCTGAGTTCACTGGCCACACTGGTTCACCAAAAAAGTTTCGGTTTCGGCCGAAACTGAGACACATATCGAAGATTCGGTTCTGTAAAGTCCTGTTTCGGTCAAACACAAATAAGTAATGTAAGCGGTGAATTTTTAAAGATCTGGAAAACGTACAGTTGTACAAAATATGTAGTCATAATAATTAAATAAACCTATGGTGTTTCCGCTTTATATAAATATCTTTTTGAATAAATAGAAGATATCGACGCACCTTTTTTAACAAATGTAAACCTCAAATAAATATTTATTTCCATCTGGATACTTTCAGTTGGTGAGATTAAATTAACTGTTTGTGGCGTTGGCAGATAACATACTCTTATATATATATCTTACAAACCGAGGAATCTAATCAATACATTTGTTTATGAAACAAAATCATATATTATTTTCAATTCCAAAAATACATTACCGAAGATCATGGTGAATACATTTTCAGCAAAGAAATCAAGAAGAGATCAGGAAACTTACCTGAAACAAGAAAAAACACAAATAAATAATGTTTGAAAAACTTTTCAAGACCTTTCTTAGATAAAATAATATATTATTCAACATATTTGTGAACTTATCAAAAGAATTAGGAAATGTACATATATATTTAAAGACTTAGAAATATTCTTAGATAAGAAAACTTACAAGGAGTGTACTATGCAATGGTTCAATCTATATTGCAATACGGTATTATAGGCTGGGGAGGAACATTTTATATTATTTTAAATCCTCTCAAAATAGTTAAAAGATTGATAATTGAGGTTATCCTGAAAAAACCATTTACATTTTCTATTGAAAAAAATCTTTTCTATATCCAATGTACCTGCAATTGACAAAATATGTATAATAAAAATAGTCAATACTAAACAAACTTTCATAGAAATACAGCTGAATAACTTACTTTTCAATACCAGTACACCAGTGGCGTACCCCAAGGTTCGCATCTCGGTCCTATACTTTTTAATTTATTTATTAACGACGTAACTAACATATTCACCCATGTTCTTATTTTAATGTTTGCAGATGATATGAAGTTGTACAAAATTATTGATAATATTGATGACAGTGTGTCCCTACAATCTAATCTAAATTGCTTTTCCGATTGGTGTTTTAAAAATAAATTGATTCTCAATGAAAAAAAATGCCAAGTTATGAGATTCCACAGGAAAAAAAAACCATTGTTGTTCACTTACTTTCTCAATAATCACACTTTATTATCTGTTGTTGAAATAAGAGACCTTGGTATTACTTTTGACACTAAATTAACTTTTATTAAACATATTAATAATATATCCGGTAAAGCTATGCAAATGTTGGGATTTATCTTACGAATTTCGAAGGATTTTAAAAATTTTAAAACTGTCAAACTACTATATACTTCTCTTGTTAGAAGCCAACTAGAATTTAATTCCACCATTTGGAATCCATATTACAGTACACATGAATATTCCCTTGAGCGTGTCCAACATAAATTCTTACGTCACATTAATTTTAAATTGGGAATATCAATTGAAAATATTAATTACTTCTCCCTGTTGCAACTACTGGGACTTGATACATTAAAAGAAAGAAGAATTTGTTCTGATTTATTTTATTTATTTAAAATTGTTAATAACTTGTTGAACTCTCCTGAACTTCTTTCGTTAATATGTTTTCATGTACCGAGTAGATCAGTTCGTCACATATTACCTTGTAATACCATTGTAATAATACAGGATCTAATGCTGAATTATATGCCATACTAAATCGCCTGCATATACTTGGTACCAAATATGTTGTTGATGATATGATAAATATTGAAAGATTATCAACATACAAACATTATTTAATTAAAGCTGTTTGTCAGCGCTTTTCTGTTAGATTATAATCTAATATACTTTGTATGTTTATATTCTTCATCAATGTTAATTTCTAGAATTTTTAAATTAATTGCTACGTACTTTACGTAGTAATTTTTTAATTCATAATATCTTGTACACATTCTTGTATTTGAGGTTTTCTTTTTCTTCATGTTTGTTTTATAATAGCTTACTATTTTTGCTTTATACTGGCACTTCAATATGTGCTCTTTAATTTTTTGTTATATTATTTTTTTTTCTTCTTAACTATGTATATTGTTTCAAATTATTGTAATTCCCATGTAAAAGCCGTTAATCGGCGTTAATTCATAATAAATAAATATATCAGTAAGATGTTAGAAATCCCAAAATTTAATACAAAGCACATTCCAAATACCTATCTGCATCTAGGTATAAGTTATTTCAACAACCTCCCGTTAAATCTAAAAATTAATTAAAACAATTCCAACATAAATTGAAAAATTAACTGAAACTACTGTAGGAGTTCATATCTGTTTTTATTACTTCTTTTAAATCTTGAAATCTATTTATTGATATTCTCGAGTTTTTCTTAATTATCTTTTTGTTATTATTTACTTACTTACATAAGTAAGATATATGCTATAAGATAACATGCATGAATTTCCTCACCAAACACAAGAGCCTTGTCTATGGTGAGGAAAGGCTATTTTTATATTCCTTTACAACACTGTATAACATGTAAAAAGTGTATACTTTTTGTAAAAACATACAAGTATTAAATAAATAAATAAAAATACATGAGAACCTTGTAATTTTCGATTCCTTTCGAAAAAATCGTTTCTAATAATAAATTTCAATGACTTTGAATAATATTCAATTTCATGTGTCGAATGGTGTTAATTTCGCGCTATAAATTAAACACGCTTAGATATTTAATTAATTTCAATGAATGTCAAGTGTACATATGTATTTTGTATAAATTATTTAATAAAATGCCACAGAATTTAGTCTCATACCAGGAAGGCATAACAAATACCATAACGGTATAATAATAATAATTTGGTACACACAGTATTATATTTATATCTAAGAAGTATGTAATTGCATCCATTAATAAGTTTCCTTCCCGAAAGTAATTTATACCAATGAATTTAACACTTCAAATTTCATTTTGAATTTTAATCAAAATATAGCTATATTATTATTTGCAGCAATAGCATTGAATATGAACTTTCAAATCTAGTTTTGATCCCATTTACATAAAAAAATAAACGCTTCCTACAAAAACAATTGTGTAAGAATGTTTTTTTTATTATGGGTTTAATTTTACAAGAGGGCATAAGAATCAGCAACGAGAACAGGAAATAATCTGAGTGATTAGTTATTCACTAAACTAATATGTAATACGAACAAATATGGGACTAAAATAGCGTCAACCAGAGATGACATTAGAATGATCACAGCTGATAAATGTGTTAGCTGTTTAATGTAAATTTGAATTACATTATTCAAGGCGCTGGAATTTACTGAATCAGTCTTAATTATACCGTTTTACACATACATTATACATTCATGATTACAATTACGAAAATCGTGCCATTTTAGGAGCTCTATTTTAGACATGGTAACAGCACGTGCCCGAAGGATTTTAACCAGCGATTGCTGAGCATAATAGGAGAACAAAAGATGTCATTTTGTTGTCCGATGGTATTTTTTTATAATAAAAACAAAAATGTTTTTTTTTTCAAATACACATCGCCACCGATCACACTCCGCGACACGTCAATCATGTGATAAGCGCGCTATTTCGTGTGTTACCGTGCTGCTGGAACGAGACGGAGTTCTTATCACGTGACCCGCTTAGCTATACCCGACTACTCGGATGAGAAGTGTGATGGAAAAATATTTTTTTACATGGATACCGCAACTGCTCCCGTCTGGACCTTGACACAGTGAGACTATGGCATCCCCAATCGGGGCATATTGTGAGGCTGAAGGTAGTGGGAGGGGAAGGAGACGGGGAAGATGAAGGTGGGGAGGCACCTGGCTTTTCAGATCTGGTCACCATACACGGCTAAAGCCATTTCAAGTAACATTTCAATTCTGAATGGTGGTCTTATTCCAGGGCGATACCAAGAGTGTCTTCCACTCTGGAACGTGCCCCAAATATACTACATATTATTTTTAATGAATTAATTGTGAAATACCTAACACAAATTAATCAAATAAAAATTATTTGTCCACGCCGGTGTTCGATCCCGTGACCTTCGGATTGCGAGTCAAAAGCCTTACCCCTCGACCGCGCCGGCCGTCAATTGTTTTCAAATGAAAAAAAAATCATCGGACAACAAAATGGCGTCTACATTTTTTACTCCAAATTAGCTCAGGAATCGCTGGTTAAAATTCTTCGGGTACGTGCTGTTTGCTGTTACACCTCGCATATTACTGTAAAGTGTAGCAAAACCAGGAAGATTGATATAAAAAAATTATAGCCGTTATTAAAGTTAGGTAATTTCACTTCGTCTTTCTAAAGTCGACAACATCTGGGAACATGAGTTTAACAGACATTACCCAGAATATTCCAAAACATCAGCTGTAAAAGCTTTCACAGAAAAGCACGATATGTATACACGTATGACATCAATTCTTGAATAAGCATGAAAAGTACTATAATTTTATGAACCATACGATGCGCAAGCTCAGCAAGCTTTGCTGAGGCTCTATATTCTATTAAAACATTGAGCATTGGTATGGGGAAGTGCGCCTTACTACAACAGGTAGCTGGTATCAGGTACCTGCAGCACTTGAGACAAGAGAGTACAAACAAGATGGTCGATGAAGCGTCCTTGTATCGGGCGTACGATCAAGGCAAACTTGTTTCAGAACGGTGGAAGAAGTTATGTATTTAACGCTTGTTTAACGGTACACAAAGATTAAGCTCCGATCATAATAACAAGCCTATACAAACGATTAGTTTGTAGACTAGTAGGATTAAAGATTGTTTGATGCTGGAGCTATCCAAACCAGTTTTAAACCCGTTGGTTTGATGGCACATATTATCAATTTCAAGACCATCAAAACAACTCCGACATTATTGATATGGGAGAGATGTAGCATGAAAGTGTCGCGAAGAGAGTTTGAAAGAATAAACAAAAATTTTAACAAAACAAAAAAACGACTTCAAAAAATGCATTAAAAAGTAAAAAAATAATTTCGTATTCTTCTACAACTTAATAATCAACTTACTTTTTCTACTCATCAATATGTAGGTACGATTGTTATTTTTTGAGTCGGTGTCAGCCAAGGTAGGTTTGTAACTACATACATAGTTATAGGTGAGATGTGCTTGTGTCGCACGCGCGACTTGACGAGGTGAGACTACACTAACTAATTCGATTAAGATTCGGCCGAGTATCGTAAATTTGCTCTTAAGAATTGGAGAGTTCCGTTACTTTGTCATGGATCCCATAATCAGAACCTAACCAAACTCTCATCAAACTACCTTTGAAGTACATCCTTTCCAATAAAAAAAAGAATCATCAAAATCGGTTGGCGTGATATTGAGTTATTCGTCCATTTGTCGCGCACATACTTGATGCAAATTTAAGACTTAAATGATTTTCTCATGGATGCCATTGTCAGAACTGGACCAAATTAAAATGGGACTACATGGGAAGCACCAGCTTTCAAATAAATAAAAAGAATCATCAATATCGGTTCACCCAGTCGAAAGTTTTGAGGTAACAAACATTAAAAAAAAAAAACAAAAAAATACAGTCGAATTGAGAACCTCCTCCTTTTCGAAGTCGTTTAAAAATACAGTTAATAAGCAAGAAAATCTGTGAGAGAATCTTGGAAGTGAAATCTCGTCCGTCAACTATGAAAAATTATGCAGGCCTAGTTCAGCACAGCATTTTAGCAGTCCTACTTAGTGTGACTTCTATCACCTTGAATATAGGTAATATCCACAAAAATCGCTTTGCAAGCTTTTGAGTCCAGAAATGGATGTGAGTTGAGTCCAGTAATTTTTGCTTTGAGTAAAGAAATGGTCGATTTTCAACGAAAAAGTGATTTTAATTTATTTTGTGAATTATTTTATAAGCAAGAAAAAATTAATTCAAAGAAAATGGTCACAAACAATAGCCATTAAAGTTTTTATAACATTTAATTGTTATACGCGTTCATAATTTTCTAATAAAAAATAAATTACTTCTTCAAAATATGCAAATATACTTTGTGGTGTCATCTTTAATTAAAAGAACACAAATAACTTTGTAAAAACCACTATAATCAATATTATCAACATGTTTCGAAAACCAAGTTTTCTTCGTTCGGATAAGATGAATATTAAAAATAACAAAAGACAAACAAGTATAAACAAATATGAACTATATGTTGTCTATAGTTCTTACTTGTCTATGGTTCTTATTTGTCTATGGTTCTTATTTGTCTATAGTTCTTATTTGTCTTTTTTTCTTAATTGTCTATAGGTTACGATTTGAGATTTTCACGGCCAAAAGTTTCATCGTGATTTATTTTTGGCGTATTATGCCTTGTTGTACTTCCTCCTTTTTTAGAAAGCGTTTCGGAAAGCGTTACAGTATCTATTATCAGGGCCGATTACACGATCTTAATAGACACTGTAACGCTGTATGACACGGAATAAAAAAACCTAAATTAAATCACGATACTAGTTTTTTAGCTTAGGGAACGTACCCATACTACGTGACCAACTTTTTGCAATTTTAAACCCCCCCCCCCCCCCCCCCGGGTGACTAAAAACCTAAGGCCGCCGCCGCTCATTTGTACCAAGCGTGACATTTTGAGCCCCCCCCCCTAAACGTGTCACGTAGTATGGGTACGTTCCCGAATTTCTTATTTGTTTTTTACCTTATTTTTGTTTATAATGTAATTAACGGTTTTATTTTAGTTCCACTCAAGCGAAACTGTTGAAAGAGCTTCAATTTATCGTAAGCATATTTTTTGGTATTCATAATATAAACCGATGTATAGAATAGATTAATCGAAAATTGTGATTTCACTGAAAGTATAATTAAAATCACCATTTTAAAGAATATGTATTATGATGCATTTCCTTTGTAATTCATGGCATCTTGGCCTATTAACAACAACCAAGGAACCAACAATCGGCTACCGGCAGGTATGAAGGAATGCAGAATGTATGGTGCAAAAACCACATTAATTGTTTCTAGAAGAGAATGTTCAAGGCTGTCAGGATCTGCTGTTACTTACATTAAATAATATTTAAATATAAATGTGTCTGACTTAATGAATACAAATTGATTCTCAAAATTAATAAATAAATGCCCGTTTATGGCGCAATAGGATGCGCAAGGACGATTGGAAGATTAAAACATGGAGTTGGCCATCATACAGCATCACGATATTCAAAAAGATTAATCATTGAAGCACATGTTGAAAGAAGATTTTAAGATGAAGCGATACGAAGTAATGCAAAATCATACAAAATCGGGGGGGTTTGGTTTGAAATGTTGATCGTTTAGAAGTATTATAGATGCTTCAATTAAATACTGTATGTAGAACACATCTTGGCCTGAAGAAATAATCAAGTATTTTTTTAATAAGTCTTTTTGTATGTCTGGAAAAAAATAAAGTATCAGGCCTATAAAAAATATTTTCAAGTGCTAAATCTCCTGATGGGTAAAGTTTCATTACATAAAGTGGCAAATTAAAACAATTGAAAAACATTTTAATACTTTTAGCCTGAATTTCACAAAATACAACAAAACATTGCAATTTCGCGCTGTTGATTTCGGCGTGAATCAAATGGGGGTGTGCAACGAATTTGGGTTTGAGAATCAAACCTTACGCCATTCGCATAAGGACTGCATGCATATTTTGTATTAGTTACCCCCCCCCCCCGCGCTACGGTGGCGAATGGACATTGACTCCACGCCACTTGGTTCCGTGCAATCGATTTTAAACTTCAATGTTATTATAATAAACAATGCGTAAAAAAAGAGTTAATGTTTTTTACCGGCCTTTACGAAATCAACCTGTAAAATATAACTCTCAAATATCTTCCCAAGTATTTTTAAATCCCTCCCAATAAGAGGCATGGATTTAGATGTCCAATTTTTCAAGTACCAGGGACTAAACCTTTTAAAGGCAAATCATTACAACTATAAATTATATCCAATGCAAAACACTTCAAAAAAGATACGATCTTTATCAACAGCTCAGAACTTCAGGCAGTTAAAATTATGTAACTATATCTAAAGATAAAACTGAATAAAATAAAACAGAAGAGCAATTCACAAAAATTTGTAGTAAAATGAACTAAAAATACAACCGATAGAGAATTTGGTGTTCTAATAAATCACAAAAGCGGGGCCATTGAAATCATAGAGCAAGTAGTTAAAATCGAGGAGGTGTATTACGAAATGGCTATTGAATGATTTTATTCATGAATGGATTCCACACAGCACACCCACAAACGGTTCGGGCTTTGGCAGAGGTCCAAAGCAACCGAGTCTGGAAAATAAAATTGTGTCACAGAAATGGCTCCAAACTTTCTCTTCCACAGGAAATAGGGGACCCTGCCAACTCCTGTTGATTACTAATGTTCAAAAACAAACTAATTTATGAAGTCTCTCAACTAACATACTAAAGTGGTGAGATGAACTTTATCGAACTTTAATCTTTTTTGGGGTCAGTTCAAATAATGCTGGCAAATTAAGTGTCATAAAAACGTACTTTATACGAATGAACATTTCAAAAGGGGAAACATACAACATATAATTTTATTTTTATTTATTTCCTTTTATACAAAAACATTGCAACAAACAAAAATAATTCAGATACGTTTTTAGATTTTCACGGCCAAAAGTATTTTTGTTATTTGTTTTCGGGGTGATATGCCATGTTGCGCTACCTCCTTCTATAGCCAACGTTTCGAACAGCGTTGCAGTGTCCATTGCAGATCGCACACATCTACCGGATCTGCCCTGATGATGGACCCTGCAACGCTGCCCGAAACGTTGGCTATAGAAGGAGGTAGCGCAACACGTCATAACACCCCAAAAACAAATAACCAAAAAAAAAATTCAGAACAACAGAGAAGTCCCAATAAAGTACTTTTTAGTAGTTTATCAATGGATTGGTCAATGGTCAATAATTGTACTTGTAACCTTCTTCATCTTGAAAAAGGCCCCGGGGAAATAATTTGTACCTATATTTAGTTTGGAAAAAAACGCTAAATTATTCCATCAACTTTAGGACCCGCCCTGTTTCTCCATTGAAAATCGTGTTTATAAAATATAAAATATTATAATGACATTGTTGCAAGTTGTACGCCTGCTTCTTTCACATAATCACGATGTAATAGAAAAATCGAATCGAATACCAGAAGAAAGGGATATAATTTTGGTAAAAACTACAGTCTTTGCACTAAGTACCGTGGAGAAATTGACCAAATTTGTACAGTGTTCAGTTATGAAACGTAAATCAAATCGCGGTTTTCATCTGAGTGGTCTTGCAGAACTGTTGTGTTTTCTTTTTGTAACTGCTAGCAAAAAGTTCCGGTAAACGGCCAGTGAACAATTTTACGTGAACATTTCAACAATCGCATCGACCATTAAGTCTGAAGCTTGAATGAGCGAACTAATTTTCTTGACTTGTTACATTCTTGGAATTCAGAAATATTTTCCCTCTCGAAAAAAACAATTCCTGTACGCGCCCCATTTATATCTATTTTATGCAATAAGAATATTTTTTGAGTAATATTTTCTTCTATACGATAGACACAAAGATAATTAAATACGTACATATTTTTCCGAACATTGCGGGAACATGTTTCCCTTCGATTTAATTTACATTAAATTGTATCATTAAATAAAGAAAGTTGAACAACGGTGGAAATAGTGCATACACGATTATTTTAGCGGCTAGAAGCACCAATATGTATTATTATTATTGTTAATAATGTGTTTTGTAAGACTTGAATATAAGGCAAAATAATTTAATTTAATAACCAATAATACGGTGAGTATAAATTTTCGAACACCAATAAAAGTCGAGTTAGGCAAAGAACTTAAAAATATTGACACAGAATAGAGAGTTAATTATTGGATAGTTAAACTCCCACGAGTAGCTTCGATTTGTGCATGAAGTACTAATTATAAGTGAAATTTTACATTTTTGATTAAATATATATATACATATTTTAAATTTAATTATTACGACATCAAACCAACTGAAAATATTCTAATAATGCTTTTTGAATATTAAAGCAAAAATTACTAAAAATGCAATACCAGTAATCAAGACCTAAATATGTAATCTTAATTTTAAAATACTCGAAAATAGTCTAATAATCAAACACCATTTCAGACCATTGACGTATGATATTTCAGGCACATAATTTGCAGTTGGTTGTTGATAAAATAACCTTTAATCCTATTTTTTTTCACAATTGCTAAATTATTGAATTTTTTCTCAAAATTCTATATTTCGTCGTGCATTGTGAGGGATACATTAAAACCGAGACATAATTGGATCGGTGTGGAACTTTTGCAATGACAAAGGCGGGCTAACTAAGTTCGGTTCTGATTGTGTCATCCGTTGATTTAGCCGTTGGAGGCTGCGGGTGATTGTGCTACTCGTACCATAGAACGTAGAACAATGAAAGGGCACGCACGTACAACCTGTCCATACTACGAGTGCCAGTTTACACACAATGGCAGTTACCGTACTCCCAGGCATACTACAGATTGGATACTGGCAGTACTGCCACCCGGTGGGCGGCACATGAACCAGCATTGCATAACTCAGTCCCGCAGCCGCCGGACCGTGTGAATGGATCCGGAGGATTCCATTGCTCTCTGCAGCGAATAAGCAAGCTTTAAATACACATATTCCCGACCATTCCGCTTATTGTTGGATTGTGAGTGCATTCCAGAATGAGATAACATGCTCGTAATGCGTGGCATTTTTGACACTACTTACAAAACTCTAACAAAGAAAAGGGGATTCCCCAAGGATCAGTGTTCGGCCATTGCAAGATATTTCAGATAACAATGCTACTGTAACTGTTAAATGATTAGTAAACATCACATTTTGTGATATTTTCTCTGCTTGATGATGACTGATGAACAATACGTTTGTATTTTTTTATACGGAATTAACTATTTGACAAGCTTCCAAGGACTGCGTATTTTGCAGTGTGGTAATGAATTATTTTACACTTTCTTAACATTGTTAACACAAAGTTCTCACGACATTATTGGCGGATATACTCGTTTCCTCAATCGAAAACTCTTTGATTGACATATTTTACAAAAAATACCAAATCAAAGGTTAATGTTGTCTAAACAGCGTTGACCAAATTCTGTTAAAATATTATTTGGCAAGATTCTAAATCGGCACGATAATATTCGACGTGACCTTTTTAAATGATTATACAATGCCTGTTGTGCCAATACCCTGCTGTGTTTTGCCCATTGCACTTCTGGTTAATGTTTAATATGGCCAATGGCTGATTCATGAAGATCGCTTACATGCCATAAAATTCACTTCCACGCTTGGAATGGACTGTAAATGTGCATTGCACATGCCACGGTAAGTAATTGCATGGCAGTAAGTTCACTCGGAGTGGTCAAAGGTAACCTCGGGTACATTGAAAATGTTAACTGAAAGAGAAAGGTAAAGTAACTGAGTAGTTTTATTTCTTTTAACAACATTATAGCGCCCCGTCTAGATTTAAAACAGGGTTTACTTGTATTAACGATTTCTGCAGTTATCAAATTTCGTTATCCACTAGTTTTACACTACTAATGCCCGAAGATTTACCAGCCATGTTTTTATTTACTACATTTTATGTATCCTGTCTTCAAGGAGAATGGAGTAGAGAAATAAATGTTTTGCTTCTTATGATTCCGTTAAATTCTGCACAGACGACTAAAATTTCAAATTAAAAAAGTTTTGATTATAAAAACGATGTGACAAATATTAAATGTCATTCAACTTGCAATGTTTAGTAAACATTCATTGCTTATTGTTATGTAAGTGCTATATCAATTTCAATAGGTACATTGAACCAAGTAACTAATTTCACTTTTAAAGTTTGTTTTATTCTCGGACTATCATCGTATATTATTAATTGCAATAGATTTTCCGGCGCGCGGAGAACCCACTTTCTCTCTTATTCTACGGACAGATCTGTTAATGAATTATGCAATGTTTGTGATTTCTAAAATAAGTAAACAATAATAGAGCGAAGAACAGAAAAAAACAGGTGCAAGATTTCGTATATTCATACTGGAAAAATTAGGTGGTACGCCAGAAACAAATGATAAAAAAGAATATCAAGGGATATTTTGGAATGTTTCAATTTTTATAACAGTTATCATTATATTAATTGTGATAACTTATAATGGGTACGTTTTGTTAAGCAGAAAACCAATTAAAATAAGAGCAATTTTCTACAGATAAAGCCAATGTTCTTATAAAAGACCAGAGAAGCCTTTGTGTGTTCGAGCATTGATTAGCAATTCCAACAGACAATGTTGTAGCAAACTTACTTACCAAGCATTTGTATTATAAACCAGTAAAGTTGGTGAAAGTGATAGAGCGACCAGAAGTGGCAAGAGAGTCTATTCGCTTAAGCCACAAAATAATAATTTAATCAGCTAAGTGAGTGCAGCCAATCGGCTAATGTACCTCGATCGAGAGACTGGGCGAAATCTCGTTTCCATCTTTTTAAACACTCTGCATCTGGCGTAAAACAGAATAAGCCGCATTCTCAACGTGCCACCTGGTTACTTAGTTCTTGGCTCTTTCTCGTATTGCGGGTTGTTGCTTTTGGCATAATTTATTCCCTCTGTGTGGTACGAGTATCTACTCAAGAATGCTCCCTATGTCTTGTTGAAGGATTACTGTTGCAGAATTAAAAGCTTTACTTTGCAAATATAGAAGGCAAAATAATCCATCTAAAAATTCTGTGTGCCTCAACGGGAAGAAACTTGTAATTAATTTGTTGGGCTTTATTATTGATACGGAATTGACTTGCATTTAAATACTGGGTTCATATAAAGTGTTGTGGAGTTCCCCAAGGTACAGAGTTAGGGGCTGATAAGATTCTCACTGAATATGAGAAATTGGAAAAATGATTGAGGAAGCATTTGTTTTTCCGATTGCGTCCACGATTCTTTATTACTATCGAAATACTTACGAAAGTAGCTGAAGCTTAGAGGTTGCACTGTGGATATTTCAAACAACGGTGTGAAATTTCACTGAGCCACGGTTCGTCAATCAATGATTATTCAATATTCTCTTATCTTTGATAAATGATCGCATGGTTCTCTCGAATGCAGCGATGGGTTCAAGTTACGCGTATTTCGAGATTGATGAAAGCGTGTGAGTTTTGATGAATTTTACTTGGAAGCGAAGTATGGCAGTACTCCAAAGTGTGGCAAAGACTCCATTATTTGTAATAATTAATATATAGTTATGTGATAAGTGGTGATTACCGCACTATCGAACAATCTAACAACCACCTTTGTTTCATTTGTGAAAATTCAATAGTACCTACCTACTAAATACATAGTGCTTTTGTCACGTAAAACCGTCAACTTGAAACCAAAATTTACTATCATTGATTTATTCATTGACAACGGTGCCACACAAAAACCTGATTGATGACCCTTGGACCAGTAAAATAATATAATAATGAATGATCTAACAGTCGTCGGATCCATCTCCATGGTTCATTGAACCATTCAGCTTCAGATCCCCACCAGTAAAAGCAGTAGTTAAGGCGATAAAATTCCCGATCAACTTTCTTTGACTCTGATCAGGTTAAAGACTCAAAACCAATGCAATTAGAAACAGTATTTTTTCCGGCAAATATTTTGTATTAGATTACACGAAAAATAAATGAGAGTAGAACTTATATGTACTAGTGTATATAACTTATATGTACTTTTCAGAACAGATGTTCTAGAAATTTCATTCAACGACATCATTCCTCTTGTCATTTTATGCTGTGCTAGAACACCTGTTTTGCCGTGTTTTATTACGAGTACATGTGAGTTCAGAACTTTTTTGCATAATTTAATACAAAAAATTTACCGGAAAAAACACCGTTTCTAATTGCAATGGTTTGATAAGTTTGATGAGTCTTTAACCTGATCAGTCGCGAAAAAATTGATCGGGAAATTTATCATCTTGACTACTATTGCAGAGAGAATGTACCGCCGAATAACAAAAGTATAAAAAAGTATTTTCATTCAACTGCATCAAGGATGAAACTACTTGTCTGTATACTGTATAAGTACAAAAAATCGACAGTGTATATTAATTCGTTTGATATTCATACCAATTTATTATTAAAGGTATTTTTGAAGTCGGTTTTACGTTTGAAATTGGTAAAAAACGTACAAAACATTATAATTTTTTAGTAAATTCCATTTCGGGGGGCCAACTGTTGGCGAATCAACTGTCGGGACACCATTTAAATCATATTTATAAGTCGTAAAGATTTTTAAGCAGCTCGTGCAACCTTTATCCGCATGAAAAAGAGTTCGGCAGGTATTCGAGATGTAGATTTACAGAAGAATATTTAAAATAAGCTGGATGGACAGGTAACAAAGAAAAAGAAGTTATTAAAATTATAAACATCCCAAAACTTCAATATCTTGGATATGTGATGAGACATCCAGAGAAGTATGAGATCTTGCATCTCATAATGCGGGGAAAGATTGCCGGTAGACGGGGCCCTGGAAGAAGGAGAACCTCATGGCTGAAAAACCTGAGACAGTGGTTTGGTCAGTCTGCCGTAGAGATGTTCCGGGCCACAGTAAACAAAGTCCGCATAGCCAACACGATAGCCAACGTCCGTTGAACGGACACGGCACAAGAAGAAGAAGAAAGATTTATTTCGTTAAAGTACCCAAGAAAAGGCTATACAATATTGATACAGAAGTTTATTTCATAAAAGTACATACTGCCAGAAAAACCGCAACATCATATTCCCTATGAGTTAAAAAAAATCCATTCCGTGAATGATTCAAGCATTGGAACTAGGGTTGCCATCTGTCCGGCTTTAGCCGGACAAGTTTGGCTTTTTTAGGTCGTGTCCGACTAAATATTTATATGTCCGGCCTGTCCGGCTTTTGTTAGGCTTTTTTGGTTTGCGCCGGTTTTGTTTGGTAGATTTTGGTAAATTTTTGAATAATTTGAAGAAGTCAAGATTTCATTTTAATTTATGTTTTTCGTTTTTTGTCCACAAAGATAAATATGCTTCATTTTATATCTATTTAACAAAAAATTTTAGTCAACTGTTTAACCAGAAAAAAAGTTATGTTTTGTTGGTTTGTTTTATAAGTTTAGTATTCAGTAAATATAAATTTTTATAAATTTAGTATTTAGTACTTCAGACAGAAGACTCAATATTTTTTTTATTTTATTTTGTTATTGACATTATATTCTATACAAATGTCAACTGATGACAAGGATAAGACGGATTAATGATTGTTGTTATTAAATTGGTTAATGCGTGATTAATAAACAACTGTAACTTGTAACAGATTTTTTATTATTATGTATAAAAGTTATGTCCAAAATCATGTACGTACGTCCGGCTTTTAGGGCAAAATGTCCGGCCTTTCAGAGCGCAGAATCAGGCTTTTTTATTTTAGAAGATGGCAACCCTAATTGGAACACACAACAAGTATATGTCAAGTTAAAAAATAATTAAATGAACAATACATAAATAAAAATGTATTAAGTGTGGTGTTAACGACCATGCAGATAACCATGAAATCTGGCAGGTTGTTGTGGTTTGCATTCAGTCTGCAGAGGAAGGATGGTTGTTAAGTAGAAGGTGCATTACAGTGCTGGTGGGACAGAGGTGATCACGACAGAGAACGATTGTTGAGAGAAAGGAACAGGTGCAAAGAAACAGTTCGTGCATTGCATGGTCACTCCCATAACGGTAACAAGAGCTGGACTGGGATAAACACATAAACAATTTCAAAATCCCTTGAAATTTTCACGATTGTTCGTTTTTGATTAAACCTTTACTTTGGATCCTTTGAAACCACGTACATACTGATTTTCAGCAAATAACGTTACCTTTATAAGCAAAATACATTGAAGAATTTGTGCAAAAGTACAATCCAAAATAAAAGCTTTGTGTAATGTGTGCATGGCCCTTTAAAACCTAATCTAACCCAACAGAAAGAGCGTTGGTGGGTATAGGTCAAATGGGTCATTATAAAAAAGAGGAAAGTTATCGACTGAAATCAGTGGTAGGAATAGAATAAAGAATATGGCACTAGAAGTGCCTTCCATACGAATTCGAATGGAAACAAATTTGCTACTAACTTAGTACAGTTTGGTTCTAGACCATTTAGAATACGGTCTGTTTCTCTTACACTTGCCTGAAATTGTATATCGCCTTCCCATTTGAATTTTGTAATCAAGGTGAAACACAGTTTTGAATGTAAATAAATTAAATTGGGTCGTGAAAAACGCCCAAAGGGCACTTCTTGTGGTAATCTTTATTCTAAAGTGTGAGGTTGAGGTGTGTGAAAAGCGATCTTTGCACAATCAATGCAGATTTCTTGGAAAAAACGTCACATATGTACATTCAGTAAATTATGGTTAAATTATTTTCAAATAAAACTGCAGATCATCAGCAGACAGAAAAGACAACTTCCAGCGAAGTTTTCGTTAAATAAATCCGCACCTGCTTTTGCATCAAGTAACTACCGCAGCCTGCAGAAGAAAGGTAACCGCTAGCAGATTTATTAACAATCAATACTCCAACAATGAGAAGGAAGTAAGAGTGCCATAAACTACGCCAGGTTTTCTCTAATGGACACATTCTTTAGTAGCTGCCAACAGCACTTTGTTTGAACGGGAAGGAACTCATGTTAGCTTGTTACGTTGGTAATCATTATACTGTTTCCATGTACCTGCACCTTTGCCTATTATAAATACGAATAATTTAATAATATAAGTGGCAATAAAGAACTCCAGTGTAAAATATTATGGCTTTAAAAAAATAGGTTCATATAGACCAATAAACGCTGATTCTGAATATATAAGTTTTATTAAATAATATTGAACGTAGAGTTTTAAAAAAATGATTAAAACGACCATTTTTAATCATGTCATTAAAACACACTCTAAAGTTGGTATTATTGAATGTTTAGTGCTGACGTCACTGCTCAGCATAATTTTACAGTCATTGTATTAAGATGTATGACACAAGCCATCGGTATTAACAACATTTCATGCTATTCATTCATTTACGTAGAGTTTATAGAGATTTAGTTGTTGTGTTTATTGAAACATTATTTAGGCCTAAATAATTCAGTATCAAAAGTAGAGGTATCTCTATTAGTTTATCTCTATTATTTAAAATATTTAAAATTTAACTATACAAAAAAATCACAAAGTACAAAGTAATGCTACTACTTCTCCTCCAAGTCTGAACTTCAAAAGTCGAACAGCTGATTTGGCGCTATGTGCTGTAGTTGTCTACAATTCCATAATATTGATTTCGATTCTTAAAAGCCAAAAGAATTATTATTTCGAACAATTTTTATACCACTCTCCCATAATAATATTGAAAAATATAATATAATAAATAAATAATTCCACCTAAATAATGTTTTTACTTATTGAATAGTTTCATAGCTTCTTCCGTATAACTATAATACAAAATGACAACAACTGTTGAAAATAAAACAAACTTTTGGTGAGTGATGACATCACACGATTCACGATACATACAGTGGTTTTCGGGGGATCTTGAAAAATTACAACTTTGACAATTATTTTAACTATTAAAACTAACTCTAAAAAATAAATATGCAGCTATTTCAGTTAGAAGATCATTAAAAAAAAATTGGACTGGAGGTCCTTATTGAACAGAATGTATATTGGAAATATATTTCCTTAACAGTCTAACCTAACATGGTACCTACTTTTGGAAATATTGCTTTTCTACCTTGTGATAAAACTTGTTGGCAGCATTAAAGAGGCATCAATTTTCCCAAAAGCAATGTTGCATCAGAGTTTAATATAAATTTCTTAACAGACTATAGTAGGAATCAACCTGTCATTGGATTTAATAAGAAAATAGCACTGATATTGAAAGGAGCGGCCCTAGGAGATGTGGAAATCGTGATTGCAACAGGGAAGGGCGAGCTAGAACATTACACGGACTACACAGTCACTGTACATGGCCGTTGTTGAATTGGAAGCTAATTACGGGAAGACATGAAGCATTATTTATTATGTGATTGCAGATAGCGTTTGATGCGAGTTAGCGACACCAGACCAGCCGAGAGCTTAACTTATTATTTATTATATTCGAAAATCGTGCGCCGTTTCACAGCCACACTGCGAGGACAGCAAGTTAGTCATAATGTTATGGTGATTTGGAATAATTCATGTCGGTTATTTAGAAAATAATGCAAGCAGTATAATCAGATACGGCAACACGAATGGAGAGATGAAAACAGCAAGAAAGTTTATCACGATTCCAGCAGAGGTTCTCTCCGAAGTTCTAGTGCGAATACTTCCAAAGTAGTAACAGTGAAGCTCTACTATTCTCGATTTATGGTAAAAACCGGGTTCTTTCTCTGTATCCGCTACGCAGCTCATACGGAGAAACAGAAAAGCGACCGTGCAAACTCTTGACCCAGTAAGGTGCAGAGATCACCCTACTCTGCCGCTGCCCCTAATAAGGCAAACCTGCAGCCAACAACCAGCCACCAATCAACAACTACGCAAAAGATCAGAACCAATAAAACCCAACAACTTTCAAGGTTCGAAGAAAGAGAATACCTCTTTTGCGGAGTGACTCCAGTTTACTCAATAACTAATCGAACTTTATAGGGATAACTGGTCTGGATGTAAAGCTTTGATGTAGACGACTGTCTGATTCATAGAATCCCCCCCCCCATCCCCCTTTCATCAACGTGACCAGCCTGCAAAATTAATGGATCGATTTCTCTTCAAAGAACACAGGCATTTTTTTCGGTTGGTTTTATCAAATGCACTTATAAGATAGACGCGTTTTAGAGGATGAAAGCAAATACATTGATACAAATCTGAGTTACCATAATTTTAGATTAAAAAAATACAAGTTATGTAGGTACATTGAAAAATTAGATTAAAACACTACAAACAGCCCTGATGATGGACCCCGTAACGCTGTCCGAAACGTTGGCTAAATAAGGAGGTAGCGGTACACGGCATAATACCCCAAAAATAAATAACGATACAGCAACCAGTGTTTATATAATGCTGCCATTACATTTGCAATGTGCGACCTGAGACACGAATTACAACGATGCTTTGTTCCTTTCCGACAATTCGTGGTTCGGCTCGCAGACTCGGCTCGTATATATAAGCAGCTCTAGACGACTTTCCTGTACATATACAATACGATTTTAGATGCCTTGTAAGCACGATAAATAAATAAAATGTTATTATTTCTACATTTCAACCAAATATTTTATTCGTTTTTTTTTTATTCAACACCTTTTAACTTTTTTCCACTTTTGATATTTTGGGAATATTGCAGCAACCATCATGTTTCTTTATTTTTTATAGGAATACCTCACAAGAGTCCCAGCTGCTCCCGTCCCGTCGCTAGACTATGGCATCAGGAAAAAAATTGGGGAATGTTGTGAGGCTGAAGGTAGTGGGGAAGGGAAGGAGATGGGAAAGAGGAGGGTTGAGAAATACCTGGCTATTCAGATCTGGTCACCAAACACGGCTAAAGCTATTTCAAGCAACGTTTCAATTCTAAATGGTGGTCTTACACCAGGGCGATACTGAGAGTTTCTTCCACTCTGGATTGAAGTGCAGGCTATTCAGATATTTGGCAAACAAGAAGAAAGAAGCGCGATCATTAAAAACCCTAATCAAAAACAAAAACAGTTAATTATACGCTTTTTATGCAATCCAAACAAATTTGGAACACCCATAAAGAAAATTGATGTTGGTTCAACATAAGAGCAAAATTTAGGCTATTCGTAAAAGGAGGAAGCGTAACACAACACAATTGGCTATCAAAATCTTATCACATCTAATGCCGTAATGGTGCTGGACTGTCGCTTTTAGATGGATAAGATCGCTCTGACAGAACCAAAAATAACCTGAAAATTGATGTTGGTTCACCATAAGAGCAAAATTTAGGCTATTCGAAAGAGAAGGAAGCATAACGCAAGACAATTGGCTATCAAAATCTTAAATCAGTTCTAGTGCCGTAATGATGCTGGACTGTCGCTGTTCGATGGATAAGATCGCTCTGGTTCTGTCACTGCGTCTGACTAATCGCTGCTTTTATGAGGTTTGATTAGTTGCTCGTAGAATCCAATCAGCCCCACTCAGAGTAATGGCGGTGTAATGATGGATGCATTTGCTCCGTCCACTAACGAGGCTCAATTGACCCCGGCCCCCCTTCAACCATCCACCAGCCGCGCCACCTGCGGACGACCTTCGGTGGACGCTGCTACACAGGGGATTGTAACATACCAGGGGGTCAGAATGATGAAAGGGATAAAGTATTAACTGTCTCCACTCAACGTTTGGTGGGATTTACGTTTAAATTTTGAACTACAGATAAAACATACATCAGGTAAGTTTTGCAAGTGGAGTGTCTTACGATCTTTTAAACCTACTCAGATACTAATGGTTTTTATACCCCAATACAAAATTGAGTTGATTGCTACTTATTATATTATTGCAAATAGAGTTCAATAAATTATTTCGACCTCCTGAGAAAAAGTAACGAAGATACACATCAAAAATTAATTTGAAAATCTTTTTAACAAAATAAATTTTATTCAATTTTAATTTTTAACTTAATAAGTAAAACCTCAAATTATAACATTTAATTTAAAAAAACAACATTAGCTCCACACATGAGGCGCCGAGGAAAATAATTTCCCTCAGGGCCTATGTCAGGAATCTGGGGGTCAGTGTGTCCAGGAGTGACGGACGTATGAATCCATCCCTTCAACTGCGGTGCTAGGCGAAATGTCGAGGGATTCTGATTGGAGAGGTCAAAAGACAAACTCTCTCTTGATCCGGCCAGCCACGCAGCAGATGGGTAAACACATCGGCCGCCAAGACCTTGACAAACCTCACCCCGTGAACCCGGGCACCCCTGCTAAGTCACCAAACGTAGCGAACCACTTGGGGTGATCTACGACCGAGTTGTTGGTTATCCAATAAATGGTTCCCGGTACCCATACCCACTACCTACCTCCTAAATTGTTGGAACTCTTGTGCGGTATTCACATTGGATATGATTTGAGATTTTCACCGCCAAAAGTATTAATGTGGCTGATTTTTTGAGGTATCGTTCCGTGTTGCGCTTCCTTCTTAAAAGGGAGATAAAACAATTTACAATTATTAGGTATATTTCATGGTGGGTACCTATGATGTGTTTCTTGATAATGCCTTATTTAAGGTATTAATATAGTATATAGTATAAGTCATTACCGTAGTGGGAAGGTTTGTGTGTGTAAGTATATATGTATGTATGTGCATCGAACAAATTATATTATTGATATGATGCTCTTTCTGAAATGTAGATGTTACCAATATTATTGAACATATTACGATAATACTTTTCTTCTGTTGCTTTAGTTTATCAAGTCCTCACAGTGAAGGTTTTGGACGTGCTATTGATAAAGTCACTTAAATTTTCTCGAAGCCAAAACAAGACGAAATCAGCAAATGAAAGACGGAGTAATAATAATGAAACAATTTAATCTCCGTTATTTTTTGACGTCATTGAGGTAAAATTAATTTAAACATGAGCTAGTTTAATCCTGTGAACTCGTATATTACATTTTCTTTGTTATTTCCTTTTGTCGCTGTTTCCTTACCCGGAATCACATTAAACCTTAATTGTGTTTGATGTTGTAAGGATGCTGCTATGGCCTCCGTGATAAAACACAAATAATTAAGATTTTGTGTACCTAACGGTACTAGGATAATTCCGACCGCGAAATTTGCGCACTGATTATTCCGAACGAAATGATTCCACACGAGGAAAACTCCGCACATTGATCTTTATTTATTTATCTATTAGCGCACAGATTACCACTCTTATAGAACACTCCGCATTTTTCGCACTTTTTCCACGTTTCCATGTGAAATTTCAAGGTCCCAGTGGTTTAAACTATTTAATAAAAAAATACATTTTTTACAATAAATATAGACTTATTTATCTATGCCAAGGATGCCTAATATTTTAAAAGATGATAAAAAACAATAAACAAGAGTATATGTAAGCTTTTCAAACCAAATTTAGTTAAAAGTAGCTTCTCAACTAAAAAATATTAGGGGGCATATATTAATTACGTGAGATCAAAAAGGGGAGGGGGGTCCAGCAAAATCTCACGTTACTTGAAAAGAATATACGAAGTAGCTCAAATTCATCTCACCAAGGGGTGCGCAGAGGTCTTGATTGGAAGAAAAACTGCTCACGTAAGTAATGTATGCCCCCTTAGGCCCTTAGGTACTATCGAAATTAACCATTTATTAATGCTTGTGCATTTTGATCAGACTATAATAATTATTATTATTTACAGTTTTATTGCGCGTTATTGTACATTATTGTAAAAAATAAAAATAAAACACTTATTTTATGTAAAATCACATTTTTTATTAATTTATTTACCGAACGGTTTCGCTTAGCTCAAGTATCATCACCAAATGATGCTAGAGAAACAAATTGTAGTTTTACGCAAAACAAGCGTTTTATTTTTATTAAATTTTAATTGTAATTGTTTAAACAATTCTTTAGGAATTGAAAATTAAACAATTAGTTATTTAATTTTCCCGCCTCGGAACAGATTTTGTCTAGTGATGTGGGTAAAAGAAATCTATGTAAATAAATGAAAATAAAATAAACGCCCGGGTTGCCGGCACTTAAACTGAAACTGAATTATAATAAAAACCTGAAAAAATTATAAAAATATTTTTGTGCGCAATAATCTTTGTCCGAAATAATCAGTGTCCGGAAAAATCTATGTGCAATGTTATTTGTGGTCGGAGTAATCACTGAGCAGTACCTACGTAACTCCCTAAATTTTTTCTACGTTATACAAGTTACAACAACAACCCACCCCACATTATGTTAACTCCGTCAGCATGCGAGGGCCCTTTTTACCTTTCGACTAAACGATTCATAATCTCAGAATAAATTTTCTACGTACCATTTATCAACTTTGACGCTTTCGTACTCGTGTACTCGTAAATTATTTTCCATTTTTTTAGCTTTTTAAGGAAGCTTAGTTAGCATGTGTATACGTACACTAATTTCCAGAAATAGATGAAGAAACAAGTGATGTATTTCCATTATTAAACCTTCGGGCTAATTTGTTCACTTTTCGAAACAACTCGTATAGGTGATCTATCTATCCTAATGAATACAAATCAAGAATAAAAATATGGCTGAAAGAGGTCAATGAAAAAACCCTAATGAAGACACTAAAAACGACATAGAAGACAAATAAACTATATTTAAATAACTTTAGTCCACCTCGGCACAGGACCCCCTAGTGAGGAGGACTAAGAAATAAAATATTTTATAATTAATTTCACCATTACATTGTATTCAATTTAGCGCTGGAAAAGGCCATCCGAAATGCAGGTATACAAACCACAGGCCATATTTTTAACAAGTCTGTTCAGCTCCTTGCTTATGCTGACGATATAGATATCATCGCACGCTCAGAATATGAACTAAAATCGGCGTTTAAAAGCTTAGCTACGTCGACAAGGAACATGGGATTGGTCATCAACGAGGGGAAGACAAAATATATGCCCGTACATGGACGCCAGAAACCACCAAGTATACAGATAGATAATTATACATTTGAAACTGTCAACGAGTTTGTATATCTCGGTACTATGGTGACAAATGACAACAATGTATCCAGCGAAATCAAAAGAAGAATAGTAGCTGCAAATCGATACTACTTTGGGCTACAGAAGCATATGAAATCTCGCCACCTTAACAGAAGAACTAAAGTCCTGCTTTACAAGACCCTTATACGACCTGTTCTTATGTATGGTTCGGAATGCTGGACAATCAGTAAGGGTGATGAAGGAGCCCTAGAAAGTTTTGAAAGGAAGGTGCTGCGAAGGATTTACGGCCCAGTCTGTGATAATGGAGAATGGCGTATCAGATACAACCAGGAGCTATACGATCTTTACGAGGACCCTAATATCTCCAAGGAAATCAAAACTGGAAGACTCAGGTGGGCTGGACATATCCAGAGAATGAGCGAAGGAGATATCCCAAAGCGAATTATGGATGGTGCACCTGGGGGTCGGAGAAGAGTTGGAAGACCAAAGCTTCGATGGCTGGATGGAGTGGTGAAGGATGCAAGCACCATCGGCATCCGAAACTGGCGCAACGCAGCACAACACCGACAGTCATGGAGGCAGGCTCTGCTGGAGGCCAAGACCCGACCTGGGTTGTAGAGCCACAGACGATGATGATGATGATTACATTGTATGTACAATTATTTTATATAATCGCTAAAATAAAAAAAAGGTCTCACAGAAATCTTTGTGTTTTCCTCATCGTGGTTAGAAATATGATCTATTCGGTGCTAGAAAGAGGAAACACCACATTTTATATTCAAATCTCAAAGTTAACCACAAATTTATTCAAATGTACACCTTTTTGAAGTCCAAGTTTCTGACCGCAATCTAAAAAAAAAATATTAAACTTTGGGAATTTTTTATTAATTATTTTTACATGAAACTACAAAAAAATGAGTTTTCGATAACGTTTATAATATATTTAACTAATAAAATATGTGGAAATTTTTTCTCGTATGTAATAATCTTCGTGTAATTTTAGTCAGTTTTTTTTTAAATTTTATAATTGCAATTTTTATTTAAAAAAATATATGTTTATTTCGAATTATAAAATTTGAGAGCAAATTTCATCAGCTTTCAAAAACAGTTTTTAGTTTTCTGATGCGTTCAGAAATATTCTATTTATTTGGCTTTAATTGCAAAGCAGAAATATTTTGACCTTCCGACAAAATAGGTCCGAGGCCTGAGGAGTTAAAAGTTCCATCACATTATTATTTTTTTTATTTATAGCAAAGTTTTTTTAGTACATTCAGATACCTACATACATACATGATAACATAAAATATGATTTTTGAGGAGTTTCTGCAATAAAAAAAATGTTAAAAATTTAAATGTATAGACAGCATATTTTAGGTATTAGATATACAGATAGACGAAGTATAAATTACAGAAAAAGTTAACTTTAACCTAACTTTTAACTTTTTTATATAAGTTCAAGTCAAAATATATGGCCTATGCCAAAGCATAGTGGGGAACTGCATACACGCATGTGGTATATCTCTGACTGTGTTTTTTATTGTTAGGACGAGTATATTATATACATTAAAGACACTTCTGAAACATTAGCCCTTACAAACACCTACTTGTACACAAACATACCACAAGATTTAGAGAAGGAAAGGGCCTAAAAACTCCTCGAATATTAAATAAATATGGAAGCCGTACTCTTGAATATCTAATACCAGTGATTTTCAATAAAATCAATAAAAACATAAAATTTGAAAAAAATGAGAGACTAAGTCCTAAAATGATAAAACTATGGTTAATGAACGAAAACTCCATGTATCTTTGAATATCTTAATATAGCTGCCTACATATCTTGTTATTAGGCAGATATATTGAAATATCTTATATATTTATGGTTGTAAGTTAAATTATCTAATATTACTATGTGATCTATTCTAATGTTTCCTTAAAACTATAAATGTATTTACAAATATTTTCTTAGATATTATATTAAGAATGTTTAAATTGTTAGAACCTGCAGACAAGTATTATGTAATTTAATAAATAAAAAAATAAATAAATAAATAAAAATAAATAAATAAATAAAATAAAATTGATTTGTGGGATAAGTCTTGGTCTTCTATATACTTCGGAGCAATTTCTAGGGGTTTTGCATGGTTATTGTATATTCCTCCACAGGCTGTAGAAAATGGGAGAAAGCACCAACGCGTCACAAATAGGCTTCGTGGAAACAAGTCGGTTTTTTTAAACGTGGTTTAAACAAAGAAATCTAATAATTTTGTATAAAAATGGTGCCACATAATAAATTTGCTGTGTTTGAAGACGTTTAAATAAATAGCCGACCAAATTGTTCAACAATTTTTGAAGCAATTAAACACCATGATCATCCCCGATTACTCGCGAACAAAGAAATCAGCCCTAAAAATCCTCCAACCGAACATTTTCTAATAGACTATTTTACCATTAGTATAACACTGAGCTAGAAGGACCAAAATTGATTACGTGACCTTAAAGGCCAATTCAATTCATATCTAGTAGGTATCGGTCCAATCTATTATGGACAAGTCGGTCTTGAAAATGTGTGAGTTTTTTTACGCCGGCAATTTGATATGGACACTATTTTTTAAGTATTTTTTCATTAACACCTGCTTTACAGAAATCTACCTGTTTGACTGCGATTTCTTTACAAATAGGTGAGATATGAAGAGTAAACGGTATCATAGTTAACTTCGCGTTACCAAAAAGAAATCTCGCAAAGTTAAACAAACCGTGCGGTCGAAATTTCATTGCTACCTGTGTGTGAAAACGGCGTGTGAAAATGAATAATCTGAATGTTTTTTCACGACCGAAGAACATCGATTTAAAGATAATGTGGAAATACAGCGGTGATAAATGATGTTACAAATAAATGGCGGTAACTTGGAGAGAGTTTACCATAATATGTCAACACGCGCCAAATAGTTACATTACAACTCAGAATTATGTAATTACAAAACAACCCTTTGAAAAGTCATTAAAAGTTATAATATTTTTTTACATGAACCCCACACAGGTAGGGATTGCAATCCCGCAGCTTATTCAATCCCGCGGGATTGATATGCGGGATTTCTCAATCCCGCGCGGATCCCGCGGGATCCCGCATCTTTAAAATAATGTTATAAGTTTTAAAATCAAATTGAAACTACAGATTTTACAAGTTATAAGATAAAATTGAAACTACAGATTTTTGGGTAATAATCAAGTTTTATTTAACATTTCTTACATTAAGCAACAGAAATTAATTCTTTTGTATAAATTAAGTTTTCTATTATCTAAGTAATTAGTAATCTGTTTTCTTAGATTCATCTTTAAATAATTGGCATAATTTAATAGTTTTGTTTAATTTTACACTTACTCCTAACAGTTTTATATTTTTAATTCAGTCTTATTCATATAATGACTAATAATCAAATCACAACTTTCTCTTAGATGCTACTATTATTACTATATTCTGTACTACTATCCTTTTCCAACATAAACTTCACATTCCAAATGCAACCTCAATTAAAGTAAAACCAGGGCCTCCACACAAAAAAACATTAAACATACCGATAACTCATACCTCATACGGGCAAAGAAACTTTAAGTACTACGCAACCAAACTATATAACCACATGCCCACCACACTGAAGCAACTACTAACTACAAAGACATTCACAAAAAATACATCAAAGACTGGATCAAACAATATTGCGCTCGTGCTACTCCCGATTTACGCGAAAGTTTTAGCGCCAAATTTTTAACTTGCGGGATCCGCGGATCCGCGCTTTGAAGGTGCGGGATTGCGGGATTAATAAAAGCTGCGGGATCCCGCGGGATTGCGGGATTCCGCTTTGCGGGATTGCAATCCCTACACACAGGAAGCCCTGAGGAAAATAATTTCCATCAGGACCTGTCATCTTTGGGGATGCTGTGTGGAGGGTTTTATTTTGGATAGGAAGGAGAGGAGAGTTCTGGGAAGGAAAAGGGTTGAAGGGGTGGGTAGGAATCTGGGGTTCCGTGTGTGTTGATCATCCGCCTCCAAGACCTAGAAAAATCTCACCCCATGAACCCGGGTACCCCTGCTAAATCACCAAACGTAGCGAACCACTTGGGGTGACCTATGGCAAAGTTGTTGGTTATCCAATAAAAGTTCCCGGGGCGGCGGTACCCATTCCCACCTCCCAAATTGAAAAATATCCCAAAACCTAACCTAACGTAACCTATTTAACCAATTTTTTTTATCACTTTTGGTGACTTTTCGAAGAAGGTGTTGAATTTGCATGATTCTTAGTTGCCCGGTCACCGTGCCAAACGATTCCATGACAGTTGATCCCTATGCCAGTAGATCCATCTAACAGTTGAACCCCAGGGCAGTTGATCCCTCGGATTGTTGATCACCTTAATGATTATTTCTGCAATAAGCTTATAATATACAGCCGTATAACAAAAGACGATATACTTATATACCTGTGATCCGACAGTTGTTCCCCGAAATTATAATTATTATGAAATTACAATTTTTATGCATTATTTATCAATTTCAAACCTAAAATCAACTTCAAAAATAACAATTTAAAAATAACAATTCAAAAATAACAATTTAAAAATAACAATTCAAAATTCAACTTTAAATAGTAAGTTGGTATGGATATCAAACGAAATTATTTAGATAAATGAAACAATTTAACTTTGTTTGAACCACTTTTATATTTGAGTAAATCCGACCGGTTTCAGAACGACCGTTCCTTCTTCAGGGCAAATGTAAACAAATGAAATTATTTAGTGTCGATTTTTTGTACTCGTACATTAGTATATACAATAAACGTACAAGTAGTTTTATCATCAATGCATTTGAATGAAAATATGTTTTAAACTTTTGTTATTCGGACGTTCATATTCTCTGCACAGCCCTTCGTGGACACTTGTTATATTTTGTGTAAGTAAGTTCCTTAAACTGACTGAATATGAATATTGAATTGAATAAGTACGGGGGGGGGGGGGGGCTGGCGTGGGATCAACTATCATGAAATCTTATCCACCAGCTCTATACGAAAGCTCACTGATTTGAAGATTTAGATATTATTTATTTAAAAAAAATAGACAAAATCTGCTAGTTCTTCCTCAAAACACCATGGACCGAAGAGAATAAGATTAATGTAGACATTCTTTGTCGATGATTGTGTGATCGTACCTACTTATTTTACTTTAAATAGAAAAAAAATCATCTAGGTCATGTGTTGAGGAAAACCAAAGAAAATGTAACATTCAGTGGATGAGTAGTGGAAAATTCCGAAGAGGAAAACGCAATACCTCGTGGCTTTCAAGTGACTGGAAAATACGTGAGTCAATTGGTGTTTTTTTAATTATAATCCACAGGTTGAAGATTAATCGATGATAGTCAACCTTAGATAGGAGAATGCTATTAATAATTTCATCTCCGGCACCCGAAAGCAGAACCGTACTTTTAGACACGTACTTTTGATTTCCCCTTTCATGAAGTCTGCTTTAGACCCTATCTAGGAATGACGCTGAGATGAGATTTTCGCCAGTAAAACGTTGATGTTACGGTAAAAACAGTAGTTATCTTTTATTCAGGATTTACTGTAAAAAAAATTCTTTTAAAAATGCTTTTAAAAAGAAACTTTTTGATTTCCATACCATTGGAACGCAAAAAGAAATCGAACGTACATAAAAAAAAACATTACTTTTAATAATTCTTCCCAAATTACACAGCTTACAAATGTAATCGGTTTTCTGTTTCCAGATAATTATTATATTTTTATCTAAAAAATAATGTGCTTTCTATTCGATTTTCATTTTAAAATATCGTTGGCGCCAAATGTATTGTCGGTGGTAACTTTTGAATGTGATCTTTGGCCTTCCAGAAAACAAAAGAAATTGATAATAAATCCCACGTTTCGATTTCGCCGGCCATGTTCGCGCTTTTGTTTTATAATGGATGTCGAATGAGGCGAAGAGAATTGGAGCATCGCTCGGTGCGAACATTGCCAATGTAAGCGGATACCTTAAATTATAGTAATAATTGGACAAGTGGACTCCGCTGGCAATATGAGTAGTGAGCAGAGAGCGCGGCTCACAGCGGATGGGATAATGTACTGTCTCTTGCGGTTTACTGCTATTAACGGTCAAAAACATTATTGTTACGAACGGGAAGTATCAGATATCCTCGCAGGATCACAGGACCACATGACAGAAGCATTGTTCGAAGAGATGTTTACGCCGAATAGTTTGTGGCGTTCAGGACCGGACCTATTGCAATTGGAGCACATCGTTCCGGGCGCCGACTTGCCAAGGTGCTAAGGAGCCAAGGATTCATGGTGCTGACAAAACCCAACACCTAATACAGAGCCCCTGAAGTTTTTACTAGCGCCAGGCGCCGTTTGGCTTAGGGCCGGCCCTGGTTACAATTATAGTTTTTTTCTTTACCCCTTCTTGGAATAGAAAATAAAAAAAAAACTCTTAAACATCTTCGATATTGGATTATCATCTATTCTGTTTGCTGTCTTAATTGTACCTGTACTATGGACATGGAGGAAGGGGGCATACATTAATTACGTGAGCAGTTTTTCTTCCAATCTGGACCCCTCGTATATTCTTTTCAAGTAACGTGAGATTTTGCTTGACCCCCCCCCCCCCCTCATTTTGAGCTCACGTAATTAATGTATGCCCCCTAAGTAATTGAGCGATTTTATTATTATCAAAATTGTCGTCATGACTAGTAGTTTTGTAGAGGTCTACGAAGACATCACGGTGCGGTGTGTGAAAAAGATTCAAGAAAATGATTTCCTTTGGAGGAAACAGACGTACGTACATTGTGTATCTCATGTTTTGAAAGAGCCGCAGCATTATTTTGATAAGAATTGTCACGGTAATAATAACAACGCTGTTATGTTTAATTTAGTTTAATGTGTTTAATTATTTCTAGTTAAATGAGTGAAAATGTAATTTTCTTTTTACTGGAATAAAAATTAATAAAAAAAACGCTCATTTAGTTGCTTCGAGGACAGCGTGTATGTTACGTACTAATGTCGAGAAAATTCAAAAAATTTTTTGACGATACCTATCTCTACATGAGAGGAGAGCTCGGTTTTTACCGACGTTCTTTTGTCTCGCTATTGCTGGGTATCTGTATCCTTAATTCTGGGAGATGTCTCTGATGGCTTATAAGCTTCTGAACAGTTTCCTCTCAATACCAGAGACATTCTGGCTGAAATAGAAATCTACCAATGAATACTGATGCCCCTGGGAACACTTAGGTACCTACTAGGTTAATTAACTGCTTCGAAAGAAACGTGGATATTTCCCACATGTCTACATTAAAGTATTATTTAACTTTGTGTACCTACGTGTAATCTTTTGTGTCCTACGTGTAATCTTAGTATATAGTTAAAGTTTTTTTTCTGTAATTTTTATAGCGTTTGCAAAAATTGGTTTGTATTCTGTTTTTACAAAATAAATAAACTAGGGGATGATTTTAGATTTTCACAGCCAAAAGAATTATCGTTATTTATTTTGGGGTGTTGTGCCGTGTTACCTCCTTCTTCAGCCAGCGTTTCGGACAGCTTTACAGTGTCCACCATCAGGGCATATGTGTTACATATGATCTTATGATCATAATATCTGCCCTGATGATGGACACTGTAACGCTGCCCGAAACGTTGGCTAAAGAAGGAAATAGGGCAAAACGGCACAACAGCCCAAAAATTTTCTCAACATAGTAGTCATATAGCTGTTTGTTCTCTAAAGATTTTTAAGGAAGGGTGCAATCAGGAACGACGCTGTCTTTCCATTCCCCAACTAAGGATGTCGCAGTCCCATGCTTTGAGCAGTTGATACTCTTGTATTATATAAAATATTTTTTTCTCTTAAACAAATGCCAATCCTCTAGAATTTTGTTTTTGCAAAACTCTCGAAAGGGTTGGCACGCCAACCTCTCAAAAATTAAGGCCAAGTAAAAATAATCAAATTAAGGTTCTAGAAAGGTTTGGCGCAGAAATTACAACAATGAGCTCTATACTCCGTTTAAGGAGTTAAACTTCAAAAAAATTATAAAACTGGGAAGACTTCGGTGGCTGGGTCATGTGGAGAGAATGACCGAGCATCAAGCACCAAAGTCCCTGCTCAAGACCGATAGGGCGAAGGAGCCTGGGAAGGCCAAGATTAAGAAGATGGAGCAACAACGTCCTCAAAGACATATCTACCTTGGAACTTCCAAACTGGAGAGAGTTGGCACAAAACCGAGATGAGTGGGGGAAGACTCTTGAGGAGGCCAAGACCCACCAGTGGGCCTAGTCACTAATTTTTGTAAACCTCCGTTTCATGAAGTTACGGGTTTAGCTACGTCACATACCCGTTGTTGTTGTTATTTAAGTTGGCGAATCTGTCAAAATACGGGTATGTGACGTAGCTAAACCCGTAACTTCATGAAACGGAGGTTTACAAAAATTAGTGACTAGGCCCCCAGGGCTTGTAGAGCCAAGAGTGATGATGATGTGAAAAATATTCAAAAGAAAGTTGTGAAATTGGTCTCATCAAAATAATTAATCTTTGTGGTTAGATTATTTCTTTAATATTAATCGAATCAATTTTACCAATAGATATTATGAATTATTTTTTATCGAACCACAGTACAACGCCGAAGGGCCGCGCATAGCTCAGGTACCTACATACCTATCCAAGAACCTACTTACCCGTGCCCAAGCGATATTGTAATATCGTGAAGGAGAAAGTTTACCAAACAATATTATGATTTAGTATCATTTTGTGGTGGGAAAATTGTATAGTATCAAAAATAGAAAGAACTGCACGTGGTTGCATTTGAGCACTTCAACAAAGCATGCCTTTTTTCGACTTAAAAACACAACCAAAGGGTAATATGCAATTGAAGTGAAAACTTATTTGGCACCGTTGTGATTTAACACCCGATGAAAGGAAAAAGCGTCAATAAAAGGAGACTAACACATACATCTATAGGATTTAGCATTCGAGAGAATGAGATAGTATAATCAGTCTCCTCTTTGTGCGGTGATTCGTAGCCTATCGGTCTCCTCTTTGTACGATGCTTCGGAGTCTCCCTCTCCCCACCCTTTTAGTTTTCTGTAGGTTTTTACTTCTATCGCATGTGAACTGGACACATGCTTTTTGAAAACTTCTTTAGCACCGTTGTGGTTTGACACCCGATGGAACGATAAAGCGACAATAAAAAGTGACAAACGCATACATCTGTAGGATTTAGCCTGCAAGAGAATGAGATAGTATAATCAGTCTCCTCTGTGTGCGGTGATTCGTAGCCTATCGGTCTCCTTTTTGTACAATGCTTCGGAGCCTCCCCACTCTTGTCTACTTTAGTTTTCTGAAGGTTTCACTTCTATCGCGTGTGAACTGGACACACGCATTTTGAAGTGACAACTTCTTTAGCAACGTTGTAATTTGAAACTCGATGAAACGAAATATAGCGACACTAAAAAGAGACAAACCCATGTATCTATCGAAATTTATATCTGCGAGAGAAGGATATAGTATAATCGGTCTCCTCTTTATTTATGCGGTGCTTCGAAGCCTATCGGTTTCCTCATTGTGCGCTGCTTCGTAACCTCGCCACTCTTGTCTACTTTAGTTTTCTGAAGGTTCCGCTTCTTCATCGCACGTGAACTGCACACTTGTATTTTTTTTAAATTCGATTTATCTAGATTTATAGAAGGAATTTAAGACCTCACTGCAAATTAATGTAATTACCTAGGTAGTATTTTTACAAAGGTACAAATTACACGTTAGATAGACATACACAAAGCTGGAATTCGCAAATGGCGCGATTTCATACGACTAAAGAAAAATTTCATTTTACGTAATTGAAATTTTGAACGCAGTATTTTCCGTCGCCCCAAATGTAAAAAGTAGTGTTTTATAATAATTAAGATGAACTAAAATGTATTTTCTAAATAATATTCGTATTAAACGCGTTCAGTGAATTCAAAAGTTTACTAAAAAATGTAAGTAGGTATTAGAAGTTCCAATCAATAAAGATAAATCAATAAAATTTACCCGAATTAGAAAAAATGACGATTCACCCCAATATGAGACATGTACTTATCAAATTTTTCTATCGAATCTGCCTGCACATAAGCATCAGTTAAAAATTATAATAAAATGTACTAAAAATTACGATTCAAATTTTAAATTAAATCCTAACAATAAAAATGAGTAATTCCTCAATCTATAATACCAATAGAACAAATTTTGGTATTAAATAAAACGTGATAATTCTCATATTTGGAAGTAATAATATTTATCAACCAGAAATAGATGTTTTTAATAAATGTTAATATTTTGATCGTTTGAATTTTAAATCGTTGCTTGAAAACATGCAAAAAGTTCCGCGAAAATTGTGTACCTTTAAAATTAGCACTTTCGACGAGAAAATGATTTGAAAAACTTTACTTACGCGAATAGTATTTTTATTACTAATTAGCTACCTGGAAATTAACGTGTATTACCTATTTATTGCATAAACCGAAAAACAAGTAATTACTAACACTAATGTTTAATTATTTAGCGTTAAAAACTTACTGTTGCGCCGAAGAATGATGTTTATTTTTCCCCATTTCGTTCCTTGGCATTTCGTAAACACAACACAAAAAGTTCTAATGATAAATGAAAACAATCACAGAAACAATAAAAACTGAAACTTGCAAGAGCACTGAACTATTGTGTGTCAACTGACACTAAAAACCAGCGGCAACAGGTTGCTTTCAATTGAATAAAACTACTTTTATTCACTTGCGCACCGTGCAACAGATTCCAACACCTTCTCTGTGGAGACAAAACACCAGTGCGCAAGTCGGCAAAACTTTTTAACTGATAGAGTGTTTGCATTGCGCAGGCGCACCATCGGCGTCACGAGTTACTGCCATCTGTTGATACATCGATAAATAAAAACAGAAAAGAAGCCGACGCGCAAACCAAAAAATGTAGATCTCGTATATTATTGGTCTTCTGAAATATCGATAAAATGATCGAATTCAAAACTTTTCGGTACTAAACTTGGAACTTTGGAAGTAATCGGAACAAACTGTAATTAAAATTATTAACTCTGAGGATACGATCAGGCGTACTGCGAATGAAAAAGCTTCGGAGCTAACTCCGGAGCTTCTTATCCTGAGGAAATGCGACGTCGCAACGCTTTCGTGTCAGTATGAAGATAGGGAGCTCCCTTTTTATTAAATTACCACACCAAAGTACCCACTCGCAACCGCAACCCTTACCATCAAAATTACGGTGACCAGAAACTAGAGATATTATGAATACCGTTTTTTGAAGTCTACAAATTAACGCAATTTATTTAAAGTGCTTGTTTATGTTCAGAGCTGTACAAAAAGAGCTAAACAAAATAGGGATAGTAAATGAATGGCCACCGGATGAAATTCTCTAGGGATATCATCCCATGTCTTGTCCGGTTCATTCGTTAATTAAACCACACCTTCAATCGCGTGACCGGTCACTCCAAACACCTATTCTTTTATTCAGTCCCGTGTCTTGCTATAAACCCAGGCGATAAATTGGTGATCGTTAAAAATATGGTAGAATTATTAAATAATGCCGTCTGGATATTCCTTCCTGTTTTATTACCACCGGCAATACGATTCTTTGAGAGCGCTCAGAAATTGAAATCGTTTATGTACGACGTGTTTGAAAATGCATTCATCTCATAGACATCCAAATTTAATCATATGTCTATATTTATATTCATCTGAAAGATTCACAATTGGATACACCTTTGATGACATTATGAATAAATTACGAGTTTTGTACACACCTATATTATACGAGTGATAGCATTGTCCAATTCTATAACGTAACAAACAAAAACATCTTCCAATTTCCAATAGGTACATTTTTGAAGTTAAACTTCTTTACGCACGCTTAGGCTTGTTGAAAAAGTATCGATATATCGATATTTTTAATTCAATATGTCGATATTTTTAGCCGCTATATTTTGATCCGATATATCGATATATCGATACAAAATATCCAATATCGAAAATTGTATCAAAAACGATATTTTTTTAAATTTATGTATTTAAAGTCACTAGAATCCAAAACAGTAGGTATAGGAACGAACGGAAAAAGTAACTGTATTGGGTCATGACATCTGGCGGTTGAAATTTTCACTATTTACACTTACAAATCTATTGTCTTTGCATTAGTATTTGTGATCACTAATACTATCTCATGTGTTTAGCTACACACATAGAAGTGTATGCTATTTTTCGCCATTTTTTTTCTAAGCCACTCCTATGTGTTGGTTCCCAATTGTCTACGATTATTAACTATACCTTGTTCCAAACACGAAGTCCTTTTTGACAGATTAATACGCCAATAGAATGTTACTGAGACGCATACAAACTTTGTATAAATTAGAAGACAGTTAGAAGACAGCTTTTTAGTTTTTGATATTTTTGTAATTATTACCTAATAAAAATGAATACTGATAAAAATACCTTCATTTTTATTGAGATTTTTGTACATTAAAAAAAACACATTGTGTGTAAAAATTACTACTGATAATATTGAGCTGAATACACTATTTTTTAAAACGCAAAATCTCTTGAAAATTTGACCGATATATCGATATTTTTTCCTCGATATATCGACGTCGATATTGATATTTTAATAAATATCGATACATCGATATATCGATTTTTTTTCACTTTCGACATCCCTACGCACGCTTGACTTGGGGAGTACCTAAGCTGGTGAATGCGTGACGAGAGCATTACGAAAAGTGTGATCGGGCGAGGCTAACGGTCGGGCCTTTACGCACGCTTGACTTGGGGAGTGAGCTGGTGAATGCTTGATTAGAGCGTTATGAAAAGTGTGATCGGGGGAGGCGAACGGTCGGGCGAGGCGAACGGAAGTTGAGTGGGTCATATAAGTTAGCGAAGTTTTACTTCAGTCGTGTGATCTAAAGCACACTCGTTTTTTTCTGGTTATCATTGGATCCAATTTATCGTTAATAATTTCTGGTTACCTATCATTGGATCCAATTTATCGTTAATAATTTCTGGTTACCTATCATTGAATCCAATTTATGGTTAATAATTTCTGGTTGCCTATCATTGGATCCAATTGATCGTTAATTTTGTTCAAAAACAGATTGCTAGTAGCTGAAAGATTCTCATGAAAGCATTTAACTCGATTTTCCGAAAACTCTTAAAAAATTAGATTCTACACTCTACCCATAAAATCTAACCTGTGAAAAAAATTATGTACCTAAGTAAAATTATTAAATACAATATAATTTATTGACCGACCAAAGCGAAGTCCTTTATCATAAGACCATTTCGAATTCCATCTGTCTGTTAATTTTTTTGTTGCTTTCCAGTTCCATTTTCATCAACAAGATGGTGGCCGTTTTAATGGTTCAGTAAAGATTCTTTTTTCAAATGTTAAATCGTCATCTTTATTAATTAAGAAGGTGCGTATTTAAGTACCTACTTTTAATTATATAATTTCGGACGAAATTTTAGTTTTGATTTAAAATAAGAGAAAAATAAAAACATATTTTTTAGACTTGAGGTTTACTTTAATCTCTGGAGATATTATAACGATGGTTTGCATAGGTATCTACATGTTTTCCCCGTGATAATATCCTAGCAATCAGTTTTTACCATCAAATATTAATCTCATAAAAATCCTTTGTATTGTTCTTTTTTGCTATACGTCTTGGGGTTTCCTCCCAATGTTTTTTTTTACATTAACTCCACACTGGAGGCCCTGAGGATTTTTTTTTCCAATTACAAGGAAGGAGTGAACCTGGGTCTTAAAGAGATCCATGTTGTAGGAGGTAGGGAGCACAGAGGCCAGCAAATCGATCTACGATCGTTCCAGACGAGCTGTTGAACTCAAGAATGAGTCGCAGAAACTAGCCGTTCTCTTGTGACAAAAACAGTATACAAATATTGGGAGCGTGTTTGGCGTGTTTCCCGACCGTGTACCGGTGCCGAATGTGTCCTTCCATTGAAATACCGGTAGAACAAGCACAGCATTACAACACGACGCAACGCCCTAAAGATTGCAATCCGTTTGTTAAAATAAGAGAATATACCCGTTTCTGCGAAAAAGTCACAAAGTTTTTTCAGATGTTTTGGGGCTCCATACTAAAGGCGGCTTACAAATTCAATCGTGGGGCGCACTCATCTAACATTTTTTACCAAAAAAGTGAAAAGGGAGGTAAGTAGTAAGTAGGCACCTTTTCTGTTTTTGAAGTGAAAACTTCTTTAACTTCTAAAACTTCTTTTGGGATTTGAATCTCGATGAAACCAAAAAGGCAACTCTGAAAAGAGACAAACACATACATCCATAGGATTTAACCTGCGAAAGAATGAGATAATAATAATCGGTCTCTTCTTTGTGCCGTGCTTCGTAGCCTCCCCACTCTTGTCTACTTTAATTTTCTGAAGGTTTCACTTCCACCGCGAGTGAACTGCACACAATATACTTATTTTTTTAAGAAAGACAAACGAAGGTAACGAATAACCTACATTTATTTATTTTTTATTTACAAAAAGATATATAAATTACAATAAATTTTATGAAATAACTAATAACATAATATAACAATAACATAATATATATATTCGATTTACCCCCATAAATAAGCAGGGCTTGTGTGTATGGGGGGTGTTATTATATTGGTTTTAAAAAATATATATGCAGATATATTTTTTTTATTCAGTTTAAACTTTCGGTATAATTTTTAAGCTGAGTTTTATTTTTTTTATTTATATATATATATATATATTTTTTTTTTAATGTAGCTATTACTTTGTGGTTATCCATTATAGAAAAATGAAATAATTCAACTTTGTATAAACCACTTATATGATGCGCAAATCCGACCGGTTTCGGAACAAACGTTCTTTCGTCAGGGAAAGCTTATACTAATTTGACAGTTTCGAACAATGTTTTATTATGGTAGGGGTGGAGCCGTTGCTAGTTAATAATGTAGATTGGGTGGGTAGGTATTAATGTAGAGTGGGTGGGAAGGGGAACAAATCCATGATTGGGCTATATGACAATATTTTTTGTTTTTTGATAATAGATTCATTATTTTTAAGGGATTATTATTATTTTATATTACTATTTATTTATGTTTCTAATTTTTTCAGGTAGTGAATTAAAAAAACTCCGAGATGTTTATGATTTAACTGTCCTATTGTTTTTTTTTACATTTTGGTTCAGGAAGTATTGATGTTTGTCTAAGATTTCTGTTATTTTTACCTACATATTTTTTAAATTCCACCCACTACCATAATTATAAGCGGGAAAAGTTACTTTTGCGATGATGAAGAACTTGGTTAAACAGATGATGAAATTTCAGAATTACATATACAAAATATATTCTGTACGATGTTTCCTTTTAAAGCCGATAAATTAATCTGTGAGTAAATGGAGCGATGAATAAAACAATTCACGGGCTGCACCATTTCATTGTATTAATCATTTGATTATCAGGAGAGCAGAAACAGGAGGGTTCCCTAATGGTAATGGACTGTACGTGGTGCGGGGTGTGGAACAGATGGCCTCGATTTGTCACTTCTGTGGGAGAATACGGGCGAATATGATCCGGCTACTTACTCCTCGCGATCCTGTGCTCCTGGCATTATTGAAATCGGGCAGGTCTAGGTCAAGAATATATATATCTCAAAACTAGCTGATCTCTGACACCTTTGCAAAGATATTTTATGAGGTGAATTTCCAACGCAACTATTTTCCTTGGAGGTTATGAAAGATTGAAATACCCATCACAGCTGTTAAAAAAGAGACGAGATGCTTGTGAGATCTAAATAATAATCTAAACATTGTTGATTGCAATTAAAAACATAGGTGAAGCTTACAGCTAAATAATGTCAAGGGTGATAAAAAAGCTAAAAACCAAAAAACTACGTTTTGCACCAATTAGGTTATCCATTTTGTTTCGTGAAAAAAAGCCACAACACTCTCTGCTTAGGTAATTTTTTCGGTCTACTACTTTCATACAACTCCGTTACCAGAATAACGAAGCGTGTGTCGTGTGCAAAATGAAATTATAAAATTATTTGTGTTTTTTTCTCCCCTACCTCTTCATTAGCAGTCCCCGTGCGCAGGCCACGTTTTCCCTGGAGTTAGCAAGAGATATAATTTCAATTTTTCGTTCAGTTGAGAAATTAACTTGGTTTAAAAAACGATAAAGTTGAGAGAAACATTTGGATAATTAGATGAGGGAATGGTTTAAAGCAGTGGTTCTGAACGGAGGCTTTGGTGAAATCCAGTGGGGCGTTGGTGGCCTCGAAGGCGAATGTTAAGGTCTCCAAGGAAGCTGTGAAGGGATGAAATGGAGGTCAAAAAAATTTAAAAAAATATTTTTTCGTAATGAAATCATCGTAAGCTCCGTCGTAGATACCATTGTAAGGATCTTAAGAATCTTACAAAAGAATTGTTTAGTTAGTGTCATCCACTACCATCATTATACAATGCGCTAAGATCGAAACTGGATTGCCAGGGTTACAATAAAAAATAAAATAAAACTACCACGCCAATGAATGGTTGGTCGTAATATTACAAAACGTACCTTTCCCTTTCAAACATGTAACATTCACAGGTGTCAAAAAAATTATCGCTCTTGCTTTTTAGTTTTACTTTTGAATAAAAAAATTATTTTATTTTGTTATTTTTTTGTAATTTTTTATATAACTGAACAAATCATAAGTTAGAAGAATAACATTTTATTTGCAGTGATGTTGATACAATTTAGCGAGTAGTCTGATTTACAGGTTCTTATTTCAGGCATAATTTTCCATGAGGGAAGGGACTATTGCGATGATGATAATGCCATTCTAGTGACGTTTTTTCAGCTTACGTTCATCATTAAATTGGTTGCGTCAGCAAATAATGTCGGCACGTCATAACCATTTCCCATTTTCCGCGCATCGAATCAACAGAGCTCTACGGAACAATAGATATTGTATTAAATTGGCGGTTCCTTGTTTGAAAAGCGTCATATCCGCCCGTGTTCGTAAACTTCCAACAATTTAATATAAACAAAGCGAACAAAGCAGCCTTTCCCCGAGCATTCGCAAATAATCCCTTCGCCGCTAGTTCCCGCGAAAGCTCGCAGATATTTGAGTAAAGCCTCCCGCTAACCGTGAGAACGTGCTTCACGTGGAAACTTCGGGAGCAAGCACCCTTACCGAGGGAATGCTTGTTGGGAGTTGACGTAATTAAAACTCACACATGGAGGGTGGAATTTCGAGACTTGCGATAATTACTCATACATAGTTTCCAGAACCAATTGAAAACTAAGTACCATAGTTTGTTCTATGTGTTGACACTTGTATTGATAATTTATTTAATGACATGATTAACTTGCACAACTGTTATTGGATATTATAGATTTATCGTCCAAAGTTTTGGTTTGATGTAAAACAAAAATTAACAGAGGTACATTTATCGAAAGTTGAGTTGGCTAGGATTTGTGAGTGAAAAGTGGGTCTTTATTTTTAATTTTAACTTATTGGGTAAAACCTCAAATTGTAATATTTCAATTAAATGAAGACAATATTGGCGAAACTCGATCGAAAATCTAAAAAACAGAAAAATCACATAAAGATACGGTCACATCTAGGACTCTAACCCAAGACTTACGCCTTGCCGGGGCGTAGAGGGTAGTAGGGCGTATGGCGTACACCAACTGAGCTATTGTGTTCCTATCCGATTCGGTCATATTTAACTGTGTTTCTGTATCTGTATCTTTATGTTGATTGATAATTGAAACATGCGTTTAGAAAATAAAGATATGTTGGTAGTTCTTAGTCGAAGTGTGATACATTTAAATATGACCGAACCGGATAGGGACACATTAGTTCAATAGGTGGTGCTCCAACCCGGCAAGACGTAGGTCCTGGGTTCGAGTCCTAAATGCAACTGCATCTTTTTTCTGATTTTTCTGTTTTCTCATGTTCGATTGAGTTTCGCTAATATCGTCTTCATTTAATGAAAAAACGGGTGGTTAGAAGGTATAGTAGTTGTGCTAGCGTCTAATAAATCTTCACCACCAACAAAAATGTAAATCTCCGTGGACACTCAAAAAAATATGCGAAACGCCTTTTGCATCTAATCCTAGAACACTTAATTGCAAATACTGGAAGCATGGAACAAACTTCCACAACATGACTTCGATGCTATTAATATAAACCAATTTAAAGCTTGATTCGATTCTGATTTGGAGAGAAGAAATAATTGACTTATTTAAAAAATTAAAACAACTGTTGAACTTGTTGTGAATTAAAGAGTAATATTTTTTTTTGAGCTTGGAAAATATGAACCATCCCATTCCGGGATCTTATAAACGTGCATTGACCCTACATTACTTTTCAGATGTAGTTTTTTCAATAATTCCATAATGCTCTTTTCATGTTGGATTTCTTCCATATTGTCTACTTTTCTATAGTATGCACAATAAACTTCAGGACTCGCCTGAGATATTGATATGAAAACACGGCAAAATAAAACCGAAGAAAGCTCATATTCAGTGATCATGAAAATCGGAGTCTTATTATTTATATTTTGTATCGTTTGATCCGTAAAATCTCTTTTGCCACATTTACTTTGTGGACCCTTCTTGAATAAGGTGTTTTCTTTATATATTGATACTCAAAAGAAAAATATTCACGAGTAACAGCGTGTAATGGGTTTTTCTTGCCCGCGGGCTGAAGGGCACGGTCCGCCAATCTACCCTTAAAGGTCGAGAGTAAGAGAGTTACTTTAATCACAGATTCCTTTGGGAGCTTGTTCACCCCCGGTGGGGCGGAGACGCTCGGCGTTATCGGCAACCCTCCAGCGAGCTGCGGTAATTAAGTGTTTACCTTTAACCTTTTAAAATATAAACAGCAAGCAGATGCTTTACCTTGTTTCGACTAGGCTTTATAACACACTGTAAATGTAATAAAAATTTAAAAAAATGCTGTAAGGTTATTAATAGAATCGTACGGGTTCTCATTTTAAACAAGTATTTTTAAGATCGTTATTAGTTATTAGGTTTTACCGTCATTCTGAGTGCAGTATTATTGATCCTAGCGGTTCAGGCATGCAAACTCAGTTAAAATATAAATTAGCAATAGCTGAGCATTTATTTAAATTTGCGTCTTGAAGTGACACAAAATTCACCGAGCTGCGTTGCAGACATCATTAAATCATGAACTCGTTTAACGAAAATTTTGGAAAACTCGTTTATTTTACAAGTTGGGTTCGATCAGATACGTGACTTTTGGCGTAAAATAGAAGCTGAAGACGGTTCAAAAGGTCAATGATGGCTTGAAGAATTATTGCAGTTCGATGAAAAGGGCATTTTCAAGAGCGGGTATCCCGATAAAATCTTCAACTCTAAAATCTTAAGTTTGATTGACTTTAGATGGAGATTTGAATTTTTACCACCCTTTACACTAACCATTCGAGTGATGGCTTTTCGGTTTTCGATTTAAATAATATCATTCCTCAATATATTGCTTACTTAAAGCCAACGAGTCAATCTCATATTTTTTGTCTTACAAATTTGTGGCAAGCGATCGCTCAAGACATTTTGCAAACTTGCCATTATATGCCAAAAATCGTTCTAGTGCCTAGAACATGATGTGTTAAAGAAACTCACAAGTTTAATTGATATGTTTTGAATTTTTCGCTTCCTTATTTATCGACATGCTTAGGTATATTTGTATTTTATATATCTACCTTATTTTTAAAAGTATTCAAAACTTATCTGAAGAAAGTCTTGCCAATCTCGCGAATTGCTATAGATTTGCACAGAACATTTTGCAAGAGTTTAAGTAGTCGTTTGTGGAGAAACTTATTTTTTATGTACTGTTTCTCGTGCCTAATTGCTCTGGTTAGAACTCGACCGTTTAATCCGGCCGGGGAGATTTTATAAAAAAATTAACTACCCAATTTTCAACACAGCGAACTTAAGCCCAGGATGTTAACTGGAAGTTATCTAGAGCCGATTATGACGGCGTATAAAGGAAATAATACTGACAACTTTATCGGCCAGAGTTTGCCGGCGGAACGGATTAATACGGGGCTTAAAGCATATTGGTTTTATTTTCGCTGATCCCTGAAATTATAATGGCTGAAGAGCTGAAGGGAGATTTAGCATTTCAGGAACTTTTCAGAGAAACGAACCACTATTTGATTATTTATTAAGGGTAGGAAAAGGTACTTGAAATTATCTCCCTTTAAGCAAAACTCTAAATAATTGGCACGAGGAGTGGAGATTTCAGAAGGAAATCGGGTAATTTTAAGTAAATAATAGATTTTAATTTTGATTAACGCAATTGCCATTAACGGCTTTTCCCGGGCTTTACAAATAATAATAATAATAATAATAATAATTATGATTTATTGTCTTCATTTCTTAATAACAAATAGAGATAATGATATCCTCACTGGGATCTCCCGTGCTGAGGATTTCATTTACATTTTATAATTTAATTATAAGAATAATATGAATTCGACATAACATAATATATCATGTAGTATTTTTTTTTTATAATTATAAAGTAAATAAGATAGTGTTTTTTTATAATTCAGTTCATTAGATTCGGTTTTAGTCTGTATTTGATTTCAGTATATTTTCTATTTCTGATCTCCCTATATTTAGTATACAGTTTTTTAATAGCTTTTCGAATCTAGACAGTGACCTTTCTCTTGTTTTGAAGATTAAGAATGCAAATTTTTATTGGTCTCGGAATAAAACTGTAAATTTGGGTACACAAATTCACGCCGCCACGCCCAAAAATAGAAGATATGTTTCTATAGAAAAGCTACCTACATAACCAATAATTGGTATACAAAAAAAATAACAGGGTTTTTTTGAAGTAAACCTTCTTTAGCACCGTTGTACTTTGAAACTCGGATGAAAGGGAAATGAAGAATTACAGTGCCTACGGAGCGTCAAACTGCGCCCATTGGCCGCTTTGATTATGATCTCACTTTTCAAGGTTCTTATTGGTTGGGATTATTTTAAACTCGGATGAAACGGAATTGACGCATTCGCCTACAAAGCATCAAACAGCGGTCATTGGCCGCTTTGATTATGGTCTTACTTTTCAGGGCTCCTATTGGTCGATATTGTTTTGGTGAAGTTTCTCTTCTACCGCATGTGAACTGCGCTTGTTTTTTTGCATTCAGTCAATAATAATAGGTACACTATTGTCCGGGCTACACAAAGCTAGTATTTAAAGCTAGCGAGTATGTCAGCGTCCTATCCTGGCACGATCCTGGCTTACTATTCTGGTTTGGTACAAGCTAGAACAGTTTACACGGTGCTAGGAATTTACTAACTTTGGTGACTAACCACATGTCCGTCCGTAGTGAAATAGAGAGCTTACGTAGAAGAAACACATGACTGAAACAGTTGCTTCGAAAATTGCATCAAATTGCATTGGACGAATTATTACGTGTTTGGATAAGACCTCAACAATTTTATTTTAAATATCTGTTGTAGTCATGATTATGCTGATTTTTATACTTTAACTCCACACAGGAGCTCTTGAGGGAAATAATTTCCCTCGGGGTCTATGTAATCCTTGGGAATGCTGTGTGGAAGGTCTTTTTGTGGAAAGTAAGGTGTGAAAATGGGTCTTGAATTGACTTTCATTGGAGATTGTCATTGATTCGGCACAAAATTTTTGTAGTGAGGAATTCATGCTTAGACTTATCTTTATAAGATTGAATAGCGTTCAACAGAAACTCTTTATCGCGATACAATTTTAGAAGGTTTAAATTAAACACAGGGCGTCGTCATCGTATATTAGCCGACCATGTACTAGCTTCGGGCGATCATACGAAGATAAACACAAAGCCAGGATAGTGGGGGCGCTTCTTTCTCAAATAACAGAACCCCATCCTATTAAACCCATCGATAGCTTACTAGCTTTCTCACTAGCTTACTAGGTTAAAAATGAAGCTAATTCTAACGACACGTAGCTAGAGTTAAAAGCAAGCTATTGCTTGTAACCTGTTAATACAATGACTATTTACCACTATTACATATCGTTTTAAATAATGGTATATACTATTTTTACGTTAATCCTCCCGCACCATGGGGAGGGGGATACAATTCTCCCAAACGAAAGTTTTGTACGAAGATGTCTAAGTTTTTGTTTTTATTTATAGTTATTATTTTTTTGCCGGGGCGAAAGTCCTAGGTTCGAGTCCCAGATGTGACTGTATCTTTTACTGATTTTTCTGTTTTCAGATTTTCAATTGATTTTCGCTAATATTGTCTTCATTTAATTAAATATTTAAGTTGTATTTTGGTATGATACGCTATATAAATTAGATAATCCTATATAATTGATCCTACCCTGGTGACCGTCTTTAGGTGATACTTGATTTTACCTTCAGGCACGTAAAAGTTAATCAAGATTGATAATTTTTTGAAAGCTTAATCATAGTGTTCTATTTTACTTTTACTTATTAAGCGATTTTAATTTTATCTCTTTTTTTTACATTAACTCCACACAGGAGGCCTTGAGGAAAAAATTTCCCTCAGGGCCTATGTCATCTGGGATGCTGTGTGGAGGGTCTTTTTGAGGAGAGGAAGGAATGAACATTGGTCTTGAAGAGACCTATGTTGTAGGAAGGGGGAAACACAGAGGCCGGCAAACCAATCCACAGCCGAGCTGTTGAACATAAGAACGAGTCGAAGAAACGACCCGTTCTCATGTGAGAAATGTCAACCGTGTACAAATGTTGGGCACGCGTTTGGCGTGTTTCCCGACTATGCACCGGTGCCGGAGGGATCAATGATGCTAGTTCCTCGGAGCATCTTCCATTGTAATACCGGTAGAACAAGGATAGCATTCCCACCCGACGCCTGTGCTCTAAAGATTGCAATCCGTTTGTTAAGATGGGAGAATCTATCAAATGGACCGCCCGTTTCTGCACAGAGTCGAGGGTATTTTTCAGGTATTTTGGAGCTCCAGACCAGAGGTGGCTGCCAAATTCAACCGTGGGGGCGCACTTGCGATTTGTACAGGGTTAGCAGTTGTGCACTATTAAAGTATCTGCGGGCCCTATACAGTACGCCCAGTTTCTGGGAGGCTAACTTTACTCTGGCTTCGATGGAGCCCCCATACCTGAGCTGGTCACTATCTGTTGACCTAAATCTTGTCCAAGGGCAAACTTAAAACTTATGGCTACGATTGCCATATATACACTCTTACATGCATTCACAGTTTATGTAGCCATGCTTTAAATTCAATATACTGACTGTCTACTTCAAAATGCGATACATTTTTCAGACAAGAGCTCATGAGCTTTCTAAAAAAATCAAACGAACAAAAAATTCTTGACTTGGCGTTATTTAATCGATAATATTTCTATTATTTTTTCAGTGCTAATGGCGTGACTGAATCCTTGTTGATGTGTGATGTTAATCTAATACCTTCATGTTCCATTTTATCTATGTGTTTAGTTGTTCAGTACATCCTAGCATACATGGTTGTTCCGCATTTTCTATGTGTTACGTCTCGATAGGTTGTTCCACAAATAATACAGTGAGGCGTAGACTAATAGTAATTGTATTTATACGTAGCAAACAGCATGGCGTTGATTGTTGATAATTACACTCAGCATATCTGATGGGCTACTTAACAGCCAGCTTTTGAAGTTTTGTCATAAGCTCATAGAATATAATTCTCAGATTATAGATTATAGTTAATTTAAACAGTTAGGAAACTCGAAACAATTCTTTTGAAATAATAGTACAAGCTCATTCATTATAATGATATATTTATCGGGTTATTGTGCCGTGTTGCGCTACCTCCTTCTTGGCCATCGTTTCAGAGAGCTTTACAGTGTCCATCATCAGGGCAGATGTGTAATCGAAGATTATGGTGACCAACTCCAACTCCAAAGAGCTGGTATTACATTTTATAAATAAATCAAGGTGACTTTTAAGTCATCCTACGAAATCAAATTTAGTAGGTAGATAGGTTTGCGAGCTATCTATCTGATAGAGTTCTACTTGTAAAAATTAATTTGTTCTATTCCAATCAATTTAAAGCTACCAGTGGTGTACCTCAAGGGTCCCATTTAGGCCCAATTTTGTTTTTACTGTTCATAAATGATATTGTTGACATATTTGATAAAGATGTAAATGTATTGCTTTTTGCAGATGATTTAAAAATATTTAAAATCATCAAAACCGCTGAAGATTGTGCCTGTCTACAAAATAATTTAAACAAATTAATTAGTTGGTGTTCTCTTAACAAACTTTATCTGAACATAAATAAGTGTTATTCAATAAGTTTTTACAGAATAAGTCAACCAATTATTCATCCATATGAACTTAACAACTCTACCCTTACCTCTGTCGAAGAAATTAATGACCTGGGCATAACTTTTGACTCTAAATTAAACTTTATATCCCATATAAACTCAATCTATAATAAAGGTATCAAAATGCTTGGCTTCGTTCTTAGAAATTCCAGAGGTTTCAGGAATATTTCAACTTTAAAAATTTTGTATACATCCTTAGTACGTAGTCAAGTCGAATATAACTCCTCGATCTGGTCCCCCCATTTTAAAATACATTCAGATTCAATCGAAAAAATTCAACACAAATTCTTAAGACACATTAATTTTAACCTCGGTATTCCCATTGAAAACATAAATTATAATTACTTGATGAAAGAATTAAATTTATTGAGACTCTCAGATCGAAGAATTATATCCGACTTAATATTTATGTTCAAAATTGTAAATGGTAGCATAGACAGTCCTGATTTAAATAAGCTCATTGAATTTCATATTCCCACGAGAACCACTCGTTCTAAAATCCTTTTTAAATGTAACAATAATCGGACTGAGTATACGAAACACTCACTTTTACCTAGGTTACATGAAGTTACTAATAGATATGCAGATGTGATAGATCTATTTAACTGCACGGAACAAGGGTACAAGAAGGCTATGCTATCATATTTTTTAAATCACTACTAATTTTATTTGTGTTATAGATTTTTGCATGTAAAGGTATCTCTGTTGTCACTTACCAATGTATCGTCACAACTAACTGTTATACATACACTGTTTTATCATTACTGATATTTTGAATATGAATTTGTGACATGTAATTAGTGTTTATGGCATACTTATGCCGTTTGTATTAAATAAATAAATAAGTAATAGAAAGGAAAATTAAAATATCAAAAGAGCAACGAACTAATTAATAAAGTAAGGAAAATTATTTATTCGCCACTCATTAGTATGTTTACAAAACCTATACAATATAACGCACTTAACCGAGTCATAGCAGTAACTTCATTGAACAAATTAAGAAAACCTGAACATTTAGTGTGGAGAAAACAGATTCCAAAGTACAACTCATAATTGTGTCTACTGTTTCAATTAGTTTCTCAGCAAATTGGTTTAACAGGTAATAAATCAATTTAGACACCTTAAAAAATTGCGACATAAAAAAGTCGTCTCAAAGTGGTTTAACCACAGTTTGAAATTGTCAGCCGAAACAGCTGTAACCAAAATAAAACTAAAATATTTGTAGAACTTGATAATAATATTATAAAATGAAAATTTTATGAATTGAATGGAGTTCTACCAATTAAACACAAAAACAATTAATAAATTTAAAAAATATATTTACTTGAGGAAAGCTTTCGCTCCAAATCTCAACAACAAGTCAATTATAGAGATGAAATTTATTTATTTGGGGCGACCCTTAACGAATCTCTCGAAAATTTGTTCTCAACACAAGAGTGCCTGAAATTTAATACCGTACTAATTTAGCCATTGGGTTTGGTTAATTGGGAGAAAGGAAAATAGATCGAGTAGACGAAGAACTCGAAAATCCAAAGCAAATATTTGGTCTATACCCGGGGCGTTTAGACAGTAGTTCATGAATAATTATTCTTAAAATGCTGCAGGACCAAGCAATAAATTGGTTGATTGGTTTGTAAATAAGCAATAAAACGTTATCCTAAGTACCTAATTGTCTATTCAAGTAATAATATATATATATATATATATATATATATATTTTAAAATTTTCACTCCAAATAATGTCAGGAATCACTGGTTAAAGTAGTCAAGTACATCCCTTAACACAATGTATATATCATCACAATCACTGGTTAAATTAAGTCAAGTACATCCCTTAATACAATGTATATATCACTGCAATCACTGATTAAAATAAGTCAAATACATCCCTTAGCACACTGTATGTATCCCCACAATCGCTGGTTAAAGTAAGTCAAGTACATCCCTTTTTCTTGATGACTTTTTTTTCAGAATATTTTTCCTCAAAATCAAACCAAAAACAAAATTCTTCCGCGTGTCATCAATGGTCACTCAGCCGAGTAACCGAATAACCCCTAACTCCGCCTCCAACTGTTCAACACATACCATTTTTTTATGTTTTTGAAGAAAAAATAAACCATCCAAAATGTCACCGGAGATCAAAATTTTATTTACATTTTTTACTCCAAATAATGTATACAGGGTGTCCGGGGGTAAAGTGCATTAACTTCGGGAGGTGATTCTAAATTCCAACTTTTTTTTCCCATCCAAAAAGACGTCCCTACTAAAAATTCTTAGTGTGAGGTAACGATCTTACTTGCTGAGAGCCTGCCGGGCGCCCGACTCGATTGTGATTGGCCCGTATCGTAACGGCGGAAAATAATAAATCTGGCCGCACACGCCGGACGAATTTTATCTTTTTACCTCAAAAATACCCCTAAAAGTTGGAATTTCGAAAAAAGTTATTTGTCTTTTTTACTTGTACTATCATGTAGAATCACAATGTTAATGCACTTTACCCCCGGACACCCTGTATAGTATATCTCCAAATGCATAGTGCAATACATTACAGTGATTTCTGACATTAGTAAGTAAGTAAAAAATTGAAACAAAATTTTGGCTTCCGGTGACATTTCTGATTTTTTTTCTACTTAAAACATAAAAATTCTCTGAGGGGTTTTACGGTTACTCGGCCAGTGATCAGTGACGCATGAAAGTTTTTTGTTTGTCTCAGTGACAAAAAAAGTCACTGAGACCAAAATTAATTTAAAATTTTTTACTCAAAAATAATATCAGGAATCATCGGCTAAAATAAGTAAAGTACATTCTGTAACACCCTATGTAAAGTTATTTTGATTAAAAAATAATGCGGTGCTTTTCTTATATTCTTCGCATTTTGAAGATTTAAAAATTTTCTAACCTCCACCACTCAAATCCGATTAGTTCCCTTTCCAATTTCCCTATAAAATTAAGCTTTCCCACCAAAAACTCACCTGTCAAACTGTCAAAACCAACAATTTAAAATTAAAACCCCTTTAAAATACGTGTGGTGGGAAATATTTCTAGAAAGATATAGGTATCCAGAGTGGATGATACTCTCAGTATCACCGTAGTGAAAGACCGGTGGTTTAGAATTGAAACGCAACCTGAAATGCATTCGGACGTGTTTGGTGACCAGATCTGAATAACCTTGTACTTCCCTCATTTTCTACTTCCACTCTTTCCCTCCTAACTACCATAAGCTTCTCTACATGTCCAACAAAAATACCAATTGGGGATGTCATGGTCTCATTGATTCCAGAAAGTTGGAAGCAGTTGGGACTCTTGTGGGGAATTCATATAAAAATTATGTAGTGCCTATCCCATTTTCGATGCAATATACTACGGAAGGTCAAAGGTATATTGAATGTATTCTTCCTTGACACACCTACCTAATAACGAAAGTTTTCTACCAAAATATTGATTTATAAGAAATGTGGACAAATTTCTTCTAACCTAAGTGACAATAGAAATATTTTAATTACAGAAGTCATTTTTGGTACCTATGCTTTTTCTCTCTTTAAGTCTGCATACAGTTTAATGTAGCTTTCACATTTACTTTGCCTCTATCGGTTTTAAAGCAATCAATATTTTTCTTTTTTTAATTCCTAAAATAAGTTTTGTGAAAGTTTTTACGTGCATTAGATTACCACACCAGGCACATGCCCGAGCCCCGAATTATGGTAATCTACTAATAGTTTGTTCCCTAAATTGTTACAGATTGGCGCCAGCAAAATAGCCAGTTTTTTTAATATTTTCAGCCTACCAAGCAAACGACTGAAACAGGTGGTTCTTGACTGAAGCGGCCATTAAACGGATTGAATTTCGGATATGTCTTTGGGGTCGTCAATAAAATACGTCAACCAGCAAGTGGTAGGGGTGGGCAGAAGACGAAGTAAGAAGTCAAATTGACTATGGGTAAAAACATTACGATTCACAGAGCGACGTGCTACTCTCATATTCAAGAACGAAAAGAAATTTTCCATTTTTTTCACATTCGGTAACTTCTCATCGTTCCCTGGCATGAATGCAGATCGCCACCGAATTGCGACCGAATTAGTAGCAGTTCATAATGACTATGTGATCTTAATACATTCGACGTCAACTGTTGTTCGTACGTTAGCAATCTGCAGTTGTCCTATGGAACAAAGAGGAGTTGCCGTAAGTTATCCTATCAATCCTTACATTCCTTACCGATCGACCGTGCTAGAACCCGTGGAGGCGGAAGACAGCTTTTGTCATGGCTGAGAAAGTTAAAGAACTGAACCGTGATGCATTTGCATTTCCTTTCTCGTGCTATTGACACCTGTTTTATATTAAAAAATACTTGTCACGAGCTCCATGACATATATAATGTTTAAGTCAATAATGAGAAGTATAAACATTAAGTAGTGTGTGTTTAAAGTTAAGGGGATACTTAAAAGAATTTTTAGATGGCTCGAGGTCAATTATTTTATAGAAAAACACTTTTTACAAGTTATGCTTTAAAAGGTTAAGATGAATTAATTGTTTGTGCCCATATGAATATGAATAAATAGTTTCGTCCACTAACGAACTCCAATCTTTCAAGAGAGGCTAACAAATACAAGATGTATATGTATGTTGGTGACTCAATCCAATTTCGTATTTGTAAAGTTCGTTTAAAGCATAACTTGTTAAGTATTTTTTTGTGTCAATTGGGGACGCTAAACCAATAAATAAATAAAATAATGTTCGTATTGCCTTTGTTATCGCGATGCGGGGATATTATATAGGGGTTCTCTAATAACGAATGCAACTAGTTGAAAGTTGGATTTATTTAAAGGCAAACAGCTGCTGGAAACACAAAGGAAGATCCCAGATGAGTTTTCCAGAGAGTAGCGCTTTAGTAATAAAAATAGTAAGTATGTGATTTCGTATAGAAATGTTATTATCAGTGTTTGTTCTTTCAGTCAATTTCAAAACTCTCCTCTAAGCAACAGACGTCAGGAGTTTCGGCTTGTTTTTGACATATGATTTAATATTTCAGAGCTCTTGATGGAATAAAATCAATAGTAGTTATTATGCCTTACAACAGTGATTCCCAATTAGTGCAGTGGTAAGTAGATGGTTGCTTCAAGGGGTAGGCGCACACAAACATTAAAATCGCCGAAATATATTTTGAGAATGAGACATGCACATTTTTATTCATAAGCTTAAATACTTGCATGTAATTTTCATTATTTTTAGAGTTGTTATACCATTAATACTTGTGTGGGTGAAGATTTTAGAATTGAAAATGTCAAAATACTTATTTAATTTATCATTTTGGCTACAAAGGGTATGTGAGTTTGGGCTCTTTCTCAAAGGGATACTGAGGAAAAACTAATTGGGTACCACTGCCTTAGAAGATTCATGCAGAAAAAGCTGTGTAAAGTTCGTGAAATTGGAGGTAGTGTTCGAGAATTTTTGCTACTCCAGTGAATGAATTTTCTGTTTTACAAATCGTTTATCGTTTAATAGATCACCATTACATTTAACAATTGACAATATGAAAGAGGTACAAAATGAAAATAACCGTGGCTAATATTTTATTGTGAAAATAGCAGCAAACCCGCAGTCAGCTGATTCAAATCCAATGGCTTTACCACAAAACTACCTAAATCGTCTTATCGGCTTGCGTTGTGCACTGATTGTTTATTTTGAAAATGAAACATTTAATATAAAATACTTAAAGAATGGTACATTTATGATATTTATGACACAATATTATACACATTTATGACACAACATTAACACACCGTCAAGAAATTCAACAAGGAGGATGCAATATATTTTCTATATATCTACCTACCACACAAATACAGGATATTTCTCCCCTTTACCACGAACATTAAGACATTATAACACTATACACTGCTCTAATAATGAAATTGACATTTTTAATAACCCATTAAATCACTTCATAAAATATATTTTACCATCAATCGTATAAAACTGAAATTGTGATGAAGCCATTTATTCAAAGACAGGAAATATTGTACCTACTAAATCATTGTCCCATCAGCAGTGCCAATAATAAATTGTTGGTGATTCTTTTGTACTCTACCTTTTACTCATTCTTGTTCGTCATTGACTTTTGCATATTTACGAGTAGCTAATTATTACTGATATTATTTTTGTTATAATTTTTGTAATTTAAATCATCCATGTATATAAATTTTTGGGCATAATGCCTGTTTTATGTACTTAAATAAAAATAAATAAATATGACATAAAATAAAAATGGTAAAATAATCACGAACCTTTCCTCAACTTCCTCTTCCAATTCCTCCGGTTCTGCGTCGGACATCTCCGTGCTGGCGATTACGTATTTGGTACTAATTTTGACGGATTTAAAAAAACTTCTAACAAAGGCGATGACTGCAATACGACCACCCTTTCGGGTTAATGCACCCCGAGAAAACAAAGGATGCACTCAAAGTCACGAATTGAATATTCAAACAAAAACTATACGACTACCTCAAATAATGTACACACTGAGAATCTCTCAAGAACTGATTGAATTTACGCAATTTTCTGCTGTTCTTTTCCTGAGAAAAGAAGTTGTTGAAAGCTTTTGAACTTTAGAGCTTTTGTATACCATATAAAGCTATGGTAACGTATACCTAATGACGCTCCCCGTACAAGACTAATGCGCCCTCGGCCCCGCACACTCTGCACCCCCATCTGTCCTGAGGTGACCCTCCGCTGCAGGGGTGGTGAATTTATGCCCTTAGAAACGGGGGTTCATACTTTATAGTTTATGTTGTACAGTAGCTGTAAATGACCCTCGAGCGATGTAAGATGGTGTCGTATTAATCATTACGTCAGTAAAAAAGCTTTTAGGGTTTATAACCTTGTTAAAAGTAACAGAGAGGAATATATCGCCGTTCTTTGTAAAATATGCGAACCTTTCGTATTTTTTCACAAAATGAAAACAATACAATAGAAATGAATTTAAAAAAATGTTTTTTTATACCACAAATATGGGTTCGTGTAAGTTCAAACGTTTTTAATGCTCATATGGTTTTAAAAAAATGTACATGCTTGAAATTTTACATTAAATGTAGTCAAACAGTTCATTATTTCGTAGAACTCCATTTATTTATTTTTTATTTACTTTTTTTTTATTAGTATCTATAGCAAAATTTGTACATAATGTATTTATAAATTATATTATATTAAGGTTTTTTTTTTCACAGTCCTCCTCACTAGGGTTTCCTGTTCTGAGGCGGCCTGTAGTTTTTCCACATTTGTATTTAGTATCCAGTTGTCTTTACATGGTCTTCAGTATGTTTGATAGTTCATTTTCACTTTGTTCTCTCAACCATATTTTTACTTTTGTTTTAAATTTATTTATTTCTGTTATTTTTTTGTTTGAGTTGGTAGAGCGTTGTATAGTTTTGTCGCATTGAATTTCATATTTCTTTGTCCAAAAGATGTTTTCAAACTGGCTGTAGCTAGAATATTTTGGTTTATTGCCCTGGTTGTGTATCTATGTTGGACAGTGGAGTATTCTGATATGTTTTTTTTAATTTTAAATAAAATATTTTTTGCATAAAGTTTTTGTATGTTGTAGACTTGAATGCTTTGAAACAATTCTTCTGTCGGAGTTCTAACCGGTAATTTCAAAATTGTCTTTAGTACTCCTTTTTGGGCTATATTGAGCCGGTCCATGTGAGTGCTCAAGGCAGATCCCCATCCAGTTATCCCGTACTCTATTTGTGATTGAAATAAAGCGTAGTACTTTATATCATATTTAATAATGTTATTATTAATTTTTGCAAGTTTTTAGTTTTAAATTATTGTGTCAGCTGTTTCGGCTTACAGGGCCAATTTCAAACTGTGGTTAGGCCACTTTGAGACCACTTATTTATATGATTTTATTTACCCCCACAATTTTTATGGTGGCTAAAAAGATCTATTACCGGTTAAACCGATTTACTGAGAAAAAAATTGTGAAAATAAATTCTCTATTATGACATTGTAAGCCGAAACAGCTGTCACAATAATAAAAATACCTGCAGAACTTAATGATAACATTACTAAATTTGATTTATATTAAATTAGTATTTTCTTAGAAAATCAAATTAATTGGTTAAAAATTTAATGCTAACTATCTCAACATTTCAATGATGCTTCAGGGAGGCAAGACAGGACCTTAAGTTGTTATTTACATGTTAAAAATTACAGTAATAAATAAAACATTAATTTTAATAATAATAATAAGTGTAAATAATATTTTTTTTAAACAATCAGTACCCATTATTTACCTCCCCTGAACCCAGAACGGGCGCCTCCCCCGGAAGTCGCCTGGTAGCCATGTCGCATCGACACCCCGGAAACAGTTCGAACAATAAAATAATAGTTCCTTATAGTGTCCGCGTGAATATGTTCCTGGCGTGATTCAATATGAGAATAGAAATATATGTATGGAAAATTAGGTCGGGGCTAATGCTCCGGTTGCAAAGTACGTGCCTAGCTGCGAAACCTACCCCACTCTATATTTAATTAGGTATTGATTCGTTCCAATAAAAATGTTGTTTCTAAAAATGAGCTTTTTAATGATATGGTGTACCTCAAGGAAGTACTCTAGGACCACTTTTATTTAATGTTTATATAAATGAGGTATGTAATAGTTCCTTTGCAGACCACATAATTACCTTTGCAGATGATACAGTTTTATTATTTGAAGGCAAAACCTGGAATGAATCTCACCGTAAAGCAGAAATTGGTACAAACAAAGTCAAACAATTGCTAGATAGCAATCTCCTCACTCTAAATTTGGATAAAACTAAATTCATCTGCTTCAGTCCAACCCAAGCGGGTCAACCAAAAGAAATTCATGACATTATTATACACCATTGCAACGACATAACTACATGTAAATGCAATACCTTGGAATGTGTAGACGGCATTAAATATTTTGGAATTATCATTGATAAATTTCTGAGATGGGATAAACATATAGACTTAACTTCCGCAAAGGTCAGGAAACTTACACATCTTTTCATTGCAATTAGAAATGATATAATGATAACATTTGAAAACATAACAACTACTCAAGTTTGATTTGGGTAAAAGTTAATGCGAGACAAGCTTAAAACTTTTGGATATTGGAATTCCACGAAGGAATGTTCGCTCTCTACTGTGTAAAATAAACGCGGAGAATTTTCCAATTCCAAATTAATTATTGTTTCAATTTTGATCGTAAAAATCAAAGCACTCTTACGTAGGTTTTTTACAAATCAACGAATTGAAAATTAAAAGAAATTAAAGTTATTTCATATTTATTTGCGCCTTTAAAATACGAGTATTACTGATTTCGTAGAATTTCGGAGATTGATCGAATTCACACAAATCCAATTATTTATAAAGAAATAGGTATGTTAATTTATTTCTGATCAAGATTCCTATCGAAGGCAGTGGGATCTATGCCATCTCTAATTTCAGGAGTTTTGTGAAGCTGTAGGAAATATGGTACGGGTTGGACATTTAGTCACTCATTGGTCGTACATTAAATTGAGAATCCTCAGTTAAGACATTTTATCAGGATGAAACGAAGAGTGTCTTCCACTTTGAACCTAGTGAAAATTTACCAATTTGCATAAATTTATAGTATGTGTCAAAAATACAGAAAAACCTCTTTAATTATTATTTTTTAATTGATAAACTAACGTTTAAGACAAGATTTGTATGCATAGCACAAAGGGTAACAATTATTATAAGCAATAATTATCAGCCTGAAACACTCATCTACATTGAAAAAATCTTCCGAGAAAAGATATCTAAAAAGTATCTTTTCTCGGAAGATTTTTTCAATGTAGATGAGTGTTTCAGGCTGATAATTATTGCTTATAATAATTGTTAACCTCTTTAATCTTTTTTTACTCGCTCGGACTTGAACTCACGACCCCTGGACCCAGATTTTATGAGCTTGCCTCTTCATGTTGAAGGAGAGGGGAGAAGGAGGCTGTGTTTTCATCAGAGAAACTGAGTGCATCTCAGAATTAAGTATAACTGAATTTTTAAATCCGACAATAAACAAGTACCGGTGTAATATTCCAGGCATACTCGTAAGACCATCTTTTTTACAGAAAATGCCTTAATTTGTTTTCTAGGTTATTTAAAGGGGAGTTAAAGCGATGCAGTGCGAACTAACGCAAAGTCGTGTGTTTTTGTTTTGAAAATTTGATCGCTTAGAAATATTCTATATGCTTTAATTAAATACTGCGAGCAGACTACATATTGACCTTTGGTGGTGTAGATACGCCTAGTCTTTTTATAAGCCTAAAAAATATTCATAAAAATGCTTAGAAGTGCAAAAATCTCATACTTACAAACCCAGTTTGAATATGGTTTTATTATACAACTTGCTGGTCCCGGCATGCGTTGCTATTCAATTTAATAAAGAAATTGTTTCTCCCTGAGTGTACTTTCCCATTCGTCCCATTCCCCTTCCGCCTCCCCTTTTTTTCTCCCGTTCCCACTCCGTCACCTCCACCTTCCCTCTCCCCACTCCACTCCCCCCCCCTTCACCCCTCCCCTCCCGAGTTCCCCTCTCCCCTCCCAGGTCCCCCTCCCCCCTCCCAGGTTCCCCTCCCCCTCCCCCATCTCTCCCTCCCTTCCACTTTCCATAGCAATAGCCGCTTCCTCGCGTGCCACCAATAGCAATTTTTTTATACAGATTTCATAATGCCAGAGCTCACCGGAAGTTTTATAAAAACCTTGTCCTGAAAATAAAACACACAAAAAAAAGAATTATCCAATTTAGTGCAGTTCTTCGAAAGTTATGCGCTTAGCAACACATTCAGCGATTCATTTGTATAAGAAGATGTGGCAAATTAAGGTTTTTAAAATTATAATCCGAAAACATTTTAATATTTGTGCCTGTACTTCTCGAAATAAAATAAAACATGCATTTTGGCGATGTTTTTTTGTTGCTCGCTTTATATAATGTCACATCGCGTCATATTTCAATCTCTCTAAAACCCTATGATTTACGTGTACCCAGATATCTGGGTACACGTAAATTCTATATAGAAGTGATTTACCCTTAATTACCAGAAAGCATAAATTCAGGCACCGACATTTGTCCATCACCCTAATTTATTAACCCTTAAGATCCCCCAACGGTCGCTATTTCGGGTTAGCAGCAAATCATATTGATTGCATCCGATACACCCTAATTAATGGCCTTTTGAATGTTTAATTATTTTGATTATCGTGGTGCCCGAACACGTGAACACGGAATTCCACCCGCTTAATTGATTGTGTGAACACGATATAGAAATAGTTTGGCGAAGAAGTACCAGCTCACTAAGATATAACAAAACGCATTAGCAGACGGAGGAGAGAGTCGGTGACGTCCACAAACACGTTTCACTGTCAAACGATCGAGAATTTCAATAAAATGCAATTTTTAAATTACGCCTATTTGAATTTTGATTTTTTTTCCCAGATGAATGAATTCAAATCTTGTAAGAGGAATTTAACCCACTTCCCGACACCCGATCGCGGTGAAACTGGGCTGAAAGACTCGTTGACGATGACAATGTATTCTATCATCATTTGGGGTACTCACGCACACACACTCACTTACTCACGACATTAACAATTTAATAATTTGGGAGGCGGGGGTGGGTACCGCCGCCCCGGGAACCTTTATTGGATAACCAACACCTCTTCCATAGGTCACCCCAAGTGGTTCGCTACGTTTGGTGACTTAGCAGGGGTGCCCGGGTTCATGGGTGTGGTTTGTCTAGGTCTTGGAGGTGGATGACCAGGACGCACTGAACCCCATATTCCTACCCACCCGTTAAACACTTTTCCTTGCGAGAACTCTCCTCTCCTTCCTTTCCTTAAAAAAACCTCCACACAGCATCCCCAAAGATGACGTAGGCCCTGAGGAAAATTATTTTCCTCAGGGCCTCCTGTGTGGAGCTCATGTAAAAAAAAATTATATTTAAAGATTTACTGCAGTTGATATGCGAAATAAATATCGGTGAAATCCAATTAGGATTTGGCTTAGGTGTTTTAGCGGCGTTCACTCATTTTAATAAGCCCTTGGGAAAAAGCTTCGATCCTCAGTCAAACCAAAAAAAATATATTTTTCTTCTACTAGCCAATGAATATTGAAAATGGATGGATTATTATTTAAAAAAATCATCCTTTAAGGTTTGATTTTTATGAGAATATCTGTATGAATAAAGAATGCATAATAATAATAATAATTGGACACTTTATAGAGCGCCGTTTTTGTGAAAAATCACCTCAAGGGCGCTTAAATCTCTGGTGATAGAACTACAAACTACAACGTACCATTGTAATCGCCTACGAATTTGCAGAAAAAACGCATCATGGTTAAAACACTTTTTTTTAAATATCCATAGTGTATTTTTAAATGGTTTTTCAAATTTTAAATATTTTTTCTATGATTTTTTCCGAATGTCACATGTCACACTATTTTCGAAATTTTTTTATTTAAGAGATTTTTTAAATTATTTTTCATGTCATTTGAGCGGGAAAAATATTCACCATTCAATAACGTAATTAACATAATTTCCTTTCTACCCCGATTAGGATTGCGGATAAATTTGATCATAATGAATAAACAATTCACCTTCTTGATAAAATCACATCGTAAATTGCGGATAAATTTGATCATAATGAATAAACAATTCACCTTCTTGATAAAATCACATCGTAAATTGCGGATAAATTTGATCATAATGAATAAACAATACACCTTCTTGATAAAATCACAACGTAAATTGCGGATAAATTTGATCATAATGAATTAACAATACACCTTCTTGATAAAATCACATCGTAAATTACGGATAAATTTGATCATAATGAATAAACAATACACCTTTTTGGTAAAATCATACCTAAATTCTAAATAGATTCTGAATAGACGGATGAACCAACCCCTTCCTCCTGCATTAATTTCTTTATTATTAAACAATTCACCAAAGAATCATGAATTTATCAAAGAATGTCTTCATCAAAGATCAAAAGAGACCACATATCATTAAGACATTTTCCCTGAGGATTCCAGTCTTTGTTCAAACCTTGTTTGAGTACAGTTCCCAGAGGTCGCCGCTATATTCTACTGTCATCAAATATGTAATATCGCTTAGTTCGGTTCCTCCTCTCTCTTGTCATGTCAACTCCATCACGTACAATATCTATATAGCTCCAACAAGTCCACAATATAATTGGTATCTTGGTTTGTGTGGTTCGGTTCAGAGTTAGAGAGATAATACTGAGAAGATATTCTACAGATATTGTATGGATGGGGGAAGGATGGATTTATCTTACAAAGACTACAAGCCACAACTGCCTGTTCAGAAGTTGTCAAATACCTACCGTAGTTTTCTAGTTTCGTATTATGTGGGTTCAAGAGTGGGTCATTCAAATGCTAGGACAATGACGGAAAATGGCTATTAGTTAATATTTTATTAGGTTCGGTAATATACATTCCCCAACATAGGAAAAGGGTTTTTATTGGGTTGCGTTATGAAATACCTGATTTCAGCAGTTGATATTGTTTTCCATTTGAATTAATTATTTATTTTTTGTTGTTAACGATGCAATAGTAAATCATAAAGAAAATCATGTATCATGAATATGCCATATCAAAAATTCAATATTTTTATTGTGGAATAAAACCTGAAATTGTAATATTTTCGGTTTGGTGACTTAGCAGGGGTACCCTGATTCATGGGGTGAGGGTTGTCTAGGTCTTGGCGGCGAATGCGACTGCCCACCAACTACAAGGCAGGTCGGATCGCGAGAGACTGGTGAAGGGAGACCTTTTGACCTCTCCAGCGAATTCTCTCGAAAACTCCTGGACCCCCCGATTCCTACCCACCTCTCATACCTTTTTCTTCCCAGAACTTCCTCTCCTTCCTTTCTTATAATGGACTTCCACAAATCACTCCCAAAGATGATATAGATCCTGAGGGGAATTATTTTCCTCGAGGCCTCCTTTGTATGTCCTATTCGCAACTTTTATGTTAAGGCGCCGCTACCCGAATTTCTAGCGATTTCTCTTTTATCTCCCTTAAACATTAGCAGCCTTACTAAAAAACCTAGTGAAAATTTTATTCAATTGACAAACGGCCGCGGATGTGAAAACATTACTAATTAAAAATTTGTTCATTGAAAGAAATACACATGGTTTCCACGGCCTGAGAGGGTAGTTTATCTCTGTTTTAACCTTTAATGTCCGAACGATATTTGTATTTTTTCCGTAGTATTTTGAATGTTCTATATATTTCTTATTTTTGAAGGTGTCGTAAAAACAAATACCATTTATGAAAACTAGATAAAATTACCTTTTAGATTTGTATATTTGAAATACAGTTTAGTTTTCAAAAACTGACATATTTTAAGATTCAAACTCGGAAATAAATGGAAAAAAATTTCTTACCAAAGTTTTTTTGACTAAAACGTAGAGAAATTAAGAAAAAAACAAAATTTCAAAAACACAGTCCTTTTATGTAATAAATTTGGAAGGAAACTATCACCTCACTTTTTCCTCGGGCATACAATAAAAAAATAATAAAAAATTTCAAAGTTTTTTTTATTGCTAAAAAACTAACCTATAAATTATACCGTCTTTTAAATCAGATTTCTTGCATCTCTAAAGACGTTAATTACTTTGATGCATTTACCCACACATGTATTAGATAATATTATTTAAAAAAAAACACCACTGTCAAAAAATTATCATAAAATAAAACGTTTAAATGTAAATTTATATTCTCATGTATCATAAAAAAAAGTTTTTGACACTTCAATTTTCAAAGTACGATTATTGTTTTATAACTTGACTAAAACTTATGAAAAACCACACAACACACGGTAAATATATCAATGATATAAATATAAGAGTAAATTATTCATATTAATAGAAATTAACCATCACATAAGTAATATTGGACACACAGAAATCATTTCGCGCTTCCAGCGTCTTTTTCGACCGCGAACACGAATGCGCAGGCGCCGCGCCGCCGCGCCACTCAGCGGTTATGAAGGAAAACAAACAATTTAGTACTTAAATATGCGTGGTTGCCGGATTTACAGTACGTTTTAAGACCAAATCTTATTGGTAATGTTATCGTGTTTTAGTGTATTTTTGTTTTATTCATGTTGCTGCAGCAACACGGGTAATCGGGCGTGCTGTGTTTTTTTTTTAGTAAGGCTGTAGAAGTTTTTAAGCTCTTAAAAAATATATGTTATTTTTTAAGATAATATCTAGACGCGTTCCACGCCGAAACGCAAGTTATATAAAATTCCCTCGATAGAAAAAAATAAGTATGCTCCTAAAATTATTATAAACACGTTGGTTTCAGTTATTCTACAAGTTATAGTTGTTAAAAAAAATTCACAATGTTTCTTTAATGATACTTAAGATACTTTCCACGAGATTTTGCTCTATTTTAAACGAGTCGTGTTTTATTAAATATTTTCGCAATTTTCGCACCGATTTTGTCGCTTTAAATGTTCGCGCGCTCCTCTAACACTCGTAATTTCATATCTCTCCATCTTCTTGTTTTTGAGCCCGGTTGCGGCGCCTTAACACTAACTCGGGTGTGAATAAATAAAAGAGTGATTAGCACAAAGTTTTACCCATCTTTCTAAATAATATAAGAGTTTGGTGAAAACACGAGGCAACGCAAAACATGGAACCGAAAAGATTTGAAACAGTTTAGGGAGGTTTTTTTTTATCCAGAAGGGTTTGATTTTCTTTATGTAAATACCACCCAAGAGTTTCAACTGCTCCTGTCTGGAGTCAGTTAGACTATGGCATCCCCAATTGGGGTATGCTGTGAGGCTGAAGGTAAACTACTACAGGAATGAGATGGGAAGAGGAAGGCGGGAAATACCTGGCGTTTTAGATCTGCTCACAAACACGACTAAAGCCTATTCAAGCAACATTACAATTCTGAATTGTGGTCTTACACCAGAACGATGCTGGGGGTATATTCTACTCTAGAACATGCCATAATGTTAAAAATAATTTTACAAGAATGCATTCGTTAAAATTATTAAACTTTCAAAAATACATGAATGTATCTAATAATGAAAAGAAAAGTTGAAACTGAAAATCACGAATTATGTTACTTTTTAGGTTATTAATTATGTTTCTCTTATTCATGGAAAGTCTCGGCGTTGGGATGAATCTCGGCAAAACAAAGAAGGAAAACATTACAGCACGTTAATTAAAGACAAAAGGAGAAACATTTTGTAAAATATGTACAGCGGTTACTTGACCCGACCTGCAACGAGCTTTCACCGCATTCAGAGAACATCCATTCTTCTTTCTTTTCCTCCTGCTTCCTTCCCGTCTTGCCGGCGCGGGCGAATGGGAGTAATGACTGAGAAAGATCCCCTGATACTTCTGAAGGTTGTGTGCTATGAACTGCGCTCTTCAACAAAGTATGAAAAATCCAGATTTATTGCGATTTTTCGCCAGAATCCGAGACTCTTGAAAATAACGCTTTCTTTTATGAATTCCTACGAATACTATATTTAGAATTTTATTTGCTTTGTGCCCTCATTATTGTTAATAGTCAACAACGAAATATATATTTAATACAAAGGAAAGTTATTATTCGAGTGTAGAACCCTCACATTTACAATATTGTTGTTGGATGATAAAAGCTTATAATAGAATAATTATTATGTAAAACATTAATTAACTGCCATGTTGAAAAGAAAAATTGACACTTTTATAAATCTCTTCGAACCCAATAAATCGATGTTAAATAGGTTACACATTTATGTGAAATAAATCTACACACAATTATTAAAAAGGCTCTTAACTAACTAACTAACCATCACGCCGTTTCCCGCAGGGGCAGGCAGAGAGGACGGACCGCCAAACAACTCGATCTTGGCACACACTCCTTGCCTCGTTCACATTCATATTCCGACTTTTCACATGGCCCGACTCAAGTATCTGATTCACTTGGTCGTGCCATGTCTTCCTCGGGCGTCCCCGACTTCTTCTTCCATTCACATTTGCGTCATATATTCTCCTTACACTCCTTTCCTCGTTCATTCGCTCTACATGCCCAAACCATCAGAGCGTCCCTTTCTTAATCTTACTCATCACGCTTACATCAGCCTTGCATTCTTCGCGGATCTCCACATTTCTCACACGATCGTACATGGTTTTACCACGCATACGCCTCAGGGATCTCATTGCTACAGCATTCAGTCTACTTTCGTCCTTCCTCTGCCAGTTCCATGCCTCACTACCATACATCAGGGTAGATACCAGCACTCCATTATGGACGGCTAACTTCGCTTCTTTGGACAGTTTTTTGTTTGCGCCAACGGCGTTCAGTCCTCCATTAATAGAGTTGCCTGCATTTAAAAAGGCTCTTAATTAATTAAATATTGATGCCGTATCCTAATATATGTTATAAAAAAATATTTTAAAACAGGGATTTGTTGCGCGCAGTTTGGTAGTTTTCAGAATTTCTCAATTTTCCTAACAACTTAATATTCAGCTAAAACTGTTGTGAAACACTGTAAAACGCTTATTTTTCTTGACTTTGGCCAAATATTTGCTTTTTGTGTCCATGCGAAAAGCTTAACAAAGTAAAATCAACCTAAAAAGTTTGTGGTCAGTGACCAATTAAAGCATAAAATCAAAAATTCAACAGAACAATGTTTTCAATTTATTTTCCCGAATGAAAATTAATTATCTTCAAAATTTTCTTAGTATTCCAATAAAAATATTGAAAGCAAAATAGCAATCTTATTTGCATAAAAAAAACCTGAATTTCTGCTCAATGTGACAAACTTTAATAAGATCTTTACTCTATCACTTTCCATGAGGTTTTCTGAAAAGTATCCGGCTCGAAGGACCAATTTCTGTGGTGGTTTTTTTATGTAGGCTTTTTTATGTTTGGTTTGGAGTCACGTAGAGTTTCATGGTAGCACGTAAGTACAATAAAGCTTTGATATATTTATCTTTCTGCTCTCTAAGCCTAGTTGAAACTGTTCCGCCGTTTTTGGGCGCCTGAAAAAACACCAAGACTTTTCGCACGTAGCCTTATTGAAGATGTGATGATATCTATCACTTGAGTTTACTGAGATCAGATGGCATTATTTAGAGGGGTTTATTTTACTAAAGGGCTAATACATTTTTCTACACACAACTTGTGAATATTTACCTTTACGTACCTGAAGAATGATTTTGTATCTTTCGCGACAACGTAACGCAATCTAAATCGGCCATACACAACACTTTGACAGTTTTCTTAAATACGGTATGCCGTAACAAGAGAACGAGCTAAATTCTGTGCTTATGTTAAGACATAAACCCTTATAAGTAGTTACCCTTATGCCAGAGAAGACGACGCGTTTTCCGCGTAATCCTTCGTTTACAAACATCAAAATACTAGATACGTTTTTAGATTTTCTACCAGACATCTACCGGATCTGCCCTGATGATGGACACTGCAACGCTGTCCGAAACGTTGGCTATAGAAGGAGGTAGCGCAACACGGCATAACAACCCATAAACAAATAACGAAAATCAAAATAATACGCCAAACGGATATTTATTTATGAACGCCTATTAGGCTTATATGTAAGTAGCTGTAATAACATATGACAAAGTAGCTGTAATAACATATGACAAAGAAACTTGTATCCTAGCTATATATAGATCTCCATCCAAAAATAACATAACAAATTTCCTAACTGCACTAAACAGCACATTAACTGATCTCAACAAAATCAAAAATATCTTCATAGTAGGAGACCTAAACATAAACACTTTACAATTTGGACACCCGCAAAGCATAGAATACCTATCAATACTAGCGCAACATGGACTGGAACCCACGATAAATATCCCAACACGAGTCACACAAAACACAAGTAGCTGTATAGACCATATAATGATCAAGTCAAAACTAAAATCCGAAACAATAGTACTCGAAAGCGCAATTACAGATCATTACATGACTATGATAGCAATAGCCACCGAAAACACAAAATCTGAACAACATAAAACATTTACAAAAAAAATAACTGAATATCCAAACTTAAAGGAAAAACTCAAAAAAATGGACTGGAAACCAATATACCGAATACAGAATGCTGAAGTAGCTTGGGATAAATTCACAACTACGTTAACACAAGAAATAAATAATTACACTAATATAAAACTTATAACACTTACACACAAGACAAAAAAAATAAAACTATGGATAACACAAGGAATATTAAACTGCATCCGTAAACGAGACAAATTACACAGACAAATTAAAAACACGCCATATGACATGGAACAACTTAATTTCTATAAAAGATATAGAAATATCTGCACAAAAATTATAAGAGTAGCTAAGGAGATATACTATAGACAAAAATTACAAAAAGAAAACAACAACCCAAAAGCTCTATGGAAAATATTAAAAGAAGTGACATACACACAAAAACACAAACAGAAAAATAGTATCGAACAATTAAATATTAATTCAAAAAAAATAGATATCATTACAAATGCGGAGATAATAGCGAACCATGTGAACAACTTCTTTGCAAATATAGGAAAAGTTTTAGCAAACCGTAAAACACAAACACAAACCAACCGATCAGACATCAATACACAAAAGACAAAACTAAGACTTACAATAAAAACAATTACGGAGGAGGAAATTGAAAAAATAATCGATAAATTAAAAAACAATATTGCACCGGGATTAGATGAGATAACAACAGATTGCATTAAGAAATTAAAAAATGAAATAATAAAACCAATAACACACTTAATCAACCTTAGTATAAAACAAAGCTGCTTCCCTAGTACTTTGAAACAAGGACTGGTGATCCCTATTTACAAAGCAGGAGACAAAATGGAAATAAATAACTATAGACCAATCACATTATTAAACTCACTATCAAAGATCTTCGAAAGAGCATTAAAAACCCAAATTATAAAATACCTTGAAGAAAACAAATTAATCTCGGATAAACAATACGGATTTAGAGAAAAAAGAGGTACCAAAGAAGCTTTAGAATATGTAATAGATTATATACATAGCAACCTAGATCAAGGGCAAAAATGCATAGCAATATACCTAGACTTAGCTAAAGCCTTCGATTCAATCTGCCACAAAACCCTATTTAAAAAATTAGAAAACATTGGTATCTTAGGCAAGGAACTCCAGCTAATGAAAAGTTATATGAGCAACAGAACCCAACAAGTTAAAATTAATCACCATACTAGTAAACCACTGCCAATTACATATGGAGTTCCACAAGGAAGCATACTAGGGCCCGTGCTATTCACTATCTACATAAATGAACTCTGTAATATGGAAATAGACGGAGAAATAATTAGTTATGCGGACGACACAGTATTACTCTTCAAATCTAAAGACTGGAACAATGTGTATAATACAGCAGAGTTAGGGATCACGCGAGTGAAAACATGGCTAGACACAAACATACTTACATTAAATATATCGAAAACAAAATTCACAACGTACAGTATAAATAGCATGGGACAGCCAACAAATAAAACAAACACCATAAAAATTCACAATTGTTTAAACACCAAAAACTGCGACTGCCCTGCTTTAGTAAAAACAGACCAAATAAAATATCTAGGAATCATAATTGATCATAATCTCAAATAGGCACATCATATAAATCATATCACCAATAAACTCCTCAAAACAATACATCTTTTCCTAAACATAAGAAACATATACAAACTAAAACAAATGAAAACAGTATATTTTGCACTCTGCCAATCTATAATAGAATATGGTATCATTGTTTGGGGAGGAGCAACAAACTCAGCTATTGTTCATTTGGAAACCACACAGAGAACCATCTTAAAGGTTATACTAAAAAAACACAGAATGACTGACACAGACCAAATATTCAACATGTTCGACGAACTTGACATACGACAATTATACATAAAAACACTTCTTAACTATATCTTTGACCAAAAACACAAACTCCAACAAACACAAACCATCAATAGACCAGTTAGACAAGCATACATACAAAACTTAAAAACACCGACGATAAACACAAGCTTTGGACAAAGACATCACAAATACCAGGCAATAAAAGCATTCAACCATCTTCCACCCGATTTAAAAAAAGAAGAAAACAAAAAACTTTTCACACTCAAAATTAAAAGATGGATTAAAGAACAAAAAAGGCAATTTTACAAAAAAATCACAACATAAAAAAATAAAAACACATAGACATAAACACCATTGCAATACTCACTAATTTATAAAACCCTTTTAATTTCTCTATCGGTTTATATGTATCTATCCTATTTATATAATTTTATTTTATTGTTTAATTTTAGTGTTATTTTACTCTATTTTATTTTGCTCTATTTTACTTTCTTTTAATTCTTATATGTTAGTATTGAGTTTCTTTTTTGTTTAGTTTTGATTTTATATGTATCTTAAATTAAAAAAATAAATCATATCAAACTGTAAAATGAGGTCCTCAGCACGGGTAAAGCACCCAGTGAGGCCCACATTAGTCAAATATGTAATACACATGTATAAATCAGGTGAATCAAATAAAAAAAAAAAAAAAAAAAAAACAATAACTCATACTTAATATTCGTGTTTTTAAGTAGGTAATCTACGCCAACTGACATCAACATACGACAGGCATAGACAAGCCATTGAAAGCTTTGGAAAATCACACAAATTTGGCAGCCGATAACACACGACGGACGCCTTCCGAAATCCGACGAGTTTTGCCATTTTGCCACGCTGACATATGGTGAGAGGTTAGAGATTATCCTTCACCTTTATCCTTCACCCTTATCCTCTAGTTATCCATTTTGCACCTACGGTCTACGGTATGTCACTCCGTGGTAGGTACGTTTTTAAGATCAGGCTGACGCCATTTTTTTACATTAATCCCACACCCATTGGGAAAATAATTTCCCTCAAGGCCTATGTCATCTTCGGGGATGCTGTGTGGGGGATATTTTTAGGTAAAGGCAGAAAAAGAAGTTCTGGGAAGGAAAAAGGGTATGAAGGGTGGGTAGGATTCTGGGGGTCAATGTGATTGACGATTGACGGACTTATATGATTCCATCCCTCCCACTGCAGCGCAAGGCGATGGGTCGAGAAAATCCGACTGGAAAGGTTTAAGTTAGGTCTCTCTCGACCGGTCTCTCCAGACCCGGCATACACCTCAGTGAGTGGGCAAACGCATTCGCCGCGAAGACCTTAACAAACCTCACCCCATGAACCCGGGAAACGTAACGAACTACTTGAAATGACCTATAGCAGGGTTGTTCAGCTTGTGTCGCTCTCCACAGAGAGAAAAAAATGGCCTTATATTTAAACGCCCGGGGTCTCAAAAGTTTCGTATGATCTGTAGCAATTCGAAAACGTAAAAATAATTAATTTTTTTTTCATAAGTTTTTATTCCAGTAAAAAAGAAAATAACGTTTTCACTTACTTAACTAGAATATTGAATTATGTACTTTTTACATTGTATTACATAGTTTTTACATTACATGGTTTTTACATTTCATAACCTTAGATTACATTAGATTGCAATACTAACATTTACATGATATTATATTACCATACGATATTATTCACTATCACTACTTTGTTTTTTGTGAATAAACATGAACAATTTTTTTTTGAATTTGCACACACTTTTTTCGTTTTTGATATCATCTGGAAGGCAATTATATAAATTGCCCCCCTCGTAACTAATTGATTGCTTACCGTAGTTAGTATGAATGGTGTTTAAACGTATGTTATCGTGTTGTCGTGTAAAATGTTTGTGTACTTGGGACGTTTTAATGAATTCTGTGTTTGTATGTATGAGTTTATTATTTATTTTGTATATAAGGACACATATATTGTACTCGTATAGTTTTCTTAATGTTAGCAGTTTTGTTTCTAAGTATATTTTTTTTGTGGATGTTTTGGATTCGTAGTGAAATAGTTTTTTGATTATCTTATTTTGAATTACCTGTAATTCATTGATGTATGTTTCATACGCATTTCCCCAGATTTCAATCAGGTAATTTAGGTGTGAGTGTACGAGACTATAGTATAAACTTTTTTTTAATCTAATTGGTAATAGATATGATAACCGGCTAAAAACGCTAATTAAGGGTGTGATTTTATCTTTTACATTTTGAATGTGTTGTTTAAAAGTTAAATGCTTATCGATGCACAGCCCAAGATATTTTTCCTGTTTCAGGATTTGCAAATCGTTATTTTCAATTTTTAATGGTACATGTGGAGGAATTATTTTACGGTTTGAACTTAAAATCATGTATCCTGTTTTTTTATATTCATTGTTAGGATATTTGAATGGAGCCAACCGCAAATTCTTTCTAGGTCACTTTGTGCATTTTCTAGTAGTATGTTTAGATCTTTACCCCAGTAGAAATGAAATTATTGTTCACTATTAGCCCGCTAAAATGGCCGGAAGTTTTGAAAAAAAATAGATTTCGTGATTTGGAAAAAAAATAAAACAAAGAGTTCATATTTTATATTTTGTACCAAACTTATTTTTCATTCCATAACTGCAGTTCAAAGAACCCAATAAAAAATATTTTTTAAACGTGTGTGATGTGTTAGTTAAAAATATAAAAGGGGAAAATAACACTTTTTCTGGATAAAATCAGAATTCTTGTTGACTTACTTGTATTCATAAACTTGAACTTTTTTAAATTTTTGTCAGTTATACGCATTTTTAATAATAAACAAACGTTAAAGGGTTAAATTACTGAAAAAAAAAATATTCAAAATTATAAAAAAGGGTTTTAGGTTTGTTTTCTGATTTTCAATGCAATTTAGCGGGCTAATAACCATTTTTAAAAAAATAAATTTAAATTCTTATTTTCTTTGTAAGACGCAACTTTTGAGACCCCGGGCGTTTCTGAATTCAAAAGTTGAAATAATTGACACACCCTTGAAATGGTTATCCAAAAAATGGTTCCAAAGGCGGCGTTACCCATACCCGCCTCCCAAATTGGGGTTTGTATTTGAAAGTTGATCATTTGTAATACCCTAAACGTATTAAATTAAATTGTTACTAAACATAATTGTGTTTCACGTAGGTAATGCACGAAACGGCTATATATTTCAACTACAAAGAAATTAATATGTGTTGCACCATTTACGTCCAGATCATTGCAAATAAAATTAGAAAAACAATACACTTCTTCAGATCCATAAGGAACTTTCTTAACTTAGAACTCCTAAAAACGATTTATTTTGCAAAAACCCAATCTATCATTGAGTATGGTATCATTGCATGGGGAGGGGGCACTTCATCAGCTCTAGATCCTGTCGAAAAGGCGCAGAAAACAATTATGAAAATTATTCTCAAACTTCCTCTAACTGCAAACAGTGCCTTATATTCAAAATAATGAGAGTATTTGATGTTCGACAGATCTATGTAAAAACTATCCTCATGCATCTCTTTAAAAACAAACATGTGCTTTACGAAAAAAAAATAAACTTAAGATTTACACGTAACTCTAACAAAGACATATTGCAAGTTCCCAGCACTCTCTTCCACCTTTGGTCAACGTAGCTTTAGATACTTTGCCACAAAAATATTCAACATTCTCCCAGAAAACATCAAACTGAGTCAAACACAGAGAGAGTTTAAAAAATATGTTAAAATATGGATACATTCTAATGATCGAGCCTATACTGGTGCCCTCACCCAAACGCCCAGTCATTGACAGTTGTTATTGTAGTACTTAATAACCTTGCAGTTTATGAATTGTGTAGGTATATGCAAACAATAATGTTAACTAAAATAAAGTTTTTGCTGTATGGAAACCTACTTTATGGAAAATGGAAACCTATTTATAAAAAAACCATAGATAAAATTGCGAGAAACAATTAACAAAAATTCTGCCTCAATACAGATTCACCTAGTGAGGCAGGCTATGCACAACTAAAAATACTGTATAACTATACTACTCCTGTGTAAACTTTCTTAAGTTACTTTCTGTTTGTTAATTTTTCTGTACTGATTGATGTAATCTATTTGTAAACTACATTGAGCATGTAATTTTTTTAGTTATATTGTTGTTATTTCATTGAATAAACATTATTATTATTATTATTCCCAGGGGCTTTCAGTAATGGAAAATTGTACGTCAACAAATCGCCCTTTTACTTTTAGGTAGCCGTTATCCCAAGAGATTTAACTAACCAACTTAGGCACTGTTATTGTAAATGCTTCTCTGCATTTACATTCGGATGATTGGGGTACTCCATTAAAAATAATACGAAAGCGTTCGAATAAAACGAAAACAATTAGCGAGGAGATAAAAACAAGTGTTCTACCCTTGTTCCTATCCCGAGAGATTTCTAGACATTGGCCATTGATTGTCTATGCCAAAAATTATTTTTCGAATAAATTTGCTTATGTTACTCTGGTAGTGTATATTTTTATTTGTCACATTTTGCCTTAGACATCCTCGTTAATTAAAAAACTTTTTTTCAGTTAACGTATTCGAATTTTTTTTTACATAAGCACCATAGTAGAGGGTCTTTTTACGGAAGGAAGGAGAGCAAGTTCTGGGAAGGAAAAGAGGGGTGGGTAGGAATCTGGGGGTCAGAATGTCCAGAAGTGACGGATATATGAATCTATCCCTGCGGTGCGAGACGATGTTCCGAGAGAGTCCTGTTGGAGAAGTTAAAAAGTCTTCCTCAACAAGTCTCTCCCGGTCTGGCCTGCTACGCAGTTGGTGGGCAGACGCATCTGCCGCCAAGATCCGGAAAAAACCCACCCATGAACCGGGCACCCCTGCTAAGTCACCAAACGTAGACAACCACTACAACCACAACCTATGGGAGAGGTGTTGGTTATCCAATAAATGGTTTCCGGCGCAGCGACACCCATACCCATTTCCCAAATATGCTGATTGTAAATGTGTGTAATGCAGGTAAAATCCATGTACACTTATGAGCGTTTTACACGATGTTCTTCACACCGGTGAACATTTGTCATGTGAAAACTATATTCGGACCGATATGAAAAAAATTTGCGTTTCATGATCATTTTTTTAATTTTTTTTTTATATATCTATATAGGGTGTTAAGGGACGTACTTGACTTACTTTAACCAGTGATTCCTGACATTATTTGGAGTAAAAAATGTAAATGAAATTTTGGTCTCCGGTGACTTTTTTTGACGGCTTTTTTTTCAAATTTTTTTTCTTCAAAATCAAACAAAAAAAAAAATTCTTATGCATGTTGTCACTGGTCACTCAGCCGGGTGTCCGACGAACCCCTTACCCCGCCTCCAACTGTTCAACACTACCATTTTTTTATGTTTTTGTAGGAAAAAAAAAAAAAAAACATCAAAAATGTCACCGGAGACCAAAATTTCATTAACATTTTTTACTCTAAATGATGTCAGGAATCACTGGTTAAAGTAAGTCAAGTACGTTTCTTAATACCCTGTATATATTACAGTTTTTACCTTATTATAAACAACTTTACATAATATATTTTGAAAGAAAATTTTTTTGATCATTATATCCATAATTACAATTTCATGCAGATAAGATAACACTTATATTTGAAGTGAAAATTTATTTAGCACTGATGTGATTTGAAACTCGATGAAACGAAAAATAGCGACCCCAAAAAGAGATAAACACATACGTCTGTAGGATTTAACCTGCGAGAGAATGAGATAGTACAACCAGTCTCCTCTTTGTGCGGTGCTTCGTAGCCTATCAGTCTGCTCTTTGTAAGGTGCTTCGTAGCCTCCCCACTCTTGCCTACTTTAGTTTCCTGAAGGTTTCACTTTTACCGCGTGTGAATTGTACGCTCTTGAAGTGAAAATCTTTAGCACCGTTGTGATTTGAAACACATTACATTACAAACATATAAACCTATAGAATTAAACCTACCAGAGAATGAGATAGAACGAAATCTTACCGCATTGGCCGCTGATTACGAGCTCGCTTTTCAAGGCTCCTATTGGTTGAGATTGTGTGGGCGAAGGTTTCACTTATACGGCGTGTGAATTGCACTAATTTTTTTAAAATTATAATATATACCTCCGTGGTCGAGGGGTAAGACTTTCGACAAGCACTCCGAAGGTCGCGGTTTAAAATCCCGGGGTGGAAGAAAATTTTGTTTAATGCAAATATGTTATTTCACAATGTAATCATTCAAAATAATATAAAGTATATTTGCGGCACATTCCAGAGTTCCAGAAAATATTCTCAAAATGCCGCAAATATTCTATATATCATTTTAAATGAAATAATTGTGAAATAACACAAATTAGTCACTTAAATTTATTTGCCCACGCCGGGATTCGATCCCGCAACCTTCGAATTGCGAGTCAAGAGGGTTACCCCTCGACCACGGAGGCCTTAAAAAGTTGTGGTTACCGACAAAAAAAAGGTATTTTTTGCATTAATAAAGTGGTAGAAGGAGGTAGCGCAACATGGCATAACACCCCAAAAACAAATAACGAAAATACTTTTGGCCGTGAAAATCTAAAAACGTATCGATCAATACATTTTGAATTATTATTTTGCTGCATGTGCAGATTATCAATAATTTCAGGGAAAGGGACTTATGGACATTATTATATTAAAGGAACATATTATATAAAAGGGACAAGTGGATTACCAGCAACGTTTCTCGGTTGTGTTTGAATGTGAGCACTAAAAGCGTAAAAAATCCACAACGAATTTATGTTGTAAGACGAACAGACGGGTAAATGAATTGGAAATATACTTATTTAAATTGGGTGATTTTTATTCGTTCGCACCCCTTCCACCAGAGTGTGACGAATTTAATAACATCGCCCCCTCGGCTTCTAATGGCCGAGTGTGGCATACATAACTGAAGTCAATGTTTGTCTTTATTGGAGAGTGTACTGTGGTGTATGGTTGTGTGGAACACTCAGGGCTGGGCAAAATACATGCATTGCTGTAATTGAAATACAAATTACAAAATACTTATACGCATGTATTTAAAATACGAAATACAAAATACTTTCAAGTCGTGTATTTGAAATACAAAATACAAAATACAGTATTTTAACCATTTTTTAAATTCAAATACAAAATACAAATTACAAAATACAAAATACATTTGGTTTTGGTAGAACCTTTGGTTGAAATAAATTGTCGTAAGTGCCCTTATCTAAGGATGCGTTTCCATAGAAGCAAAGCTGAGCAGATTGAAACAGAGTCGTGCAAAAATTGATCAATCATTACTCAGAAGACACATCTCGTCTCCGCTCCACTTGTAAAGTTTTGTGGTATAGGACTTAGGTGTTAGATAATAATAATTATTATTATAATAACACTAGCTGGTTCCCGGCATGCATTGCAATGCACATTCGAAGAAATAATTTTTTTATCCCTGCATGTCCTTTCCCGTGCGTCCCCGTTCCCCTCCCACATCCCATTCCCCTCCCACATCCCCCCATTCCCCTCCCGCGTTCCCCTGGCCCCTTCCCCGCCTACCCTTTCCCCTCTCCCACTCCCCGCCAACCCCCCTCCCGCGTTCCACATATTCAGTCCCAGTAGATTCAGTTTCCATACAACTCGGGTGCCAGCTATTACAATTTTTTATTTAAATTTTCATTTTTCACATATTACAAATATTAATTTTTGTATATTATAAGTACAAGCAATCAAATCTGGTGCCTAACGTAGGTACCTATTTAAAATATCTATAATAAAATAACCATAGGCAATTCTAAAAAAACAGCTGCCTGCTAAATTTAATTTCATAAAACGCGCGAACTGTGAAACGTGCGAAGTTAAAATAGTCATCAAGTTTTCTGAAATTATCCAATTTTCTGCGTAATTTTCTTAATTTTTATTTCCGTAAGAACCTTCTACAAAGTATTAGAAAACTTTTAAAAAGATGAATGAAATAGGTAAAGTCGTTCTTAAGTTATGGCATGACCAAGGGAAACAAGAACTAATTTTTATATACAAAGATGACATTTGTATAGTGCAGTTTTGTGTTATTTCACTTCAAGTGCGCTCTACAGTAATTAACTTAAAAATAATCTAGTGTTCAGTCAAATTATTCTAATAGTGCTTGATCTATTACTATGATACAAAAATGGACAATACAAAGCATCGATAAGTTTAATATAATTTGATACAAAATGTACAATAACAGTGCTATTATAGCACAAGACAATAATAATAACTAGCATGACATAAAAAAAATGTACAATACATTATAAAGCAATGATAAGAAAACTACAAATAATCATTAGAAAGAGTACTATACCACAGGACAATAGGACAATAGTACAGGATTCTAGCGTTTTTACTCTACCTATTATTATCTATGTTCATTTATTTTTCATTATCATTATTAAGATCGCTTAATGTATTTGAAAATGTATTTTGAAGCCATGAGTATTTGAAATACAAATTACAAAATACCTCAGCAGCAGGTAATTGAAATACCAATTACAAAATACAATTTTAGGAAGTAATTGAAATACAAATACAAAATACGTATTTGTATTTCAAATACGTATTTCAAATACAAGTAATTCAAATACTGCCCAGCCCTGGGAACACTGGATACATTATATATAAGTTAGTGTTATTGCACTTTCCCACGAGTGCATCGATCCTTATTGAGTAGTTGTCAACCACAATACATATGATTTTCTGACGATAAATAATAACTATAAATAATAATAATATAATAATGACGATGAATAATATTGAGCCTATTTCTATACATAGTAACTAGCGCGGACCCGTGAAAGATCACGGTTTTTACAATATTGTTGAATTTGTGAGACTGAATATTCAATGTATAAAAACAGTTTATTATAAACAAGTTCTGCTTCTGCTTCGTAATTATTATTATGAGTTACAGCTGTTTCGCCCTCTGAAGGCATTATCAAACTGTGGTTGGTTGTTACCACCTACAGACGATGTATTTATGTCATTTCTAGACAGGTACTTATGATGACAAAATGAATAGTTTTAATTATTATTACCTGTGCCCCTAAACTTCTAGGTAAAATAACAGCTGCAACTCATAATAATAATTACGAAGCAGAAGCAGAACTTGTTTATAATAAACTGTTTTTATACATTGAATACTAATATTATGAAATATATAAAATAAATAAAAAATTAAAATGGAGTTCTACAAAATAAACTTAATAATGTTGCTTAGCAACGCAAGCCTTGACGTTTGCTTGTATTTTAGCTCTCTGATTTTCTTATTGTATCAGATAGAAAAGAATTAGCTTTGATCCCAAAACATATAAATATTTGAAAATAAGTATATTAGATAACGTAATAAATAAACTGCCAGTGAACCGTAGGATATTTAGGTAAATAAATACAATATAAATTTTTCCTTTTGTGAGGACTTCAGTAACCAAGGTAAACAACAATATTTTGAGATTACGTTGAAATATATTTTGTAGGTAAATTTAATTATATATTTTATTTTGATAACATTATTCAAAAATATAATATATATATTATAGATTTGTAGTATTGAAGGGTAGTTTACATTAAAATATTTAATTTGGAGATATTGAAAACTATTTGTTGACACTAGGTAACGACGACAGTTGCTTGGTTACTGGAATGTAGGAATTAATAATAATTAATAAATCATTTCCAAGTTGTTTTGAAAGGTGACACAATGTCATTTTCAACCAACGGAAATGAAAATGGGTTTATTATGTCATCTAAACAGATGAACATTGATAATCTGAGACCCCAAAAAACAAAAGCAGGTATTCCTAGGCAGCGTATGAAATGGACGAACGATGTCAATATGTTCATCGTTCGTTCATATTTTTATGTAACTAAACTAGAAACAGATATGTTATTGTATAGGAAAAAATTACATTTACTTTTCTCACAAAATTATCCGGTTGCCCAAGTAAACGAACAAAGATTAGCTGACCAAAAAAGGTCAATTTTCAAAAATAATTTAATTCCTGTAGTAACATTAAATCAGATAAGAAAAGAAGTAGCAGATAGATTGCAATTGGAGAATAATTTAGATCAAATTAATACGAGTAGTAATGTTATATTAGATGCATTGAATGAAGATAGTTTAGATAATATTCTAGTAGAAGAATCCAATGATATTAGAGTAGATTCAAATAACTTAGACATTATTCATAATCTTAGGGAAATCAATATTGCAAATTTAAACTTACTAGATGATAATGTAATAGAATTAGCTAACTTGCTTCAAAATAATATAAATAGATATATAGATATAGAGCCCACAGTTAGACCAAAATTACCAAAATTGCATACGTCAAAGAAATTATCTAAATTAATTTCTGAATTAAATAATTTAATTTTACCAAAAATAATATTTGACGATATTAGTTTTTTAGATCTTCATACAATAGTGTACGCTAGTGCTATCACTATATGTAATAAGTTAGGAGTTAAATTAATGTCCTCTGATGATAGATCATATAGTTATAGTAAACCAGAATGGCAGATTAGATTAGAAAATGATGTAGTATTTTTAAGAAGTAGTATAGCTAGAGTAATTGAATATAAAAATGGAAATAGAAGTAGGAATATTTTGAGATATGTAGATGAAATTGGGAGAAAATTTGGTTATAGCATTGGTAGTAATAATAATGAAAATATAATCAATGATTTATTAGATTTATTAAAACAAAAATTAGGTGTAAAAGCTAGTAGATTAAAAAGATATAATTATACGTATAATAAAAGAAATAATAATAGATTATTTCAGAAAAATGAGAAAATATTTTATTCCAAACTTGACGATAAACAGAATATTATTTCGAATAATAATATTCCGTTGCCATCTGAATCAGATATGCGCGATTTTTGGACAAACATTTGGAGTAAAGATATAAAACATAATGAGGCAGGTAACTGGATAGAAAATGAAGAACTCAATTGTTCAGACATTGAACAAATGAGTTTTTCTGATATATCGGTTGAATTGTTAGCCAAAATTATAAAAAATACTCATAATTGGAAAGCCACGGGTTGCGATTGGATACATAATTTTTGGTACAAACGTCTAACTACTTTACATCCTCTTTTTGCAAAAAATCTTTCAAAACTTGTCAGAGAACCTCAAAATTTTCCTAATTTTCTAACTAAGGGCATTACTTATATGTTGCCTAAAAGCGAACATATTAATAATCCCTCTCAATATAGACCCATTACATGTCTACCGACAATATACAAAATTTTAACCTCTTGCTTGACAGATTTAATATATACTCATTTGGATGAAAAAAATATTTTATCTGAACAACAAAAAGGTTGTCGCAGAAAACATATGGGATGTAAAGAACAGTTAGTTATTGATTCTGTAATTTTAAAACAAATTCAAAATCAAAAGCGTAATTTACATACTTGTTATATAGATTATCAAAAAGCTTTTGATAGTGTCCCGCACTCGTGGCTAATCAAAATATTAAAAATATATAAAGTTAACCCAATTATAATTAGCTTTTTGAAAAATATTATGTCCTTTTGGAATACAGATTTGCTAGTTAATTTAAAAGGTAAGAAAATAGTAGTACCGGGCATTTCAATAAAAAGAGGGATTTTTCAAGGAGACTCATTGAGCCCTCTTTGGTTTTGCTTAGCATTGAATCCCCTTTCTAAAATGTTAATTAAAAGCAAGTTTGGAATAAAAATTAAGGGTAATACAAGAGAGAGTAGTATAGTTTCACATCTATTATATATGGATGATATAAAATTATTTTCAAATTCTGAATCAAATTAGAGAAAATGATTAAGGTAGTTAAAATTTTTTCAGATGATATTAAAATGACTTTTGGTTTAGATAAATGTAAAACTATCCATATAGAGAAAGGCAAAATTGTAGATGGAGACGAGGGTATATTTAGAAATTTCAAAATTCAAAGTATAAAAGGGGATGAGGTTTATAAATATTTAGGATACCCGCAATCGAATAGATTAGATCACACTAGTATTAAAAATGATATTAGGATTAAATTTCAAACTAGGATCAGAAAAATTTTAAAATGCAATCTATCTGCTAAAAATTTAGTAAAAGCAATAAATACTTGGGCAATACCTCTACTAACGTACTCATTTGGCATAATTAAATGGTCCAATACAGATTTAGATAGTTTAGAACGATTGATTAGAACTACGTTAACAAAATTTAATTGCCATCATCCAAATTCAGCTATAGAACGAATTAATTTACCTAGAAATTTAGGAGGTAGAGGTGTAGTCAAAATAACATCTTTGAAACACAATCAGGTAGAAATGCTTAGAAATTTTTTCCATAGGAAAGCTAATAGCTCAGAAATGCACAAAATAATTTGCAAGGCAGATAGAAATATTACACCTTTAAATTTATATGACGAGAATGCCAACATTCTTATAAATACTAACCAGGAATTATTAGATTCCTGGTCAAATAAAATTATTCACGCAAAACACTTCAATTATCTCAACCAAACGTATGTTGACAAACTTTCGTCAAACAAATGGTTGAGTATTGGAGAGTTGAGCGCAGAAATAGAAGGATTTATGCTTGCCATTCAAGATAGAGTCATTAATACTAAAAATTATAGAAAGCATATAATCAAAGATATAAATCAAATTGATGATTTATGTAGAAAATGTTTGGCTTTTCCCGAAACTATAGAACATATTATATCGGGATGTTCTATATTAGCGCCTTCCGAGTATACATTTAGGCACAATCAGGTTTTAAAAATAATTCACCAAAGTTTGGTAATTAAACATAACTTGATTGATTGCCGTAATGTAGTACCATATTATGAATATGAACCAAATTCATTTATAGAAAATGAATTTTATAAAATATATTATGATAAAACTATACTAACAGACAGAACAATTAGTCATAATAGACCTGATATAGTTTTACATGACAAAATTTAAAAAATAACTTATATCATTGATGTAGCTATTCCAAATTCCTGTAATATTCAAAAAGCTGTTTCTGAAAAAATTAGAAAATACACAGATTTAGGAAATGAGATTAAAAGAATTTGGCATTCTCGGACTATAAAAATATTACCATTTGTTATTTCGGCCACTGGCATAATACCTAGGAATCTGATTCAAAATTTAAGCATATTAGATTTGTCAAAGAATTTGTATATAAAAATGCAAAAAGCAGTAATTTTAAATACATGTAGGATTACAAAAGATTTTTTAAATATTTATATTGAGGGATCGGTAGGATTTATAGGTTCAATTAGAAATGCCACAGAGCCGAACCCTCTGATATGAAAATATCTGGAGTCGGTGAATTATATTCCCATTTGGTCTCTAGTAGGTTGACATGTTGTTCTTGTATTGTTTTGTATTTATAATACTTATATAGTGCAATTGCATAGCATGGGTTGACTAGATGATCATTTGGGGAAGTGTGTGAAAGGGTTTAGTTTTTCCTTTTTTTTTTTTTTTTTTTTTTTTTTTTTTTTTTTTTTTTTTTTTTTTTTTTTTTTTTTATTTTTTTTTGGGGAAAATTTAACCCGGACATTTAAATATATATTTTTGAATGTAGCTATTACTTTGTGGTTATCCATTATAGAAAAATGAAATAATTTAACTTTGTATAAACCAATTTTCCCTGACGAAGGAACGTTTGTTCCGAAACCGGTCGGATTTGCGCATCAAATAAGTGGTTTATACAAAGTTAAATTATTTAATTTTTTTTAATAACAATCAATATACTGAATATTCAGGTAAAAAATACGTCAGAACACGAACCATAATAATTGCTGCAGCATTCTGAAGGAAGAAAGAATATTTACAATAGCAATTCTTTAATAGCCGCATTTTTCGTGAATACTTTTCTTTACCGTTTATGCAAGTAATCAAGATTATAGGCCAAAATACCTAACCAAACTAAATAGTTATCTTTTTAAACAAAATATTTGATTGAGTAGGTACTTTATTGATTGCATACATTTTTGACACAATAAGTTCTATTTCAATTTTCAAAATAATGCCTACCTAACTAAGTTACTTATAAAAATAAACCACCAAAATTTCATAGCATCACTTTTTTATTACATTAGCTCCACACAGGAGGCTCTGAGGAAAATAATTCCCTTCAGAGCCTATGTCATCTTTGAAGATGCTGTGTGGAGGGTCTTTTTAGGAAAAGAAGGAGAGGAAGTTCTGGGAAGAAAAATGGTATTAGGGGTGGGTAGGAATCTGGTGGTGTTTCCAGGAGTGACGGACGTATGAATCCATCCCTCCCACTGCGGTGCAAGGCAATTTTCCGAGAGAGTACGGCTAGAGAAGTCCAGGGACTCCTTCAACCATTCTCTCCCGATCCGGCCTGCCATGCAGCTGGTGGGCAGATGCATCCGCCGGCAAGACGGACAAACCTCACCCCATGAACCCGGACACCCCTGCTAAGTCATAAACGTAGTGAACCATTTAGGGTGACCTATGGCAGAGGTGTTGGTTATCCAATAAATGATTCACGAAGCGGCGGTACCCATACCCGCCTCCCAAATTGAATCTAGTTACTAGATCTAGTCACCAAATACGATTAAAGTCCTTTCAAGCAAAATTTCATTTCTGAATGGTGTTCTTACTCCAGGGCGATACTAACACAAATCAAAATTTGGTTTAGCTCGCCGGGATATGAACCCGCGACTAGTCGAGAACCTTACTCCTCGATCACAGAGGCCGTCAAAATCGTAAGTGAGAAAAAAAATATCGGTGTTCTTCATTTTGCTATTATACGTATTTTTATCTCTCGATACCCAAATTTTTCCAATGTCCGTGGCCGAGGAGTGTGCTTCCCGGACCCAGAGATCGCGAGTTCGATACCAGATTATCGCGATTTTTAAATATTCAAATGTATTATTTCACATAATTATAATAAAATAACTGAAAGCATATTTGCGCCATGTTGAGTAGTGGAAGTAGTTGTAAAATATACCTACCTTTTTTACATTAACTCCCTACAATAATTTCCCTCAGGGCCTACGTCATCTGAGATGGTGTGTGGAGGGTCTTTTTGAGGAGAGGAAGGAATGAACATTGGTTTTGAAGAGACCCATGTTATAGGAAGGAGGAAACACAAAGGCCGGTAAATCGCTCCACAGCCGAGCTGTTGAACACAAGAACGAGTCGAAGAAGCGACCCGTTCTTATATGACCAATGTCAACCGTGTACATATGTTGGGCACGCGTTTGGCGTGTTTCCCGACTACGCACCGGTGCCGAAGAGATCAATGACGCATTGCCTCAGAGCATCTTCCATTGAAATACCGGTAGAACAAGGATAGCATTCCCACCCGACGCCTGTGCTCTAAAGATTTCAATTTTTTTTTTGGGAGACGGGAATGGGTACCGCCGCCCCGGAAACCTTTATTGGACAACCAACACCTCCGCCATAGGTCACCGCAAGTGCTTCGCTACGTTTGGTGATTTAGCCACACCATGAACCCGGTTCATGGGGTGAGGTTTGTCTAGGTCTTGGAGGCGGATGACCAGGACGTACTGATACCCCAGATTCCTACCCACCCCTTAAACCTTTTTCATTCCTAGAACTCTCCTCTCCTTCCTTACCTTACAAAAAACCCTCCACACAGCATCCCCAAAGATGATATAGGCCCTGAGGGAAATAATTTTCCTCACGGCCTTCTGTGTGGATCTCATGTAAAAAAAAAAATCCGTCGGTTAAATTAGAAGAATCTATCAGACGAACCGCCCGTTTCTGCCCAGAGTCGAGGGTTTTTTTTCAGTTATTTTGGGGCTCCAGACCAGAGATGGCTGCCAAATTCAACCGTGGGGCGCACTTGTGATTTGTACAGGGTTAGCAGTTGTGTACTATTAAAGTATCTGCTGGCCCTGTACAGTACGCCCTGTTTTTGAGAGGCTAACTTAACTCTAACTAACTAACCATCACGCCGTTTCCCCGCAGGGGTAGGCAGAGAGGACGGACCGCCAAACAACTCGATCTTGGCACACACTCCTTGCCTCGTTCACATTCATACATCGTCTCATACATGCTCTTCTATTATTCCGACTTTTCACATAGCCCGACTCAAGTATCTGATTCATTTGGTCGTGCCATGTCTTCCTCGGGCGTCCCCGACTTCTTCTACCATTCACATTTGCGTCATATATTCTCCTTACACTCTTTTTCTCGTTCATTCGCTCTACATGCCCAAACTATCTTAGCATCCCTTTCTTAATCTTACTCATTAACTTAACTCTGGCTTCGATTTACCATTATACTATTTAAAGTCTCTTAATTGTTTGTTTTCGAACTCAACAAATGCACCATAAATCATTTACCCAAGATTAATAACTCGGTATGTAGTTAGATTCAAAATAATAAATAACAAAATGGGTAAATAAGTACCTAAATTTAATCCGGCGATAAATCTTTAATTATTTCTCGCTCACCCAAGCGAAAGCAGAAGGCAAAAACAAAACTCAATTGAAACTCGCGAATCACAAAACTAATCTCTCGTTATTCGTGGATTTCATCCGTTCAGGAATTTTATATTGGAATTTATTTATGAGGGTGAAAATCTTATGCGTAAGGTGATTACTTTTGTGAAATAAAGCTATAAACGGGGACTCTTATAACAACGGGAGGAAAAGGCTACAAATCGTACGATGATCAGGTTTCATTACCGAATCATTTCTTGTTATCTGAGATCCCAATGTTCATTTTAAGATTTGATTTCTCATTTATTCCAATCGTGTGTTTATTTGCCTAGTTACTTAATAGGTTAAACGTGAAAAACGCGGTATCCGGAAACATGTAGTAGGTACAAGCGGGATTGGAGTAGATTTTGTGGTAAACTTTTTTGATTTGAGCTTTCGTTTTCAAATCGAGACGAATTTGGAATTTTTTGTATATTTGGAAAAAAATCCTTTAAAAAAAAACGAGTGTGCTTTAGACCACACGACTGAAGTAAAACTTCACTAACTTATAAAAAAACATATGACATTGACATTGGGGTGACATATGACATTGGAGTGACATATGACCATGGGGTGACCTATGACTCTGGGGTGACCTACGATTGTGGGGTGACCTATGACCTTGGGGTGACCTACGACTTTGGGGTGACCTACGACTTTGGGGTGACCTACGACCTTGGGGTGACCTATGACCTTGGGGTGACCATCCTTATCCTTATCACCCCCCCAGTCAAGCGTGATTTTAATGGTGACGTTACTGTTCGACGTGTCGTGACGTCACAGTAAAGTCATTGTATGGGAATGTATGACATGACACAAGCCGTCGTATTAATTTATTCGTTTATTTATATACTGTTTACAGAGATTTAGTTATTGTGTTTATCGAAACATTATTTAGGCCTAAATAATGTTTCAAAAATATAGCTATCTCTTATTAGCTTATTTCTATTATTGAAAATATTCAAAAACTACTGCACAAAAAAAAAGAATAATGCTACTTCTAGGGAGAATACTTTGAACAACGGAATTCAAAATGGCGGCAGTTGATCAGCTGATTGCCCGATAGGCGTAATGACGTCGCACGATTCACCATACATACGGTGGTTTTCGGGGGGTCTTGAAAAATTAAAATTTTGACAATTATTTTAACTATTAAAACTAACTCTAAAAATAAAAATAAAAATGCAGTTATTTAAGGTCATTATTTATTTAAAAAAATTAAAAAAAATTGGACTGGAGTTCTCTATTAGTATTTTTAATGCATTTTACAATCTTCCTTATGTCCAGGATACTTGGAATATTTTATTGCATAAGGTATTCCACAAGGTAACCTCCTACTTAGCTAGGGTTGCCATCCGTCCGGGTTTCCCCGGATTTGTCCTAGTTTAGAGGGCGTCCGGGGAGCGTCCGGGCGGGGTTTCATTTGATGTCCGGGTTTAAAAAAAATAATTTAAAGTCTTAAAATTTAAAGTCAAACGTATACGTTTGCCCTGAGGAAGGAACGGTCGTTCTGAAACCGGTCGGCTTTAAACAAGTATAAAAGTGGTTCAAACAAAGTAATATTGTCTCATTTATCTTAAATTAAAATTAAATTGAATTTCCAAGAATACAGCTGCATTGATTTTTACAAATTCCTTTTAAAAAGGGAAGATATTCTAAAGGCTCTCGAAAAGAGTGATAAATACAAAAAAAACTGAAAAGTAAAAAAGGCGAGAGGCTGAGGAAAAGGTTTTAATATCTAGTTAATCAAATAATGTACTAATGAGTGCAATAATTTCTTTCATTTTTGTAGAGTTGTGAATGTTTTTATTACGTAAAAGAAATTTACAATATGGCTGTTGATTAAAACTTTGTATAATAAATATAAAACTTTGTAATATAAAACTAAGTTGTGAATGTTTTTATTACGTAAAAGAAATTTACAATATGGCTGTTGATTAAAACTTTAAGGTTATATAAATGAGTATAATTTTTGGTTATTTCATGCTTTAAAAAAATTAATAATGTAACTTACATTACAGTATTTTAACAAGATTTTGTTTTCGTAACAGATTTCGTATATTAATAATTTGTATTTTATTTTAAGAATTAAAAAATTCTAACTGATTATTAAAACAATTTGTAACAAACTGCAATAAGATTCTTTTTTGTTAGGTACATTTAAAATGATGATAAAAGATGACTAAATTTAATTTTAAAATAAATAAAAAGGTGATTTATAACATTTTCGACTGTTTTTTATTACACTGACTATGTTTAAAAAAACCTGTTGACATGTCCGGATTCTGGGTCCTAAAATCCGGGATTTTCACGCGTCTTGTCCTGGTTGCCAAATTTAAGAGATGGCAACCCTATACTTAGCTAATCTGAGAGCTGCATATTATCAAAGATTAAAATGGCCTCAAGAGTTGTCTCTTTATTTAATCATGCCAAAATGAGGCCATGAGTCTAATGTCTCTTTTAGCGCTCCTTGGGGAACGATTCTCTCCATCTTTCATTATGTAAGACAAGTACAGGAGCCAGAGTCTCTGTTAAAACTGTATGCACGTATTACACGGGGACACAGTAAGAAGTAAGGAGCCCAATATGTAATAAGGCAGAGGTTCCCAAACTTAATAAAACTATACTTTTGAAAATACACAACTGTCAGTATAACATTATTTTTTATTCCACATCATAATGTTGGTAAGTATGTTATGTTTGTATGTGTATTTGTGTATGTTGTTGTTAGGCTAATGCGTTTATGATTATTTAATTTGTGGTTATAACTAATCTGTGGAACTAATCTACTGCTGACAAGCTACTTGCAGTAGCTTATCGGGTGATAAATTCCAATTGTATGCAATTTTTTATACAACAATAAAAAAGTATTTTTTTTATATGAATGTCTGGAGCCAGTGAGACCATGGCATCCCCAATTGGGGTATATTATGAGGCTGAAGGTAGTAGGAAGGGAAAGGAGAATGTAAGAGGAAGGTGGGGAAGTATCTGGCTATTCAGATTTGGTCACCAAACACGGCTAAAGCCATTTTAATTCTGATTGGTGGTCTTACTCTTGATCTTGGTCTTAGGGCGGTACTGAGAGTATCTTCCACTCTAGAAGGTGCCGCAAATATACATTTTTTTATGTGAGGTCCACACAGGAGGCCCTGAAGAAAATAATTCCCCTCAGGGCCTATGTCGTCTTTAGGAAAGCTGTGTGGATGGTTTTTTTTAAAGAAAGGAAGGAGGGGAGAGTTCTGGGAAGGAAAGGGGTTTAAGGACTGGGTAAGAATCTGGGGTTCAGTGTGCCCTGGTCATCCGCCTCCAAGACCTAGACAAACCTTACCCCATGAAACCGGGCACCCCTGCTAAATCACCAAACGTAGCGAACCACTTGGGGTGACCTATGGCATATGTACCATACCTTGGGGTCACTCTGGATTGTAAACTTTCTTTCCGGGATCACATTAATAACATCGTAAACAAATCACTTAAACTACTCGGCTTCATTCATAGAATTACTGCTGACTTTAAACATATAAATACACTTAAAACTCTTTACTGTTCGCTGGTCCGCCCTCACCTTGAATATGCTAGTGTCATTTGGTCTCCTTTTTATGCTGTCCACATTTGTTACATCGAATCTGTACAACATCGCTTCCTACGAGGAATTGCTTGGAGGTTAGGACTTGAAAGAGGAGAATACTCGTATGATGAAATTGAACAAACTTTAAACATTTCCTCTTTAGAAAAACGTAGAAAGGACTCTGATCTAATATGCATTTTCAAAATTATCAACAGTATTACTGACACACCTACTTTGTTACAACTCATCCAGTTCAACATTCCTTCCCGTAGACTCCGAAATAATGAATTGCTGTTCCTCAATCAACATTCTACTAATTATGGATATCATTCTCCTTTATCCAGAATGTCGAGACTTGTCAACACAAATCAAAGCATTGAATTTTTTGGTGTAAGCCTAAATGACTTTCGGCAGTCGTTACGCAAAGTGGTTTTTTAAAGTCTTTTTAAATCCATCTTCAAGCTACTTGTAGTTATCTTCTCTATGTACTTTTATATTATATGTATTTTGTCAATGCTCTTCATCTATATGTACTCTCCTTTCATTGTGATCTCTCTTTTTTTCTTTTCTGTTCGTGTTATTGTTATATTGTTAATTGGACTATTTGTCCGTAAATAAATAAATAAATAAATGTATTATTTTTAATGAATTAATTGTGAAATAACACAAATCAATCAAATAAAATGTATTTGCCCACGCCGGAATCGATCCCGCGACGTTCGAATTGCGAGTCCTTTCTCCTCGGCGGCCAGCGCTTTATCTTATGTCTACGGAAATTATTGAGTACTAGCTCAGACCCGTGCAAAATCACGGGATTGTCTGAATTCTTAACAATTGGAATAATGTTTCGTTAAAAATACTATATTATAGGTTAGTAACTACCTTATAGCTTCTCTAAATTCCTCACACAATCAGTTCCAATTATCAAAATGACACTTAAATTTGAAGCAAATTTTATTTCATTGTACCTAGCTACGTAGGACGCACAGACAATCGAAATTAGTATTTTTGATTATTTTATCAATTCTGGTAATATTTTTTTCAACACGCAAATCGGCGATATCAGTAAAGGTGTAAATATCTTAATTTATTTTATAACGTTAAACATTGTTATCAAAAAAAAATCACCTACGTACGTTTTATAGCTTTATAAAGCATTGTGATTTATCAGCAAAACAATTAGCAGGTGATTTATCAACAAATGGCATGAAAATATAAAATATTATAATTTTAATTATAATGGCCCGTAAAACTTTGATAAAACATCATTAAATATCCGAGTAATAAAGTAAAAAAAAAAACAATTAGAATTACCGACTCAACTTTTGACGACCTCCGTAGGCCAGTGGGTAAGACTCTTGACTCACAGTCCGGAGGTCGCGGGTTCAAACCCGACATGCGCAAATAAATTTTATTTGATTAATTTGTGTTATTTCACAATTAAATCATTTAAAATAATATATAGTATATTTGCGGCATGTTCCAGAGTGGAAGATACTATCAGTATCGCCCTGGTGTAAGACCACCATTCAGAATTGAAACGTTGCTTGAAAATGGCTTTAGCCGTGTTTGGTGACCAGATCTGAATAGCCAGGTACTTCCCAACCTTCCTCTTCCCCACCTCCTTCCCCTCCCCACTACCTTCAGCCTCACAACATACCCCAATTGGGGATGCCATAGTCTCACTGGCTCCAGACGGGAGAAGTTGAGATTCTTGTGCGGTTATTCACTGTAAAAAAAAAAAAAAAAAACTTCAATGAAACACAAGTTTTCACGTGATTTTTCAAGATAACTACGAGTATTAATAATAATTAAACTATATTAGTAATGCTCTTACGTCTTCGATAATATCGTTAATTTCTTTATAGTATAAGTTCTTGGCGTTGCCCTGGCTTCGCGCAGAGCTTTTTTGAAATCAAAAGATGTAGACATTGTAGACAGTAATTTTCCTCTTATTTTGAAAGTCAAAAGGGTGAAAATTTTCATCAAGAAGTAAAATTCTGCTGTAAGTAATAGGAAACCGGGCGGCATTTTATCCATGCAAATGTATTCCCCGATTTCCTTTGTGGATTTTAATACTAGTGCAAATATTTTTTTAATATAATATAAATATCGACCATTAGAATGTCGATGTGTTTTACTTTTTTTGGTTTCTTCTTACAGGAGTTAGGACCCTCCAAAAATCCTATAAATTGCCTGGTTTGATAGCCATAAACAGACGTTCAGTTTACAAACTAGTTAATGTAACAATTATTATAAGCAATAATTATCAGCCTGAAACACTCATCCACATTGAAAAATCTTCCGAGAAAAGATACATGACGCCAACGGGACTTGAACCCGTGTCCTTCTGATTGCCGGTCAGCTGCTCTCCCAATTGAGCTATGGCGGCTTATCTTGTACCCGCCAAATGATTCAATATAGATTTTTAGAGAAGATTTTTCAATGTGGATGAGTGTTTCAGGCTGATAATTATTGCTTATAATAATTGTTACCCTTTGTGCTATGCATAAAAATCTTGTCTTAAACGTTAGTTTAACAATAAAAATAATAGTTTATGTATTTTTTTAAAGCAAAACGTGCAGACATTTGTGCAGAGTATTTTCTTCTAATTCAGTTAGTAAAAAAAGATCTTAAAAATTGGTGCAGTTTTGGAGGAGAAAAAACTGGAACACAAAACCTTGATTTTGATGATTTTATTTAGGTACTACCTGGTCCCGGCATGCGTTGCTATGCCATTTAATAAAGAAATTGTTTCTCCCTGAGTGTCCTTTCCCATTCGTCTCGTTCCCCTTCCGCCTCCCCTTCTTCTCCTGCGTCCTCTTCCCCTCTCGCGTTCCCACTGCGTTACCTCCACCTTATCTCTCCCCACTCCACTCCCCCCCCTTCCCCCGTCCCGCGAACCCCCCTCCCAAGTTCCCCTGCCCCCTCACACGTCCCCTTCACCTCCCGCGTTCCCCCTCCACCTTCCCCGCCTTCCTTCTTCCCTTTCCCGCTCCCTCGTCCCGCCAACCCTCCTCCCGCGTTCCATATATTCAATCCCAGTACATTCAGTTTTTAAACGGCCCGCGTGCCACCTATTACAATTTTTATTCAAATTTCCATTTTTTATGTATATTAATAATATATAACCTAACATAGGTACCTATTTAAAATATCTAAAATTCTTGATTCGATTCAAACTATTAGGGGAGTACCTATTTTACTGCGCTCTTGAGGCGATTTTTCGCAAAAAACAGCGCTATATAAGTTGTCCAAATTTATTATTATTATTATTATTTAAATAAATTTATCAACTTAAAGATTTTCAAAAATAGAATCCTGATTTAACAATCATTGTTTTGCAAAATGTCATTCTCAAACGTGCGATAGTCGTTTGGTTTTCTGAAATTATCCAATTTTCTGGGCATTTTCTTAATTTTTCTCTCCGTATGAACCATCCTCGTACTTTTAGCCTCGTTTAGCTGCTCTCGAGATTTGCGCTTAGCAACACATTTAGCGATTCATTTTTATATATAAGAAGATTATCAGCCTGAGGTGTAGTTGTCCCATTCATTCGGTATTCGGGGTAGTAAGAGCGACATAAAAAAGCAACACTTTGATAAAATATCTATTGTTTAAATTTCTCGACGACCGGGTTTCCTCTTAAGGGGTGGTTTTTCGAATTCTCATGTAGATAGTTCTCATTCCTCTTATTTTGAAGGTATGATGCAAAATTTCATGGCTCTCGGAATAAAACTGAAGATTTGCATGAAAACAAAGTCACACCGCAACAGAACTCTTTTAAATGTATTAGTAGATAAGTAGATAAATTACGAGCGTATTTACTGATTTAAGAATTGCTTCAAATTATTTTCGATAACCATTGAAACACTTTATTTTTGGTAAGTGTCTGACCCTCACCTAAAAATTTATGAAAACAAAAATCAATCACCATCGCGATAAAAACAACCTTTTAATGTTGAGTGCCACTTTAGGTTGGAGCAGGCTGTGAGAACAAGCTCCCACAGGATCTGGATTCTGGAGTACTACTAAAGACGTCTTCGGTCTCAGTAGGTCGCTGAACCCTACTTTGAAATTCAATTTCGTCTCCCATATCAGTCTTCCTTACTCCCTCAGACCTCGGAACAACCTCCGGCAGAATTCATTTTACATGAAATGGACGGATCACATTTAGCGATGGATGTCTTCTGGGTTGGCTTTGTTTGGTACACTGAGAGATTAGTTTAAATTAACGCTAATGAATCTGGTATGGAAAATAGAATGGCCATATTTTACTGGTATTGTGTTCCCTAAAAGCATAAATTTATTTTGCCTATAAAGGGCGAACAAACTATAGTATTAAATCCTGAAAACTTTGAATCAGTTGAGTAACTTTTCTTTTCTGTTCGTAACCTTTTCATTTTTGGTGCGAAATGTTGAATTGTGTGAACCAATAATATTCTTTGTTTTTAAATGTGAATACCGCATGAGAGTCCCAACTGCTCTCGTCTGAAGCCACTGAGACTATGGCATTCTCAATCGGGTACGTTGTGAGGATGAAGGTAGTGTGGAGGCGAGGGAGAGGAAGGAGATGGTAAAGAGGAAGGTGGGGAAGTACCTAACTATTCAGACCTGATCACCAAACTCGGCTAAAGCCATTGCAAGCAACGTTTCAATTCTGAATGGTGATCTTACACCAGGTCGATACTGAGAGTATATTGCACTCTGGAACGTTCCGCAAGTATACTATATATTATTTTTAATTAATCAATTGCACAAATTAATCAAATAAAATTGCGTAATAACTTGCGCACGCCGAGATTCGATCCCGCTACCTTTGTTTTGCGAGTCAAGAGTCTTACCCCTTGATCACGGAGGCCGTCAATAAAGACATACTAAAAAATCTAACGACAATATGAAAAAGAATAAGACAAAGACAAATAAAAAGGTAATGGTAGCAACTGGGACTCGAACCAAAGATGTCTCGTCTTACCAGGACAAGCGCCTCAATCAACTCGAGACATCATAAAAATTAATTAAATATATTATATTTAATTAATTTTTGTTAACCTCATATTTAAAAATCAGAATCAACAATATTATGTTCAACTACCTTTTTTCCCATATTTTTTTTAAATGATCTTTTCATATTGACCTTTTTCTAAAAGTCTAAATAAACATTCAATTTTTATTAGAATAACTCTCCTTTACATTCATCATCAACATCATATATACATTTTTGTACTCTAGAGTTTAAAAAAATAAATATATACTGCATACTTAGTGCTAGATTCGTATTTGCTTTAGCAAATATCAAATCAACCGGAGTGCTCCCTCCATAAAGCCTCGATGACATTGAACGAGTTTGCAGGCTATTAGCCGGTGAATTTGCTATCTGCTAGTAAACACGCTCAGTATAATCGTAATACTAGCTAACTAGCTTATTGCGAACAACCTACGAAAAAATTTGAAAGGAAGTCAACTTTGCTCGCTACTCGCTAGCGTGTACGGCGGATGGCAAGATGGCGGCCCTTGAACAGCTGATTTCGTAACTGTCAAACTACTGCTTCATCTGGATTATTCATTGTACAATCTGTAAAGTAACAAATAGCTACTAGCGGTAAGCTAACTGCGAATATCTCAGTTTTCTACAAAATGTCGACAGAACTGGTTCGCGCGGGAGTCATTATTTTAGCACAGCTTTTTGCTGGCTAGTTCGCTACTAAGCGAGTGGAATGTTTTATGTGTCATCATCACAATCGCGCTCGCCGATTTGCCCGCTTTTAAACTACTGCCTAGTACAACAAATTAATTTTATATTATTTTCTTCGTATTTGTATTAGTTACAAATACCTATACTTATTTTTTTGGTAAATTTAATTTATCCAAGTTTTCAAAACAACGGAAACGAGTTGATGCTTCACGTAACATTTGTTTATATTACACTAACAGGAATTGTAAAGCATATGTATTTCACGGAACTGAAACAGAGATAAGCTTGGCTCGGGTTTAATCCGACAGCATCCTGAAAAACGTCGTAAATTTCGCTTAATCAGGAACATAAAAATTCCCCAATATTGTGTGATATGAATAAAGCAAATCCAAGTCGTAAAATATTATAATACGTTCCATTTACGTTAGATTGGCGCATAGGGTTACAGTGGATTTACTCCAGTTTCAAACATATAAACAAACTAATATACCATGACTTGGACTATTTATTTCAACCACTTTCACCAAAGCAGCCAGTCAACCAACCCTTATTATCTGGTAGAAACAAAAGGGTGTGACAGGGCGGTATCTCAGCCCACTGGGAAATTATGTAATTATTAGCACGTTATTAAATAAACTCTAAACAATTAGTTATGTGATAAATTAAATTTTCCTGGAATTCTAATTTCCTGCTTTTATTTTTTTATTACACACTTTCTACTCGACAAGCATTTATTATGTGAGCTAATTTGCCTTCAACGAACTGTCACTTTTTGTACACAGTATATACATTGTGTACAAAAAGTATTAGTAATTTAAATTTACATGTCGTGTCTTTGGTTGGACAGGGATCTAACTTGACTTTACCTTGTTCTGAGAGGTGTCAAAGTTTTCAATTATGATTTCTCGTAATCTATCCATCAATTTCTAATTTTGAGGTTGAATCTTGAAAAAGTATTTTAATTTTTTTTTCTTTGCGGAGACGGTTTTCGATTAGTTACCGTGTGCACTTAGGCCATAGGCCCATTGTACTATCTCCCACTTTACCTCAATCCTTTAACAATAACCCAGTCCCTTTAATAAAGTTCACCAGAGTTGTCATTGGATATGTGGCTAAGTCTTTTGGTTCTACAATGTGTCTCCCCAGTTATCTGAGCCTAGTTCCCACCAGGGCAAGACATTGGCATCATAAATGGATTGGGGTATCTTCATTATTTTAGTTTAATTTATGTTATATATTTTAGTATATGCGTAAATATGCAGATAGATCCATATGCAACCAGCTAGGGCAGGTTAATTCATTACATAAGGTTCTAACTATATTTCTTTAACGCTATTCCAAGATAGAGCCACTTCTAATTAAATATTTTCCTTTAAAATATTTTACACAAGATTGAACCTCAAAATCAGAAAATATATTATGAGAAATCGTCTTTGCAATCTTTGACACCTCAGAAAATGATAAGGATAAGTTAGAACCGTACCCGACTAAAATGATGAACTACACTGCGCCTCATAAAAATGATCAACTGTTGGATGAAAAAAATGGTAATTGCTAAAGGTTCAACGTGCAGTTTTAAAAATTTGATGTTGGAACTTCGTCATATAAGTATCTGCGCAAATACAATACAGCTTGCTCTGATAAATATATTTGGTTATAGAAATTAGCCAAAGATATGGTTTGGCATTCAGAGGTCATTTTTTTAAAAAATGTCAGTTAGAATCCTATCTAAATAAGGTAACGATATGTTCAAGTACGAAGAAGGTGTATGATTTTTGGACGAACGAGACGCTTGAAAAAACGTTAAAAAATATCTTATTTAATTTAATGGTGATGCTAATAACAAAAGACAAAAGCCAGTAAAAACCAATTCTAAAACTACGTTAATTTGCATAATTACCAAGAATCCAAATTTGATATAATAAATTAAATAAATAAATGGCCAATATCAAATTTCAGTATTCGGTAAATGCAACCAGAAACCCTTCTATACGCAAATAAGATGATGTCAAAACACAGAATTTCAAACACGGATCATCGAACATTGAAATGCAAGAAAGATATTGAAATATCGTGAAAATATTTCCACCGTCTTTTCCCTTATCAAAACACTCGAGTCTGCTACGTTTCAGCGAGGACGGTCTCCCCTTTTATACAAATTACATTCCATAACTTTTCCGGGCACGTGATTCGCAAGCAAAGGAATTTCCCCATCCGATATCAAAAGTCATTGAGACTACCGTCTGAAACCTATACGACAGTAGACTTATACCGTTTACTCTTCAGCTTTTATTTGGGTAAAGATATTAAAGCGAAGAATTCGTGAAATCTTTGTAGGATTGTCGTTTTTGGGGATGAGATTCGTATATAACGTCCGTGTCATGTTTTCGCTGTGCTCCAAGGATTGTGGACATTTTTATTATTTTTTCCTCACACCATAATTTGAGCAAAGGAATGTTATCGTTGTGTTGTTGTTCATGTTAATTTCACTTCAAAATATGGTGCTGGTGAAAAATGCTCAGGATTTCACCATAGGTGCACTAATCCATTCTGAAAGAACTAGGCTTCTGTTCAACTGTTTAAGTAGGTATCTGCCTACAAGGATTCTGATAAGTTCATATATTATTTGGGAGCGTCTATCAAGAAAGGAGACTAGCCATAGGTACAAATCACCACATTCCCAAAGCCAATAGTTTAGAAAACAGTACCTAAGCTCACTAAGCTGTGATCGAAATCCAGAGAAATCTGTATATTTAGTGCATCCACTTGAATTGAAACGTCGCTTATCCATTGAATTCAAAATGTGTTCATTAAATACTGTGAAATTGGAGAAAGCTGATACATTTTTTCAGTCTTGTTAATTCACGTCTACAGTTGTTCTTGATAGATTTTTTTTTCAAAAGTTTTATTGGAGATAACTTTGACATTAGACGATAGTTATCTTTTAACGATGATTGAACGTGCAGTAGGAAGCTAAGATATTAGCTTGCTGCTTACGTCTTACAAAATAAGACAGTAGTTTACATATTTTATCGCGTTATTAGCCCAAAGAAACAGAGATATTATTAATTGTTTTTTTTTTTTTCTTTTTGTTCTTTAGAAACTAAAATAAGAATACTTTATATGTGTGTCGCCTTTGTATTGGAATTACATCATGTTTATAAGTGGAGGCGAAGTGCCGTGAAAACATTATTGTTATATTAATTGGGCAAAATTCACAGGTACAGATGTTATCTTATATATAAAAATCTCGTGTCACGGTGTTTGTGGTCGCACTCCTCCGAAACGGCTTGACCGATTTTTATGAAATTTTTTATGAATATTTGGTAGGTATGAGAATAGGTTTTAAAGTATATTTCAAACCGCTAGATGATTAGGGTGTCCCTATCCAGAATTTATTTTTTTTTGACAATTTTTTTTTATTTGGCATCAAAAAATACCTATAACCCCAAATTTTAACCCTCTGACCTCCATCCTCCCATTTTTTATCGCAATTTCAGTATTTCAAACAGAACGAAATTATTTATGTTGTTGAATGACAGATGACGCTACGTCCACCTCATCGAACTTACATTTACACAGGCGCAAGACATTCACGAGAAGCGTCGCGTCATTTTGATATTTCATTCGGCATTATATTCTCGCGTGGGCAAACCATCGAGCTTATTTGTGTTGGCTAAAGACGGACTGACAAAAAATATCGTACACTCAATTGCTCTTCGAAATTGATATCGATTTTCTTTATATCATTTTCCTACTTTAGCACTCCATTCACCTTTCTGACATAGATCCCAACCCCACACACTTACAACACATTCGTTATTTTTTATTTAACAAAAAAATATTCACTGAAATATTTTATATGGTAGAACAACGTTTTCCGGGTGCTAGTATTCGATAAGAATATTGCATTTTTTTAATAAGCTGTCAACATAAAATACCGATGAATTTATGACACCACACATGTGCGACTTGGACAGGGGGGTTAGATTTCGGATTACCTTATCTAATTTTTTTCCACCTTTTTGTGTAATTTATTTCGCAAATTAATTATTAACTTTCGACAATTATGTTTATTGATTTTGAAAAATTCTACCAGGAAAAAAGCTTTAGCACTGAAAAATATATTTTATTGGCATATTATGTATGATGTTCGGAAAGCACAAATCGAAAACTGGTGACATTGCATCATTTTGGAGTCGGTTTTTTCGTTTGAAACTTTGTTTTCGAGTAAAGTTCGTTAAAAATCCAGTCCAAAGTTGAAATGTTTTACTTCTTCAAACACTGCCAACTTATTTTGTGGCACCATTTTAACTAAAAATTAATACAATAATTAGTTTTAAATAATGAACGTGGTTAAGTAGTATCTATCCTATGAATTTTGATTAAATTTTTTAGGCAAATTAAAAAAGAATCAGTCGTTAGGGATCTATTAAAATTCATCAAGGCGTAGGCCCGACTCTCAAAGATTTTTTAACCCTTTAGTTGCTGAAAAATAAGAAAAAAAATTCCAGATAATAAAATAAATAAAAATTTCGGATTTTTTATGTTATGTGGATTCAACAATTTCTTGCTTGTACTATGACTTCAAAAACACTGTTATACACAACAAGTTATGTGTTCGACAAAATTTGTCGTACACATAACTAGTAAAATAACAGAAAAAACGTGTTAATAATTATTTGGAGCATATTTTGCGATTTTTTTTAATCAAAAATACCATTTTTTTGGAAACTTTAAAACGAAAGCAATATGTTAACCGTGAAATTTGGAATGCGGGTGTTGAACAAGAATTGTTTTCAAAGAGTACTAAATTTACACCATGATGAAATGATCTAACGAAGACATCTTCCATTTTAGATAACCATCAGGGGACATTTTTGTACTGTTCTTAATCTTTTTTTATGACAACAAATAGAAAATTAAATGCACATGCGATCGTTCTTCACGGGTGCATAAGACAGTTAGTAAGATTAAATGAGTAATTTTTAACAGATTTCTAATGCAACTGCTCAATTTTTCACTGTGCCATTCGGGTTGTGTAGGCTGATACACGTAATTTGATACCCATACTGCCTACTTTCTTTTTTCAAAGAAGACTCCTACCACTAAGCCACTTTGGTCACCGACACCCTTAAAAATTAAATGCACGTGCGATCGTCCTCCACGAGTGCATAAGATAGTTAGTAAGATTAAATAAGTAATTTTTAACAGATTTCGAATGCATGTTGTTTATGACTTTTTATGCCGCGTTGCGTCGTAAAATGGGTACAAACTTCGTTGGGAGTTGATGTCTTTATCAGATTGATGTGGTGTTGTGTACACCCATCTATTTTGAGAATACATGCTTTCTTACGAGGGGCGTGTGAAAGGGGAACGATTTACATCTGGTAGTACTTGTAAATTGTGAATCAATCATGAATGTTGTTTGAACTGAGTACCTACCCTGTGCTGGTGCTTATTGTGTACAGGGAGCAAGTGTTATAGCTGTGTTGGCCACTTTGGTAAGAGTACTTGTTAAAGAATGTTGGGAACATCCTTGTTTATGGCTCGAAAGGGAGTATATAATGGTACTATTGACTTTTTTGACAATACTTCAAATATCATGGCCGCAACTGGGGGACTTGGGAGGAAGATTGGAACCTGGTTATTCTTTTTAATTAGTAAGTTTAAAGTCTTTTTTTATTTGACACTTCACAAGAGCGCTCCTGTCTGTACAGTGTAAAGATAAGGAAACTACGTCACCACCCGGATGGTCAGCGTTGTGAGGCGGGGTAAGGTAGCGGCTGTAGAAAGGAATTTATTAATGCAAATATAATTTATTATTGACGAGGTCCGGATATGGCAACGAAAAGGGGCGTTTCATTGTCAGTATATTATGTAATCTTCGTCTTAGTATCTTTGTGTAATTTTATGAACCTACCAATTTGAATAAATAGTTTTTAAATGTGTACATCTCTTTGAATTTTTCTTTTGTTTTCTTGATTGAATGAATGTATGAATGAAGTGGAATCTTGGAAGTGAAAATTAACGGCGATCTGATTAAATCCGATCGAGCTGAAACTCGGCAGATAGACTTGTTGTCGATGACAATGCATTCTTTCAGCTTTTGATTGAAATCACGCACACACGCGGACATAAACGCATTTCCCTTAAATTCGATGTCATGATAGCAGTTAATACACGAAACAAATGTCGGTCGAAGTCCGATCGGGTTTTGGTTTGGATTGATCTTAGCGTGGTTAACTACAGTTCCTGGGAAGGAAGGCTCGATCCTCAGTCAAACCAAAAAAAAATAGTAAAATAAAACTTTTACACGGGTTGATTTTTTATAAGTAGATTATTCTTAAGTTAGTAGGGGCATTCGTAAAAACCAATAAAAAATGAGTCATTATGTATTACATTACATATCCACACATTTCATTAAAACTAACACTAATAATAATAATAATAATAATAACGTAGTATTTATATAGCGCAGTTTTGTGATATTTCACTTCAAGTGCGCTTAATTATAATAAACTTAAAATTAACGTACAGTGTTCCTTACGAGTCCTTAAAAAATTAATTAAATAATGTGAAATAACGAATATACAAAAATATACAAAGCAATTCCTAAAGAACAATATTAACAACAATAGTGAGTGCTGTTTTGGCACATGATAATATATAATGATAAACCATCACGGTGCCATTCAACAAGAATCATTTAAACTAAATTATATAGAACAGGAGGCAGTTAACATTTAGAAATAATACAAATTCAGAGTGCACATAAAACTATAGCAAGGATGTAATCGAAACCAAACAATTACCAGAAACTTGAGGAAACATGGCTTATTATAGGACATTGAAAAGGATTTAAAATTCATAAAAGGTACGATTTTTTAAATAAGTTTGTTTTTAAAGCTCTTTTGAATTCAGCCAAGTTCTGGATATTAGTAAGAGCTGAGGGAAGTTTGTTCCAAATGAGCGGGCCAGTTACACGAAAAGATCGATCATAGTAAACGGCTCGATTTGACCTAGAAAGTTCGATTAAACGATTAGTAACATCTCGATCTGCTGACCTTAGAGTAAGCTGCCTATCGCTTAAGTTTTGTCGGACACATAGTTCCGATATATAGGCTGGCGCCATTCCTTGCAATGCTTTGAAGGTCATTAAGCAGATCTTGAACTCTATTCTTTCAGGGCATCGAAGCCAATGAAGATCCCTTAGAAGCGGAGTTACACGGCAATACTTAGATTCACCAAAAATCATTCTCGCCGCAGCATTAAAAACGGACTGGATTCTATTGAATTGTTTTTATTGAATGTAATAACCGATAGATATACCAATAATATAAGATAGATAAGACTTAAATGCTTACATTATTTGTGCTCCATGGTATTCTCACAGAAAAATCATCATTCGAAAGCTCATTAATTAAAGACTAGAAAATATAATTAAAAGCTTAGTTTTATATATCTAGTATCTACCATGAATGAAATAGCTTGTGGGCCACAGAATATTATGTTTATTGAAGTTGAATAAGCTCCTAATGAATTTAATTTCCGGAAGAATGGAATGATCTTGGGGGAATATCGAGTTAATTAGAATTCTGTTTATTTACTCAATTAACCTTGAGTGGACTCGATCATCTGGAATGGGCGGGAAAATTTATCAAAAGCAAAGCAGGTGTCGTTCGGAAACTACGGAATATCGAAGACACGGTGCACACGGTACATGTAAGACCAGATCAAATGTTTTTAAGATATTCATTTTGACAAACTTCGTGGATGGCTCATTTCCTCCGGTCCAACTTCAGGCAACAAATTGCCGAATACCCTGCACCCAAAAATTAACCAAATTACAAATACCCTGCACCCAAATTTCATATTTATAAGTGAACTAGCTTTTTCCCGCGGCTTTGCTCGCATGGTGTAAGGGGGTTCCCACTCCGCCTCCTCCACCTCCCCCCCCCCTCTCTTCTCCCCCTACCCCTCCCCCCCCCCTCCCCCATCTCTCCCAACCTCCCGCTTTCCATACATTCAGTTTTCAAACCTCGCATGCCACCAATAGCATTTTTTTAAACAAATTTCAAAATGCCAGAGCTCACCGGAAGTTTTATAAAAACCTTGTCCTGACAATAAGGAACACATAAAAAAATAATTATCCAATTTGGTGCAGTCTTTCTAAAGTTATGCGCTTAGCAACACATTCAGCGATTCATTTTTATATATAAGATACCGCACAAGAGTCCCAAAAGCATGAAGCCATTGGAATTATGGCCTCCCTAATTGAGGTATGTTGTATACAATAGAAAAGTTGAAATGTACCAGAATATTCAGAACTGGTAACCCAACACCGCTAAACCCAGTTCAAGCAACGTTTCGAATTTGAATGTTTGTCTTTCACCGGTGCCATACTGAGAGAAACTACACCAATATAGTTCCCACAGGCCTGGCTCAGGGATTAAGAGTAACCATTTTTATGAAACACAACCTCAAGATGTTCCCCAACCAAACAAAAATATTAATAATTTGTACCAGTCTGAAGATGGCCTTAACAGGCTGAAACCGATTACGGTCAATAAATTAAAGTGGCAATTAGTTTTATTTTTGCTTTATTATACTCGTGATACATTGTAATGGAATTTCACCATGAATAGGCCACTTGCATGGATTTCATAACGACTTGGAAAAAATCGTGTGGATAGATTTTTTACTAAGATTACGAAAATGTTAGTAAAAATTTTTAGAAATTTACATTTTTTTTATTTTTAAGTAAATAAATCCATTATTTAGACCCGTGACGTCACTACATGAAAATTTCCCGTCTCCGAAAATGTTCCTATTAATTTTGTAAAATTCCACACTGATTTATTTTTTGTATGGCAACACTTTGATTCACGCGAAAGTTGAATTTGACATTTAACGTTCACTAGATTTATTGGTTGTTCTCTGCGAACTTATCATTTGGTTTGACTTTTTGACAGATGTTATGAAGAGAACCCCGTACAATTTACTCTGTCTGTACGTGTTTTAGAGGTATAATGGTAGTGGTGCTGATTTTAACAAAATCATATTTTATAATATATATCATCTCTATATGTTTAAAAGAAATCAATATCACGTTAATATTTTTACTAAATGGATGACTTCATAGCAAATGAATTAGAAAATAATTTTAAAATACAAGAATATGAATGTGTATACACCGATTCATGTAATGACATAATCTCAAAGAATCTCAATAATATTTTCATTTTTCATATTAATATACGAAGTATGGAACGAAATTGGGATGAATTAATTCTAAAATTAAACAATCTAAGAAACCTGACATCATAATATTATCAGAAACTTTTACTAATGACGAATCACCCACTTATCATTTACCAGAATATATTTATGTTACAACCAAAATAAACATCAATAAAAATAGTGGTCTCGTCATATTCATTCACGATAAATTTAGTATTGACAAAATAACTGAACATCCTAAACATCTAGTAAACTGTATTGAAATACAATTAAAACTCGACAAAACAAACTACCGCATAATAGCTGTTTACAGAACACACGGTTCGAATATCTCGACATTTATAAATGAATTTAAACACGTACTGTTAAAATTCAGTAATAAACTTTGCTTTATTGCAGGAGACTTTAATATAAACATTAATGAAAACGTAGAAAATAATTTCAAAAATGAATATATTAATTGTATGACTGAATTTAACTTCATATCGTGCATTAATAAAAATACGAGAGAAATAAAAAATCACACTCCATCTTGTTTAGACCATATATGGACTAATATAAATATTAAAGATATCGACAAAATGAAATCAATTATTTGGAAAACGAATATAACTGACCACCATGCATGCATTCTTCTCTACGATAACAAAATTAAACAAAAAAAAATTAATCTAACGAAGACAAAATCCTACACAAATATGACTATTTTATCCAAAAAACTGAGAAATGAACAATGGAACAACGTGTTAAATAGTTATGATACCGAGACTTGCTCAAAAAACTTTGAAAATATATTGTCTCAACACATAAAAAATTCAACTACTGAAACTAGAGTCCGTATTAAATCTTAACTAAGAACTTTAAAGCCTTGGATTACACAAGGACTTATAATATCAATTAGAAACAAAGAAAAACTTTATAAAACAGCATTGAAAAATCCTCTAAATGAAAAAGCATACACTTTTTACAAAAAATTTAAAAATAAATTAACAAACAGTATCGAAAAAAATAAAGAAGACTATTTCAAAAATAAAATACTTTCTACAGACAATAACAATAAACAAATATGGAAAACAGTCAACTTAGCCATGGATAACACTAAAAAAACACAAAAAAATAAAATACATTGAACATGAAAATAAAATCATAGATGCTAATATTCAACCTAAACAATGTGCAAACATCTTTAATTCTTTTTTTGCTAATGTAGGAAAAAATCTTGCGAAAAATATCAATAAATATTTTAACCCGAAAAAACAAACGATTGAAAATGTACAAAATCAAATTAATTTATCAAAATTTGAAACAACCTCAGAAAGTGAAGTTTTAAAAATAATAGAAGGCATGAAAGGAGGTTCGTCTCCCGGATTTGACCTTATTACAGTACATTTTCTAAAATCCATGAAAATTCATTTGGTAAAACCAATTACTCATTTGATAAACTTAAGTTTAACAGAGGGAATATTTCCGACAAACTATAAAAATACAATTATTTCACCTATTTATAAATCTGGAGATCCACAACAAGTAACTAACTATCGCCCAATTTGTCTAATTTCAAACATTGGAAAGATTTTTGAAAAAATTGTTAAAAACCAATTGGTCAGATTCCTAGAAAGTAATAAAATTCTTCATAAAAACCAGTTTGGTTTTATAAAGTCACTTAGCACACAAGATGCTATTGCTAATGTAACCTCATACATCAACGAATCATTAGATAAAGGTGAAAAATGTGCCGGTATATTTATTGATCTCAGAAAAGCCTTCGATAGTATATCCCATAGGTATAAATAATGAACAATATGCGATTAAATGGATTTCGAACTACCTAAAAAATCGACCGCAAGTCGTAAAAATAAATCAGATTAATAGCGATAAAGAAATACCTATCAGATTTTGGAATCCCGCAAGGTACAGTAATCGGACCAATCCTCTTCACCATATATGTTAATGACATTTTTTTTCACCACTACATGGCCAAATTACTTCATATGCTGATGATACGGTACTAATAATTAGCGATAAAACTTGGGAAAAAGTAACATTTAAAGCCACCGAAGACATAAATATTTAGAGAATTTCTTCAACGTAAATTTACTATCACTAAATGGTGATAAAACATTTGTAATTCCATTTGCAATACACAAAAATGATACCCCTAAAAACATTGATATCATCATCCATGATAATTCCAAAACACATAGTAAAAATTATTGTATCCAAAACTGCATAATATTAAAAACAACAAACACAATCAAATATTTAGGAGTTATCGATAAAAATTTTTTTTTTTTTTTTTTTACAGTGAATACCGCACAAGAATCTCAACTGCTCCCGTCTGGAGCCAGTGAGACTATGGCATCCCCAGTTGGGGTATGTTGTGAGGCTGAAGGTAGTGGGGAGGGGAAGGAGGTGGGGAAGAGGAAGGTTGGGAAGTACCTGGCTATTCAGATCTGGTCACTAAACACGGCTAAAGCCATTTTCAAGCAACGTTTCAATTCTGAATGGTGGTCTTACACCAGGGCGATACTGATAGTATCTTCCACTCTGGAACATGCCGCAAATATACTATATATTATTTTTAATTAATTAATTGTGAAATAACACAAATTAATCAATAAAATTTATTTGCGCATGCCGGGTTCGAACCCGCGACCTCCGGATCGTGAGTCAAGAGTCTTACCCACTGGACTACGGAGGTCGTCAGGAATTTAAAATGGAAGGAACAAATTTGTCAAGTTGTAAAAAAAATTAGAAAATTGATTTATATATTTTTAAGAATCAGAAATTTTTATCTGTAAAAAACTTATATCTAATATATTACGCTTTGGTTCAATCAACTTTACAATATGCCATCATTAGCTGGGGATCCGCATACAAAACTAATCTCTCCCCAATTGAAGTTGTGCAAAGGCTAATAATTAAAATCATATTAAAAAAACCTTCTGACTACCCAACGGATCAATTATTTAAGGAATTCCAAGTACCTTCTTTCAAAGATCTGTACAATAGAAATGCTTTGATTCAAATTATAAAAGAAAAAGAAAAGTATCAATTTATAACTGAAAACCGTACTAGACATAAATATATTTTTTCATGCCCAAAATTAAACACTTCCTTCGCACAAAATTATTATACTTATCAAGGAAGACTTATTTTCAACCGATTACCGGATGAAATTAGAAAAATTAATGATAAAATCCCATTAATAAACACTGTTAAAAAATATTTCAAAGATAATCTCACAAAAAAAAAAAGTTTCCGACTAATCTAATCTCAAGAATAACTTATAACTCAGTTTCCAAGTGATACTCCGTTCTTCAAATAAGTTAAATTTTGTTTTGTTTTCAACAACTAATTACAATAATTCTAGATACATTATCCTAATAGTAAAATTGTTTATTAGTAGATAAATACCTATAATTACATATCACCGAACTTACAACTTATTTTTTTTTTACATTCACATTGTAATTTAAGAACTTATAACATAATATAGCATAAAAAAATGTACACTACTCTTCCAGACACAAGCTAATGCTTCTATGGAAGAGTGGTATTAACATATTTGAACGTGAACTTGTACGCGAATTATTACATCATCTAAATGTATATTATATTTTATATGCTAAAATAAAAAAAAATAAAAAAAAAATAATATTATTATTATTATTATTATAAGTTACAAGTTCAAGTATATTACATTAGATTTAGTAATATAGACGTTGAATATTATAACGATTTATGATCAATAAGATGGATCAAGGAAAAAAATATTTATAAAATGTAATATTTTTGGTATGCCTCGTTATTCTCCTGTGCCCTTTCTTGTGGAAAGCGTTATTTTTTTAAAATGATTTTCGGCTATGTAATTATCGTTTTTTCGCACCTATAAAATTATGTACCGTCTTTCCGGTTTATAAAAAATGGTCTGATTTTTCGGATTGAAATTTAAAAAAAAACGCCAGGGTTTCAAAAATACGATTAAAAAATATATATATAGAAGCAAAAGTTTCTTCTTCAAACTTGGCAATTACCCTTTGTGGCGTCATTATTGATTTAATGAAAACACATAACTTTGTAAAAACCACTAAGTATATTATTGCCACTATTGAATTGTTTAAAAAACAAACAACGTTTTCCTCGTCAAGATAAGAGATTAATATAATATGTCGATAATGTTAATAATATAGTGGTGTTTACAAAGTTATTTGTTTTCATTAAATGAAGTAAAAATTGATTAAAATCCCTGTACTTAGTTCCAATTCTCTTCACATATTCCTTCCCCTTTCCTATTTCACCTCACTTTGCGCAATATTGAGGTTGCAATCGTCTGACTGATTCCGAGCACTTTAGACTTAAATAGAACTACCAAAAATGTTACAGAAACGAACACTGTTTTTAGGTCTAAGAACATCGAATGAACATTTTTTTCTAAGGTCTTAGAGCTTATTCGTCTGAACACAAATGTTTTTCCACGTTAGAATTTAATGACACCGCATTTTCCCAACTGAAAAATAAATCTCCCCAACACAGCCAGCTATTAGGGCGGTTCCGTGCTCCCCCGTGTATTGATAAGGGTGTTAAATTCCCTTCCACCTCGCCAGGAGAGTAAACCGCTTTGTGTAAGGCAGACCCCATCTCTACAGGGTTCTGTGGGAGGAAGGGGGAGGGCCTACTTCCCACGCAGACCCTTGAAAGAGTAGGGTGACTGCTCCAGAGATTTACATTGAACTTTCTCCGTGTGTAGATCGCTTTATAATTTAATGAATTTCTCGCGCGCTTAAGCCGGGTTGAGATGTTATCAATTTTACGTTACGCGAACAATATTCTATAAATCTAGCAATTACCCTGAGGATTTCATTTAAAACATTAACAGAGTAAAAAAACGTTACAACTTATCTTACAGTCATTGAAAACGCGTTTCTACATTAGGTTGACAGTTAAAAAAACAGCTATTGACATTAATTCATTACCCATTTATAATACGGTGATGACAACTCAGAATAAAATCAACTCAACACCTAAAAAACAATTAAAAGGGATGGAAAAAATGCTTAAACAGGTTACGTTATGGGCTATTTTTCAAAATTATTTTTTTCATAGCTTTTAATGACTTTTCAAAGAAGTGTTGAGTTAAGTTGATTCTGAGTTGGCATGGAACCATATAATACCTTTTTTTTAATTTCTTAAAAACAGTTAAGATACACGAAGAAATAATTTGTTTTTATGTATCGCTTAACAACCTTTTTTGAGAGCAAAGTTCACATTAAATTAACAAAAATTACCAATAAACATAAAAGAGCACTGGTACATTATCTATAATAAGAACACCAAAAGAAAAAATATATATAATAAGAAATTAATTAATTTACATTCATGGAGTTAGCAAGATGAAAAAATTATAAACGAAGAAAGAAAATAAATAAGATAAGAAAAAGAGAGAAAAAAAAGTTTGAAATAATACACTAGGAACGAAAGAGCATAAATGCATAATTAAAATATAATATTTTTAAAACCCTCCCGTGTCAGAAAAAAGTGACGACTGGGAGCATTATTTTATTTTCAAAGGAGTTTTCGTTATTTTTCTTTTTTGGTGAAAGATTTGACGCCTTTCAGATATTCCACGTCTGTTCGACCCCCTTGACCCACCCTTGTCCCGACTCAGAATAAAATATATTTTTTTGTAAATATGTCCGCAAATGTCCTTTATGTCACCTAACATAAACCGAATACAGAAAATGTGAAAGACGTATTTGATAGCATCCCTTCCTGACGAGTCACGGTAATATGTCAAAACCAATCGGTCTCAAAAACCAATCCATCAAAAATCCCATGAATATAAATATGGTTGTCGAGTATATGCTATTACTTTCGTACAACAACACGTCGACAGGGATCAAAACATTCTTCCTGTAGAAGCATTCAGCCCTATAATAACTGAGATGCCATCTACTAGATTTTTTATAAAGCTCGGTTGAATTCCTTCAAATTTCAAATAGAGTAAATTGTTAATAAAATCATGAAGACTTAAGAGGAACGGCTACCCGACCCTTTTCATACAAAACTGAAATTTGGATTTGAGGCCAAAATATCCAACCAAACTGAAAGTGAAAACGTCTTTAGCAGCTTTGTGATTTGAAACTCGATGAAACGAAAAATATTGGCACTAAAATATACATAGGATTTAGCCTGCACGAGAATGAGATAGTATGATCGGTCTCCTCTTTGTGCGGTGCTTCGTAGACTCCCTACTCTTGTACCTATACTTTAGTTTTCTGAAGGTTTCATTTCTACCGCGTGTGAATTGCACGATCTGTATTTAATACGCATATCAAATATCTAGTACCTAACGATTCGTGCTATTTATTTATTTTTAAAGTGAATCACCGTTGCACATACATAGATTTTAATGATTTAGACGGCCAAAAGTATTTTTTTTTAAATCAATATAATAGTAAGGTATCTATACAATTGGTGAGTCAACAGTTCTATGTACAATATAACATCCCCTCCCCCCGCCTTTGAAGCGTGGGAGTCGACTTTGATCAGTCGGAATTCGATAGTGAACAAGTGTGTACATGTCGGGTCTCGGCGCTCTCCTAAACTTATTTATTTATTTATTTTTTTATTTATTAGAGATAATATATTACAAAATTATTACATAAAATTTATAATACATTACTCCCAATGAGTTTAATAAAACTCATTTCGGGAAGGACAATATTATATATCTAAAGGAAAATTATTTTTACATAAGAACACGGAAATCAATGAACAATACATAGATTTTTAAATGGACTAGAAACACTTGATACAGGTAATTGAAGAATATATAAGAGTTACAAAGGAAGACAGATAACTTCGTCACTGGTTAATAAAGTTGCTGAGAAAATATCCTTTTAGAGCCTTTGCCAATATTTTTTTGTTTGATGCTGGTAGTTTTAGGACATTAGGTAATGCGTTGTATTGCGTATGTGCGATGTATTGTAAGGAGTTAATTCCAAATTTAGTTGTGTGTGTAGATGACGATAGGTGTATTTGATTTTGTGATCGTGTTTTGTGCTGGTGTATATCGGAATTAAAGGCTGGTTTAGTGTTGGTGTGTGACGAGTGTTGAATTATTTGTAGGATGGCAGTGGTGATGCTATATTTTGGCAGAATGGTAAAGGGAAGAATTTGTGTCAGTGAGTATATGTCTTTGACATGCGTATCCCATGGAAGATGGTATATATTTCTTATGGCTCTATTTTGAATTACTTGTATTTCAGATATTTGTTTCTTAGTAATGGTGCCCCAGATACTAACCAGATAACTTAGGTGAGAGTGGATCAGAGCATAATATGTGGCACGCAGTAAAGCTGTGGGGAGCACATCTTGAAGTCGATAGAGTACACCAGTTATCGGGGAAATTTTGGATTTAACATATTCAACATGGGAGTTCCACGATAGGTTAGAATCTATAAATAACCCTAAATATTTCGTTACTTGTACATTTTGGAGCTTTTCATTTCCAAGAGTAATATTCATTGTAATGTAATCTTTTTTCCCGAAAGTGAGGTAGTGAGTTTTTTTGACATTGAGGCTTAATTTATTTATCCGCAACCATTTAGCTAACTTTGCGAGATCTTTATTCATTAGAGATTCAAGTTCCCTCAGATTTTTACAACGATAATAGATCACAGTATCATCAGCGTAAAGTTGAAGTTTTCCCAAGATGCCGCATTTAGTTATATCATTGATGTATAGTAAGAAAAGTAGGGGTCCTAGAATCGAGCCCTGTGGCACTCCACATGTGATTTTTCCAAAGCCGCTTAGGTTCCCTTCGATGTCGACAAGGCAATATCTATCAGATAGGTAGCTTCGGAGGAGCTTTAAAGATTTTCCGACTATACCCAAATGTTCCATTTTTTGTAAGAGTATTTCATGATCTACTGTATCAAAGGCTTTTTTTAGATCTATAAAAATAGCTGCTACATATTCGCCCTGGTCTATGTACTGCTGAATGTTCGAGATGAAATCGAAGGTGGCACATTGGGTACTGGAGTTTTTTCGAAAGCCATATTGCTGTGGTGTTAGGATATTGTTGTTAGAGATGTATTTTAGAAGTCTATCCTTGATAATAGTCTCGAACACCTTTGAAAATACTGATAAAACCGATATTGGGCGATAGTTAGAAATACATTTTTTGCAGCCTTCTTTATAAATTGGTATAATTTTTGCTAGCTTTAATTGGTTTGGGAATACTCCCGAGCCTATAGAGGAATTGATAAGTTGCGCTAGGTGCTCAGCTAGTTCTTCTTTACAGGTTTTCAGGATGTACGGGGTTACTCCATCGATACCTGCCGCTGCATTCGACCTAAGTTTCGAGATGATCCTTAATACCTCAGCCTTATTTGTCCTAGCCATATATAAGGATTGACTTGCCTTTGGTTCTACATATATAGTATTACAGTCATCCGGGAATGATAGAATGGCAGCTGCCAACTTTTCTCCAACTGATAAGAAAAATTCATTAAATGCTGAAGCTATTTCACTGGGTCCCCTAAGCTCACAATTATTTACGATGAGAGATTCAATGGTGTTGGAGGGTTTATGTACACGGTTAGATAAAATTGAGTTAATGGTTTTCCAAGTTTTACTAGGGTTATTCAGGTTTTGTTGAAGGCTATTGGCATAATATTTGTTTTTCAAACTTCTCCTATAATTAGTTATTAAGTTTCTCAGTTTATTTTTATGGACTACAAGAGACATATTTCCTGGGTCTTGTTTCCACTGCTTGTGAAGCTGGTTTCTTTCTTTGATCAGCGAATTCAGTTTAGAATCGAACCACGGTGTATTTAAATGTTGTCGATTAGCTATTTTCACTTTAGGTGTCGTTTTACCTGCTTCTATTGCATTTTTGACATAATCGTTAAAATATTTATAACTGTCTTCTTGTTTGTTTGAGTTGATGGTAAATTTGTTAGCTGCAAGATAAGATTTTACTGCCATATTGTTGATGATAGGTTTTGTAAGGCGTGGCTTGTTCCTATTATTAGACCATTTTTTTAGGTTATTCTTGAAATCAATAATAAGAATATTATGGTCACTAAGTGAGTCATCTATGTTCGATATGGTAATTGGAATGTTTAGTCTATTTGATATGATGTGATCTATGAGGGTGCTGCTTGTGTTAGTGACTCTAGTGGGAAATGATTTGTTTTGTATTGAGAAATTGTATGTTTCTAAGGTGTTGAGGTAATTTAAAGAAGAGGATGTGTTTATGGTAGTGTCAATATTAAAGTCTCCGAGTATTAATGTATCTTGTCTGCTTTTGTCTAGTATTTTTTCCAAATGTGTCAGGAAATCGTGTATATTAGGGTTGGGTTTCCGATAGATGGCATAAATGTTAACCGGTTTCCTATCCTTGCTACATACACTTATACCTAAAAATGAATTTTCGTTGGAAAATTTATCAATGATGGAGAACTTCATAGAATCCAGTACATATATGGCTACACCACCTCCTGCCTCCTTGGGGCGAGAGGCAAACGCACAATTGTAGCCTTTTAATCCAAAAAACTTTTCTTCTCCAACATCAAGCCATGTTTCAGTGATGACAAGGACATGTACAATATCGCGTAATCCTCTGAGTTTTTCTTCAATTTCATCAAGTTTGTTCCGGATGCTTCTCGCGTTCATGTACATTATTCGAAGACAGCTATTCACAGGAGTATACTCATCGATAGTTAAGCACTTGCGTTCGTGTCTATTACACTCCATAGTCTATTGTAGCTAGGTCCTTTTTTAGTGCAGCTTTGTAGGCAGGGCAGTTGTCCCTGTCTCCAGTCGAATGCGCAGCGGGCTTTCCAAATCTAGTGCACGTAGCGCAGACTGGTTTGGCCGCAGTATTAGGACAGGATTCAGTAGCATGGTTCTCTTCAGCACAGTGTCCACATCTAAGAGTGTCTCTGCAGTATTTGTAAGAGTGTCCAATCATTTGGCACTTAGTACATACGGTGAGTCCAGTGAAGTCTCTGACACGGCACACGGTCCAGTTGACGAATACCTTCTCCTGTTCCACCAGCAGTTTACGTAATGTAGCGGGCATCTCATATACGCGATGACAGGTGGTTCCGTTTCGAGCGCCGGCCAGGTGACTCAGCTTACAGGTTGTTATTGCTCCCTCGATGTCCTGTATATTGGGAACGCTCGTGAGGGCGATCCTCAAGAATTCAGCGTCGTTAAGGTCCCGCGGTACGTTAAAAAATATTAACCTTGGGAGTCTCTTTGTAGGAAGTCGAGCCTTAAGTGTGCTTGAGTTTAGTGCAAAGCATGGTGCCTTTAATAACTTTTCTTGCTCACCTGTGGTTGCCGTGTTTAAGAGGACACCTTTGTTCCTAATTTTGCGAATCCCGGTTATCCGAACGCCTAGCTCGGATGGCCGAATCACATCTTGAATCATTTTTTTTGTTCCATCGCTGTCCTTGGTGGCATCTGTATCTGTTGGGAAGATGCAGATGGCTGGCCTTGGCGCTCCGACGCGATGTCCAGATTGGGTAATCGGTGGGGGTTGGTGATCGACATTTGACACATTTTGTTTTCGCACAATATCCGCAAATGACAAGCTAGCCTCCGTTGCCACGGCTACTCTTCTCATCACGGGTCCTAGGTCAGACTCTAGCTGGATGATTTTTTGCTCCAGGTGCATTTTGTCCTCTTTTTCATGGCGTATTTTGATTTCCGCCATTTTTAATTGAGCAGTTACTGACGCCAAATCAGCACGCATCGTCTCGCGCTCCAACAACAATTGAGAAACGGCTCTGAAAACTTCAGAGACATTTCTGGATATCTTCAGTTGCTGATCCTTGGAGACCTTCGATTGTTTCTCGGCCAAGACTTCTTGAAGGGCTGTCAGATGAGCTTGCGCTTCATTAAGCACGTCAACTCCACTTATAACTTTCAAAAGTGCATTATTCATTTCAAGCTAATATTTCCGTTTTAACTGTGATGGATTGCGATAATACAGGTAAGAACAATTTGTTTTCATTACAGAAAAAATTAATTAACATTCTGTGTCATTCATTTTTAACACGACAAACATCACTTTGTCCAAAATTTATTTTTTTAGATATATTTAAATTCGAGTGGCTTTTTAATGTACTTATGAGTCCGTCCCTGTATTAATTTTCATTATACTATATAGTTCACATATGTAACTAACTAATTCCATAAGAAATAGCCGCGCAAAATCGCGCTTTTTTGAGCTATGCCCTTTTGAAAGGCTCTTTGTCAAATATAGGAAATATTGAGTGTGCGATATTTTGTATTAAAATTGTTTTTTTATTTGTTTCAGGTCTACTTACTACCTCGGGTACTAAATAAATGACTCGTGAATACACATTTGACCAACTACAGAGTCAAAATTTACCAACTTTAAATGAAAAACTTGACTATTATGAGAATTTTCTTCTTATGCGCTATGGGCACAACAAAGAAGCTAAAGAAGACTTTAAAAAAAAATTCTTATGTAAAATCACAAATTCAGCAACGATGGGCAAAGGCAAATAAACACCAAGATGTTTTCCTGAAAATAAACCAATCATGGTTAGAGGGAACATTCGAGATTCCCATTGAATCAGCCTCCTCGCAAGGTCGACCACCCAAGTCTTTTGGAGAACTAAGTGAGCGTAGTAAAAGAAGACAAACGAAAGAAATAAGGGCCTCCGTAGGTGATGAAGTTATTGATTTGTAAAAGAAACAACGGACATAACTAAAGGAGAGATAAAATATGTGCAGGAGTCCATTAAGCAACTAAACAAAACAGTTGTTACGTTGAATGAAGAGGAGTTTTCGTTCTGGCACCAACTCAAAATGACTATGATTGACGGAAAGGTGTGCAACGCAGCCACAGACTCAAAGTCAACATCCCAGTGCTACATCTATCGAGCTACTTCGAGAACCTTTAATGATCTATCGAAGAAAAATAGTGTAAACCCTCAAGCTTTGGAATTCAGCTTGTCAGTATTACACGCCCGGATCCGCATTTTCGAAAGCATTATACACCTTTTGTATAAACTGCCAGTAAAAAAATACAGGGAAAGAAAAATTGAAGAAGACAAGGCATTAGAAGCCCAAAAGAAGTTGGAAATTCAGGAGAGGTTTCGAAATGAAACCGGTTTGCTCATTGACATGCCAAAGGCCAACTTTGGCAACACCAATGATGGCAACACAAGCCGGAGGTTTTTTGAAAACCCCGAATTGGCTTCAGACATCACAGGTATTAACTTTGAACTGATTTACAGATTCAAGGTTATTTTAGAAACTATTTCTAGTGGCCATAAAATTGATGCTGAAAAATACGATAAGTATGCGTACGACACAGCAAAATTGTACGTAGAACAGTATGGTTGGCACCCAATGATGCCTACTATGCAGAAGATATTGGTACATGGAAGCCAAATCATAAAAAGTTCGGGGCTCCTTCCAATTGGACAGCTATCGGAAGAAGCTGCAGAAGCCCAGAACACGGCTCTACCTGAAACGGTTAAACTTTTATTACCTGCTGACCCAAACACAGAGTCAGTAGAGACATCTGGACCTGAAGATACCCATTTTTTAATGTAATTTTATATTTAAAGAAAACTTGTTAAATTCTGTTTCCATTCATTTGTATTTTTTAGTGAAAATAGCTCTGTTATATATTACTGTTCTTTATAACGTGATAAATATATGTATGTTTTTATAAATATATACCTTTTCTTTATTGTAATTGAACTTAGAACTAAAATAACCCCAAAAATAATTTTGGCCGCCTAAATCATTAAAATCTATGTATGTGCGTTGTGATTTGAAACTCGATGAAAAAAGAGAAAAACACATACATCTATAGGATTTAGCCTGCGAGAGAATGAGATAGAATAATCGGTCTCCTCTTTGTGCAGTACTTCGTAGCCTCCCCACTCTTGTCTACTTTAGTTTTCTGAAATTTTCACTTCTACCACTTATGAACTGCATGCACTATTAGTCCAGTAAACGAATGGTCCAAAAGGAGGTGTAGAGTGCGTGAGCAGGAACCTAAGCGATTCTTTCAGGACTTGTTTAGGGTGCTTAGGGTGTGAACATACTAAAAGTCCTGACGTCTAGGTGGTGAGCTACGGGGGGGGGGGGGGGGGGGGAGGAAGGTCCCGATTTTCGGGTTTCCGTTTATATCTCAAAAACGGTGCGTCGCAGAGGAAAACTTTTTTAGACTAAGTAAAAGCTCATAAAATTATCTACAACTTTTATTCTATACGTAATTTTGGAAATCTCAGCCTTTTTTGAGTTATACGCACGTAAAATGTCGTCATTTTCAGAAAAAGCTGTTTTTTCTTACCAAATTATGAAGACGGGTTTTTTTCTTTATGGGAAATTCCTTATTAATTTTTGCACACAAGAAAGCAGGTAAATTGTTCTCGAACAGATGATTAGTGGAATTCATTTTATAATCATTATTATTGTGATGGGTGATTAGGTTAGTCATCGGAGATGCTACAATAACGTGCTACGATGCTGTTTGAGTTGGTGAAAAGGCAATGAATGCGATAGTGGGCTTGACATTCTCAGACATCAAGTTGTCCCGCAAAGATCGGGCATTCCCAATGTCTTCTGTCAGCTCATCGATAAAAATTCACGATGAAAAGGTTGCAGTTGACCCAACATTGCTGTTTCAGCGGACGTGTATAAGCAAACGATCAGATGAGGATTTGATGAAATTCTGTGAGTATGAGTTGGCCCCATTTCCCTTGGCACTGTTCAATGAAAGTGGGATGCGAAAGATAATTAAATCTGTTCTGTATAGCTTATTCGAGCCTACCAAAAAAAACTGTTCTACTGTCTCAAATGAAAATAGTTGTGGACGGAGGATTTCTACTATACAAAGTAATTTGACAAAAAGATGCCTCCGTTGCCGCAATTTGTGATCGTTATATCACCTATGTCAACCACAACTATCCTGGAATGACTCGCACTGTGGTATTTGATGGGTACGCAAATCCAGTCAATAGTACGAAATCACAAGACTGAGAAAGTCAGCCGACATCAATTTGACATGGAACAAATCAATACCCGTTAAACAGGAAGATTTTTTAACCAATCCTACCAACAAAAGTAACTTCATCTCCTCACTACAGACAAAGTTTCGGAAGAATGGGATACAGACTCTTCAGGCCACCGATGATGCTGACGTCCTTATCGTGAAGACTGCTGTGGAACTATCCTTTCACAACTCTGTGGCTGTCTTTTGTGAGGATGTGGACCTCACTGTCCATTTGATTGCTTCCACTCTTCTCACCTAAGATATTTTGCTGTTGAAACCCGGACGAGGGAAAACCAAAACAATGGCACTGTCCACCCAAGAGATGCAGCATCGTGGATTTGAACACATCGTATTTTTACATTCATTTACCGGATGCGATACAACGTCTGCAACTTTCAGGAGAAGCAAGGTGAGCTTTTCAAAATTGTACTTTGAGTCAGAAATGATCAAGCAAGCGGCAATGATCTTTTACAACCCCTCCTCTACTCAAGTCGAGGTTGAAGAGGCTGGAATTAAATCCTTCCTGAAATGGTATACGGCGCCAAAAAGACAGACCTTCCTTATCCAGTACCGCTTCCAGTCGTTCACAAGGTCCGTGGCAAATATGAAGCCTGACATCAGCTCCCTCCCTCCAACAGAGAGTGCAGCTAAACAGCATTCCCGGCGGACATACCACCAAGTTCAGCAGTGGCTCGGAATTAAGCTGCCCCCTGAAGAATGGGGGTGGAAACACGAATGAGACACCCTGGTGCCAATTACAACAGAAGATCCTCCAGCACCGGAGGTCCTTCTGAAAATGACATTTTGCCGCTGCACCAAGGATTTTGCAATTGGCAAATGTGGATGCCGAAAAGCAATGCTGACCTATTCTGCAGCGTGCCTTCACTGCCAAGGGAGATGCCTCAATAGCGTGCCTGTTGCCGAGGACCACGATGAAGACGACGTAGAGCCCTTTCAGCAAGAACCATCCACCACTGAGAATGACGATGCCATGGATGAACAACGCTTGCCAGGACCCTCACGTCCAAAGAAGATATGAAAACGTATATTATATAAAACGTATACCATAGAAAGTTGAGAGTGTAACATGATGTTATTGAGAACAGTGCCAAGGGAAATGGGGCCAACTCATACTCAAAGAATTTCATCAAATCCTCATCTGATCGTTTGCTTATACACATCCGCTGAAACAGCAATGTTGGGTCAACTGCAACCTTTTCATCGTGAATTTTTATCGACGAGCTGACAGAAGACATTGCGAATGCCCGATCTTTGCGGGACAACTTGATGTCTGAGAATGTCAAGCCCACTATCGCATTCATTGCCTTTTCACCAACTCAAACAGCATCGTAGCACGTTATTGTAGCATCTCCGACGACTAACCTAATCACCCATCATAAAAATAATGATTATAAAATGAATTCCACTAATCATCTATTCGAGAACAATTTACCTGCTTTCTTATGTGCAAAAATTAATAAGGAATTTCCCATAAAGAAAAAACCCGTCTTAATAATTTGGTAAGAAAAAACAGCTTTTTCTGAAAATGACGACATTTTACGAAAAAACTTAAAATTGCTGTAAATATTTACTGGTTGGAGATTTATTTACACATGTATATATATATTCTAAAAGGTAATTAAATTATTTACAACTTCTTTCAAAAGAATTTCTTTTTTAGATGAATATTTTAGACGATATGAAGGAATGTTTGATGAAAAATGTGAGGTAAAATGATTTTTACTTATTCTAAAAAAGTTTTCCTCTGCGACGCACCGTTTTTGAGATATAAACGGAAACCCCCCCCCCCCCTCCCCCCCTAGCTCACCACCTAGACGTCAGGACTTTTAGTATGTTCACACCCTAAGCACCTTAAACAAGTCCTGAAAGAATCGCTTAGGTTCCTGCTCACGCACTCTACAACTCCTTCCTTTACTGGACTATATAGCCATTGAATATTTCAATTTTGCATGATTTTGGTGGCAACTTTGGCATTTTTTGCGAGTTAATTGCAATTATTAAAAAAATAATATTGGCCTATTTACTATTTACTGCATTAATTTAATAAAATAAAACACAATAAAAAAATCGTTTTTTGGGTAGAAATTTAAATTTATATTTTTACTACAAATTTGTACTCCAAAGAAAATCAATAATTTGTAACTTAAATTTACTACAATCAAAATGTTTTTTTTAAATAATGATTTTTTTTTTGTTTCTATTTCATAATGTTTTTATAATAATTAGAGCAAAACTATTTTTAAATTATTATCATAATCATAAATAATTGATTTCTTTAAATGCCTATAATTTCTAATTAAATCACGAATAAACAAATTAATTATATATTTGCTGATTTTTGCTAAACAATAATTGTTCAATTTGGTTGGGTATTTTGGCCTCAAATCCAAAATTAAGTTTTGAAAAAGGCTGTGCAGACGGTCCCATGAAGCCACCCTTCTTCTATCTGAGTTTGCTCTGTCTCTCAGAAGATAGAAGATAGATGCACATCTGTTTCTCGCCACCACATAAATACGTCTTCTTGACATTAAGTTCCCTCTGTTATTGTATTTGCAGCCGGTCTCGGTTCTTCCCTACTTCCCCTGTTTACATTAACTACAACCAACTACCAGAGTAGGTCTAAAGCTACTGAGTAGGGACTGTTTTAGGAAGAAATAAGTCAAGCTTTGGACTTCCTCGGCTGTGAACTTCGTCGGCAGATGTTACGATAGCAAGAGGTTCGAAGTCATTATTAATTAACTTCTTAGGAAGAGCATATTAAATTGGTACTTCTGAAATTTATCATTCCTCGTTATTAGTATTAATTAAGGGAGTTCATATCATATGATAATTATTTGAGTTTAAATCTTTGAAGATCAGTCATCGCGCTTTCGTTTGCCTTAAAATTAAAACTTGAAATAAACTCCTAATTATTATCGCAAACGGACGCAAAGATCGCACTGAAGCAGCTACCAAGCCGGATCACCACTCGTTTTTTAGGGGAAAGTCGGAGCTACAGCTAGTGCCACCAAATTTTGAGAAATAATGTCCACGTGCGTCGCCGAAAATAAGGAACGGTCTTTCATCCTTGGACATTGACAACAACTAGTATTTAAAAACCGAAAAGAAATCAATGCGAAATTCAAAACTCATCTTCACAATGTATTTTCTATTCGCACTACTGAATAAATATATTTTTTTTAAATTCATTGACATTTTATTCCATTTAAATCTCGGAAAAATACTTAAATAGTAATTTTCGCAATAGTATCTATTAAAGACATATTGTTTGAAATTATTGATCTTCTACATCTTGGATATGATTTGAGGTTTTCATGTGCCAAAGTATTATCGTGATTTATTTTTGGGGTATTATGCCGTGTAGCGCTCGCTACTTCTCCTCCTCCTTCAACAATTCGGATTTACATTGTCCATCATCAGGGCGGTTGTGTTATTGAGTTGTAACATTACACAGCTTCCCTGATGATGGATACTGTAACGCTGTCCTAAACGTTGACCAAAGAAGGAATTTTTTTTATATAAATACCGCACCAGAGTCCCAATTATTCCCGTCCTCATCCCCAATTGGGGCATGTTGTGAGGCTCAAGGTAGTGGGAAGATGAAGAGGAATGTATGCAAGTATCTGGCTATTCAGATCTGGTATAGCCATTTCAAGCAACGCTTCAATTCTGAATGGTGGTCTTACACCAGGGCGATACTAAGAGCATCTTTCACTCTGGAACTTGCTACAAATATACAATATTTTGTAAATTAATTGTGAAATATCACATATCATCATATAAAATTTATTTGCGGACGCCGGGATTTGCTAGTCGAGAGCTTTACCCCTCGACCACGGAGGCCATCTAACACGGCATAATACTTAATAGTTTGATGTTGGAAGTTCCAAAATAGCGCTACAAAAAGAAAGGATTATTTGTATATATTTATTTATTTTGTGCATCTATATAAAAAGGTTTACATATGTATTTTTTGACCTTGGGGGTCGTCCATTAATCACGTGATGTTTTTTAGCAACTTTTTAACCCCTAGACTACCCCCCCCCCCCCCCCCCCCCAAAATCATGTGTATTTTTTTAGTACAAAGTATTTTACCCCCCCCCCCCTGGTGATATTTCGTGATTTTTTCCGAACCCCCCTCCCCCCCTTTCGAGCCTCACGTGATAAATGGACGACCCCTTGCCTGTATCACTAGGAAATCCTGTGTCAAAGACTAGTTAACAAATATTTTATAAATATTAATTTTAGTAAAGCAAAAATATTTGACAACAATTTTCAGGTTGGTAGGTAGTGGTAACAATAATGAGATAGAGGATTATATTTGGGTGAGGTGACTAATTATTGCACGACCTTTGTTAATATTATACGTTTATGTTTCATTCGTCTACATACTTATTTATTACTTATTACAAAGCCCTTTTTGTATCAATTTGACACGGCTGATTCGTATTAAGTTTCCTGAAGGATAGGTACTTATTTTTACGATATTAGAGAATTATATTATTTTTCGAAGCAGGATTGAAGGGGACTTAACAAAAATCAATAACGCCCTTATCAGTGAAAAACACGTAAGCTAGAGTTATTATGGGGTAACAAAAAGCAGAAATGGACCATTGCCATGTTTCTGAAAAAATTTGCTCCTTCATATTTTAACTATTTTTCCTGAAACGATTATTATTGGTGTGTTGAGATGATCGGTGATAGTTGACGATGTATACAGAATCGTTCTGATTTACGAAAAACAGAGTGAAAATAAAATCTTCTCTTTTTACATATTCCAGAGTGGAAGATACTCTCAGTATCGCCCTGGTGTAAGACCACCATTCAGAATTGAAACGTTGCTCGAAATGGTTTAAGTCATGTTTGGTGAACAGATCTGAATAGCAAAGTACTTCCCCGCCTCATAACATACCCCAATTTGGGATGCCATAGTCTCACTGGCTCCAGACGGGAGCAGCTGGGACTCTTGTGAGGTATTCACATAAAAAAACATAAGCTCCAAACAGGTGGCCCTGGGGAAAATAATTCCCCTGAAGGACTAAGGGACCCCTAAGGACTTGGGGATGCTGTGTATAGGGTCCTTTGAGGAAAGGAAGGAGATAAAGTTGGAAGGAAAACAGTACGAGGGATAGGTGACAGGGCACACAAACTTCTAGGATTCATCATAAGATTGACCAAACCAATTAGGTCACCACACGTAATCAAAATACTGTATGTCTCTTTTGTTCGCTCAATATTAGAATTCGGATCAGTCATATGGAATCCCCAATACAAAGCTAATATTGAAAGGTTAGAAAGAATTCAAAAAAAGATATTGAAACATTTAGACTTTAAATCCTTTCGAACATCAGAAAACCTATAAAAGACTCATTAACATTCCATAATTTATCAACTTTAGAAGATAGAAGAAATATATCCGACCAAAAAATTTTATTCAAAATCATTAACAACGTTGTTGACAACAACTATCTTCTAATACACATTAATTTCCACTGTCCAATAAGAAACACAAGGTCAAACCAACTATTCCACATCCTACACTCAAAAACAAATTACACACAACATTCATTTCTCCGAAGGACGAGCACAAAATACAATGATATCTTTTACGACTCTGATATTTTCCATTTGTCCTCAGGCCAATTTATTAAATCCAAAATAGAAAAAAATAAAACAAATTGTTAATTACGAACTCTCCACCCCTGCTGCATGTTTTTTTTTCATTCTCATTATGCTGGTTTTCCTTCTTTTTATTACAATAATAATATTTGGATGATTTACATATCCCATATGCTTTTGTGTGTTTTTTTTTCATTTCTGTTGTATATATATATATATATTTCTTTTTTTCTACCACTTTATGTTTTCTTTAATGTTTTAATCTATGTTTTTATATATATATATTATAAATTTTAGCGGAAACTTCGCTGGTTAATGCAACCATGTAATATGTTACTTTCTTATTAAAATATGTATAACTGTTTGTTTCCTCAATAAACTAAAATAAAAAAATAGGTAGAAATCTAGGATTCATAATATGAATCATTCACTCCCAAGGCGATGTGCCGAGAGAATCCTGCTAAAGAGGTCAAAAGGTCTCTCTCATCCAGTCTCTCCCGATCCGGCCTGCCACGCAGCGGGTAGGCAGATGCATCACCACCAAAACCCCCAAAAACTTCACCCGGTGCATGGGCACCCCTACTAAGTCAAAAAACGAAGCAAACCACTTGGAGTGATCTATGGCGGAGGTGTTGGTTATCCAATGAACGGTTCACGTCGCGGTAGTACACATACCCGCCTCCCAAATTGCAGTATTAATCTGAATGTATTAACTGATGCTTTATCGAAATCAATATATACATATTCTAAAAGAAAGTGTACATCCAAAATTACACACAAAAGTGTGCGTCCCCCCAAAACTCAGAAACAGGTAGGTACGATGAAGGGAGTTATATGGTGAGGTAGCCCTATATCCCCCAACCGTGAAGAAGGTTCCCGTTTTTACCTGAAGGGAGTGCTTTTGAAGATATAAAGGATGGAAGTTTAGCCCTGTAGAAATTTCTAGAACAGTCCAGAACATTCGAGAGTATTCGAGAGCATTCCAGAACATTCAAGAACATCTCAGATCATTCTGAAATGTCGTGGAATAGGGAATCAGGAACATCATTGTGGAACATTCCAGAACACTCTTGAATATTGTGAAATGTTCTGGAACATTGTGGAACATTCGAAGCCTTTTTTGCATGGGTGGGGTTACCCATTGGTAGGGGTATATAATGCAAGATCCGTCGTGGGTTCGAACTCATATGAACTCCCCGAACGAAGCCGGATATCTCAGCTAGTATTTAATAAAAATATATAATATTCAGAAGGGTATAGTTTCGACGGATTCTGGAAGGACTACGGTAAGATCTCGATTGTTCATGTCGCGGGTTGCAGATTAACAAATGTAGGTTTAAGTTCTGATCAAGTAATGTTAATATGCGACGTGCTACACGCCATGATCACAACTGTAAGGTGACATTTACGGGATAGTAAAAATGAAAGTGTTGATTAAAAACAAAAAGTAGTAAATATTACTTTGCGTGCGACTGACTGTACGTGTACGTACACGTGGCATAGGTAGGGCAAGGTTGCTAACACGTTGAGGAATGTAATAAATGAATTACATGTAGTCGGGGAAGTAAAAATAGAAATCACGATCAAGTGAATAAACAATTTGAGTTAGACCATGGCAAGAGTTGGTATAACGGAAGATTTGTTTGGGAGTGTAAGACAATCTATGAAAGTGAATGAAGCGATGAGTTTGTCAAGAATGAGTTGTTGTGGCTTTTCATCCTACTACATTGGATTTTTTTTATATTGCGAGTAGTTACGAAAACTTTAAAAATATTTTAGTATAAACATTCAAGGTTTTCATAATCGGATTATTTTATATTGAACCTATATATGAAATTAAAGCTGATTTTTTATATGCTCGTAATAATAATAATTTTCTCGAAGCCGGTGTAATCTTTGGGGTTTCTGTGTGAATTATATTTTTGAGGAAATGAAGGAGGGAACTCGAGTCTTGGAGATACCCACAACCGAGCTTTTGAAGACAGGAACGAATCGTAAAAGCGACCCATTCTCATGTGACGAATGCCAAAGTTTTACAAATATTGGGCGTGCGTTTGGCGTGTTTCCCGACTGCGCCCCGATGCCGGAGGGATCAATGACGCTAATTTTTCAGAGCATCACCATTTATTTACCTGTAAATCAATGACAGCATTCTCACTTCACGTCTGTGCTCTGAAGATCTCTGTCCGTTTGTCTTTCAAATGGACCAACCGTTTCTGCACAAATTCAAAGTATTTTGTTAGAAAATTAGGACTTACTTCTTAAGCGGTTCGTCAGGAAGAGCTGGAGCCGAGGGCGGCGGAGGCAGGTCGTCCAGCGGCATCTCCTCGTGGGGCGGAGTCGGCGGCGTCTTGTCGAACTCCGCGATGGGGGCCAACTCGGGCATGGGGGACACCGAGTTATCCATCGCCGCCAGCTTGATAGGAGACACTTTCCCTGCTTTCTTCACAATGGCGAAAGATTACGGCCGCGGAACAACCCGCGAACCTGACAACTGGATAAAAACTCCCGAAACAAGCCAACAGCGGCTTCTAAATCACTAAGCGGTACGCTTTGAACTCGACACAAAATCTAAATCTACACAGGTTTCGATTCACTGCAAGCCTTCACTTTCAAATGTTGACTGAAAAACAAAACAATATTCACTTCTATGAGAAATTTAAGTAATTGGGTCGATTGGGAATAGAACTGGAATAACTAGGTGTAATAATTACAAGCCTGCATTTGAGATTAGTGCCATGAGAAATGTATGAAATAATGAATTATGTAGGCTGGACTCCGTTTCGTTTGAAGGTTCGGAAGGTTTTAATGGTTCCCGGAATTTGTACGCTACGCTGGCTTTTAGCTTTGTATTTTAACATTTAAAGAGCGGAAGATTATTTAGTTTTTGACGTGCACACGGCGGATAACTAATTTGAATTCAAAGTCGGAATAGAGAAACGTAATGCTTTGTAAAAAAATAAGTAAAATGTTAAAATAATTCCAAACAAAACACGTTAATTGAATATCAAACTTACCTCTACAGATTTTTCTTATCACAGCGATGTGTTTATACAAAAGCAATTCATGCAAAACAACAGGACTGCTTTCCGAGATTTTATAAGTAAAAGTGAAATGTTTACGTTTGTTTCGTGCTATTTATTTCAAAATAATGTTTTCTGACGTGTTACACAAAACCAAAGAGTAGCATTTCAAAGATTGGCCTACTTCAGACAAAAAAACACTCCAGCCTCTGAAAAGTCCGCGAAGTGGCGACAACAAACGATTTTCGCGCGTCCTCCATTATGGTTTCCCGCCAAGATGGAAGGGATGTCAAAGCTACACCTCCCGATCCACAAATAGGGCACCAACAGCGGGGAACACCCTCTTTTCCCTTAAACGGCTTTTTTTTCTTACATTGTTTTGTAAAGAAAGGTTAAAACTTTTTTTAAAGCATTTTATAATACAATATTTGACGGTGTCGGAGACCTTTTGTTCAAAATCTTAAGAAATAACTTGATTTTAATGAAGTACGAGAAATAATTTTGATGAAAACAATATTTCGAGGGCCACTAAACAAATGCATAAGGGTAACATAACCATCTTTACTTTTCAATTGATCATTTTTTGGATGAAAATTCGTGAGGTTTCATTCAAAAATCGAGCCTACAAACGAACGTAGTACCGCGGGAAAGAATGGGCGGGAAAAACTTCGGGCCGAATAAACAATCTGATCTTTGTTTGAAAGTCGATTCGCGAACAATTGAAGATTAAAGATGGAGGAGAAATCGCAATGATTTCAGGCGAGAAGGCGGACAAGAACAAAGGTAACTGGATAACTACTGGGTAGGAAGTAGGTACCTCAGTCAGGACTCGGCCGTTAACCCCGTGAATTTGTGATTTTTTTTGTAAATTCGCACACTTCCGGCGCGTGTAACGGAACGCGTAGTACTGAGGGAGATATCGGGCGCGCGAATCTCTCCACCAGCTCCCGGTGTCCCGGTTCGATACCCGGGAGGAGTGGGCGGCCTGGGGCGGGCCGGGGGGCGGCTGGTCCTGGAGGATGCGAGTGCGGGCTGGGAGCGGACCAGCGCGGGGCGGGGGCGGGGCGGGAGCGGGAGCGGGCCTAGCGCCGAAATGGAGCGCGGGCTTATTTCTAATTGAGACATGCGAGCGGATTGATGTTGATATGATCCGCGGCGAGAGGGATGCGTGTGTTGACCGGCAAACGTGTGCCAGGTACATGCTACATGCACGTCTAAAAGGGCCCATCAGTAAATAAAACAATAAACACATTACTTCCTTATTAAGTCTGATATGTTAAAGGTCTCTGATGCTCTGCTAGGATTGAGTTCTAAATACTGGTTACAAACCAATCTACCGGTGTTTTTGTCGAAGAAAATGTTTTTAAAAAGATTAGTTTTTCTGCTGAGAACGAATCTCATGGGCGGTGATTTTATAATCAATCTTATTTTCAATCTTTCGTTCTTATTGAAAAGAAATTAACAAACATGAAACAAACGGCATAACGTCTTATCTAGAGCAGAAACCTGGAAATTTCAGAAGTCCTTAATAAATTATAAAATACAGCCATTAACGAATTAAAACGAAATAATAATTTGCACGATTTCAGAGGAAAATTTGGCCTTGGCGTTGGGGACTGAAATAGAAGCATTGACGTAGAAATTTCAAACAAAAAAAAAAATTAAATTTATTAAAGCCCACCAAAGGAGAATCTTTGATTTTTCAGCACAAGGTTGTGTTGAGCACTGTTGCTCTATATTTAAAATATGCCTTTGACGCAAATTAACATGGGTTAACAATTATTAACTGTTGCTTTAATAAAGAGAGTTAATTATTATTCGTGAAGCAGGACCTCCTGCAGCAGGACCCCCTGCATATATTTGTCGGTCAGTGGGTGAAGTGCGCCCCGTTGGGCCTTGCTTTCCCTGTTTCCATCTTTCCCCCATTTTGCCCGGCATTCCCCTGAAGTCGCCTTGCCCCGTGGATCTGGTTGTACGGGTTGTATGGGGTGGGGCCGGATCGTTAAGAGGGAGAGGGCGAAGGGGAAGGTAGGGGGCTGGATGCTGCGCGCAGGTCCTGCCCAGGAATCAAAACTATACGGAGCTACGAGAAAAGCCGCTCTTTTGAAACTGCTCCACACCAAAACGCTGACACGTAGCAAAAAATAAAATCTGTTTCTAAGCATGAGTACCCTCAAAGCTTTGATCAATTTTAACATTTTTATGAAATGGTGTTTTCCTCGAAATCTTTGATGAAACCGGACGGGTTCAGCGAAGCCAGCCTCATCTACAAAAGAAACAAAAATTCGATTAGTAAAACGAGAATCAATAGAAATGTTTGTTTCCCACGGCAATTTCTCCGATATAATATCAAACTTTCCTTAACCTTTTTGTGAGGTGAAGCTGTTTTCCATGTCGGAAGTATCGTCGCTCGCTACTCAGAGTAAGGACACGGTTTACGGTTTAGTAAAAGAAAACGAGCCCGTACTAATATGATGACAATATTTTTTTTGTGAAAAATTAGGCTATCCCCTTGCTTTCAAAAAATGAGACAGTCAATACGGGACCTTCGAAAGGTATAATTAATTGCTCTGCCTCAACGACACATGTAAACAAATATTCAGACTTTCCACGAGGTGGTTATGATTTGAAAATTCAATTAATTTTCACTTAGGAATTTTCTACTCCAACAAGTAGATATCACCACAACTCAAGACAAGGTGGAAAGCTCTCAATGTACCAAACAATAGGGCAGGTAAATTGTAACCACTTAAAGAAAAAGCTTAATATTTTCCTTGCTTTTCTCATAAAAGCAAAGCTATTTGTTTCAGGTGCCATTGTCTTATTTTGTTAAATTTATTTCACGGTCCATATCCATAAAATTAAGAGTTCAACAACCTGTCTTTACCGAAAGATTAAAATTATTTCAGGATATTGAATTCCAATTTTAGGAATATGGTTTCATGGAAATTTAATAAAGCGGCTTATCTTTGAAGTAAACATCCCAAATTCAGAGGTCTAAATAATATTTTCAATATTATTCATCTATATTATATTTTAAAATCGAAATTATTCAACGATTTTCGCGATTCTTATTTGTTTTACTAAGTGGAACCGCTGCGCCGCGCGCCGCCTTTTTCATACAAAACCAAACTAAAAAAATGTATTTAATATGCATATATTTATTTATTTGACGCCATTTTTAGTGGCTTTTACATATGGATAGTAAAAAATATACAGTATTTATTGTACATAACTGAACTGCTTCAGTAACAACATTTTGTATTTGTTTAGTGATAAATTGAAGATGTCCACTGGATTGGTTTAATTATTTCCCTCCATTAGTATTCTGGGCAAAGGGGAATTCATACGGTAGTTAATTTATAGGTAGTACATAAAATGTTTGCATTGAAATAAATCCAGACTTCTAGTATTACGTAGTAGAATTCGAAAGCTTCAAGTACATCATTTAATATTTTATATAGAAATACCAAGTCATTGCCAATCCTTCTGTCTGACAATTTAAGCATTTTCATATCATAAAGAGTGTTGTGGTTCAATATAATTGCTAGAATACCCATTTTAAAATTGGATCGTCTTAAACCATAGTGAACTAATTCAATTTTTGAAATTTCTGAGTAAGTACTTGAAATGAAGTCTACAAATCATAATCTAGCTCTTCCAGAAAAAAACAATCAGAGAAATACTGACTAGACTAATCATAGCCAACTTTTCACTAATTAGTTCTTCTTTCTGGCAGAGCTAGATTATGATTTGGGGCCCTTCGGTTAGTTCACTATGGTTTAACACGATCCAATTTAGAAAACGTAAGAATTTATTTTGTATTCAAATTAATAAATTACGTTGTATTAACCACTTAATTATTTATAAAAACCAACATGTTTCGTCAGCAAAGCTGACTTCCTCAGGGTTTTGACAGAACTAATTTTAAAATTAGTTCTGTCAAAACCCTGAGGAAGTCAGCTTTGCTGACGAAACATGTCGGTTTTTATAAATAATTAAGTGGTTAATACAACGTAATTTATTAATTTGAATTTAAAATGTTACCACAAAATAATTTTGCACTATTAGAAGAATTAATTTATTTTGTATTCTTTCAATAGCTTGTACATGAATATTATAATGTGGGTTCCAGACGGGAGAATTGTATTCAAGTTGACTTCTAACAAAGGAAAAATATAATAGTTTAATACGCTTTATATTGTTGTAATTAATAGTTAGTCTAGTTATAAAACCGTACATTTGAAAAACCCTCATTAGATTTAAAGATATATCAAATATTCAGCACGGATATAAACTACTTTATTTGCTTGTGTCCTAAATTACAAAATATAGGCCATTAAAGAATTAAAATTATTACGATTTTACAGGCAATTTTGGGAAATATTTATGAGTTACCGATACATATTTTGTATTTTGCCTCAAATCAAAATTTAAGTTTTCTATGAAAAAGGCATCCGTTCCCCTTACAAGGGTAAACTTTTGATCTCTTTTATTAATGATATTAAAAATTAATGAAATGCCTTAAAAAAATATCTATGATTTTGAATAATACGGACACGCGACGAATAATGCTAAATGCATAAGATTACTTGCGAACAAAGAAAAAATTAAGCCGGCACCGGGGGATGGTATCTTGCACGGTGGATCAATATAGATTTTTTTGAATATATTAGTAACTTGTCACCGCTCCCGGGCATGACTGCAGATCGTTAATAAACAAGCAGCGGATTACAATGACTAAGGACTTTTTGGGATATTTTAAATAATTTGAACAATTGATCAAATTGTATAAGTTAATTTTCACGTTCTGTGTAAGTTTTATTATATCACGTTCTATTCGAGTTCTGTTATTATATCATTATAGGCCAGTGGCTTCATAAAACTGAAATAATCACATAACTTCAATAGAACTTTCGCAGAACGTGAACATTAACTTTTAAAAAAATTGACGAATTCATCAAATTTATTAAAACAACCTGCCTAAAAGTGTTATGAATCTAATCTTAAACAGTTGTTTGTATGTACGTTAGCAATCTGCAGTTGTGCTGGAGAACGATGGCAAAAAAAATATCTTAAAAATATATTATGATTTTTTTCAACTCTGTTATTATGTTATATATATTTTTTTAACTTATGTTATTTTTCAACTCGTAAAAGCACAAATGTTTCACTTACGGGTACAGAATTTCAACCGTTACCAATCTAACCATTGATTATACGTAGGTATAAACCGCATAAATATTTTACGTAACATTTTTTATTCCAAGTAAGGAACTATTAATTTTTTCCAAAGAAATATCACCTTTTCAACGAAAATTCTTTTTTCAAACTTTGTTTCAGGCTGGTAGGTATCACAATATTGATAATATCTCTAGTTAGAAGCCTAATGGAATATAACTCAGTAGTTTGGTCTCCATCTTTCAAAATTCACATTAATAACATTGAGCGAATACAAAAAAAATTCTGCGTTTTATAAATTTTAAATTAAATATCCCACTAGAAGACTTGAGATATAATTTATTATTAAATATTCTAAAAATACACACACTAGAAGACAGACGTAAAATAAACGACTTAACATTTTTATTCAAAATACTCAACTCTAAATTTGACTGTTGCGAACTACTGCAACTCATAAACTTAAGAATACCGACAGTAACTACACGACAAAACACACTATTCTACTGTAGCATTCATAAGCGGAACTACATTGCCCACTCTCCGATACAACGATTTCACACTATGGGAAATCAGTACTTAGGTGATATTGACATATTTAACATAAACTTGGCGAATTTTGTTGATCTTGTAAAAAACTTATTCCAAAACTATTCCTAAACATATCTGTTTTTCTGAAAACCTATGAAATCGCTGTATTTTTGTATTTTTATGACTTGTGTGCTTTTTTATCAAATTTTATTTTTATTATTTCTGTATATGTTTAAAAATAATCTGTCATGAATTATTTGTACTACCAAAATGTAAAAGCCCTTTGGGCGTTAAATAAATAAATAAATAAAATAAATAAATACCGATTTGACAGCTCGTAGGATCCACAATCATGCGAACTCTGGCGGAATAAAAAGGTAGTATCCAACAAGGCCACCATTTTGAACCGGAACGTGATAAACCAATTTACCGACAGGTGAAATGCCGAAAGGACTACGCTGCGCTCAGTTAATTAAGGTAGAGGTTCTTGATACGACACGATAGTTTATTTTTAACACGAAGAACAAAATTTGGTGAATTGTTAATTCGATGAAAATCAGTGATGTTTCGATTCTGAGAGGTGATTTTTCAATAAGCCGATACTGAGTGAACCTAGCTATCTATTTTTATAAGTAAAATATCACACGATCTTTTTTACGTACGCCGGGTTTCGAACCCGCAACCTCTGACCGCTACAGAGGTCGTCGATTTTTTTTTAAATTAAAAATATAAATTGAAACGTAAAGTTCATGGTTACTTTACAATTCAATTTAATCGTGCTTTCGTTTGAAAGATGAAACAATATTAGAACCAACCTAAGTTGTAATATAAAGCTCGCTTCCGGGCTTCGCTACACCAAGACCTTCTCAACCCAGGCCAAGACACCAAATCAAATGGCCTCTTATATGGAAAATTTCTTTAAGGCGCCGCTACCCGCATTTCTACCGATTTCTTACATATCTCCCTTAAACATTTGAAGTTTTTAAGCTCTTAAAAAATATAATTTTTTAAGATAATATCTGGACGCATCTACGCCGACGCAAATTATATAAAATTCCCTCGACAGAAAAAAATCGCAAAGTATGCTCCGAAAATTGTTATAAACACGTTTGTTTCAGTTATTTTACAAGTTATAGTTTGAAAAAATTTACAATGTTTTTTTAAATGATACTTAAGATACGTTCCACGAGATTTTTGCTCTATTTTTACGAGTCGTGTTTTATTAAACATTTTCGCAAATTTCGCATCGATTTTGACGCTTTATATGTTAGTGCTCTCCTCTAACATTCGTAATTTCATATCTCTCCATCTTCTTCTTTTTGTGCGCGGTTACGGGGCCTATATAATTATGCGTACAACTACTATTCTACCGTATATGACAATTTCATTAAAACATTAAAAAATGTTATGAGTTTATATTTTAATATATATTATTATATCGTCCGTATTTAAAAACATGAACACTAATTACAAAACATTAATCATAAGGCTTTAATAAATAATTTAATCTCTTTGTTGTTTATATATATACATTTTTTTAAATGTGAATACCTCACAAGAGTCTCGGCTGCTCCCGTCTGAAGCCAGTGAGACTATGGCATCCCCAATTGGGGTATGTTGTGAGGTTGAAGGTAGTGGGAAGGGGAAGGAGATTGGGAAGAGGATGGTGGGGAAGTACCTGACTATTCAGATCTGGTCACCAAACACGGCTAAAGCCATTTCAAGCAACGTTTCAATACTAAATGGTGGTTTTACACCAGGGCGATACTGAGAGTTCCACTTTGGAACGTGCCGCAAATATACTATATATTATTTTTGATGAACTAATTGTGAAATAACATACATTAATCAAATAAAAATTATTTGCCCACGCCGTGATTCGAACCCGCGACCTTCGGTTTGCGAGTCAAGAGCCTACCCCCAAACCATGCCGGTAATCAAATATGTAGAAAAATCTTCGATGCTTTATTCTTTTGTGAAATGTCTTGTTGATTCATTATATCTTTGAGAGAATTGCATTTCGTTGACCTGAATACCACTACAGATCGAACGATTTATTTAGTACTAAAATACCCAGTCACACGTTGCTGTGGCTAACGAAACACAACGCCATATACTGACAACGCCATTACCCAACCTTTATAGCCAACGTGATCTGTTAATTTGCATACATATCAAATCCACACCGCCCGCTTGCCAGCCTGCTACACGCTGTCCGCTTGCCAGCCCGCTTCCTTTGTATATTATATAGGTATTTTAACTAATTCACACAATTATGTACCTAATCTTCCTCATGAATCACTTCATCTATAGTTTAAAAGATCTAAGCGTACAGACTGCGGGAGTTACTTTGCTTTATACTATGTAAAGGCCATCATCACTATTGGCTTTACAACCCCTGGTGGGTCTTGGCCTCCTCAAGAGTCTTCCTCCACTCATCTCGGCTTAGTGCCAGCTCTCTCCAGTTAAGAAGCTCCTAGATAGATATGTCTTTGAGGACGTTGTCGCTCCATCTTAATCTTGGTCTTTTCAGGCTCCTTCGCCCTATTGGTCTTGAGTTCAGCAGGGACTTTGGTGCTTGATGCTCGGTCATTCTCTCCACATGACCCAGCTATTGAAGTCTTCCCAGTTTTATGCATTTTGCGACGTTTAGCTCCTTGAACAAAGTATAGAGCTCATTGTCCCAGTTTAATAAATTTTGCAACGTTTAGCTCCTTAAACAAAGTATAGAGCTCATCATACTCTGTAAAGATACCACATTATAAATCTCAATATGCTCAAAATTCATTAGTGGACATTTCATTTATATATCTACCTTGAAAATAGATACATCAATTTAAACTGAACGAATTTATCACATTATCACATTATGAATTGAACTAATTTTTACTATTGTTGATGTTCTTACAATATCTGTTACATCTTTATTTTTTGCAAACTCCTTAATTAACGTAATTGAAATGGTTTATCTTATGTTTATTTCACGATGATTAATTATCATATTGTAATTATGATTGATTGTTAAATACAACGTGTCCGGAAACTCGTAGTACAAGCGGGAAACTGGTGAATCTACATCACGTAGAGAACCCAAAAAAAATATTTTTTTCGATCTCAGCATTTCGATTTTAATATTATTTTTTTTCCATTTTTTCGGCAACTAAAGGGTTAAAAAAACTTTTGAGCCCGGTTTACCCTTCGATGCATTTTATAAGACACTACATAGCTGAAATGAACCCCCTAGTGAACAATTTTTTCAAATTTAACCAAAAAAAATCCAACTTCGGACCCGATTTACTGGAAAACGAAAGCTCAAATCAAAAAAAGTTATACCACAAAATCGACTCCAAATGTGATGTGGAGTCTCCAGTTTCCCGCTTGTACTACGAGTTTCCGGACACCTCGTATAAGGCCCTGAGGAAAATAATTCCCCTCAGAGCCTAATAATAAGTTTGTATATTACAAACCGTAGATAATGTAATTATAAAAATATACAAATAACACCTTTGTACATTTTTAAGCAGCATATGATACATTTTAGAAGGAAAAAGGTATGAGGGATGAGGGAAAAAAAATGAATCCATACTTATTATATACATCATACATACATGTACAAACCTTGTTATTGAAATTTAAAAAAAAAAATAAAATAAAATAAAAAAAAATAAAAAAAAAAAAAATTGGTAGGAATCTGATGGTCAATGTGTCTAGGAGTGAAGGACGTATAAATTCATCATTGCCACTGCGGTGTAAGGCGATGGGTCGATAGAGTCCGGCCGGAGAGGGCTAGGTTAGGTCCTCAACCAATCTCTCCCGTTTCGGCCCGCCATGCAGTAGGTGGTCAAACGCATTGGACGCCAAACCTAGACAAACCTCCCCTATGAACCCGGGTACCCCTCCTAAGTCACCCATGCATGCAGCGAACCACTTGGAGTGTTATGTGGCAGCGGTATTGGTTATCCGATTGGGGCGGCGGTACCCATAACCGCCTCCAAATAGTTATTATAGAAGATCGTCTACAATAACTAGTAGGTAATGATAATAGGATAGAGCCTTGGAAAAATATTGTGCAGCGCCCTTGGGGTGATTTTTCACAAAAAAAGCGCAAAACAAATCATACAAGAATTATTATTACATAGAGAGGGGTTATACAAATAAGAGGCCGATTTAATTCTGTGTCCTGGCTTGCGTTGAGGTGGTTTTGGCCATAAACACCAACCGCCAGAGGCCGCCAACTGCCACTTGGAGGTAATTTCAGGTTCATGGGACCGCAATAATTACTCTCATAAACTCCCTTAACTCTTAGCAGCTTCGCCCTTTAAGCACTTACTGTGTGGCAGCCTTTTTATTCCGAAGTATTTAACCTGTGACTTACGGCGCTACATCAATCTCTGGATGGGAGTGTTCTTCCTATACCCTAGTCCTTTAATAAACAATGCTGAGCTTTGTGTATTAAAATCCCAACCCTCTTCGCCCAGCGCTGTACTTAAAAAAAACATCGTTTTGGCCAATCACAATGTAAAAAAGATAATCTAATTTCTCTTCACTTATAATGAAAAACTTGACTCATTACCATGGCGTAGGTTAATACATTTTTTTAATGTGATTACCGCACAAGAACCTCAATTACTCCCAACCATAGATGTGCTATCTGCTGTTTTTACTATGTGGGTCTGCGCTTCCGGGTGTCGCCGATATTGTTTACCAATTAACAAATAAACTAAAAGAACAAATAATAGGCCACTTGCATCACATTTTTTTAATTTTTTTCCGGTTTAGGCAAATATTCTAAGACATTCTGCATTTTTTTTTTTTTTTAATCAAATTTTTGAAACCCTGGGGATTTTTTGAAAATTTCAGTCCGATAAATCAGACCATTTTTTATAAACCGGAAAGACGGGACATAATTTTATAGGTGTGAAAAAACGATAATTACATAGCCGAAAATCATTTTTAAAAAAAATAACGTTTTCCACACGAATGGTACAGGAGAATAACGAGGCATACCAAAAATATTACATCTCATAAATATTTTTTTTCCTTGATCCATCTTATTGACCATAAATCATTATAATGAACAGCGTTTATATTACTAAATTCAATGTAATATACTTGTACTTGTAAATTATAATAATAATAAGAATATTATAAAAATTTAATTTTGTTAAAATCAGCACCATAATCATTATACCTCTAAAACACGTACCGACATCATCTGCACGTTCTGAAGAGAACCCCGTAGATCATTAAAAGTACGGGGTTCTCTTCAGAGCATCTATCAAAAAGTGAAACCAAATGATAAGTTCGCAGAGAACAAACAATAAATCTAGTGAACGAATTCAAAAATTCGCCTGAAATCAAAGTGATGCCATATAAAAAAATAAATCAGTGTGGAATTTTAAAAAAATAATAGGAACATTTTCGGAGACGGGACATTTTCTTGTAGTGACGTCACGAGCCTAAATAATGGATTTATTTATTTAAAAATAACAAAAACTGTACATTTCTAAACAATTTTACTAACTTTTTCTTAATCTTAATAAAAAGATCTCTCCACATGATTTTTTCCAAGTCGTTATGAAATCCATGCATGTGGCCTATTAACGAATAAACCAAACGAACGTTAAACTAAATGAACGAATTCTTTCCTTATTCAAAATATATTGTTAACCAATATTAATGCACATTTTCAAAAAATCAACGAAATGAACAAATTCTTTTTGTATGAAAACTACGCTAATTAGCGCGTAGTCCGGCGACAGTTGCGCGGACACCATAGCATATCTCTTCTGTATTTGAATATCTTTGCTCCCAATCGTTGGGGTCTGTGAGACTATGGCATTCGCAATTGGGGTATGTTTTGAGGCTGAAAAGAAGGAGATGGGAAAGCGGAAGTTGGGGAAGTCCTGACTATTTATATCTGGTCACCAAACACGGCCAATGCCATTTCAAGCAACGTTTCGATTTTGAACGGTGATACTGAAACGTATCTACCACTCTGGAACGTGCCGCAAATATACTTTACATGGCGCAACAGCACGTACCCGAAGCTGAGCATATTTGGAGTACAAGAACTAGACGTCATTTTGCTATCCGATGATTTTTTTACACACCTCTTTGGGGCCATTCATTTATTACGTAAGACGAATTTTGCTAGTTTTCGACCCCCCCCCCCCTATTATAAGAACAAATTAGAATAGGCCGACCCCTTCCCCCCTGTTTAATATTTATTACGTAAGAATCTAAAGGAAAAAATGAATACACGTTTGGTTTGTTTTAATTTTTATTTTTCAAAGTAACAATTTTTAGAAATGTTTATTTGTACTTACAAAGGTACTAATAATTTTAACTTTGCGCATTTTTGTGATCTTACGTAAGAACCACCCCCTTGTAAGAAAAAAATAAGACATGGTCGACTTCCTTCCCCCATAAATCGTCTTAGGGGGCATATATTAATTACGTGAGCTCAAAAAGGGGGGCAAAATCTCACGTTACTTGAAAAGAACATTCGAAGTAACCCAAATTTATCTCACCAAGGGGGGGGTCTAGATTGGAAGAAAAACTGCTCTTATAATTAATGTATGCCCCCTTACGTAATAAATGAATGGCCCCTTTAGCTGCACAAGCGAAAAAAAAATTTATTTACTGGATAAGCAAAAGCAAAAATATATTTCCATTGACTATTTTGTGAGTTTCCACATTAGTAAGGTTTTCACTTTTCACATACACGGTTGTTAATCAATTGTATGGACTTTTCACCACGTGTAAATTAGTTATTATTAATTATTATGCTGCTAATGTTTATTTAACATTTTTACTTAACCCACCCATAAATTAAAGGTAATTGTACTTTTCCTTAATTAAATTAAATAAAACATGATACGATAGAACTGGAACGTGTATATTATCTGCAAATGAAAGTGTTATATTTTATGAAGTCAAAATCAGTGAACTGATCAGTTTACGGAAATACTTACCAACCTATTATTTTCTCCTTCTTCTTCTTATAATCAATTAAATATTCGCACAATAGAGAACTCCAGTCCAATTTTTTTTTTTAATGAATAATGACCTTCTAACTTAAATAACTGCATTTTTATTTTTAGAGTTCGTTTTAATGGTTAAAATAATTGTCAGAGTTTTAATTTTTCAAGACCCCCCGAATACCACCGTATGTATACTGAATCGTGTGACGTCATCACTCTTGAAAAATTACTATTAAATCGGGCATCAGCTGATCAACTACCGCCATTTTGAATTCCGTCGTTCGAAGTATTCTCCCTAGAACACCATACTATTTTAGCATTACTATTTTTTTTGTGCAGTAGTTTTTGAATATTTTCAATAATAGAGATGAACTAATACGAGATGCCTTTATTTTTGAAATATTATTTAGGCCTAAATAATGTTTCAATAAACACAACAACTAAATCTCTATAAACAGTTTGTAAATAAACGAATAAATTAATACGATAGCTTGTGTCGTATCATACATTCCCATACAAATACTTTACGGTAACGTCACGACACGTCAAACAGTGACGTCACCACTAAAATTTCAATAATGCCAATTTGACGACGTATTTTTACGACCCGATTAAAAATGGACTTTTTAATATTTTTTTAAAAACTCTGCGTTTAATATTATTAAATAAAACTTATATATTCAGAATCAGCGTTTATTGGTCTATATGAACATATTTTTTTAAAGCCATAATATTTTTCACTGGAGTTCCTTATTGTCCCAACTGCCCGGAGCCAGTGTGACCGTTGCATCCCCATGTAGGTTTGTGAGGCTGGAGGAAATGAAGAGGGGAAGGAGATAGGAAAGAAGAAAGTTGAAAAATATTTAATGACAGAAATATCTTATGTTTTTTTTTTATTATGTTATTTAGTGATTACAGCACAAGTAACCCATCAGTGGAACCGTGTCATACCCCAAGTTGGGAAATTTGTGAGGCTGAAGAAAGTGAGAAGGGAAAAAAGATGGAAAGTACTTACCTGGCCTTAATTAGCCAGGGCAATGCTTGGCCGGGTCAGCTAGTCAACTAATAATAGATATAAATAATGTGACCTCGTAAATAATAACGTAGGTATCATAGTCGTAACCATGTTCCAGTTGTTTTATTCTGAAATATTCCCATAAGTCCCCTGTATCTAATTCCAGCATCTCAAACAGGCAGGTCCCTAATGTGTTTCTGAAATGATTTTAGTTCAGGCAGAAAAAAGTTTTCGCTTGATAAAACGACATCTCTGGGAAATATTGGAAACGGGGAAATGGAATTCGTGATCATACATACTGATTATTTGCGAGGAATTTAGATTCCGGTTATAGGTTATATTAAGGTACATTAACAATAACAAGGTTATTCCGTTTTGTTATGGATTAAACCAGTTCGAGCTAGCCTTCTTGTTAAAAGTGTAATATTCCGATGACTTCCGTAATGGTTAGACATCGGATTATATGCATTTGCATATTTGCATATGCAAATGCATATAACTCTCTAATTACGACGTTAATGCATATTTCAGCCTTTTTCCCCAAATCGTGCATATTTCGTTTAATAGCGGGAGGTATCATCTACGTATAGGGAGCTAGGTGACGATGAAGCGTAGGGCACCAGCGCGGTGGCTGACGTGAAGCTGGCCAAGCCTTGCAAACTTTTTATCCAAATTTACTACACATTACCTGCTTAGCTCACGGGTTTCATCGCCTTGCAGAAGAGATACGGCAAGAGTATGGGAATGTTAATAAATTGATTTCCTCTACAAAAAAAGTGTTTTTGAAAGCACCGTCGCGTGTGCAGTCTTATAAAGAGCAATTGCCAAATCTAGCATTGTCGCCAGAACCCATAATTATTCGTTGGGGTACTTGGCTAAAGGCAGCATACTATGCTGAAAATTTTGAGGCCGTAAAACAAGTAGTTGGGCAATTTGACAGTTCTGAGGCCATTGCAATACATTCAAGCAAGCTAGCATTTGAAGACGCATCCATTAAACAGAATACCTATCGCCCTCATCTCAACACATTTCCACAAGTTACCAGATGCCATAAAAAAATTGCAAACAAAAAACCTTCCTCTATTTAAAGCAATAGTAATACTGGAAACAATGATCGAACTCGCCAACGCCCCTTCCTAATTGAATATCAGAAAAGATTCGTAAAAAGTTAAAACTCTATTTTGCTTAAAAACCAGAGTCTTGAAGACATGAAGAACATTAATGCCTACATCAACGGCACAGGTCATACCCTGCCTAAACAGGTATCTCCAGAAATGGCGCCAAATTTTAAATTTTGTCCAAAGACGTCAGTTGATGTAGAGAGGTCGTTTTCGGCGTACAAATTAATACTGGGTGACAAACGTCACAAATTTGAGCTCGAAAATTTGGAAAAATACTTAGTTGTATATTATCACAAAAACTATGCATAGTTTTAAGAATATTTCGCTGTTTTTGTATGGTCTTTAATTAAAATATGTAAAAATATAAATGGTTTTTTGATTTTGCATTGTGCATATTTTGGTCAAATCAAGAGTTTTTAGTGCATATTTCGGCCTTTTTTAGTGCATATTTGCATGCATATTTTGGCACTTTGTTAGTGCATATAATCCGATGTCTAGTAATGGTATTCGAGTTCGTAAATAGAATCAGGTAGGTACTTATATTAACTATACTTAACAATATTTTTTATTGGAGATGTAAATATAAATATACTGGAAAATGGACATCCCAATAAAATACAATATCTGCAGATGTTAGCCTCCCATGGACTGGAAAGCCTAATAAATGTACCTACTCGAAAAGTGGATGACACACAAAGCTGCATAGACCATATTATGAGCAAAACAAAAGAAATTACTCAAACTGTTGTATTTAACTCGACTATTACTGATCATTATACAACTATGCTTTCAATAAAAATAAACAAACCAAATAAAATTATGGAAAGACCGCTAACAACAGAAAAAACACAAACCAACTGGAATGTCATTAAACAAAATCTACAATGTACCGATTGGAATAAACTACAAAGTATGGACAATACAAATGAAGCATGGAATTATTTCATAGAACTCATACAGCAAAACATTTTATCTAATACTGTAAAAATTGTTAAAAAAATTTCACATAAAAATATACACATCAAACCATGGATCACACAGAATGTTATAAACTGCATAAGAAAAAGAGACGAGTTACACAAGAAGCTAAAAAATAATCCATACGATATACACATGTTAAGATACTACAAAAGATATAGAAACATATGCAAAAAAGTAATTACACATTCAAAAGAAACTTACTATAAGCAAAAAATAGATGATTGTAAACAAAATCCCCGTAAGATGTGGCAAATAATAAATGAAATAACTAGTACTAAATCTACCAACGCCACATCAATTGACGAGCTGAATATAAACAATGTCCCCAGGAAATACGCTGAGAATCCTGACGAAATTCTTGAATATGTCAATAACTTCTTCATAAATATAGGATCTAATTTAGCAAAACAAGCTACGCAATGTGATGGAGCAGTACAAACAAATGAATCTCCTGAGCAAGGAAAAAAGCTCGAGTTTAAACAAATCACAGCTGATGAAATCAAAAATACAATTTCTTCTCTAAAATCAAATGTATCTTCCGGGGAAGACTTAATAACAACAAATGCAATAAAATTTCTCTGTAAAGAACTTATCGTACCTCTAACATATCTAGTAAACATGGCTATAACTGAAAGCGTATTCCCCACAGCTCTCAAAAAAGCTATTGTAATACCAATATATAAACAAGGATGTAAAAGTGACATAAACAACTATCGACCAATAAGCCTACTCAATACATTTTCAAAAATATTGGAGAGAATATTAAAAAAACAACTCCTTTCCTACTTAGAAGAAAATAAAATATTATCAGAAACACAGTACGGATTTAGGGAGAATCTAAGTACTGGTGACGCCATAGAAACTATTACAGATATGATTATAAAAAGTTTAGACAGAGGAGAAAAAACACTGGCAATCTTCATAGACTTACAAAAGGCATTTGATACAATAGATCACAAAATCCTTTTTGCAAAACTTTCAAAAATTGGTATGTCAAATAGAACTCTAAACTTATTAAAAAGCTATATGATGGAGCGTACACAGAGTGTTCAAATTAACAAGAAAAAAAGCAAACCTCTCCTCATCAACCATGGAGTACCGCAAGGAAGCGTACTAGGACCGATATTATTTCTAATATACATAAATGATATCGGTAGCCTAAGAACGAGAGGAAAAATCATAAGCTTTGCTGACGATACAGTAATTGTATTCAACGAAAAAGACTGGAGAAGTACCTACAAAGAAGCGGAACATGGACTTGGTCTACTGCAAAACTGGCTTAAGAGAAATTCCCTTACACTTAATGTCAATAAAACAAAATATCTGACATTTTCTATAACAGCCAGAGGACAGCCAGAGGATGACTTTAATCTCAAATTACATACATGCCAAGAAAACAATCAAAATCAAGGCTTATCATGCCACTGTCCTACCATAGCACACTCCAAAAGTATCAAATATCTTGGTATTGAAATTGATGATAATCTCCGATGGAACGCACACATTGAAGTAATCACAAAAAAACTCACCAGGTACATTTACTTCTTTAGAGCCATCCGTAACATCCTCAACATAAACGACATTAAGAAAGTGTACTACGCTTTATGTCAATCACAAATAGAGTACGGGATAACTGGATGGGGGTCTGCTTTGAGCACTCACACAGAGCGACTCAAAATAGCCCAAAAAGGAGTACTGAAGACAATACTGAAAGTTCCGCTTAGAACTCCGACGGAAGAAATATTTAATAACTTTCAAGTCTTCAATGTACAGAAACTTTATTCAAAAAATATTTTATTTAAACTGAAAAAAAACATATATGTATACTCCACTGCCCAACATAAATACTCAACCAGGTCAGTAAGCAATAACATCCTGGTTACTCCCAGTTTGAACACATCTTTTGGACAGAGAAATAATAAATTCCATGCTATAAAATTATACAATGCTCTACCAGATCAAATCAAAAATATAAAGGAAATGAATATATTTAAAACAAAAGTAAAAATATGGCTGAGAGATCAAAGTGATAATAAAATTACAAACATCATGAAGATGATATAAAGACAATCCATAACCAAATACAAATATTTTAAAAAAACTACAGGCCACCTCAGAACAGGAAATCCTAGTGAGGAGGTCTGTGAAAAAAAAATTAATCTATACTTATTATATACATCATACATACATGTACAAACCTTGTTATTGAAATTAATAAAAAAAAAAAAAAAAAAAAAAAAACGAATTGCAATCTTTAGAAAACAGGTATCAGGTGGGAATGCTTTTTTTTACAGTGAACACCGCACAAGAATCTCAACTGCTCCCGTTTGGAGCCAGTGAGACTATGGCATCCCCTATTGGGGTATGTTGTGAGGCTGAAGGTAGTGGGGAGGGGAAGGAGGTGGGGAAGAGGAAGATTGGGAAGTACCTGGCTATTCAGATCTGGTCACCAAACACGGCTAAAGCCATTTTCAAGCAACGTTTCAATTCTGAATGGTGGTCTTACACCAGGGCGATACTGATAGTATCTTCCACTCTGGAACGTGCCGCAAATATACTATACTATATTATTTTAAATGAATTAATTGTGAAGTAACACAAATTAATCAAAATAAAATTTATTTGCGCATGCCGGATTCGAACCCGCGACCTCCGGATTGTGAGTCAAGAGTCTTACCCACTGGACTACGGAGGTCGTCAAATTTCTGACATTTGCTGTCATTTTTCTACCGGTATTGCGATGGAGGATGCTTCGAGGATCCTCTCGGCATCGGTGCATAGTCGGGAAACACGCCAAACACGCGCCCACACATGTAAACGGTTGACATTTGTAACATAAGAACGGGTCGTTTCTTGAGTTCAACAGCTCGGCTGTGGAACGATTTGCCAGCCTCTGTGTTTCCTCCCTCCTACAACATGGGTCTCTTCAAGACCCATGTTCACTCCTTCCTCTCCTCAAAAAGACCCCCCCCACACAGCGTCTTCAAAGATGACATTGACCTTGAGGAAATTATTTTCCTCATGGCCTCCTATGTGAAGTTAATATAAAAAAGCAAAAAACAAACAAATTTGGCAAAAAAAAACACAACAAATTAAGTTTACCATTCAGAATCTGATGTATGAGAAATAAAACATTTCTAAAGGTAGGTATTAAAAAAGCAGTAAAATTTTCTAAATCTTTTGTCTGCGCTCTGATTTTTACGTGACCAAAATTAGTTTTTTCCGCCATCTCTATAAGGTAGTAATAATATTTTTGTTATTAATTATCCCGATTTTTTAAATTTTTGCTGGTATTGATTATTATCCTTTAAAGGAAAAATGAAAACTAAGAGTAAAGGGGATAATTAGCGATGAGCAAGCATCTAAAATAATAACATAATTCCTCATCCATCACTTTCCCATTTGGGTAAAGCGGAAAGGGTGATTAAAATCGCAATCTTGATACAGAGAAAAAAACTAACAGTGACAGAGCACCAACCATCCTTATCCTCCCTCAGATAGGGATGGAATGAACCGGGTAGGGTAAAATACTTCCGTATTATAGTACTAGCTTGCAATCCTTCGCCCTTCCTTCGCTCTGTTAACATCTTTCGTCCTTGTCCAACGAGGGTATGAATGTCCAGCCACGCCCTGCGTCCCGGGATTTTCACGACCCTCCGCTGTGTTGGTGCTACATTTCATTAATTTATGTATTTACACATCTGCACACTGGCACAGGCGCGCGCGGGAAAGCGAAACGACAAGAAAATTCCCCAATAAGCCGGCTTTTTTCTCTGGCAATCTTCTTTTAAAAAATATAGGGTAAGGTACCTACGTACTTTAAGATATTCTAATCTAATGTATAAGCTCCTAAGAGTTTTCTTCTGGCAATTTTCTTTTTAAAAAGGAAAACTCGGTGTTCCAAATTCTAAATGGGTATTTAATATAATCATACGAAAATTCTGGTCAAGTTACGAATAGCAATTAGCAAACGTTCTAACATGAAAATTATTTTATTTTAAAAACATACAAATTACTGTTTACGTAGGAAGGGTGCCGAATTGGTCTAATAGAACTTCAACATATTACTTCAGCATTGTTTGTACACAAATATATGTATATATGAAAACAATGGGTTGCCTATACTCTAAACTTCAACGGAAACCAATAACCAAATATACGAATTCTTAATTACGATTTTTTTCGTTTTGGGAAACTTAAAATTTTAAATAAAAACTCGAGAAAGGGAAAAATAATTGAAAAAAACTCTAATTGCCACTATCATTTTTTTGGATTATTTTGTATTACGCAATTTACGTATGAAAATATTCTTTTGCAATTGGAAAGGTCAAATATAATTTAAATGTATGCCTAATATTTTTTAATTTGTAGATTTATTACCTGTATAGATGTAAAAAAGACTTGAATTGGACTAAATGAATTGGGAATACCGCGCGTTAGTCCCAATTCTTCAATAACCGCGGAGGCTGTGGAACTATGGCATCCCCAACTGTAATAAGTGAGAGAGAGAAGGGAATGGAAAATTAGCTTCTTTTTTAAATTTAGTTTAGGGTAGGTGTGTAGTGTGGGTGAAGGACGTGGAGTTTGTATGATAATATTCAGAAACACAGGGAAAAGCGCCACAGGCGAATTTTTTTCAGGAAATCCCCAATTGGGTGGTATGTGGTGAAGGGAGTGGAGTGAATTATTACATTCACAAAGTCACGGAAAAAGTGCACCGACGAAAAATTTTCCAGGACGAAGCGAAAACCAAAATTTTCTTTCTATTTTTGTTTTTCGGAGTCAGTATCCCAACAATATTAAAACGAAAATACTTTAGCATTTTCTTAAACAGCAATATTTTAGTTTTATTTAAATCGGAAAGCTTAAAAATATCAGCTCAACCGGCTAGTTGCCGAGTGGACCAATGCGTCGATTTCCCACACAGGCATCGCAAGTTCAAACCACCTGTATCTATATAAGTCCTCCCTCATTGCACAATTTCCGTTTACATAAAAATGTGAAATATTTTTTTCTGTTTTCACAGCATCCCCAAAGATGACATATTACGCCTTAAGGAACTTATTTCCCATCGGGTCTTCTGTGTGGAGTTAATGTTAAAAATGAAATAAAAGCCGTATTTTAAAGCCGTAGAAAAAACACTTTTTGCACGATATTATTTGTTTGCGCCCAGTTTCGGATTGTTGTAAACGGAAGTGGCGCCCTCTGATATTTTCAGAAAGAACCATGGAAGTATTTAAATAGCTTCCTTGATGAGAAAATGTTGAAAAGATAATTAACAAAACTTTGAATTTCTCCGTTTCAAAAGCTTTTATATATTATCTCGACCCATTTTCCGAGTAAATTTTTTTATTCAATTCTCCAACTTGAAAACTTCATATGACAAAACCAAAGAGCAAAATTTTAAATTTCTAGATCGATTTTCGGACTAATTTTCCGATTTTTTTCAATTTTGCCAGAAAAATTTCCCAATAATAATAATAATTGGATAATTTGTATAGCGCCGTTTTTGTGAAAAATCACCTCAAGGGCGCTTTGAATAAAGAAAATTTCCAAACTTTTCATAACATCAAAAAGATAAAAATGTCTTTAAAAAAAAATCCCGATCTATTTTCCAACCGATTTTCCCAGGAGTAATTTTTTCAGCTATTTTCCAAGATCGAAAATTTCCCAGCATGAAAAATTTCCAAACTTCAAATAGCAAAATAAATCCAAAGTCAAATATAAAATTGAAAAGTTAAAAATCTAACTTATGAACCCAACTTCACATACTATGTTATTCCTGTTACATTTTTTTGGCTCGGTGACTTTGCTGCCTCTGGATCGCCCGATATTATGTTTCCAAGGAACTGGCTATTTTGGGAATCGATTCCTTTTGGTTCTATATATATTTTTTTAAATAATATACGAGGGTCAGTCAAAAAGTAATGCCTACTATTTGGTTTCTACTTAAATAGAGTTAGTGAAAATTCTGAATTTGGTGCTATTCCTCAAATCCTCTATAACAATCTGCTGCAGTAGTAACTTTTTGTGTCAACAAATAACAGCACTGCAGACGCTTGCAAAATGGCCGACATCGATGTTCATTTTAGACAGCGTCCTGTGATTGATTCTTGACTGTAGAAGGTAAAACGCTCATTCGCATCCATTAAATATTTTTCAATATTCTATATTGAAAAATGTGTACCATGGTGCAACAGTGGGTGTCAGCACTGCTAGACGATGGGTTGGTCGCTGTAACGAAGTTGAAGGACAAACACCGCTGGCTGACAAAAAGCGGAACGGCAGGCCGTTGTTTGCAGTGACTGCACGCAACATTGAGCGAATTGATGACATCATTCGTGGTGACCCCAGATAACTTCAGATGTCGCATTCTCTCCCTCAGTAAAGGCAGTGTAAAGACGATTATTCGACAAATAGCCTCAACACTTGCAGAGCTTAGTTTCTGGAAAAAATTGTGACCAAGGGTTCAAAAAAATGGGTTCATTTTTTTGAACCTGAATCAAAAAGGCAGTCAATGGAATGGCATCACACAAAATCACCGAGGACAAAAAAATTCAAAACCGTGTGATCGGCAGGAAAAGTTATGGCGATGGTGTTCTGGATATGACTGTGCTTTTTACAATATTGTGATACATGCCCTTGTTTAAAGATGGACCAAAGCTGTGGAAATGGACAAAGATTATATTGAAAAGTAACAAATTAATCGTCAACAGTGTGGTTTTCAACCCATGTAATTGTTTTTTTTAATTTCTTAACAAAAAGAAGAACAAAAATTGGAGGCATTACTTTTTGACTGATGTACAAGAGGTAATCTTTAAATTTTAGAGCTCTTAATTGGCCAACAAATTTGAGTCTATACCATACGAAACCAGTTTGGTTAAATATTGCTATGGGCAGGGCTGGGCAGTATTTGAAATACATGTAATTGAAATACGTATTTGAAATACAAATACGTATTTTGTATTTGTATTTCAATTACTTCCTAAAAATGTATTTTGTAATTGGTATTTCAATTACCTGGGGCAGAGGTATTTTGTAATTTGTATTTCAAATACTTACGGCTTCAAAATACATTTTCAAATACATTTAGCGATCTTAATAATGATAATGTAAAATAAACTAAAATAAACATAGATAGTACGTAGACTAAAAACCCTAGAATCCAGAGCTGTATGTAATGTATGTTAATATTTAGAGTTGGCAACACGTCCTGTGCTATAACAGCACTGTTATTGTACATTTTCTATCATATTTGTATCATATTACATAATGCTTGTCCATTGCTTTGAATTGTACTTTTTTGTGTCATAGTATTAGATCAAGCACTATAGGAATAATTTGACTGAATACTAGATTATTTTTAAGTTAATTACAGTAGAGCGCACTTGAAGTGAAATAACTAGTGTCCGACCGAAACAGGATTTTCTACGGAAAACGAAACCGAATATTCGATATCTGTCTCAGTTTCGGCCGAAACCGAAACCGAAACTTTTTTAGACATTTTAAAAATCTATTGTTTACTGAAATTCGGCTTATTTTTTACAATTGTATTCACTATAAAGTAAGGACCTCATAAATTGAGTATTATAATTTTAATTGCGTTTACAATCACAACATTTTTTTACATTAACTCCACATGAGAGGCCCCGAGGAAAATAATTTCCCTCAGGGCGTAGGTATGTCATCTTTGAAGATGTTGTATGGAGGGTCTTTTTGGGGAGAGGAAGGAGTAAATGGTCTTGAGGAGACCCATGTTGTAGCAGGGAGGAAACATAGAGGCCGGCAAAACGTTCCACAGCCGAGCTGTTGAACTCTAGAATGAATCATAGAAACGACCCGTTCTCATGTGACTAATGTCAACCGTGTACATATGTTGGGCGCATGTTTGGTATGTTCCCCGACTACGCATTGGTGCCGAGAGGATCAATGGTGCTATTTCCTCAGAGTATCTTCCATTGTATTACCGGTAGAACAAGTAATAATATAATATTATTATAATTATTATTATTATATTATCTAACACCTGAGTCCTTTACCACAAATTTTACAAGTGAAGCGGAGATGAGATATGTCTTTTGAGCAATATGATTGGTCAATTTTTGCACGTCTCTGTTTCACTCTGCTCAACATTGCTTCTATGGAAACGCACCCTTAGATAAGGGCATTTATGACAATTTATTGCAACCAAAGGTTCTACCATAACCAAATGTATTTTGTATTTTGTAATTTGTATTTTGTATTTGAAAGAAAAAAATGGTTAAAATACTGTATTTTGTATTTCAAATACACGACTTGAAAGTATTTTGTATTTCGTATTTTAAATACATGCGAAAAAGTATTTTGTAATTTGTATTTCAATTACAGCAAAGCATATATTTTGCCCAGCCCTGGCTATGGGGGAGGTAATGAAGGAGAAACTCAAATTTAACTAACTAACCATCATGCCGTTTCTCGGCAGGGATAGACAGAGAAGACAGACCACCAAACAACTCGGTCTTGGCACACACTCTTTGCTTCGTTCACATTTATACATCGTCTCATATATACTCTTCTATTATTCTGGCTCTTGACATGGCCCATCTAAAGTATCTGATTCACTTGATCGTGCCATGTCTTTCTCGGGCGTTCATTCGCTCTACATGCCCAAACAATTTGAGAGTCCCTTTCTTAATCCTACCCATTACGCTTATATCAGCCTTGCATTCTTTGCGGATCTCCACAATGCTCACACGATCACACATGGTTTTATCCTTCCTCTGCCAGTTCCATGCCTCACTGCCATACATCAGGATAGGTACCAGGACTCCATTGTGGACTGTGCTAGCTTCGCTTCTTTTGACAGTTTTTTATAAGCGCCAACTGCATTCAGTCCTCCATTAATGGCGTTACCTGCATTTGCCCTTCTTTCAATATTTCTATCGTAAACATACTACCCAGATGCACAAACTCATCGGGCCTGCTCCAAGTTTTCATCATTCACAACTATATTGCACACTGTTTTCATACTCTCTCTTTCAAACACCATGACTTTAGACTTACTTACATCATTATACTCATTCTTCATACATACTTCGTTCATCCTAGACACGAGAAACGGTAGATCTTCCATACTGTTAGAAATCAGCACCCCATCATCAGCATACAATAGGCAACATACTTTCAGATTACTCCAATTTTATGTCAAAATACACAATTTCAGGAATATTCCTGAATTTTCTTGAGTTCTGATTGGCAGTAAATGTCTTAGTTAATGGGAGTTCTTACTTAGTCGAAATTAGTTTTCATTCGTCCGGTGAATTTTAAATAAACGAAGTTATACGATATATATATTGAGAAGTTAGATTACTATGTGTTTTGTCAGATATAACTCTTGCTATCGAGTCAGGAAAACTGGCACTCTTTCAGTCTTGGACATGAGTGCCGCTTTTGACACGATCGATTATGATTTTCTTACTAAACGATTAGAAGAATCTTTTGGTTTAAATGACGGCGTTAAGAGCTGGCTGGTATTGTATTTGGGCAACCGTTTACAAGCAGTAAAGGTGGGGAAAAACCAATCAAAATATGCAACCCTTTCATCTGGACTACCCCAGAGGTCGGTTCAGGATCCACTTCTCTTCATTCTCTTCACAAAAGATGAGGCTAAAATAATCAAATCATTTGGCCTTCTATCTCATTGCTACGCCGCTGGTGACCAACAAGTTTGCTTTTATTACTTACCAGAGGAAGTGGACAGTCTAAAAACTCGCATAATTGAGTTTCTAGAAGCAATCACCCGCTGGATGACCTCAAATAGATTGAAACTGAAACCGTCAAAGACTGAGTTTCTCTGGACCGCCACAGATGTCAGTATAACATTGATAACTCCCCAATAACCATTTCAAGAAACAACATCACTCCAAAGACATGTATAAAACTACTGGATGTCAATCTGGATTCTGATTTTTCCTCTAAAACTCAAGTGAACAGAACCGTAAGCACCGGGAAATGAGAATGATAATATGAAGTTAAATAAAAATTTTGTGATTGGCATTGTGATTGATTTTTAGAATTATAATAAGTACATACCTAATCATAGTCTATACGACTTTGAGCGATATGCATCATCTTTTTGAAGTAAGAACAATTTGTGTTATTAGCTTTATGATTGGTATTAAGGGTCATCTTGAATATAGTGTTCTGATGAACACATTTTTCTTCAGTGTTTTTTTTTTTTTTTTTAATGTCATGTATATTATCGAGGCTTCTGACTCACACAATGTTGTCATTTTTGCCTCATCTGTAATGTCTCTAATGATCTTTCAAAGGTACTTGGAGTCCTTTTATATTCATTTTGTATAAAAAATCACTTTCAAATATTTTCCAGTTTACATGATCTAATAAATTTCATTATTCTCGATATGGCATGAAACTCAGTGGAGGCTATTAAATTCTGAACTTCCGATGAGATCGAGGTCATTAGTATTGTAACTCTCTGTCATTCATATTTAATGCACTTCGATAATGTGTGCTCGACATCTTCAATTTGTTCACATATCGAGCACATTGGAGAATCAGAGGCCTATCAAACACAATATTCTTCCCATTAGTGCATGTCCAGATCTTAATCTAAAAATGATTCTCATTTCCGATCTTTTCAGATTAACCTCAGTGAATCATGGTCTTTTAAACGGTTCATTTTGGAGCTTTCTGTATTCCTTTATTGGTAGACAACATTTCAAAATGATTTTTCCACATATTATTACATATGGAATTTATTTTTTGGCAGTAATCTTCAGCATCTGGCGTCCAGTCGTAGATGATTCCATTCACACATGCTTCGTTTGCCAACAAATCCGCCTCTTCATTCCCATGTATTCCTATATGAGATGGAATCCATTGTAAACAAATGGACACATCTTCCTTCTGTAGCCACCTTATTTGTTCAACAATATTGTAGGCTATTTTCCTACAGGGACTCCTTTCAGAATACTTTTAATATGTTGAAGTGGACTTTTAGAATCACTTAATATTACTGATCACTTAATAATACTATTAATTTGTTTCAGTGTTTTTGTTAGGGCATTCCTTCCATTCGTGATCCTTGGCACAACGTAAGCACGTCGCACTTTTGTCCTTATTTAAACATTTTTTCAAATTGTCTCAAATTTGAGACAATTGCGTCAGGGAGTTGGTGTCTTCCACTCGCACTCTGCTGAAACCAATGTCGATTTTTCCTTTTCCATGAAGAAAAAATCAACATTGAACCTTAGTGCTACACTGGTTTCAAGTAAATAATTAGTGAGTCCATCTTGGTTTTTTGGTTTAAAATTTTTTATTAATTTAATCGGGCATTTAGTATCGTTATTCATATCTTTTATTCCATCGTTTTGTGTTTTTTAATGCCTCAATTATGTCCTCTTCAGTTAGATCTACTTGAAGATTTCTTATGAATATTTTAGGATTTTTCTTTCTTCATTCCTCTGCAACCATATTTTTTTAAGGGTTTTATTGGTTTCATCAGTCGTTTTCTCTGCATGTAATTTAGATGGGCAAGACATTAATTAATTTATTTTGTGAGGCTTTTCGTATTCCGTTTACTGCGATACCCAAGTTTGCTATTTTCTTTACGATTTGTTCTTTAATAGCATCCGATGTCACATCAGCATCTTCACCTTTAATGATCAATGAGAATTTGGATTCCGGGATTACTTTTAGACAACTTATTTTTTTAAGGGTTTTATTGGTTTCATCAGTCGATTTCTCTGCATGTAATTTAGATGGGCAAGACATAATTAATTTATTTTGTGAGGCTTTTCGTATTCTGTTTACTGCGATACCCAAGTTTGCTATTTTAATTTTCTTTACGATTTGTTCTTTAATAGCATCCGATGTCACATCAGCATCTTCACCTTTAATGATCAATGAGAATTTGGATTCCGGGATTACTTTTAGACAACTTGCTTATGTATTTTTTTCAAAATTACTCGTTTTCTCTATTTTTTTTTTTCTAATTTGTCAATTAGTTTTGATTGAAGAGTCAATTTTTCTTCTAATAGTTTCATATTTAATTCCAGATTATTTTTAGCCTTCCAGTCCTTTACCGTAGAAATATTTGATATTTCTAATTTTATATTTTCTTTATTGACGGCACGCCCATAATGGGTTAAGTCTGTGACTGCCCCACGGATCACCTCACACCTGGCGAAACTTGTAAGGAACGTGACAATCAGGGGCGGCCCTAGGGCGGTGCGAGCGGTGCGACCGCACAGGGCGCCGTCGTAAGAGGGGCGCCGAAAACACCCGACAACCGACCACTGACCGACTATCTATCGATCGTGCGCTTAAATCGTGTGGTCGGTGCGGGAAGCAAGCAGTGTTGCCAACGTAGGTGGTTTTTCGTCATTTAGGCTACTCAGGACGAGAATCAGCGACGAAAAAATCTAAAACGCGACTGGTCGCCTATTAGGCTACTTCAGAGACAAGCTATTTAAATCAGCCGAATCGCAAATAATTAAGAAAAAAATACAATAATGTTGTCGCTGAAAGAATTTTCAGCATAATGGGGACAATCAAAACAATCATGGACTTAGCAAACGCATCGCAATTGCTGAAAAACTGCTCGTAATTTGTGAAGCAGTACCGGACTTATTCGTCTGCTCAAATAACAGCTAAGGAAATAGCTTCCCAGGCTGGAATAGATTCTACGAAAGAAGAAAGAAGCGATTATTTGAATATGAAGCTACAGATGAGACACCAACAAATCCCGAAAAACTGTTTAAAATTAACTATAATAGATACAATTGAAAATGCATTGGTCACTGGGTTTGGACAATTATCAAAATTCAATGATACATGGTCTTTTTTGTATAACATCAAAATAATTCCTGACAAGTCTTCATTAGAAAAAGCCTGTGCAGATTTGCAAATCATTTTAACCGATGGGGAAAAATATGTCTCTAGTTGCGAATTGGTTGAAGAACTTTTGAGCCTAAACCCATTACTAAAATATCTTGACTCAGCAGAGCCACTACAAGTTCTTCAACTTACAAAAAAAAATTATTGGCAGGATATATGTATTTCCAAATGTGCGGACAGCGCTTCGGATTGTGCTGATCATCCCTGTAACTGTCGCCAAAGGAGAACGAAGATTTAGTAAATTAAAACATACTTACGTTCGGCTATATGTCAAGAAAGACTATCGGATCTTGCAATTTTATCAATTGAGAATGATATTGCCCAAGGTTAAATTATTCTGATTTAATAAAAAAATTCGCAAGGGCAAAAGCAAGAAAATTTGTGTTCTAGTGTTTTTATTGATTTCGCAGATTTAATTAAATAAATGTAATCAAACATATATTTTTTAAACGACTTCAAAACGGAGGAGGTTCTCAATTTGACCATATATATTTTTTTATGTTTGTTACCTCAGAACTTTCGACTGGATGAACCGATATTGATGATTCTTTTTTTATTTGAAAGCTGGTACTTCCCGTGTGGTCCCATTGCAATTTGGTTTAGTTCTGAAAATAACATCCATGAGAAAACCATATAAGTCTTAAATTTGCATTAAGTATGTGCGCGACAAATGGACGAATAACTCAATATCACCCCAACCGATTTTGATGATTCTTTTTTGTTGGAAAGGATGTACTTCAAGGGTAGTTTGATGAGATTTTGGTTAGCTTCTGATTATGGGATCCATGACAAATTAACGGAACTCTTCAATACTTAGGAGCAAATTAGAATCTTTATAGGCTATCCGGATCTTTGAGTCACCTACCGTAACGTCGTTATGGTCAAGTAATGTCTGTCTCATATGAGCAGCACGTTTAGTAGTTCTACCCATATTCAGATAAATTAGTTAAAAGTACTTCAGATTCACTAAAAATAAAAAAAAATAAACAAAAAATTTAACAAAACAAAAAAACAACTTCAAAAAATGCACTAAAAAGTAAAAAAATAATTTCGTATTCTTCTGCTACTTAATAATCAACTAACTTTTTCTACTCATAAATATGTAGGTACGATTGTTATTTATGGAGTCGGTGTCAGTCAAGGTAACCGGCCCGGCGTGTTCACTTGACAGCTCCCCTCCCGCCGCACAGTGATTCGTTTCGTACAAGCTAGACGCTTATAAGTCACTTTTGAATTCCCAAACAATGACGTCATGGCGACATTACCAGATAGACAGGATAATAAATACATGCTTAATTGGGGTGATTAGTGCTCGCATTGACTCATACCAGAGGCCTAAAGTCGAATAATGTGTTTTGAAATTATCATTTGCATTTATTCGCTCGTTGCAGCTCGACGTTTAAAATTGTGTACTATGTTTGAAAAGTGTTTTTTTTAGGTTCTGTAAAATGGAGGCTACTTTGGAAGGTATGTTTTAAAGTTTTTTTTATAATACTTTAGTATATAAATAATTTTAGTTGTTTTTTAAATAATAAATAAGTTTTGTGTTTTTTTGGCCTAAAAAATATTAAATTTCTAACTTCTTGAGAGTTTATCTCAGAGAGTATATCAAAATCGCAAAATAATTTTCGTTTTTTTAAATAGTGCAACTAATATTCTATTCATATCAGTTTCGATATTAACCCACACGAATCCACATTATTATTATTTTTTCATTTTACAGGAACCATATACGAGATTTCCAGGCTGGAATTGTTCGTGACATGGAAGAGTTTGCCGTAGAAAAAAAGGCTTGAAGGAATGTTTAACAAAATTTTAAGTACATTTGAACTTGATAAGCTCAGTGCAAGTGGTGAAAAAAAGTTGAAAAACCAAAAAAGGCTTATATTTTTGAAAATAAGCCTAAATTTGACCGTAATTTTAGCAATTTATTACACCCAAAATACATTTTTTTTACTTTTTACATATAATTGTTTTATTATAAACCTCAAATACTCTATTAACACATTATTTAAAAATTATAAAAAATAAAATAAAAATAAAAAAAAAACTATAGGAAAAAAAATATTAATCATTTTTAACACTAATTTTCATAAAATTAGTGTTGACTACACCTCAATAGAGGGTTAAAAATAATTTAATCATGTGTAAGAGTTTTTAGCGTAAAGCATGTATGAAAGGAATCACTGTGCGCCATGGCCCCGCTCTCGCCTCCCGCCTCGCGCGTGCGACACAAGCACATCTCACCTTTGACTACGTATGTAGTTAAAAACCTATCTTGGCTGACACCGACTTAAAAAATCGCAATCGTACCTACATATTGATGAGTAGAAAAAGGGAGTTGATTTAAAGTGTAGAAGAATATGAAATTATTCTTTTACTTTTTAGTGGATTTTTTTAAAGTCATTTTTAGTTTGGTTAAATATTTGTTTTTTCTGATATTATTTCTCATCTATCCTACTAGGTACTTCAATTAAAGTTGCATAACTGCATAGAAAGAGCTCTATTTTTTGTTAGGAGGGGGGGCGCCACCAAGAGATTTCGCACCACCTAATAATTTAGCTAGGGCCGCCCCTGGTGACAATACCCTAATATTGTAAGATCTTTCTTTAGACACTGACTAACTGATCTTTTAATAAATGTAATACTAATAGTGATGGGGGTAGCAAAAGTAACCATCATGCAATGTCCAGTGTTATAAATATAATGTCCTCCGCGTACCTTCTCCAAGCATAAACTTTCTAATTGAAGTGTGTTTATCGGAAGTGACCTGTCAGGTAAGGGGACATACATTAATTACGTGAGCATAAAAGGGGGAAGAGGGGGGTCCAGCAAAATCTCACATTACTTGAAAAGAATACATGAAATGGCCCAAATTTATCTCACCAAGGAGGGGGGAGGGGTCAAGATTGGAAGAATAAATGCTCACGTAATTAATGTATGCCCCCTAAGTATGTTTCTGTATCTATTTGTAAATAGTAAAATTAGATTGAACCTAAGAATTCTTAATAAATTGTACAACGCCCTTGAGGTGATTTTTCACAATAACGGCGCTTTACAAATTATCGAATTATTATTATTAAGTTGAAAAAATTTGGTCATTTATTTGAAGAATCACATGAACTACCATCTATAGTGCAACTAAAGTAATAATTTATTTTATAAAATTAGTTCCGTGATTAAAAATAAATAAACAATAATACATAGAAAGCATTTTAACACAGATTATTTTATTAATTAAATAAAATTTAAGAATACTTGTAATAAAGTATAATTTGTTACATAGATGGCAGGGATGTAACACCCGGTTATAGACGTCAAGTCTTACAACATTCCACTGCTTTCAGGAATGTATTGTTGTCAGATGATGATTAAGAATCTGTACTCTATAATGTTTTTGAGAGTAGATAGTAAAATGCACGAATAACAAGATGGATAGTTAAAATAAAATGAAGTCAGCAAATGATTTCCGTGGACAGTATTCAAATGTAATGATTTATTAAATATGCTAATTTATGCGGCTTTATTTTTCTTTGCTAGTTTCCTTTTCGTCTGTTGTCCTTTATTCTTGTTCTTTCGGTTCTTCTTCTTTTTGAAGCCTTCGGGTTTGCTTGAGAGGGGGGATTTGGGAACTTTGGGAGTTGGATTCTGGGCTTCTAAAATCTTATATTTCTCCTTCTTTTCCTTATTCTTCTTGTGCTTAACTACCAGCAAGTCTGGATGCACTGGACCTTGCGTCTCCACCATAGATGTTTCACTCTAAAAAATAAATTATTAAATTTAATACAATATGAAATAGACCCTGACAAAAGTTTTAGGCTGGAAACCCTCATATTTTCCAACAATACACATTCCGGTGAACATGGAAATCGGCAACTATGATTAAAAAAATATCTAACTCATAGTATGCCGATATGCAAAATTTTCACCGTTTATCCACTCAATCTGCAGAACGCAACAAGCCCGCATCCCGTTCGTTCAGGTAAAAAAATAACTATACCAGAAACACACAACGTTCGTATACATCAAGTTTGTTCCTGTATTATCGCAAAGCTAACGGATGTGTTTGGGTATTTTCGTCTCTCCCATACAAGTCACGCCACTATTCAGTGGTACTCTACGCAAGTGGCACAGTTTAAATACCAATATTTAACTCAATGTTTTTTTACCTACTTTTTGATTAATAACCCCAAGGTAGGGCGGTTAATGACTTTTCAAAGGAGAAATGAAGATGCACGTTATAGAGTTGTCCAGTTACCTAAATGTAGTGTATGATCTACAAACATTAGTTTCCCCAAAATAGCTAAGAAATGTTTTTTTTTATAGCGCCTGTTGGCAACCGCGGCACACGAAAGGTCAAATGATTTTAATGAATCACAACGAAGAAAAAATAATGTAAAAGGACTGCTCCCAAAAAATGTACAGATTATTGCTGTCAAAATTACATATTTCTGGCGATGCGGAACGGAATAGAGAAAAAATAAAACTAAATCAAGTAAGAACTCACTTCGATCGTGGTATCTGCTTTCTTTCCCTTAAATTCTTTTTTTCCTTTAAGTTCTTTCTTTCCTTTGAAATCTTTCTGTCCTTTAAGTTCTTTCTTGTCCTTAAATTCTTTCTTGGATTTCTTATTTTTGTTTGGTGAAACATCGTCGCTGGCCGGTCTCTTGCGAGATTTCTTTGTTTCCTTCGCACTCTCTTCCACTTCTTCTGTGTCTTCTTCAGCTTGAGGTTCTGCTTCATTTTCAGATGGCACATCTTCCGGCTAGATAAAAAAAAAACTTATTTAACAAACCACAGTATAATTTATCAAAATACACCAAACAGCTAAGACAAAAAACTAAAAATACACTATTAGGATATAATTTAAAGGTGCTTACAATAACATCGGAGAATTTCTTAAGTTTAGCAACAAAAAATCCATCCATATTGTGTGTGTGAGGGTAAAACCGCCTTGTTAAATTCATTGACGGGTGGAATCTCAAATTTCTGAACTTTGTGAATCCTTCCGTTCCAAAATCTAAGCCCGTTGGAACTAATTTAACATTCCTCTTCTTCAGGGCATAATCCACAACCCATTCATTTTCTTCAGGCAATATTGAACACGTTGAATACACAATATATCCTCCTGTTGCAGATTTGGCTGTGACGCAGTCGATGGCAGCTAGGATCAATTGCCTCTGGAGATTGTAGCACCTCTGCAGGTCTGTGGCATCTTTGTTAGTCTTAACACTTGCATCCTTAGCGGCTACCCCCGTTCCAGTACAAGGAGCATCCAACAGCACTCTGTCGAATCCTTTGATAACCGTTGGGAATTTGCGTCCATCATATGAAACCACAATGGAGTTAACAACACCCAATCTGTGGAAATTTCCCACAACAGCTTTAAGTCTGTCTTTATTCACATCATTGGCAAACAGTACTCCGGTATTTTTCATGATGGCTGCAATGTGAGAAGCTTTTCCACCTGGGGCAGAACACATATCTAATATCCTCTCATTTTCTTGTGGAGCCAACGCCATGACTGGTAGGAAACTAGAAGCACCCTGGATGATGTAATGTCCGGCCAGGTACTCGGGAGTGGCTCCCACGGGTACCGTAGAGCTGTACACCACGAGTCCAACCTTACTCCATTTGCCAACTGGATCCAAATTGACTCCTCGGTTGATGAGAGCTTGGGCGAGTTCCCTTCTCCTGGTCTTCAAGCTGTTTGTTCTGATGGTCAAGGGTCTCTGGACTTCACTGGCTTCCAAGAACTCCATTAATTCTGATAGAGGGAATAACTGCACCAGACGTTCCATCAAGAAATCGTTGTAACTGTAATAAGTGCAGAGATCTTTTTGAAGAAGTTCCAAGTATTCAGCACGACTTCTTCCTTCTTCCTTGAACTTGCCAAAATCTGTTAAAACAGCAGCCACATCTTTAATTCTCTGTTGGACTTCTTGGAGACCGATGGGTTGATCTTGTTCCTCCTCAGTGGGGAAAGCGAATATATCATGGCTGGCAATATTCAATTCAAGTTCTTCCTCAGCCAGCTTCAGGTTTTTCTTCTGTTTCTTCTTCAATTTCTTGGTAGCCTTCTCAATAGGCAACAGGTCTTCGTCATCGCTATCCCCGTCTTCATCTTCTTTTTCATCAGAATCAGATCCAAAGTCATCATCCACTGCCGAATCAGATCCATCAGAGCTTGCAGCAATATCGTCCAGCGTTCCAGTCTGCAAATCAAATACCCACATTAAAGTAAAAGAAAAACATAAAAATATAAAATTTAAAAAAAAAGAACATCAAGATGTACACAGTTTATTAAAAAATAGATCTAAAAGTCATCAAAAAATGTATTGAAAAAAAAGTGAAATAAAAACAAACCATGTAAATATTCCACTAACCGCTGCACTTTTATTAGGCACAGATTTTGGGAATTACAACACATTTCAACTTAATTACTACAAGAAACAACTAAATACATTTGGATAAAGGGTAGAGGATGCATTAAAATTTTCTTTGCCATTTTAATTTTTTTTTGTATGCATTACATTTGTGTTAGTACTGGGCGTTGACGATAATTCTATCCAACGCCAACGACGTTATCAATTTGCAATTATCAATTTCGTTGGCAATTTTCAACTGTTGAAAATAGCTGTTGAAAATAACGTCGACGTTGACACAACTATAATAGGAGATCGACACGATACTAACAAAAAATATATCAAAATCGTATTAAGGAATCCCTTTCAACGGGTGGTTCCCCGAATCATTGATGTATTATTAATTATTATTATCTCTATGCCCCACGCCCCACACACGTAATAATAATCCTATAATAACGTTGAAAGTTGAAACTGTTGGAAGACGTTGGTTTCGGTGTTGAAAATATTACCCTGTTGAAATATTATAACGTTGAAGATATATTTTGCTTGTCACTGATAAATTCGCTTGTTGCTTGGCGCTGCGAATTGGCCGTATTGGACGGGAAAATAAAAAAAAAGTGCAGTAGGTACGTACATTACCAAAAGATCATGTCTTATTGGGTATAATATCGTTCACGAAGTGTGATCTCTTGACCCTTTCGATTTTATCATTCCAACACCGTTGAAAACAAGGTACAAGACTAACTGTTAGGCGACCGGCGTTGATAATTATCAATAGGTTATTTTTTGCTTGTCGTTGATAAATTTGATTGTTCACTGGCGCTGCGTATCGGCCGTATTTTTTTTTTTTTTTTTTTAAGGTGCCGGTAACCCGGGCGTTTATTAATATCAAGAGTTTTACATTTCCATATTTGTGCGCTACCCGACTCACTAGACAATATCTGTTCTGAGCCGGGTAGCAGTATCTATAATTACATATATCAATAAAGAATATAGCAAAAAAAAATACAAAGATAATAAATAAAAATACAAAGTACAAAAGCATAACTTAAATAATAATAATACAAAGTACAAAAGAAAAACTTAAATAAAAATACAAAAGATAACCTACATATAATAATCTAGATATAAAAAAATTTACAGACATATATAAAGTAAATGAACATTTTCAGTATGAAAGTTCTTTTTTTTTTTTTAAATTTTAATATATGTTTAAATAATAATATACAAAGTATAAAAAATTAAAAAAATTAACACGTTCAGTTTGAAAGAAGCTTGTTAATGCAATTCCTTTTTTTGTTCAGTAACCACGTATTGAAGTTTTTATATGTATGTTTTCTATTGGTTTGAGTTATGTGTTGTGTTTCTTTTAAGAAAATGTTGAATATGGAAGGTGCGAGGTAAGTTTCATGTTTTTTTGCAAGAGTGGATTTAATTTTTGGCACTTGTAAATGTTTGTTAAATTTAGCTCTAGTGTTCTGGGAGTGAGATATGTGGGAAGGTGACGATTTTATGCAATTTATATGGATAATTTTCTTTATGAATAGCTTCCTGATATCAAGTATTTTATTTTGAATTAAAAGATTTTCAGTGGGATGAAGATATGGTTTTTTGTACATAGTTCTAATAAGAGATTTATGAGCTGTATTAAGGAGCTTAATGTATGTGTCTGCGGCTCCACCCCATGCCGTATTGGATGGGAAAATAAAAAAAACGTGCAGTAGGTACGTACATTACCAAAAGACCATTTAAAATATCGAGTAATGTTGTTCACGAAGTACAAACTATTAACCCTTTTTATTTATTAGGCAGTTGAATCGTTGACTGCGTTGAATAATATTCGCATGTAGGTATTGTTTTTCAACTGTTGGCGCTAATTATTTTCAACAGTGTTGAACGTTGAAAAAATATAACTATTGTTTCCAACGGCTAGTTATATTTTAATACAGTAAGGTAAAACACCACATTTCTGACCCTGCTCCAATTTCTGACATATGTAACACAAATTACGATTTTACCAACTGAAGCAACATTCCTACGTATATTGATATTAGCGCATCGAGAAATTTGTTCCCCTCTAACTAACGTTTAGTCTAAGGACTATTTGACACCCATTTCTACCAAAATACTATTTAGTATATGATTTTGGTGATTTTGTGATATTGCACATTTTTTCTCCTTTTTCGAAGAGTAAACCAAATTTTACAAAATGTGAAAACACAGTTCACCAATGTTTAATGTATTGTTTTTGTATGTTTTTCAATAGAGTATTGACCATATTTGTACATTTAAAACTGAAAATAATATATTTCAATAGATTTGTGACAGTTTTTGATCAGTCTGAAATAGGTACCTGTTTTAATAGGGTGACCATATTTCTGACATGTATGTCAGAAAATGTTACACCTTCAAAAAATCATGTTCGTATTTCTGACCGGTATGTCAGAAAATGATAGTTATAATAATTTGGGGGGATTTTAATCCTGACATAAGAAGAACGGCTGCGCGACCTCTCTTATAATTAACTATATTTTGGATTTGATGCCAAAATACCCAACCAAATCGTATAATCAAAAAAATGTTTCAGAAATATCTATTGCCGATAGTGTAATTTAATACAATAGTCAAATTTGGCAATGTTTTGCAAGTTTGTGGGTAACAATTTGATCAAATAAATAATGTTACCGAACTAATGTTTTAATAAAATGAAATATAACTTCTGCCATTCTTTTCGTAGACGGGCATAATCTCACCTTATACTGAATATTAGTGAGTTTTGCAAAGCAAATCAAATTATTTCGATGGCTTTGTACCCAAACGCCACACACATCTTGTAACCGCTGGATGTTGCTTTGTTTAGGTCATTAAAAGTGTCCAAAAAATCTATCCAGGAATGGTGACTGCAAAATAAGGAAGCAAAAGTAAATAGGGAAAATTTTGCAATTATTTTAAAAAGTGCGCTAGATAACACGGATATGAAATCGCACCTCAAAAATGGCTTTCGAGTGTGTGGTCTTTTTCCTTTTGATGCAAATGCCGTACCATACGAAAAATTATGAAAAACATCATTATTCAATGAAAGTGTAAAATCAGTGACTCTAGAGAGCATTGCAGCGGAAGAAACAATACATTTGGTAGAAAATAATGTATCACGGGTTATATCCCCTCATTCCTTTCCATTACCTTATTATTCTGCTGTTTTGAAAGAATTTCGTAAATTGCACGAGGTTGGATGGGCCTTGCGGAGTACAAGGCATTATTTGATATTTTGAAAATTATGACCGTAACTGTAGACAATTTTTCGGGGAATTTAGATATTTCGAATATATCATCGGAAATGAATTCTGATAGTATTAAGGGTACAGACCCTCAGTAGAATGCTGACATGAATGACGAAACTATTTTGAATATCCCTTTGAAGACAGTAAAAATAATATGGAAATACTATACGAGAAACAAAAAAACATCGAAAATGAATCTTGTCAGCAGGAATACCCTTACTCCATTTAAAAATAGTTTTTTTTGTAATGAGGCCTGTTATCAATCAACCTTCTACTTCTTTCAATGAATGTGCAAGGACGAAAAAACCTATTTTAATTATAATGCTTATACCTATTTTAATTTAGATGTAATGCCTTAAGAAGGCAAGACACGGTTAAGTTTCTTGTTGGCGTAAAACAAAGGAAAAATAATGTAAGCGATGTTTTGTACCAAAAAACAGTGTTTTAATTAATTATCATCTTTGTATAAAAAAAGGTTTTTTTTTAAATTTTATGTTTAATAATTAATAAAGTTTCTCCAAAATACCGATTTTTACTTTAAATGTTGTCCACCTGGCTTTGCATTTTATTTGCATCAACGAATCGAAATATCAACATGTATGTCGGATACTGGATTCACATTGATTTTGGTATGTCAGAAATATGAACAGCCATGTCAATCAATAGGAACATATTGATAGTTATTTGTCAGAAATATGTGTTTTGTTAGCATGTTACATTTTAAATGATTTTAAATATTTAACGGTAATAAATTTACCAAAAAGTGAGATTTCATTATTTGAAATTGAACAATGTTTTCTAAAATTTAAAATTTCATTTCAGTAATACAAGGTTGATTTTACAAAAAAATATTGAAATTCATGAAAAAAAGTGATAGCTTAACGTGTCAGAAATAGGGTGTTTTACCTTACTAATTTGTGTGAGCTTTGTTTCAACTAAATACGCATGAATTACTTAGTTTACCCAAACTAAGAACCTATTTTGTGCATGTAAATAGTTATTTCTTGTAGTAATTGTTAAAATGAAGTATAATTTCCATAATCTGTACCCAAGAGCGGATTTACTACAGACGGTATTTTGTGTACTGTGGAGATTCCATCACAGTACATACTTAGAAACTAAAACTATCTTTATTAAACATTTAATTTTTCGATTGTTTTGACACTTTCATAAACCTTCCTGTACCTACATACTTGAACTTGTAGAAATAAACTTAATGTGTTATACTTCAAGTTTATTTCTAACAGTAATTGTTGATTTTTTGCCCGTCCGCTCCTTGTGGCCCCAACCAGAAAAAAATCCTGGATCCGCCCTTGTCTATACCTAAAAGTGCGACGGTTAGTGGAATAATTACCAAAATTATTATTCAATTTCTTTTATCTAGTTGAGGATTTGCAACTTTCATTCAAATTGAAACATCGGTAAATATGCAGTTAGTTTACCTCACGGATAATACGGAACGTTTGTGTTGTCGAAGTTTGATGCACGGATAATACGGAATGTTCCTTTTTTAACTAATAGACAATCAAATATGACATTTGTCGGAAGTACCAATCTTATAAAATAAATTCTCTAAAATAAACTCGCATTTCATCATACTTTTAAAAAACATCCCAGGTTTTGAATGGTTTGTGTAATTATTTTAATACATTTCTTTCCATGTTCTACTGTTATAAATACAGGTACAAACTTGTCAACGACTTTGTTTTATGCAAAAATATTTTTTCTATGATTGGCAGCATTGATGAAATGTTAAAATAAAAACGATGAATAAACAAGGCGTTAGGTACCGCGTGAGTGAATTAATTTTAACAAAATTAAAATTTTAAATGCATATTTTTTGCATGTTTTTTGGTCTCCCCCGACATAAATACTCACTTTTCGTAATAATAAAGCTAAATCTAACTGTTTGGATAAAAAGTATTCCATATTAACGAGTAAGCGGTTTAATGCATAAATAATGAAATATCAGATTTTATAAGAATCATTGGGCAAATATTTAAAAAATTGAAATAATTACTGTGTATTCATCTTTTTCATCGGAATCCTCTTCTTCGGAATCTTCTTCCCCTTCATCAGAACCAGCCTCCTGATCTACCTCACTGTCTCCGTCATCATCAGTCATAGCTTCATCGGCCGATTCTTCGACCGAAGCTCCTCCAACTGTTGTTTCCTCTTCTGACATATCTTCATCGCTGTTGTAAACATCTTCAGAATCTTCTTCATCGGATGTGCTTGCTTTCTTTGGTGCCTTTTTCGGAAGTTTGGTTTCCTTTTGTTTGGGAGTCAACCATGACTTGTTATCGTCAGAGTAACCTGAAATGTAAACATTTTTTATAAACATTAGTTACCAAATCTTATATAACTTGAGCATGGTTTTTTTTAACCTCAAACAATGTTGACAATATCAATAGAAATATCGATTCTAGTAGTTGCAAATGATGCAAAAGAGGGAGCTACTCCCAAAATCATAAATAATCTAAAAGTAATACTAATATGAATGTTTTATACCTTTAATAACTTTCAGGGGACCAACACCGTTGACTTTTGGAACACCGTTAACTTTTGCAGAAATAGCAGGCTTTTCGGTTTTCTGTTTTTTCGCCTCTTTGCTCTTCTCCACTTTATCATCTTTCTTCTGTATCCTTTTGGCCGCCCTCTGCTTTTGCCTATGACTTAAATTCTTTTCTACTTCATCTGTAAACGAAAATATGTATAATTCTGTCAGACAAACATGTTATAAAACATAAATATACATATAATGTACAGGTACAGATAAAAGCAATGATAACATAATATGTACCTTGTAGACTTTTATCGAATTGAGGAGCCTGCTGCTTCTTAGTTTTCCTTCCAGGACCTTTCTTTACTTTTCCTTCGTCGTCAAATTTCGCTTTCCGGCCCATTTTTATAAACTATATTTTAAAACTCAAATGCACGTGGGAATGTCAAACTTTCCCCACGTTGGTGACATAGACAAACTTCAAACGCGATGAAATCATTAGTTTTTATTCAAAACTTTTAGGCTATTAAAAAATATATGAATGAAAATATGTGAATGTGGAATGGCCCACACATAACTTAAAATAAACTACTTGTACGAATAGAGAACTCCAGTCCATTTTTTTTTAAATTTATGAATAATGACCTTCGTACTTAAATAACTGCATATTTTTTTAAGAGTTAATTTTAATAGTTAAAATAATTGTCATAGTTTTAATTTTTCAAGATCCCCCGAAAACTACCATATGTGTAATGAATCGTGAGACGTAATCACTCCTATAAAAGTTACTATAAGATCGGGAAATCAGCTGATCAACTGCCGCCATTTTGAAATTTGGTGTTCGAAGTATTCTCCCTAGAGTAGCATTACTATTTTTTTTATGCAGTAGTTAATAATACAATAGAGATACCTTTATTTTTTAAACTGAATTATTTAGTCCTAAATAATCTTTCAATAAATACAACAACTAAATCTCTAAAAACAGTATGTAAATAAACGAATAAATTAATACGATGGCTTGCGTCATACCTACATTCCCATACAATGACTTCACGGTGGCGTAACGACACGATGAGCAGTGACGTCACCACTAAACATTTTAATACTACCAACCTGACGGCGTATTTCTAGGACCCGATTAAAAATGGACTGTTTAATAATTTTTTTAAAAAAGTCTGCGTTTAATATTATTTAATAAAAGTTATATATATTCAGAATCAGCGATTTATTGGTCTATATGAACATATTTTTATAAGGCCATAATATTTTTCACTGGAGTTCCTTATTATGGATTGTAATAAATTGATAATAATAAGCTAGTAATAATAATAATAATAAACACTTCAATTATCTCAACCAAACGTATGTTGACAAACTTTCGTCAAACAAATGGTTGAGTATTGGAGAGTTGAGCGCAGAAATAGAAGGATTTATGCTTGCCATTCAAGATAGAGTCATTAATACTAAAAATTATAGAAAGCATATAATCAAAGATATAAATCAAATTGATGATTTATGTAGAAAATGTTTGGCTTTTCCCGAAACTATAGAACATATTATATCGGGATGTTCTATATTAGCGCCTTCCGAGTATACATTTAGGCACAATCAGGTTTTAAAAATAATTCACCAAAGTTTGGTAATTAAACATAACTTGATTGACTGCCGTAATATAGTACCATATTATGAATATGAACCAAATTCATTTTTAGAAAATGAATTTTATAAAATATATTATGATAAAACTATACTAACAGACAGAACAATTAGTCATAATAGACCTGATATAGTTTTACATGACAAAATTAAAAAAATAACTTATATCATTGATGTAGCTATTCCAAATTCCTGTAATATTCAAAAAACTATTTCTGAAAAAATAAGAAAATACACAGATTTAGGAAATGAAATTAAAAGAATTTGGCATTCTCGGACTATAAAAATATTGCCATTTGTTATTTCGGCCACTGGCATAATACCTAGGAATCTGATTCAAAATTTAAGCATATTAGATTTGTCAAAGAATTTGTATATAAAAATGCAAAAATCAGTCATTTTAAATACATGTAGGATTACAAAGGATTTTTTAAATATTTATATTGAGGGATCGGTAGGATTTATAGGTTCAATTAGAAATGCCACAGAGCCGAACCCTCTGATATGAAAATATTTGGAGTCGGTGAATTATATTCCCATTTGGTCTCTAGTAGGTTGACATGTTGTTCTTGTATTTATAATACTTATATAGTGCAATTGCATAGCGTGGGTTGACTAGATGATCATTTGGGGAAGTGTGTGAAAGGGTTTAGTTTTTCCTTCTTTTTTTCCTTTTTTTTTTTTTTTGGGGAAATTTTAACCCGGACATTTAAATCTGGTGCATAAAATTATGGACAACTTATATAGCGCTGTTTTTGCGAAAAATTGCCTCAAGAGCACTGTAGTAGAACTGATACAATCGAGGAATCAGAAAATAAATCAAATTTTCATATTTCGGTGAGGGTAATTTCTAGTCTTCACCAATTATGAAGACAGGTGAACATTCATATCTAAAAAGGTGTGAGATAAAAATTAAATAAAAAATGATATAAAACTTGACTATTTAAATATTATACCTATCGCACAAAAATATTTTTTTCTGATTGGTGTATTTTTATAAGGCATGTTATAATTTTTTTTTTGATAATTTGTTTCTATTTCGAAGAAAAACCTTACTGATATAGTAAATAACCGTGTGTGGGTATCTTTATGATATTAAAATCATAGACAAACTAATACAATCCATTTTTGGACCATCAAAAAAACCAAAGTCCAAAAAGTCAGAGCGCCAACCAGAGAAACATCAAAATAATTTTGCGGCACAACAAAATAACATAACCTTAAATAATCCGTAGTTGAAACGTCAAATTTACATTAAAAATCATATATGAGACAAGAATAAGTATACAAAATGCCTACCTGGAATCAAATACAATCGCAGTTGCGGAATCCAAATAATCCGGTTGTGTTCTTCGACATAACCGTCGGTACAACGGTGAGTTTGATTCATAATATTGCAATACTATGCAATAATATTTAGGATATAATATATTTTGAATTTGTTTTATTCTTAGTTTATACTCTATTTTTGACTTTAATTATTATTATTTACTGTGTTCTTTGCAGGAGATAGGTAGGATGATATTTGAGCTATTTGCTGATGTTATTCCAAAGACCAGTGAAAACTTCCGTGAATTTTGCACAGGAGAATATAGAAGAGATGGAGTGCCACTCGGCTTCAAAGGAGCAATATTCCACAGAGTTATTAAGGACTTCATGATTCAAGGAGGCGATTTCGTCAATGTTCGTATTTCTTACATGAATACCCCTAATCTTAACCCGTTGAACGGTATTTCGAAAAAATGTCTGCAAATTTCATAGAAAATTCTTTAAATATAATTCAAGGTAGCTGTAATAATAAAATAGTACCTAGGTCCTAGATTGATATTGGCGGAAGCGATTCTGACCTTGTCCTTCATACATAAGGGATAAAATCACATTTAAAAAAAAAAAAATTATGGGCCTGCCGGCGGACTTGCCACAGATGAGAGGTTAAACCACCATCTAAAAAAATATATTTGCGCTTGAGCGGGAACCGAATCGGTAACCTTACGCTATTGGAAACGTATTGAATATTTAACAGAACAAATAACTCAATGCTACTACCAATATTGATGATTTTCTGTTAGCAGTGCTTTATGTGATAATGTAGACATCCTAAGCCACACCGTTTGCAAACTTTTACAAAATTAATAAGATTAAAATTTATATTTACACAATATACTGTGTAATATCTGATTATATAGTTCTACCTTCAACAAAAGACTTTTTCCTGGTATCGTATGAAATGAAAGATTCGGTGTGGCAAGCCACTAACTAAGGCTAGCAAAATATCACTCCTTTTCTGAACACGACAAGCGATGTGTGTCTGCGCACTTTCTTTTGCTTGTGGTCGAGCTATAATACATTTATATGTAAACTTTAACCAAGAAGAAACAAATTTCATAGTGTGCTTCAACATAAATAGAATCTGTAACCATTAAATCCATGAATATTGAAAACTCAATTTTATCACAAAAAGCATTGCTTTAGCACACAATTGAACTCCTTTTACAATTGGTTTTTATAACAGTTTTTTGCATTTCCAGGGTGACGGCACCGGAGTAATGAGCATTTACGGTGGCAGCACATTCGCCGACGAGAACTTCACTCTGAAGCATGATTCCCCCGGCCTTCTATCCATGGCCAACAGTGGAAAGGACACCAATGGCTGCCAGTTCTTCATCACCTGCGCCAAGTGCAACTTTCTCGACAACAAGCATGTTGTGTTTGGGAGGGTCATTGACGGACTTCTGGTCATGAGGAAGATAGAAAATGTCCCAACAGGACCAAACAATAAACCCAAAATACCAGTTACAATATCACAGTGCGGTCAAATGTGATATGTTCTAGTTAAATTGTGTTTATTTTTAATGACATTCACTTGTATAATACTTTTTGATAATAATATTAATATTAAGACAAAATAAAAATTAAAGATTTATTTTTTTGTAACAATTGTTTTATTAAATTATGCATGTGATTAATTAAATCATCACAAATCAACCCGTCGTAATAAATCTTATAACTTATAAGTCTTGTAGAGAAATACCTTTGCGAAAATTTTATGTGGAATTTAATTTGGTGACCGGCCAACTCATAACCACCTCAGACAGGTCATTGAGTGATGATAAAAAAATTGGTTAAATAGGCTATGTTAGATTAGGGTTGCTGGCTATTTTAAAATTATTTTTTTATAGCTTTTAATGAATTAATTTAATAATTTTCTTTTAAACCTGAGTTGGTTTCATTCTGAGTTGGCATCAAGGGCGTATCCAGGGGGGGGGGTCATGACCCCCCCTGAGCTGGGTCCAGGACCTAGGTGGACCACTAATTAAAATTGTTAAACATATTTTTGTTTTATATATTTTTTGTATCCAAATTATTATCAAAATAATTACCTACCTACTTTTTACTTGTATCTATTATTATCAAAATTAAATTATAACTTCTTGTGACTTGACCACGACTCTGTGACAACCCCCCCCCCCCCCCCTCCCCTGGCGCTATGTGACCCTCCCCTGGCGCCAAAGCTGGATCCGCCCTTGGTTGGCATGGAACCATTTATTTTTTGTCTTTAAAATATAATGGTGGTTTAACCCCCCGCGAAATTTTTGACTTTTTTTTAGTTAAAAATTTTGAACTGAATGACGAAAATGTCGGTAAATATGATGGTTATTCAAATTTTTTATGAAGTTTTTGATAACAGTAAATACTTGGCAGTATTAGTTACTTCAATAATTATGTGTTATTTTAAAATGCTCACTGCTATACCAGGTTATAATTACTTTAGGGAACGTACCCATACTACGTGACCAACTTTTTGCAATTTTTAACTCCCCCCCCCCCCCCCCCCGGTGACCAAAATCCTTAGCAACCTGCCGCTCATTTGTATGGAGCGTGACATTTTGAAGACCCCCCCCCCCCCCCCAAAAGTGTCACGTAGTATGGGTACGTTCCCTTATATGTGTTATCACTGGGATACCACAATTCCGCTAAGGGTTAAGGTATCTCTTCAAAATTGCTCTGTTTTAATATACTATACAAAATATAATATCAAGAGCTATAATTTATACTTCTTCTGACGAATTACATAGGCCTTTTGTAAAACATTTTGTGAGTATTACAAATTCCTATTTCTTGTAATGTTTAAAAAAATTTCCATTTTACAAAAAAGGTGAATCAATATTTAAATTGAAAAGGATGGTTAAAATATGTTTTTGTACAAATTTTCAACAACAAAACAACTTAATCGCTTATGGAAGTTCATTTAGTTAGTAATCTTAATTCCCTTATCATGTTTTAAATAAGTATTTTAGAATTATGTTTATGAATAGTTCTTAACTGGCTTAAAAAAAATTCATCAAAGAACAATGAATTCACCAAAAGTGTATAATTATAATACATGCACACATTAATACAATTATTTAACAAAGATCACACTGACACATTATTTGTAACCATTTAATGGTGACGTAAACTGTCTAAATCGTAACAATTAAGAGGTTTATTTACATGGCGAATAATAATTAGAATAAATAATTATTATCATAAAAAAGTTTATCTAATAATTCGCTTGGTCTAGTAAATTCAACTGTCAACTTTTGATGGGGTTTCTTATTTCTATTATCTGCATTGGTATGGTGGCTTTGCCGAATCTTCGAGCAGCTTCGGTGATGAAGGCTCCTTCCATTTGCAGCAAAACCTGATCGAAGAAGAGGTTTGCCAGGTTGGAATGAAACAACGATCGGAATTCAAAGGCGACGTGGAAGTCGATGACGCATGAAGTCGGGTGCGCCCGCAGACCCGGGCTGAAGCGCCAGACTGTCAGGAGGTGGTTGAAGAGCCGTCCATCGGTGCACTCGGCTCTCACCATGTGCGGGTTCACGAGGGTCACATGCGACGTGTACCTTTCGTTTATCGGGGGGAAGCCAATCACCAGCTCGGCCTTCAGTTCGGTCGGCTTTCTGTATGCGACTAACGATTTCTTACACCATGGCACGAATTTACAGTAATTTTCAACGTCTGACACCACAATGAACATTTGCTGCATGGAATATCTGAAAAAGTTAACATTTGATTAATAAAATATACACTTTTTGATGCGTGTGAATGTTTTTTGAAGTTTTAGAAGTGAATAGTAGTATTAGTAGAAATATGAATGTGATGTTTTTTTTTTTTTTTACATGAGCTCCACACAGGAGGCCCTGAGGAAAATAATTTCCCTCAGGGCCTATGTCATCTTTGGGGATGCTGTGTGGAGGGTTTTTTAAGGAAAGGGAGGAGAGGAGAGTTCTGGGAAGGAAAAGGGTTTAAGGGGTGGGTAGGAATCTGGGGTTCAGTGTGTCCTAGTCATCCGCCTCCAAGACCTAGACAAACCTCAACCCCATGAACCCGATGTGTAAGTAGCCTATTTCTTGTACTCAGGCAGAGGTGTATATATTGTTTATATAAACATGTGTGAATATGTATGGAAATATAAGTATGTAAATATAAGAATGTATGTATATGTGTGCACGTATATGTGTATAAATATATATATACATTTATGTGTGTGTGTGTGCACATACTTCCATATGTATGGGTGCATACAATACTAGAAAAAAGACTTATGTACATGATCTATCTTATATAATCCTTATGCATGTCTTTTTCTAGTTTCTATTTAAAAAAAAATTATAATTTTTCCAATTTTCAGCATATTTATATATTTAATCCTATGTTTATGTACACTAGACTTGAATGTGTCCGTCTAGTTTGGTGATTTAATATATCATATATGTATATGTAAATATCTTAATTAAATATCGTGGTAAATATTTCCCTATCGAGTCCACGCTCAAAACACACTTGAAAAAATTAAAACAAATTGTACTAGGTAGATAAAGGTTAGTAATAAGTAGACATCGGATTATATGCACTAACGACGTGCCAAAATATGCATGCAAATATGCACTAAAAAAGGCCGAAATATGCACTAAAAACTCTTGATTTGCCCAAAATATGCACTATGCAAAATCAAAAAACCATTTATATTTTTATATATTTTAATTAAAGACGGTACAGAAACAGCGAAATATTCTTAAAATTATGCATAGTTTTTGTGATAATATACAACTAAGTATTTTTCCAAATTTTCGAGCTCAAATTTGTGACGTTTGTCACCCAGTATTAATTTGTACGCCGAAAACGACCTCTCTATGTCAACTGACGACATTGGACAAAATTTAAAATTTGGCGCCATTTCTGGAGATACCTGTTTAGGCAGGGTATGACCTGTGTTGTTGATGTAGGCATTAATGTTCTTCATGTCTTTAAGACTCAGGTTTTTAAACAAAATAGAGTCTAACTTTTTACGAATCTTTTCTGATATTGAATTAGGAAGGGCATTGGCGAGTTCGATCATTGTTTGCAGTATTTCTATTGCTTTAAATAGAGGAAGGTTTTTTGTTTCCAATTTTTTTATGGCATCTGGTAACTTGTGGAAATGTGTTGAGATGAGGGCGATATTCTGTTTAATGGATGCGTCTTCAAATGCTGGCTTGCTTGAATGTATTGCAATGGCCTCAGAACTGTCAAATTGCCCAACTACTTGTTTTACGGCCTCAAAATTTTCAGCATAGAATAATACTGCCTTTAGCCAAGTACCCCATCGAGTAATTATGGGTTCTGGCGGCAATGCTAGATTTGGCAATTGCTCTTTATAAGACTGCACATGCGACGGTGCTTTTAAAAACACTTTTTTGTACAGGAAATCAATTTATTAACATTCCCATACTCTTGCCGTATCTCTTCTGCAAGGCGATGAAACCCGTGAGCTAATCAGGTAATGTGTAGTAAATTTGGATAAAAAATTTGCAAGGCTTGGCCAGCTTTCACGTCAGCCACCGCACTGGTGCCCTACGCGTCATCGTCACCTAGCTCCCTATACGTAGATGATACCTTCCTCTATTAAACGAAATATGCACGATTTGGGAAAAAAGGCTGAAATATGCATTAACGTCGTAATTAGAGAGTTATATGCAGTTGCATATGCAAATGCATATAATCCGATGTCTAGTAATAAGTAATTCAGTAACCGGAATTGAAAAATATTGCATTTTAATGTTTTTTTTTTTAAATTTAAAAAATGCGAAATGTCTTTTTTAATTTTTTTGTTAATTACGACAATGAAATACGCATTTTTAAAAGAAAAAATCACTTTCTGTCAGTTAGACAATAATAAGTACGAATTGCAATCTTCTTAAATCATAAATAATGCGTATTCATAAACACGAAAAATCACGTGAGACGTTTGCCATTGTAATTAACATGGCGATCCTTGAGAAATGACATTTCGTGTTTTTAAAGATAACATAATAACCATTAAAATGCAATATTTTTTTCCGGTTACAGAATTACTTATTACTAACTGTTATCTACCTAGTACAATTTGTTTTAATTTTTTAAAGTGTGTTTTGAGCGCGGACTCGATAGGGAAATTTTTACCAATATCATGTATTATATATTTAAAAAAAATAATAAATATAAAGGTAAAACACTGATTGATCTGTTGCATGCATTGTTTATGAGAAAGAGCGGTTACAACAGAGCGATGAGTAGTAGGACATAAATGTAAAAGCATTTTAAGAATAACATAATATAATAATAATAAATGTTTTATTATCTTTACTTATTTTATTTTAGAATATTGTTTAATACTAGAAATTAAAGGGGGGACATTATTATGGGCAGTACTAAAAATCGTTTTTACAAAGTTTTAAATTAATTAAGATGTAAATAATACAGATACATAATGTATGTGAGTCATAATAAACATAGCTAGTGGTTTCACAACGATAACCATCAAGGGCAATGCAAAATTATAAACAGATATAATGGATGATTGGTATAAAATTAATATCATATTGCGACATAGAAAAATCAAATGTTTTTCATTCATAATATAATAATCCGATGCCAGATATGGTGGTTAAAACATATATTTTTTGGTTATTACTCACCCAACCAATTTTCTGCCATTATGTTCTTTCTTCCTACTGGAGCTTCTAGCCAAGTTGAAAATCGTTCTCTTTTGCGTATTGTTAACGTTTTGGTTGACTGAACACGAGCATGTAGAGGGAATTTTTCTGAAACATCTATTTTTATAAACTTTGAACCTTGAAATATTTCACGGTCTTAGACAAATAATTAATTAAATACATAAATACTCACGAAGATAAATTGGCAATTTTAGATCCCGTCGTTAACAATAGTCTACCTAATCTGAGGTAATTATTTGACACAGTCCACGACATTATTAATTAAAATTTCAACCCGATTTGTAGAGATCGTAACATAACATGCGAACTGTCAAGGTGTCAAAAGTGTCAGTTTGTCACATTTCCAGAGAAAGCGTGTTGCCAGTTGCTTATGGCGGGTTCAGACGTTTCAATTTTTGTTGATCCACTTTTATTTAACGTAAAAAGTTGAATGAGATTATGTTCATACGTTTCAATTTAAGTAGAACCGAATTTGACATTCAAGATGGCGTCAACTGAAATTGTCAGTGCGTGCGTCTCTCTAACTTCTGATGTTTTGCGAGATGAGCTCGAGATTATGAAAAAGCATAAAAAAAACGTCGTATTTGGGCGAGAAAATGGATCATGAATTAGGCGCATCCAACACAATTTTGAAAGAGATGGAACTAGAAGACTCCGAAGGATATGGATGACAGAAAAACCATTTGATGAGCTGCTTTCCAAAATTGGCGATAAAATTTTTCAGAGTAGTTTAAATTAATAATAATTACTACTAACTACAATAACCGGAGAAACAAGGAAATAATCCATATTTCGTTAAAATTAGCTTTACCATAACCTAAAAACAACAACGCCAAACGTCATAGTTTGACATAGGTAGTTATTGTTATTAGATTTGTACAAATTGTTTTTTTCTTTTAATTTATGCGTATTAATGGTGACGCATGTCTCTGAATATTTACCGCTACTTTCTGTCATTATCATAATATATTGGGTAGGTAGTGTAAATGAAACACATTTATTTATTGCAGTATCACGGGCATTTCTATTTTTGTACACTTCTTGCTTTTGATCCCAAAGACAGGGATGCATAAATCTGAACATCAAATCATCCGACCATTTCAGATATTTTTTCGTTGAAACGGATTCCATGACGGTAGAAACTAGGAATGTCTTACGAATATTGACATAAATGTTTGTCGTCTACTTGTGCCCGCGAGTAACTATGGTAACCAAGATGGCGCGGTCATACTCGAACGTCAAAAGTAGACGGGCTATCAACTTTTGTTGGTCAACAAAAAACTTGTTCAACTTTGTTGAAAGAAGGTTCACACCTGTCAATATGCTTTCAAGTGTCGAGTTGATCAACTAAAGTTGAACCGTGTGAACCGGCTATTCGTTGCAATTGGTTGCAATCATAAATAAACCAATGTTGCCAGAGTTGAAACCAAAGACAAAACTACCATGTAGAAAAAAACAATTTTACCGCTTTGTATTTTAAAAATACGAGGTTAGTTTTTAGATTACCTGTACATTTTGGAATGGGAAATGTTTAATTTATATTTTCTTAGGTAAAAAGAATTTGCCAACCTGAATTTACTCTTAAGTGCACTAGAATCGTTTTGAGCATGACATTATTTCTCTACAAGGGAGTTCTAATAATACTTTGTGAATGCAAAAAGTAAAGGAATAAAGAAAGGAGAGGGTAATGAAGTTACATATTGAAATATAAACTTTTATCACAGACTCACTTTCTTTTACCCGCCTCACAGACTTTGTCTAGTGAGGCGGGTAAAAGAAAAGAAAACAATGTAAATAACCATGAAACTAAATAAACGCCCGGGTTGCCGGCACTGAAACTGGAAAACTGGAACTGGAATATTGCAGAGTTGAGGGGATATTTCTTAATTTATTGTTTGTCAACCAAATACGATAATATGGGAGCAAATTTTCCAAGTTAGTGAGGTCTGTAAATTCAGGCCATTGTATATGAATGGCCAGAATATATTTAATTATTATATCCTGTCCGCTTTCTAAAATTATATGACAAACCTTCACCCTGCCTAACTAACTCTAAGCTCCTTTTTGTGTTTGCCGCCTTTTAATGGTTGAAGACAATATTATCGAAAAATATAGGTAAAAAAAAGTCGAAAGTGAGAAAATATTATCGAAAAAAAGTGCACTAGACCTGAATTTGCCAACCTGAGTTTACTCGAACATAGATTATCCTGGACAAAAATATCACAGGGCCATTTCTTATTTATTTCGTTGTCAATAGCGCCGTTTACACGCACACTTCGGAGCGACCGAGTCCCACGCCACTTCAGGCCGCCGCGCAGAAAAGTCTCACAGTGAACTGCGCTGTAAACCTATCGGTCTTTACTTTTCTGCGCGGCAGCCTGAAGTGGTGCGGGACTCAGTCGCTCCGAAGTGTGCGTGTAAACGGCGCATTAGCGCCGTTAGAGACTTGGCTATAATGGCTATAGACACTAGAATCGATATCTATGGTCACTGGCAGCTGGCCACACCAAGATTATAAATGTCAAGTTCATTTAAGTCTTTAATTTTAAAAAAAGCATGGCCAAATAGAGATTATAGAGAATGATTCTAGTTTGTCATATCTAATTATTATTGCTTTTACTGTTTTGAGTTTTATTTCTTATTTTAGTAGAATTTTTTTCTTTTGTTTTGTGTTTTGGCTTAATTGAGCATAAATTGTTCAAGGTTACCACCGAGTTCTTTTCAATTTGTTTTCATTCGAGTTAATTATTATTCACAAAATGGTTCAACTAATGGTATTATTTTAACTTATTGTAGCTATCGGTGACAATGGATTACTATTCAATATTGGAGTGTGACGAAAACAGTTCTTTCGAGGAGATCAAGAGAAAATATCAAGAACTGGCTCTGAAATATCATCCTGACAAAGCGATGATAAGTGACCAAGTAGACCGAGGTAATTTCCACTCAATAAATCAAGCTTGGATTATTCTAAAAGAGCCAGAATCTAGGCAGAAATATGACTTGGAACAGAAGCGTTTGAGATTATCGGAACAGCCACCGGTTTTTGCCTACCTTTCTGTGGAAGAATTAACACTAGAAAAGGATTCTGACGAGTATTCCTATCCGTGTCGATGTGGTGGTGTTTATACAATATCTAAAAGTGATCTACTACCTCCAGAGTGTCTAGTCGGCTGCGATGAATGCTCTTTTAATATATTAATAACTGTTTTATGATACTAAAGTTATTATTTAAACAGTGGGGTGAAATGCAGATCCGGGCACCGTCTGGAAATTTAATAAAAAGGCACTTTCTAGATGAGAAAAGTGTGGAGAAGATGAATAAAAAATAAATTAAGGCGCGCTCGGCAAAATTAAGGGAGATACAACCGTTCAAAGTATTTAAAAATTCACTTCGCGAACTGATATTGACAGTTCGTTCGCCATGTTTTCATTGCTTATGTTGGATCCCAGACCTAATACAGAATCAATAGTACGCCAAAATCACAAACCATATTACACAAACCTAGCGTAGCCGCTAAACCACTTGAAAACTGGGATGTTTTTTTGCCGTGACGCGAGCAGGCGCTACGAAGGGGGCACTTTCTTTTCTATCACAAACCATGTTTAGCGTATTAGGTTATAAAAAAATGGCGGGCGGACGCGGGCGAACTGTCAATATCAGTTTGTAAAGTGAAATTTTAAATACTTTGAACGGTTGTATCTCCCTCAATTTTGCCGAGCGCGCCTTAATTTTTGTTTTATTCTGCTTTTCCACACTTTTCTCATCTAGAAAGTGCCTTTTTATTAAATTTCCAGACGGTGCCCGGATCTGCATTCCTCCCAAACAGTGCTAATTCACCACATAATAAGCTCAGTCGAAATATGTATTATTGTATTTCTTAATTACTACTACTCAATGAATGGTGTCTTTATTTTTTTTTTAAATGTTACCATTATTTATATAAAGTTAATAAAAAGACTTTATGGAATATATATTTTTTACATTGGGTACTCTGCAAAAACTGAACTTGACTTTAACTTATTAAACTGTGGAGATCCGGAAAAGAAAATCTTCGGCATACTCTCGAGTGCTGGATGAAAATACGCACGGCTGCGCGAAAATTACCTCGACTAGTTTTGTTAAAAAATGGGACTAAAAACTATTATGAAAGCTTAAAATGTTTTCATTTTTGCAATGCTGTTTTACGAAAACAAATTTTGACATTCATTACTGGACTACTGGATTACTTGGACTACCACAATACGGGCGCGCCCTTGAGGTGATTTTTCAAAAAACGGCGCTACACAAGTCATCTAAATATTATTATTATTAGCCTGGTATGGTAGTTAAAATAAATTACGAAAACTGTAACATATAAAAAATTATTCATAGACAATTTATTTGGTGAGCTATCGTAGAAGCTACATTCATGAAATAAAATGAGGAAGCAGCGGTGGTATTAGTGCGAGCGATTCTAATTTTGTCCTCTATACAGTTTTCAAAGCATAAAGGTTAAAATCGCATCGCAAAAAATTCCACCGTGGAAAGTAAAGCGGGTCTCTGGATCACCACCGTCAAGTTCAGCCATTAAAAAAGAAGAGCATGATCGGCACACTACTCGTTAAGCCTTTTTTATTTTTGTTTAATACATATTATTTTATTGAAAAGCTACAGTCCGCACCAGAATGAGCTTTTACATAACGTGCTGGTATTAATTTGTATCAGCTTCGAGCTCCCCATTTTAGGGCGATGCAAAATTTAGAACATATCCTGAATTGTTAAATTGTTATACATGCCCTGAATTGTTTCATTTCACAGTTTTACAGACTGATTAATACAAAATTAACATAAGTAGGTTGTTTTGCATCAAACATATTTGCAGCGGGTACCCAATGTACTACGTAGTTCTTCAATCATTATTTTTGCCGCTTATTGATTTAAAACTCCGTGAGCTGCAGCAGGCAGCTCTGCAACAAATTATATTATGATATTTTGCAACAAAGCTATACAATGCACTACCACTTGCCATTCGACATCACAACTTATTTTAAATATAAACAGACACCAAGTCTTGGATTAAATATTTTATCAAAACCAATTTATAAGTATGCATTTCTAATGGTACGATGCTGTTGTTTTTTATTTTAAACGTAACATTCTTCTGTTATTCATAATTTGGTTTTAAAATTTATTTTGTTGTATACTGCGCCTCCACTTATAAGAATACGATTCCACGATGTTGATTGTCTTTTATTTTAAATGTAATATTATATTGTTATTTGTATTTCTGTTATAAACAACGCCTGTTCTCGACATAGGAGTTCCTAGAGACAGGCATCGCACACCAATTGTAATGGAATTAATAAAGACGATTAAAAGATAATGTATTTTTTTATGCCATGCAGGAATTTGGCAGTTCACATTATTTAAAAGATATGTGTTCTTCATTTGTAGTAAGAAAAAACACATTTTAAGGAAAGGAAGTAAAAAACAGTGTCATTTTAAGTTTCTTTTTATTTTTCATTTCATAATTAAATATGAAATTAATTGTATATTGTAATGTGTGTAAGAATATATCATAATTTACTAATAAAATATTTTTAAATACTATTTCTAGAGTCTACAGATAAAATAATATTCAAAATGTTTCTATAAAATATTCATAAATATAATGCTGCTGATTACATCAGTAAGGCAAATGGATTTATAATAAATAAAATAGCTGCAGGGAGCTGCCACTAGCATTGTCAAGTTGTCATGTTTTCTCAGAATGATGTCATAAATTAACAGATCACAAGTCTACTCGTATAAAATACATGTCATTGAAGGCCCACTGACCAACTGGCCCATTGGAGGCCCATTAGAGGCCCACTAGCCCGGCATATTATGTAATGTAATGGTAGCAGCAGGTAGTGCGGGTTCCGTAACAAACATCTCGTATTTGGAATGGAGGGAATAAATATTCATATTGTACTGTCCTGCATCACGATTGTCCCCTTTCAAAACTCACTACAATTCGTTCCAAAACAACATTCATCATTTAAATCACATAAAATCCAATAATAAACTAAAATAGACTATAAATGGTAACGCGCTGTGGATCCAAGTCCATTCAAACACTTTTGTTTAAAACACACAAAAGTATAAAATTACTTTTTCCTTCATTACTTTTGAACAAAACAACATGGAGACTGTATTTATAAAATACCTTCACCCACAAATTTCAACAACTGTTTCCGTAACTATCCTCGTACTAGCGTTTCGGGAATTTGTATACAAAATCAAAGACAAATAAATATCAACAATTCATCGACCAACTACCATACTAAAACGAATAGCAATCGGTTACAGGAATAACATTATTTTCTCAAGACGAGTGATCGGACTTTGTGAACGCAGCGGTCCATGAAGTTCTTCTTCCTCTTGGTTCCTCCCGGAGAATCAGGCTGCAGAGAGAGCATGGAGGACTGTCGAGGAGCGGCCTGGAGCAGCCCTTCGCAGCTCTGGGCGCGCCGGGGTGGCTCCGACTGCTCCGAAGAGTCTTCGTCCAGACGATCCAGTTCATCTTCACAACTGCGTGTCAGATCCAGCGGGTGTTCGCTTCCAATGTCTCTTTCGGGGCTGTTCTCATTGGTGATGGTATCGCCGAGTGATTTCTCATCTGAGTCAAGAATGTTATCGTAACTTCGTGACTTGGGGTTAGGGGAGTGCGTGGTGGTGTGAGGGTGTGATGCGAGTATTTCCGAGGCCAGGCAGGGCGGCTGGGATGGTGAGGGAGGTGAGGGGGGGTGCGAGCGGTCCAGTGAGCGTGCGCGGGGAGCGGGGCGCGGCGCACGAGGCAGGGACGGGGGGGTGCCCCCTGTCCGAGCCCACCACTTGGATGGACTTGATGACTTTCGCAACCTGCAACAAACAAATATTTCTATTAGCCACATACTCGGCGTTACAGAAAGTAAACTGACAATGATACATAAAAAGTTAATTTATTGTGAATTAGTTGGAGTATTTTAAATATAATGCGCTCGATTTTGGTCTCTTCTTTTCAATCTCGTTTACGTTTATTTACGAAGAGTAAATACTTTTAGACTGATGAATGCATGTTACCATCAAGCTTTGATTGATGTTACATTATCCTCTTTCTATGTTGGATGAAATTAACCAGCTCTGAGTATGTACCTTGGCAATATGGCCGCCTGAGCCTGAGGACCATCTAGTCAATCTCGCGGCCCAGTGGCTGTGTCCTTGTCGCTACCCTTGCCGCTGTCTGAGCTGTGCATGCGCTGGTAGGATGGGGGTGCTCGGGTCAGCGGAGCGGGTGTGGGCGGGGCTCCGCTGCCTGTCTCCTTAGGACCCAAGGGGCCTCGACTCATCATACCCTCCTTCAACTCTCCTCGCATGAATCTGAAGATAAAAAAGGAATTGTTAATTAAATGGGTATGGAAAGGTTTTTAATAAAACACCATAAATTTGATCAAATTTAATATAATTTTGGGTTTGGCTAGGTATTGTTTTGTTAATGCATTTTATTACTAAGTTTAATGATTGCCATCATCTGTGAAATTGCATTTAGCCTTTGGTTATCAATTAAAACACATGAGCTTTAACTTCTCGTAGTAGGTAGGTACTTCATTAACGGTTTGTTTACATCTTCATTTTGTTTATTTATTTATGTAAATAACAAGTTTTTTGCTATAATTATCTTAACATATTTGATTTAACATTTGCGCCAATTTAATAACCTTTCTAATTTATCCACGCAAGCGTCCTGGTAGTCGTGAATCCAACGCACTCCGTTGAAATGGCACACCTGCCTCATGTCCTCCGGCAGTTCCTCAGGTTCAGGCCATTGGAAGTTGTCGATGATGGGAATTATGTTGCACTGTGATTGTAAAGCTGCCACAATTTCCTGAGAAGATAAATGAAATAAGTTAGTCTCATCATAAAATGGAAAATTTCAGCACAATTAATTACGTTGTAATATATCATTCTGTTATTTCAAATCGTATAAAATACTCACTCTGTGCACCCAATCCTTGCACTCTCCGTCATTGGTACACCGATCCAAAGCTTTGGGAGTCAGCACGAGCAGGAAGTGTTTGGCCTGTCGTATACTCTGTAGCAGGTTGTTATCGAACTTGCCGGCTTCTAGTCGTTCCACATCGATGAACACGGAGAATCCTCTCAGTTGGAGATGGACCTTCAGTAAACTGGCAAGCTGCGAGCCATTGGAGCGGCGGTAGCTGACAAACACATCCAGGGACTTGTCCAGACTCTCCTCACTCATGCTGGATAGGGTGCTTTCACTTGCTCTGATAGAATTGAGTATTCTGAGCCTGTGAATGCTGTTGGTGATGCAGCACTCTGTCTCCAGCTGCTCATCACTAAGTTCCCTGATGCATTCTTTGTCAACTCCAGCATTGAGCATGGAATATGTGTATATGCTGTACTCCGGACCGATGAACTGTAGGAATGTGTTTAAGTTGCCCGCATCTCTTGAACTGTAATCTGCCATTTTCTTAAGGTTTTGGAGCTCTCTTGTGAATCTTCGTCTCTTGATGCCATTCGTTAAACCAATATCTTCTTTCAAGTTGTCTTCTGTTAGCTGCAGTAAGAGATCTCCATCCACTCTGCTCTCCACAAAGTTGTTTGCGCATTCGCTGAAGCCGATCTGTTTCACCCACTCCCTTACGTCTTCCGAGGACCACAGGGGCACTTGCTGGGACAGCTTGTGAGGGATCTCTTCTCCTATGAGGCGAAGAGCTTGGGCGGCATACTTGGAGGCGACAGCATTGGGACAGCTAGCTACCTGCTTCAGGGGTTCGATGGCCCCAATTTCTCTGAATATTTCTGTGTTTCCCTGTTGTTTCTTGATACCGGCTTCCATACAGAAGTGGAAGGCAGCCAGATTTCGGGCCTCTTCTCGTTTTGAACTCAACACGGGCACCAATCTTTGCAGCCAGTTTTTACTTTGACCGTGAGCGTGAGCTAGATTGGATCTTGCAAATTCAAAGGGATTGTGTGATAAGACGAAAGGTTCTACTAAATCTAATGTTCCGGACTTCAGCACCGCAGCTTCTATTTCGGTGTTGGCCACTAGAACAGCTATCGCTAAGCAGGCGTAGTACTTGATGTTATCATCATTGTGGAACGCTAATGGGAACAGCCACATGGGCACTTTCCTTTTGATCATAGCCTCTTGGTTCTCCGCTCCTCCGTAAAGAGATAAGTTGGCGAGAGCTCTGGCACAGTGCCGCAATGTTTCTACGTCGTTTTTCCTACATTCAAACAGTACTGCGTCCAAACCTCCCAGTTTAATGACATCGCTGCAAGTCCCTTCGCTATGTTTGAACAGATGCTCCAAAATACCAGTTCCTACTCTGGAATGGTCTACTGAATTGTTTTTGGTACAAACACAAGCCACATTTACAACCTTTTCCAGGCCGTTGTCGACAACGTGGGCTCTGTTTTCAGTTGTGAGGCATTGTTCGAGGAGTTGTGCCGAAGAGAATTGCAACTCTCCATTTTTAGTGATGCAGTTTGTCATAAGTAAATCTATTCCGCCGCTATTTCTCAATGTGTTGCAAAGGGAACATCCCAGTTCATGTCCATAAGTGGGCACTGCCCAGGCGCGTCTGATGATTTCATTAATTTTGTTAAGGTCTGCAGAAACTTTCTTGACTGATATTTCACCACGTTTCAGTACTTTAACGAAAGCGTCGAGCCGTGAAGAATATTTAGCAATAGCTATCTCCACGTCTTTGGGGGTGGATTGGGCACATAAGCTGTCGAGGTCATCAAACGTCATGTTGGATAAGTCTTCTTCACTGGCCTTGATGGATCCATTCATCAGTTGACTCAGCTGCTGCAATAATAAATTTTACCGTTCATTGCAATGTTGGAAGAGTAGTAAACATTTTGGTTTATGGTAGTGTTAATTATGCATTTTATTATTTGCGCCAGGAAATTATAATCGTCAATGTGAATAGTCACATTAAAAACAGATAAGATAATGAGATGTCTTGTAGGCGTAGTGACTATTTGAAGAGTGAGTATCTTATCTACTAAGGGAGATATGATGTATGTTTACCTGGGATGCGGAGGAGATCATGCTAGACTTGGTGCTCATGTTCTTGGAGGTGATGGTCATGTTGGACTGAGCCATGTGCTTCTCCTGGCTGAACATGCCACTGCTGGTGACGGTCTGGCGAGCCTGCTGCTGTTGGGCCACGCTGGCGCTAGCCGCCTTCTGCTCACTGCTGTATGAGTCTGTCTGCATCTTCATTTCCTGCTGGCTCACCTCGCCCGCCTTCAGCGTCCTCTGCTCCTGGTAATCAAAATTTTCAATGATCAGTCAAGAGTAACATTCTAAAAGCATCAAGTAGGTACACAAATCATATTTTTGTGTAAATTTACGGTTTAAGTAACCATAGTGTCAAGAGCGTATTGTGTAGCACTGTTTGGGCACATTAGAAAACAGATAACCCCTCACGTACCTATGCTTAAGTGTAAATATAATGGCGCGGAACAGTGAAAAAATTTACCTATTTGTACAATTAAAACAACCTTACAAGGCTTAAGGCCGTCTTTACCATACCAAAGTTGAACCGGTGGTGTAAGGTATAAGAATCTAATTAGTATGAAGGGTTGCTTGGAAGCTGTCATTGGTTATGGTTTACATTACACAGTACGATTTTGACATTGTATCTATGTACCTACACATACTACGACTACATCCCTATACAGGGTGTTAAGGAACGTACTTGACTTACTTAACTAGTAAGTGATTCCTGACATTACTTGGATTAAAAAATGTATTAAAAGAAATTTTGGTCTCCGGTGACTTTTTTGATGTTTTATTTTTTTCTTCAAAACTGCCCAGTCCCCCACCTCGAACCGAACTGTTTAAAACCTACTGATTTTTTTGTGTTTGAAGTAGAAAAAAAATCAAAATTGTTACCGTAGACCAAAATTTCATTTATCAGGATGGTTAAAGTAAGCCAAGAACCTCCCTTAACATTCTGTATATTATTTTTATTACAATTATCGAATGACGTTTGAAGAAAATTTCGTAGATTTTAGGGGTGACTAAACAACTCAACAAAGTGGTACTTCGTCACTCCTTTGAAAAGTCGTTAAAAGTGATGAAAAAAATCAGCTTGTGGAATTCACACGCGGTAGAAGCGAAACCTTCAGAAAACTAAAGTAGACAAGGTTTAAACCGCACAAAAGATCGATTATACTACCTATCGCATTCTCTCGCAGGTTAAATTCTAAAGATGTATGTGTTTGTCTCTTTTTAGTGTCGCCATTTTTCGTTTTATCGAGTTTCAAATCACAACGGTGCTAAAGAAGTTTTCACTTCAAAAATTAGGTTAAAAGGTTACGTTATGGGCTTTTTTTTCATCACTTAATGAATTTTCATAGGAAGGATGAAATGCCTCCGTGTTGAGTCGTCGTGGAACCGATTTTAAGAACGCCGCACCGGAAATGGAAATTTACGCAATATTATAAAAAAATTTCCGATTGGAAATTCAATAGGAAATTGTGAACACTTTTCTCAGCTGTCGTTAAGCCTAACCTAGTGAAATATTTGTGCTTTTAGTCTGACTGAAGCAAAACAATCACTGAACCTAATTTATTAAACTGATTCACAGGAACACATCAGTCACGATATTCGTTTTACGTTCCGAAAACTTGCACTAGATTTGGATCATTACCGGCGTGATGTCACAACGTAGTTTTAGATTCGGGTGCACTTTCGTCTTGTACGACATAGCTAGGAGCAAGTGAAGTATTGCTGGAACCACGTGAAACACGAACCAAGCTAAAGCCTGAACTTAGCTTAGCTTCAACTGACTTAAACCTGATTGCCGGCTTGAAATGCTCTCGATGCTAGAGCTCCAGCTTAACTGAAGCTGTGAGCAGTGAGCAGCCTCACACTTCTGAGATGAGGCGAGTGGCTGACGGGAGATTTTAATAGAACACTGTTGACATTAAAGTAAGACTCTGCCGGCTGTTATTTTGCCGGGTGGGTCGAAAATGCACTAAGTATTTAAAAAATTATGAAAATATCGGACATGTGTGACTTTTTTACGCAGTAAAAGTTTAGTAGACAGGCATATAATAATCAACATTGATTGTATCTCTAATCTAATCTCTATAAATAAGATTTCGTAAAAATGCCGCAACACACAAAAACATTGAGTTGAGATAAACGCATTTAAAGTTAAATTTGTAGAAGTGGTTCAAAAGTTGAAAAATATTCGTTGAATTCGCTGTAATACACTTTTTAAAATTTATATAGCCGCCTCTCTTTGATGTAACATAATAATTAACCTAACCTAAGCTAACCTCCTTAAATACGGTGCTAGTTAGAAGTTAGACTAGGTTCATCGAGGGGGTAGAGCGGTGATTGGCTAAAAATTCGTGACGTAGCTTGAAGTCCATGTTCCTCTGGGAGATTTGAATTAACTGCAATACAAGTGGCAGTGTTTTACTTCAAGCTGCATCACACGTTCGAAATTTCGAACGCGGCCTGACGAGTGTTTTTTTTCGAAAAAGGCCCGTAGGTACGACCTAATATTTTTAAATGCATTTTCGACGATCCTTGGCTAGATAGGTTCAATACTATTACAGGTACTTAACTACCAATATAATACAAAAATTATATTTTTAATTTAAGAAATAATAGTTACCTATCGTACCTATCTGAAAGAGGCAATATTCGGACGCGTATTTTTGTTTTCAAAACGGAAACAATAGAAAATTTATGTAAATGTTTCACCTCAATGCGAATTATTTATTAAATCAATATAAGATATGTCAGTAAATATTGATACACCCGGTACCCGAATGTTTGGGAGTCCGCCAGCTTGTTTAGAGGGAAATCCATCGTGTTTATTCTCATACTAGAATCATCGGGAATATAACATGAATGTAGGTGAATTGAAATAATTCGTTTCACGGAAGAAAATCTGAACATCGCGTGACTCACCCGTTCCTCACTCCCCTCTGTCAGGAGGGGAAATTAATATTTTCTTGTTATCTCTCTTGGTTGATACAGTCTAATACAGGTATTGAGGATGTTGCGCAATGTTGAGATTTTTTAAAGCTCTTTACTTTAATATTACTAATAAACATATTTCTGATAACATGGTTGATAACATATTTCCCACCACGGTAATAATGTGAAATATTTTAGTGTTCGTCATTCGTTCGTTCCAGACGGCCTCCGTGGTCCAGTGGCTAAGACTCTTGACTCACATTCCGGAGGTCGCGGGTTCGAACCCGGCATGCGCAAATAAATTTTATTTGATTAATTTGTGTTATTTCACAATTAATTCATTTAAAATAATATATAGTATATTTGCGGCATGTTCCAGAGTGGAAGATACTATTAGTATCGCCCTGGTGTAAGACCACCATTCAGAATTGAAACGTTGCTTGAAAATGGCTTTAGCCGTGTTTAGTGACCAGATCTGAATAGCCAGGTACTTCCCAACCTTCCTCTTCCCCACCTCCTTCCCCTCCCCACTACCTTCAGCCTCACAACATACCCCAATTGGGGATGCCATAGTCTCACTGGCTCCAGACGGGAGCAGTTGAGATTCTTGTGTGGTATTCACTGTAAAAAAAAAAAAAAAAAAGAGTGGAAGATATTCTCAGTTTCGCCCTATTGTGACATGCACCTTTCAGAATTTAAACGTTGCTTTAAATGGCTTTGACCGTGCTAAGTGACTAGATATGAGTAGCCAGATACTTCCCCACCTTCCTCTCCCTCATCTCCTTCCGCTCCGCACTACCTTCAGCCTCACAACACACTCCAATTGGGGATGCCCGTAGGACTGGCTCCAGGCCGTGTGCAGCAGTTGGGACTCTTGTGCGGTATTCACATAATTTAAAAAAAAAATTTTGCTTATCACTATGACTTTTTTTAAATCACGTTTGTTGAACACCGTGTGTGTGACTTTACGGATATTTGTAACTTTTTCTTTAACTACAACGATACGAGTATCTGTTAAGTAGGTACCTATATATATTTTTCTTTTAATACGGCGGATAACCATCGGAAAAGATTTAAATTTTCTTAAGATGACATTGCTTGTTTTTACTTTATTAAACATTGTAACACAAAATAAGTAGTGTGCGGGGTAGAAGTCAATTAATAGTCCGTATTACTTGGTTGAACTGTTTATTTACAGTACAATGCACAACGGTTACAATTTTCAGCTCTTGTTCCCTCTCCAGCAAGGCGGAAGTGCCCATAGGCAAGCAAGCGTCCCTTTACTCGAAAAGTCTTCTTCTTCTTGACTGTTGTTGCGCGCCATTGAATGTTACAACATATTGAATAACTATTTACCAAGATACCTACAAACAACTCAAAAATTTGCTTTGCAGTATGGTCGCGGAAAATAATTTAAATGTTGTTTTCACGTTAGCTGTGTTTGTTTATTAGTTTTATGATTTGACCATGCGAGGCCGAATACTAAAAAATCCCTCAGTCAGCTAAAGCTTTGGACATTCGTGAAAGATTCAACGATTTCCTTTTTCAATTTTCCACCAATCAAGAGTACCTATCTCACCAGAAAAAAAGTTTTATCATTCGTGTTGGGTAGAAAGAAAACAGAATGATGCACATAATGTCGAAATACATTTCAGAAAATTAAATACATCCGTGGTTTTAGTGCAAGTCATTGAACCATTTTTGATATAGGTATCTACCTACGTCATCGGGCGTCACGACGCTCAACGTCGTCACTAATAAGACGCCGTCAAACTGACTTTTCATTCTTACTATTTCGTAACCCGATTATGAATACATTAGGAGGATAAATAAACAACATTGCCCCATTTACAAAAATCATTAATAATATTATTATGTTTTCTGGCACATTCTTGTGTATTGTGATCAGAAATTCTCGTAACCCACTTTTGTTCACATTGTAATTACATCAATATTATGAGTTCTAGGTAATACGTGAATTGCAACATCTGGACGGAATAACGAAACGGGACCAATTTGTGCTCATTTAACGTAGAAATTTATTTATTTTCAGATATTTAAATCAAATAATTATTCGAGTCGGTCTGTTTGTATTTGTACTTTTATGCGAGCGCGTAAATCTCTGACGCAATTGGCGCTAGAAATAAATCGGCAGACAAGGTCACGTGGCTCTTTTCGTCTTCCCAAAGAAAGGTGTTGTTGGTTGAAGCTTTTGAGCCCGTCCGTTCAAGGCAGGAAGATTCCAAGGGGAAAATCAATGAATTACAACACCATGGATCAGGCCAGAACTGACCTCTTCGGGTCAGAAATGGCGTGATCCGATGGAAAATCCATTCGTAAGCCGTTTGGCATTAATTTTTGTCTAATACCTGATTGTCAGGTCATTTCTACTACACGGATTGGAATTGGGAAAAACAAGGATTACATTTTTATTTACAATTGCAATTTAAGCGTCAAGGTTGCTGAGTAGTGATATATTCGAGGTCAATGGGAAAAGAAAATAAACGTTTAATTGCAAGGCTGGCGATGCTATTTTCATAATCAATTTAATAAACTTGATTTGTTTATTAAGCATTATATATAGTATCCAACCAGTGTTTTAAAACAAATAGATTATAATGATCCAAATTATTTTCAGATATTTCACCCCAACTGTGCGTGCGAAGGAAGGATTGTTTAAAAACAGGAAACAGATCGTTAAAAAAGGCATTTTTAACGTGTATTCTCAGACTAATACTTATGTTAGATTCTGTAAACTATAGATTTTATAGCATTTTTTTATCCCCGTTGATAACTCACTTGGAAGCCATCTTCGTTTCCATCAGAATCCATTCTCAGGACTGGAACACACCGGACCCTCGGACTAAACATAGCCTCGCACATCTGCGCCCGGGGGCTGGTCACCACAGGGATCCTGGGACTGAAGACGCCATCGGACGTCTGTGGCGGGGTGGGGTTGCCGGGCACTCTCGGGTTAAAATAACCCTCAGACTTTTGAGACCTCGGAGTCTCGGGGGCCCGCGGACTAAATATACCCTCAGACACAATATTTGATCTTGGGGTTGGAGTTGGTGTCTCGATGACCCTCGGACTAAAGATGTTTTCTGATACATAGGATCTAGGTGTCGGAGTTGGAGTCACAGGGACCTCCGTGATCCTAACGCGGGGACTCATGATGGAGCCAGGAGTCCCAGGAGTGTGGGTGCTGGCAGTGCCGGGGGTATCCACCAGAGGGCCTGGGGTATCTATGATAGGCTCCTGGGACTCCTGCGGGGGGGTCATGAAGAGTAGACTAGGGGGGCGAAGCACTCCCCTCCTCACTGGCCACGGAGCTGACATCTCAACGTCCGTGGTTGGTGACTGATAATGATCAGGTTTCAAGTAACAAACGTCTTCAACCATTCGTATCCTTTATTCTGCACTTGTGAAACAAAGCTTTTTTAGGTGGATTACCTACCTACTTTTTTGTGCAATTAATATTTTGCAATCCAAATTTTACTATTCAATCTCATTCAATATTATTTTTAGCACTGGTCCATGTCTATTAAATTTCTCCAAGAAAGTGATTTTTATTTTATTTTATATTCCGAAGGCTCCATCACTATAAAAACACTATTAACCCAACAGTTTTCAAATGCAGCACAAACACATAGAACTGACCCGTCAATGGCGTCGATGGAAGTAATAATGTAACACAAATTCGATTTTGAAAAAAAATTGCGATGAAACGCGCCGTTTTTCTATGGAAAAGTGACCGCCCCGAGCCGGAGTGCGCGCGGAACTCTTCTTTGAAAGCAGAAACATTGACGTGAAGAACACGATTGAGTTTATTTCGATCTTCGGACATCGCTCTGTGGTTGCGGGGTGGGGGAGGGGGCGACCAATCAGCGCGCTGCGGCGTCATTAGCGCGGGAAGCGCGAAAAAAGCGCCATTTCCTTTTGGAAAAGTTGATGCTTTTGAAAATAAATAGGATATTTCCGTTCCAATAAGTCTCTTCCTTGACAACTGAATTCCAGCACGAAAATCTATTTATTTAGAGGAAGATTTAACACCTGCCGTTCAGATGTAAATTTATGTTTTACGAGTATTTACTTGTGCCTAGATGCTAACCGACTCACCTGAGTTTTAAAGATCATAGAAATAAAATTAAAGAATGCTTTCTTTGTTTCATGTAAAATAAATGTTCCCCTAATTAAAACTGTTTTAAATGGCCGGCACCGATAAACTAAGAAAATAATGAGGCGTGACGTGGTTTGCCATCTTGTGAAAACGTCACGATCCGTGTTTGAAATAAGAAGCCCACCTCCTTATTTATTAAAAAAAGTTCCGCCGACATTTCCATTTTATTTTCGGCAGGAATGTGGACAATGTTTACACGCACGGTGTTAATAGTACGCCATTGCATAGACTATTTGGGAGGCGGGAATGGGTACCGCCGCCCCGGGAACCTTTATTGGATAACCGACACCTCTGCCATAGGTCACCCCAAGTGGTTCGCTACGTTTGGTGATTTAGCAGGGGTGCCCGGGTTCATGGGGTGAGGTTTGTCTCGGTCTTGGAGGCGGATGACCAGGACATACTGAACCCCAGATTCCTACCCACCCCTTAAATCCTTTTCCTTCCCAGAACTCTCCTCTCCTTCCTTTCCTTAAAAAAACCCTCCACACAGCATCCTCAAAGATGACATAGGCCCCGAGGGAAATTATTTTCCTCAGGGCCTCCTGTGTGGAGCTCATGTAAAAAAAAAAAAAAAACTATTAGAATTGACTTATTATAATTGAAATAAGCACTTATAATGTCAGAAGAAGTTCATACATTTTCTCACGTGGTCAATACATTTAAGGGTCATTCTTAACATTTCCATGTCCTATATATGAAATATTATGTACCTACGTACAGGTCTATAAGACTTAGATTAAAGATTTTTCTAACATGCAATTTTTTTAAATGGCTTAATAATAATTAGATGTTAAGTTTGTATTATCAATAATAATCTTATAGGGCAATATTCATCAATAAATCGGTCAAGAATTCTCACCCGCGCAATTTTTTTTATAGTGGATACAATAATAAATATAACCTACACCAGCAAGAGGAGAGCCAAAGTATTATTATTATCTGGTTTACTGTTTATTTGATTTGATTACACATTAATTATATAACAATTTGCTCTGATAAAATAAATAATAAATATGTTTACCCATTTGATACATCATTACATTTTCTTAAGAATTAGTGAATAAGATTTCTAAGTGCGTGTGAGTCCTGATTTGAAAGATTCCCAATTGGTTAAAATTCATAATTTTGCAAGATTAAATGTGAAAGTTTCATTGTTTCCTAATTGTGTTAAGATTCCTCACCGTGTAAGATTTCTAACTGAATAAGATTCCTAATTATGTAAGATTCCTCACTGTGTTAGAATCTTAATTGTATATTCCTCATTGTGTAAGTTTCCAAAATATAAGATTCCTATATGTGTAAGATTCCTAATTATGTAAGCTTCCTCACTGCATTAGTATCCTATAACTGTGGAAGATTCCTCATTGTGTAATTTTTTATAAATGTATAAAATTCCTGTTTGTGTAAGATTCCTCGATGTGTTCTTACACATTCCTACAAGTGTAAGATTCCTAATTTTGTGAAATTCCTAATTGTGTAAGATTCCTCTCTGTGTAAGAATCCTAATCTGTAAGATTCCTCATTGTGTAATTTATTTTTTGCAAGATTCCTAATTTTGTGGGAGCCTAATTTATGAGATTCCTTATGTGTAAGATTACTACTTATTCGAATGAATCCTTATCACGTAAGATTGCTTAGTGTGTAAGATCATTTAACGACTAAAGTAATAGATAATTTTAATATTTCAATTTTCAAAATCTGTTTGTTTCGCATTTTTAAAGGAATTTCGATGTTGGTGGTATGCATATGAACCGTAGCCAAAACTATAAATTTCATAATCACACAGCAGGTGATGCCGAGTATTTCAGGAGACGACTCTATTACAGCAAGCACAAGACATACATTGCCGTGGCTTATGACACCAATATTTAGGATTGTTATTTCAGTCCGAACTTCGTTTTAAGAAACACTAAATGAGTCACGCGTGGCAGTGAAATCAAAATACACTCTTCTTGTTCTCGTTACGTCAAAGAGTATTTTCGGAGCGATGCAAATAGAAATAAGAAAATTGTACTTGAAGACCAACTTGTTTGTTACATGACATTAATTTAATAAGCCTTGAAAATCTTAAGGGCATTTTAAGATCATATACCTATTATAAGTAGGTACTTATTTTCTTATCTTATGACTTATGACAAAGCACGAAGCCAATGATACTGAGATCGTCGTCATTTTAAAACAAATACTAACATACATATTTTTTAACTTGTTCAGTGTTTATAGTCCAGGTACAATGTTACTGCTCAGATTCACAACGTTTTATAAAAGGGCATTAGTTGCGTTTAGTGACAAGATCTAAGAAAGCATCTAGAGATACGTTTCAGATATCCACTTTTCTCCAAGTGGGGGTTAACTGTTGTATGGTATTCATAAAAATAACAATAAAACACCTTTGGTACACCTATCCATGAATAATTTTGACCAAGAACAATTAAGACTTGATTTTTTACAGATATTTGTAAATTTAACGACTGGTCTTAAATTTGGCGGTAAAAGAAATCCACCCTCTTCTAGCGATACAAAAATAGATAATATAGTTTGTACAATACAGGCTGACTAAGTCCTCCACCACGACAACACTTTCCAACACTTTCTACGCAACTAAACAACACTTTCCGCTTGTTGTGGTAATAGTAGGAGATTTTCAAATATTGTCAGGTTAGTTATAATCCGTAAATGTTTGTCATTCTTAAACATAATTATAAAATTAATAATACTTTTATCGTAAATAATAATCCCGATGAACAAACTAAATTCTTAACGAATAGATTCTTGGTGTTAAAAACACCTGGAAAATCGCTATAAAATCGATTTTATTTTCCCCACACGCAACCTATTCTTGGAAATCTGAAGCTAATAAAATGGTAACAAGCTATAAAACGGCCAAGATATTCTGTTTTAAAAACAAAGCCACGATGAAAAAACACACATGAAAGCAATTTCTTTCAATTTGTTGATTTTTTTAATCAACAAAAGTTGATTAAAAAAATCATTTTCCTCACAACGCACGTGGGAAACACGTCATTTGGCACTCAAACATGTTTTAAATATAAATTTTCGTAATCACTTCATAAGGTTCGTCGAGTAAAATGTATGATTTATCTTTTAAAATAACTGTCAGAACACCACGCAAATTCGAGCATCTACCTTGTGCCTTAAAATCTTGTTTAGCACCAACGACTAGTTTGAATATTAATAAATTGCCTATAAAATATTAACGTTAAAGCGTAGCATTACAATTTAAAAATACGAAATTACAAATGTGTGGTATTTTTAATTTCATAATTTATAATTTTTGTGCTTGACGACCGTATGGTAAACAATGAATCCAAAGCAAGCGGTGCGAGATATACATGTAATATATACAGTTTTATATAGTGCTGAGCCAAAAAGCGAGCCTTCGTTATCTGAGAAGCAAACCCTTTGGGAGCCCCTCGCAGGGATGGAACAGTTCCTCGGGCTCCTGTACATCGTCAGCGGAGTCCTCACTATTCGGGAGCCGGTCGCCAACACCCGGAAGGCCATCACACCCCCAAGACAGAAAGGTGCCGATCAATACTAAGCCTTAGTGTACCTTCCATAAAGATCTTTTCCTTGGCATGGGCAGCACTAGTTCACCACTTCGCGGCTGTGACGCGACTGGAGGTTCTACACTACTCAACAGGGGAGGGAGTGGGGTGCTAAAGGGGCGGGGATTTACTAGTGGTGAGTGGTGAGGGCGTGTATCCGTTGCTCGCGCCACTCTTCACGTAATATTAGGGAATTATTTTGTAAAGTGAAAAACGAAAATATATATTTCATTTTTATTTTTTAACTTTATGAGTAAAACCTAAATAGAATGTGTTTATATTTATTTACTGTCTTTTTAAAAAATTGTAAGGTTATTCTCATCAATGTAATATATTATGAAATAAAAAATCTTTGAAATTTTGATTACGAGATTGAGAGGTCTCAGTTGGGAATTAGTAAGGCGTTTGTCCTGGTAAGACGACAGGTCCTGAGTTGGGAGTCCCAGTTGCGACCGTTATCTTTTTATTTTTCTAAATTTAAGAGTTTGATTGTAATGTAAAAAATTTCGTAATAAATAAATATTTCGGGGAATTGGCATGTGATTCTGTGATTGGAAGACCTGATCAAATAAGACGTTTATTACGTGCAATTCATTCAACGAGTTCAAGTCAACAAAGAAGTGTGTATGTATATAAATAAGTGTGTATGTACATATGCAGGTACGATAACATATACAACTGTACGACTGTGCGTGATGTCTGAATCGTTGGATAATTTCTTTCATAAACATTTACAATCATTTTATTTATAACTAGCGAGTTCCCGGCGTGCGTTGCAATGCCACTTATAAATAAATTGTTTCTCCGGCCTTTTCCATTCGCTCCGTTCCCCTTCCGCCGCCACTTCCCCTCCCACGACCACTTCTCATGCGTTCCCCTCCAACTTCTCCGCCTTACCTTTCTCCTCTCCCGCTCACCCGTCCCGCTAACACCCCCTCCCGCTTTCCCCTCCCCACTCCCGCGTTGCATTTATAAGTCCCGATACATTCGTTTTCAAACAGCTCGCGTACCACATTTTGCAATGTTTTAATACAAAATTTATTTTTTCATAGATTACAAACATTTATTTTTGTATATTATAAGAACAATCAATCAAATTTGGTACCTAACATAGATACCTAATTTAAATACATATAATTCTTGAATACATTCAAAGTAAGTAAGTAAGTAAGTAAGTAAGTTTTTGTAATATTAAAAAACTTTTCAGATGTATTGTCATGTGGTTGTAATAATTCAGAAACCTTCACGAGAGTGGAAAGAAGGTATTTTGAAAGTTTCAAACATTTCATATGAATATAGCAGTACATAAACAACACACATACATCCATACACGCAAGCAAACATACATACATTCATTTGCTTATATATAGATAATGTATTTATAAGAATTATTTTTATCTAATAATATACGAATATTCTGAATAGTTGTTCATAGATTCATAAAAAATTCTGGTGGGGGTTGCTGAATTTTTCAAATTCCGGTGGCGAAATATGTTGAATGGGGTTAAGGGGGAGGTTATGGGTTGGGTACAAGACTCTCGGCGCCATATTTCGCAGACCGAAGGGTAGGTACCTCGTTTCCACCCCTCATCGCAGATTTATTGCCGAGAAATTGCGCGGTACAGGAAAAACCTGTTAGATACGCAGTTGCAGAATGAAAATGTATCAGGCAAACATGTTTGTACTTGCATTTAATGTAAGTCGCACATTCTATATTACGGTAGAAATATGAGGCATTAGATGAGAGAAGGGATTTATTATTCTTGATTTTAAATATAATTTTGGTCGATTTTTTTTAACAAAGCTTTAATAATAAAATTATTTAAGTGTATAAACTATAACCAGCTTTGTTTCTTGCGATTTCTTTTCGCGGAAGTAAACTTTTTGCTTCTGAATTAAAAAATACGTTATTTCTAAGGAAACTTAGTTGTGAATTTAATAACACATGAAACAAGGTTATTTTGAAATGCTTTCTTTGTGTGCAAATTTGATGAAATAAACATTTCGAAAAAGTACGAATTGATTGAAAATGTTACATTTTTTTGCTGGAAGATCTTCATATTTTTATTTGTGGCACGTTCCAGAGTGGAAGATACTCTGTGTTATAATATGTCCTGGTGTAAGACCACTATTCAGAATTGAAACGATGCTTGAAATGGCTTTAGCTGTGTGTACTTCCCCGCCTTTCTCTTCCTCGTTTTCTTCCCCTCCTCTACACCCTTCAGCCTTACAACATACCCTAATTGGGGAGGGCATAGTCTCACTGGCCCCAGACGGTGGGGAGACATTCAAAGCATTACCCTCACTATTCTTGATTTTATAATTTGATCCTATCGCGTAATGATACATACACCAGTAGATTGTTCATATGTGTGTAAAATAATTACCATTAGCAGTTGAACATCGTGTGAAATATGTATTGGATAATAGGATGAAATTCCGCTAACTATTCCACCTTATTGTAGCATGTTGCTAATAACACATTTAGCACGTTAAGCGCATAAACGTCGTACGCCGTATAATCATACAAATTAATAAAACTGGACAAGGTTTGTACCGGATTCATTACTTGGTGACACGCACAAATGATAAGATATTCTACAAGCAAGTGAATTAAAGCGATTTTCCACCCTAAATATATTCTAAATGGTCAACAAGTTGTTTCACTATCAAGATGAGATTAGTTAAAATTCACTACAATTCGCAATACGTAAATGTACATGGTAAATCATTAGGTAAATCGTTTGTTTGTTTTGTGAAAAATATTAATTTCTAAATCGTGTACTGTAAAGAATATTTTCCATGTACTATCGTGTGAAACGTTTTATATATTTCGGTGAAATTTTCGTAGAAATTGTCATAAATTATAATTAATTAGGACAGGTGACCAAGCCTACCCCCTTTGTTCAAAACACGATCCGAAGTAGGTGCAGTCATGTTCACGTCGCGCCAATATAAAATAAAAAGTAGCCACATAATTAAAAACGGTATAACGCTAATGAGCCATTGTTAAAACTACCGCAGAGTATAGTTATTCAACGTAGATGTATTTATTTAGAAGGATTACTCCATATTTATGTAATAAGACTCAAACAAGGGGTGAATTTTCTAATTTTTCTATGAGAGACATCTGTTGATAATGCGTTGAAACTTTTTGCTAAATTTTCTTCGTTGGAAAATTACGATAGAAAAACATTGATTTGAGTACATTTTTAACGGTTTTCTGGAATATGTTGTAGGTTCCTTACGTTTTGGTATTGCGTGACTATATAACTAAGCTTTTTTTTAAGAGAAAACCCTAAGAACAGTGTTTTTTTATGCATTAATTGTTTTTATCAAATGCCAAGCAAATCAAAGGCACTTCCATAAAAGGTGTTCTTACCTGTTTGAAGGCTGCCGTGTGCGAGGCGTTCATCTCCTCTCTTGCGATGCGGTGCGAGCGCTGTCCTTTTCCTTGGAACACCTCTCCCTGACGCGTCTCGCTGCCCGCCCTCTCTGCGCTGAAGTTTTCCCGAACAACCTTTGTCTTGGAAGATGCGGAGGTCATGTGCTTTTGCTGGAACTTCATTGTGTCGAGGGAGCCTGCAGAATAACACAGACTTGTAATAATACGAACATAAACAAATAACTAGTTTAGTACCAGTCAATAAAATCATGAACGTCGTGAAACAGCAATTTCAGGAATTATCTAAAAAGTCTTGAGAGGACCTTTCCAGAAATTTTCGCCAATCCCGCAATGCTGAACTGCAGGTATTGTCATGAGGATGAATATAGCATCATTTTCGTCATCAGCGCGAAAACAAATGTCATAAGCTTCCAAGAGAGATGAAAATAAATGATCATTATCAAGAAGAAAGCAAAGTTTCAGGAATTTGCATCACGCCCACTAGAATTATCTTTCGGGAATTTCTATCAACATCTAGAATTCTACGGAATTTCTTATGAAAACAAGAAATGAAATGAGGGTAAATCATAAAAACTAATTGAACCGGCATTTTTTTTTTGAAATCACACTTAACAAAGGTTTCAGTTATATATTGAATTTTTACAAATTTATAATCATCAATAAAATATATGCAGTCTGTAGAGTACAGATTGTCCTGATGACCATAATCCATATGACCAATAGAAGAATATGTGATTTGCCTCTTTTTTTACATCAACTCCATACAAGAGTACCTGAGGAAAAAAATCCCTCATGCCCTGTGTCATCTTTGGTAATTGGTGTGCGCAGGGTCTATTTTATGGAAAGGAGGGAGCAAACCTGGCTCTTGAAGATACCCATGTTGTAGGACTGAGGAAACACAGAGACCGGTAAATCATCCCACAGCCGACCTGTTGAACTCAAGAACGAGTCGTAGAAATAACCGGTGCCGAAGGGATCAATGACGCTAGTTCTATAGTTAGGTTCTGTCGTGCTTTGCACTTACGTCAATTAGCACAGTTTCTGATTTGTCCAGATTTACTTTACAGATAGACTCCTAGTTGCAGATGATCAGGAAACGTCATGGAATTAACGTATCCCTCCCACTAAAGTGATTAACCTCGTATAAAATACAAGCATTTGGCAGAAATGTCGACTAATACCTAATAAATACCCGTCGCCTTATGTCAACTTATCTCCTAGAAGACCTAGACCAAACATGATATTAAATTACTATCTTATTTCAAATTAACTTAATTAATCACATCAGAAATAGCTTATACTAACTTTTGCAATAGACTATCCATTCTACATATTCAATAATGATTTACAATCAAGACAAGACCAATCCACGAAATAACAAAAAAAACGTATATCTATAACACTAACCACAAATCACTCATTTGAGGTAACATCTGCAGAATTGTAGGCCTAATATTGCCTACAATGAGTTTAAATAACTCACTGGAATTAAAATAAACCATAGAAACATTATTTAGTAAGTTGATGTTCACACTAAAAAACAAGGATTTGCCTTTTTTCATATGACATTGACTTTAAAGTTATACTACAAGTATACTCTGAAGCATCGTTGATTTTCAATGTTGATTTTTCTGATTAGTAGACACTTGTAATAATTAATCATGAACTTGACGCTTAAATGAAATAATTCCGTAACAGAAAAAAATATTTTAATCATTTGCTAAAAGCAAGGAGGTTAAAATAATCTCCCTAATTAAAAGGCGTCAAGTAGATACTTTCCAGAGTTTCTTTGTATTTTTCTTACATTCAGTGAATATACAAACCTTATTGACGTAGGTACAAAAAGCATCCGATTTCACGTTTGAAAAAAGGGGTTGTTTTTACGACGCATTTTGTAAATGTCCCTTGAAAATTGGGTCACGATTGCCCCCAATCTATTCTCCCCAAACAAAGAGAAAATAGGGGTTATGCAATATTTTTAAACTATCCTTTGTGTTTTTCATTCGATGAGTCAATTTGTATTCTGCCAAAATTCTCGCACTTGCATTCATTGGACCCATTACTTATTTATTAAAAGTAGTTGTTAGACCACTGATTGACGAGATGACTAAATTGGATGGGATTTGAAGAGGTACTTTTGCTGTTTGCGCGTTCCCCTTCGTTTGGCTTTTAATGATCACAGTGACACGGTCGTAAAGAGAATTCGTTCAATGTGAATGTCAAATCTACAGGTTGTGAGGTTTTCAAAGAATATAAATACACATTAATTATCTCTTAAGCTAGCCTTGCTTTTCAGAACAATGCTCACAATTTTGTAGATGCTATTTTAGAAATCAAATGGCTGTTATCGAGAACGACAAAATTCTCGCAAAAGTTATATGAATTTTAAGATTCATTGGAAAATCTTTGCAAGTTTTAAATTGAAAAAATATCGATCTTAAATACTATTTAATATTTTCCGGCTACCTCGAAGAATTTTTTTTTACGAATATAAATTAGGTATTTAATCAGGGAAATGGAAAAAAAATGCATTTATTTATCTTAGGATGGCACGACCAAAAAGCTTTTCATTTTTGATTATTATTGGCAATGTTAACAAGAAAGAAATGCACCACTGCTCGCAACAACGGCGGCCGGCGTGGTCTAGCGGTAAGGCTCTTGACTCGTAGTCCGAAGGCGTGGCGAATAATTTTTATTTGATTAATTTGTGTTATTTCACAATTAATTCATTTAAAATAATGTATAGTAAATTTGCGGCACGTTCCAGAGTAAAAGATACTCTTAGTATCGCCCTGGTGTAATACCACCATTCAGAATTGAAACGTTGCTTGGAATGACTTTAGCCGTGTCTGGTGACCAGATCTGAAAAGCTAGGTACTTCCCTACCTTCCTCTCTCCCATCTCCTTCCCCTCCCCACTACCTTCAGTCACACAACATACCCCAATTGGGGATGCCATAGTCTCACTGGCTCCAGATGGGAGCAGTTGGGACTCTTGTGTGGTGTTAATATAATAAAAAAATCAACTACTCACTTAACAACGTGTTGACAAGTACCTACGTGGTTTGAAAAACTTTTCTGACGACTGAAGGAAAGAACCACTACACTAGAGACAAGTGTCAAGCTGTATTTGAAATAGGGTGGCATGTGATAAGTGTTAAGTTGTAATTGGTAAAAGTGTTAAGTGGTAAAAGTGGTAGGTGGTAAGTGCTAAGTAGTTATAACTCACTTGAACTGTTAAGACCGGACATGTCACTAGGGATGAGGCCGGAGTTAGGAGGTGGCACGACGGGCACCGGGGGCGTATCGGGGTCTGGGAAGGTGACCAGCGGCTCTGACATCTCCCCGTCAGGGTCTGCGGCGTCCACCAGGTTCTCCATGGAGTTCCGCAATCTGAGAACAATACAAACCATTAGCTATGTAACAAACGTATAAATACAAAATCAAGCAGATAAATCAATATTCACACAAATTAGGCGATTAGTGCGGAAGTGGCGTAACTCACAAAAATGCCGTAATGTATTTAGCAATATTTGCAAGGAGTTTTAAATGATAACAAATAAAAGATGCTAGGTCAATAAAAAACGACAAAATTCTGCCATTTTGAATTCCACGATTTTTAGGGTTCAGCGACTTTTCAACCCGCGACAAAATATCCTACGGACAAAATATCCCTCAACATCTATATCTACTAAAACTTAATCTAACCTAACCTTACCCATCAAAAAATGGGACAAAAATGTAAAGACAATAAATTATTGTTCAAAAACAGTAAAATGGGACAAAAATTATACAGACATACTGTAAAGACAATAAATTATTGTTCAAAAACAGTAAAATGGGACAAAAATAATACAGACATACTGTAAAGACAATAAATTATTGTTCAAATATAGTAAAATGGGACAAAAAAATGCAGACATCCTGTAAAGTTAGATTGGGTTAGGTTTTAATAGATATTTTGTTGGGGGATGCTTTGTCGGGGATATTTTGTCGCGGGATGAAAACGTGCATTACCGATTTTTAGTTGAACCATTTTAACATTGTGGATTAAGCCACTTCTGCGCTAACCGCCTCAATACGAGGCAAACACATAACATTAATTTCACGGACGTCGAAATCTTATGGTAACATGGAAAAAAACAGAAGGACTTGCGTACTTGTTCAAATGTTTTATCAAATCGAAATACAATGCGCAATTAAATTATCGCAAAACGGGTTGGCAGAATCGTGCTAGTTGTAACTATTATGAAATCATCCATGTGACTTGTGTTGTTTTTTACATCATTCAGCTTGCAAACACTAGAAACAAATTATATTCCAAAAATTCTAAAAACTGTCAAACATGTTTGAAGTTAGGCAACGAATCCTGACCTTCTGTGTAATTTCACTGTCTTAAATTGATGGAAAACTGTAAACCTTGAACTCACTGACTGTTTTGAAGCCGCGGAGAACGATTCGGATTATTAGTAACATCGACTCGCGCGATTGGCGTATTGCCGTCCCGAGTCGCTCACAACAACTGATAAATAAAGTGGCCTAACAATACAATGTAAATCTAACAACCTCGACCAACCGAATGTATTAATAAAATATGACACCGTCGTAACGGCGATACGATAATCGAAGAAAATAAATAAATCTGCAAGTCAAATATAATTTTTATTCATTTCGTCAAATAATAAATTCCGATAAATATCGTAATTCAATAATTTATAGGCGTCGTGTCGTTTATTACTTTTAATAAGAACTTGTTTTTTTTTTAACATTTTGTTTAATATTGAGATTGTGAACTTTTATGACAATGTGTTTTCGCGTCAGTGGGATGGCTTTTGGGCAGTTATGTCACCTACTTTTGGCAGTGTTTAAAGACAAACGAGCTATTCTGAGAAAAATACGCCATCAAATAAATGTATAAAGTTAAATGGAAATTCTTATGAATCGTTATCGACTGCTTTTTCAATAAACTGCGATTGACCTTATATTAATATTCAAATATAAATTAACTTCGTTTCTAAATCACAAACCTTTCTGAGAGCATTTTAAATACCTCGCAAAAAGAGGCGGGATTCCGATTTCGAACTTTTCAAGGGCTAGGGGATCACCTTAAGGTATTTTTTACAACACGCTTAGTTTCATGCACTACACCCTTAGAGTAACAATGTACTCTGAAACTACACCAGATGATTGAATTAGTGAGTTGCCCACACCTTGAAGGGTGCTAATAGATTTCAGAATAAGGTGTCAAAGGTACTCGTATATGGTAGTTCATGCAACTTTGTGACCTTAGATCAAGTTACCCAATGGATCTCGTTAGTTGGACACCATAATCACACACAAAACAAAATCTATAAATTTGTAATTTAATTTTGTTTACAAAGCACTTGAAAGTATTGTAAATCAAAATTAATATTTATTATCATCGTCAGTAAATAAATGTCAAGAGTAACAAGTTAGAGGATTTAAAAAGTCAAAATAATGTTTATTAGCATTATAAAAAGGTGAAAGACCTTTTCGTTCAGTCTTTCGAAGTTTTTACGCAAATGATAAATGGATCCTTGAAAAGCTTTTTTGCAAAGTCATAAATTAGTTAGAATGCTCGAACAAGCAACCGATATAAATAAAATTATGTTTGGAGATACGTAATAATCGAATTATGGTATTAGTCGGAAGAGCTCACGAGTAAAGATGGACGAATTGTTATTTGTATATTCCAGGTCGAAATTTCCTTGTAAATTTTATTTAAATTACACATGCATAATCATTAAACTATCTTTGTTGGATCCTTCCAAAAGTTAGGTTACCTACTAATCAGTAAAGGAGTTCATGAAGTTTAGTTGGAATTGTCATTGAAATTGGTTAAATAATATTTTCATGCTTTACAAAAACAAATATAACATACATTTCGAGGATTTCTATCATAGTCGCCATGTTTGAAGTTGTTTGGACGGGGCAAAAATATATCTGCTGACCGTTCTTCAAAACCCTTTTTTATTATTTCCGGTTTCGTGGTTTCGATAAACTTCTGAAGCTTTCGCACTCGTAAAATATATAAACTGGACTCGAATTTATTTTTTTTATAATATTCGCACGATTATTCAAATTAAATGTACAATAAATTAAACGCGGATCTGTAGTAAATGAAGTCAATAATTACGAATGCTTAATTGAGCTTGGTCAGCTAATAAATCACTGTAGCTTCACGGAAATAACCGCGTGAAATCAAATGGAAAAGATGGTTTATCTAGAGGCGAATATACGCGTCTAATGAACACAGAGTCTTCGAGAGCTTTCACTGATAGAAAAGCTTGTAGAGTAGATAGTTAGCTTGCACTGTAGAACAACTTTTAAAGTTTGTATTCACTTGGTTTTGCACTTTTAATTGGAATAAAATGATCACCTTTGAGCTACCGAGAAGTTAGAGAGATTTTTCATCTCAGTGATGGAGTTCTTAAGCTCCGAGAGATCAGACTTTGCCATCTCCGCCGACGTGAGATGGTGAAGCCTGGCTGAAGCGGACTGACGGCTGCTGCTGGAAGAACTACTGCACGTCGAGTTGGACACCATCTATAAACAGAACAACACTCATTAGGCGTGGGAAGCAGGGGTACACACACCACTCGATGGGCAATATTAGTAGACAGTACTTTACTAGTTTCCTGGGAATGTGGAGGAACATTCGAAGGCAATTAAGATACTGGGAAAATGAGTTGGTTGAATGTACAAACGTACCTACAGCATAAAAGTTAATACGAAAAAGATTTAATTTTTCTTAAAGATTATTTGGCAGAAAGTTTATCAAATTTTTTGTGCATTGCATTTAATTAGTTCTTGTATTTTATATAAATATGACGACTCATGTGTTTAAAATCGAAATACATTTTTTTATAAGATTTTTTAAAAGTTTGGTTTCCTGTATTGAAATCAATGTCAAATTATACAGAATCTTGTGTTTTATATTAATTTATAATAATAAGAAATTTTTTTAAATTCATAATAACATAAAATTTAGGTGAATCAAGTACGTATTTATGCACAGAAAGATAATTATTTTAAGATATAATAATAATAATATTTGGATGATTTGTACAGCGCCGTTTTTGTGAAAAAAGTTGTAATTAAAATCGAACTACAAATTTTACTTTGCATAATTTATGTATTTAACTTAAACCTAGATAATAGAAACTTAAACTAAGTTTTCAATTTGGGAGGCGGGAATGGGTACCGCCGCCCCGGGAACCTGTATTGGATAACCAACACCTCTGCCACAGGTCACCCCAAGTGGTTCGCTACGTTTGGTGATTTAGCAGGGGTGCCCGGGTCCATGGGGTGAGGTTTGTCTAGGTCTTGGAGGCGGATGACCTGAACACACTGAACCCCATATTCCTACCCACCCCTTAAACCCTTTTCCTTCCCAGAACTCTCCTCTCCTTCCTTTTCTTTAAAAAAACCCTCCACACAGCATCCCCAAAGATGACATAGGCCCTGAGGGAAATTATTTTCCTCTGGGCCTCCTGTGTGGAGCTCATGTAAAAAAAAAAAAAGTGTTTGAAAATATTATTGGTCTTAAATAAATAATTGTACAATTAATCAAAGATTCATTGGTTGGCGCTCCCTGCATTATCTGTGAGTATGATTCCAGCGTCGAGACGCCGTATGAGTGACGTCTCGACGCTGATTCAACTAGCCGTCGCTTTTTTCCAAGCTCAGCCGGGCTTAGTTGAGGTTGGCGCCAAATCCCTCGTGTAAGAGGAAAAATCGTGATTCGTCGAACGCCGAGTAATATACGAGTGTGATTCTCGTAACAGGAGAGAAATTAGATTGTGTTTGTCAATGAGCAGAATTTGTCGTTTCGGATTATATTATTATATACAAGTTTGCTCACTTCCAAGATTTAAAAAAAAGGTTTATTTTTAACGATGACAACATCAGAGTGTTCCACAAGTACGATCTTATGTAATGACTGACTGTTGGTAACCGGCGTTGCAAGGGAATTTGAATATTAACAAAAAATAATTCATTTCATTTGTGAATCGCTACGTGTTTTGCGGATTCCCGGGCGCTCGAATTTATATTTCAGCTACAATTATTTGAATTTGATTTATGTCATATTTAATTGTCAAATTAAAAAAAAAAATAGCAATTCACGCTCATGCAATGATTTTCAGAAATAAATAAGTCTGTTTATATTAAATTAATAATAATAAAATAGCAACCGAAACCATTGCCAAAACTTGTATTTACGGTTCCATGCTAACCCAGATTCAAGTGTAGGTACTTAACACCTCTTTAAAAAGCCATTAAGCTATGAAACAAATAATTTTAAAATAGTTCATAACACTAACCTAACATAACCTATTTAACCAATTTTTTTAAATATATTTTTTCATCACTTTTAATGCCTTTTCATAGAAGGTTCTGAGGTAATTTCATTTTGAGTTGTCCGGTCACCGTATTTACATAGTGTATTTAAAAATATAAAAGTTTATTTTTTCATTTTATTTTAGTATTTTGTACATCAAAGTTTAAAAAATACTAAGTAATTATTACTTATACACTACATTTTCTGTTTCTTACTGTAGTTCCTGCAATACATCTTGAATCTACCAATTAGTGCAGGCTTTTAAGTTTCAGGCAACGCATTGTAATACTTCATTTCTTAAAGAAATAATTGATTATTAGATAAAAATGTACTCTTTTTACTAAAACCTAATTTAATAATTCTAATTCAAAGAAAATATTTTTGTGAAATGTGCTTTATTTATTGCAATCCACAAATTTCATTGATTTATACGAAGAAGTCAAATATGAATTAACGATAATGCAAAATAATCGTTTAGAACAAAAAAGTTTTTATCAACTTGACGAAGGTGAACCATTTCGTCACTTGTGAAAATATTAATGCAAGTGATTCACAGAACCACCTCCATCATTTCCATATTAAATTATATTTAATTTTCCGTAAACATTCACTAAACGACCCACGCCATTTTCCGAACTGCGAAAACTCCCAAAATATGAACATTTAAAACGAATCAAAAAGTAAGTGCGAAACGTCTTAGTCATTGACTTTTCTAATTCAAATTGTAGATAAAACTTTTTTAAATGTGCGTTGTGTCGACTACTTTGACGTGTGTACCATGTCTCATGAAAATTCGACGTGATTTGTAAAATTAAGTGCGGACGATCTAGTGGATTGTGTTTCTTGAATCAAACGGTTAATAAAGCATTTTGATGCGTGTGTCTGAAAAGTTTTTTTTAGCCCCGTCTAGACATGGCTGGGGACGGTGATACGTGTCGCATTTTGGTATAATTCACGGGATTTTCCCTCAGAAACTGAGTCAGGGGGCTCGTACCCAAATAAATACACGGTAGTAAGTCTTTGTCCTCAGACACACTTCGGACAGGCGAGTCATGGCGGAGCTCTACGCATGCATTGTGTCACGTTAATCAGTAGTGGACTATTGTGAAATTGTTGGAAATTTTAACAGTAAAAGAATTAACATGTATTATTTAGATTTTTGATTATTTCAGTGCTCTCACTTCTATGGATTTTGAAAAAACTCAGTTCGGAATAGCTTTGGTTATTTAGTTATCAGATGGAACTATATACTTCGAGGGGAGAAGTATCACTTGCTCCATTTAATATTGAAAGGCAAGGTAGAGGGTCGCCGAGGGCCTGGTAGGAGACACATGTCTTGGCTGCGAAATATACGAGAGTGGACCGGCATTAGAAGTGTGGACGAGCTGTTCCGGGCAGCGCAAGACAGAGAGACATTTTCTAGAGTGATCGCCAATGTCAGGGGGACCTTATACGGCACACAAAGAAGAAGAAGATGGAACTATCTCTGGAATTTTTCAAAGATAGTTCCATCTGATAACTGTTTGTATGCCGTCAGTTTGGAAATTTCCCGCCCCTTTCAAAAAATCACTCCTCCAATTTTAATATGTGACATATAAATTGCTTCTGGTGTTAGAGAGATATTGAACCCACCTATGTTTAACGGTTTATTCAATTTAATCGGATTCATAAAAATATTATAAAAAGTCGTCAAATTTATAAACGCATAAATTCTGCGTATTATTTACTTTAGATTGCTGTACGTACCTATTACCCAATTAGATACTACCGAATGTTATGACTGCTATATATTGTCTATAGCCTAGTTGATATTACAGGTGAAAAATTTTCTTCGAATTTGCATTTTTAATATATGTATTTGTAAGAAAAAATATTGCAATAATTTCAGTTCGTGAAATTAATGTCAATAACAAATAATTCAGAAGAGATACTAGATACCTCTTATGAAAAATTGAAACTACTTAGTTTTTGAAGAATACAAAGCGCGGAAACTTTTGAAATAATTCCAATAAATGTTTTTAAATATCTCTACAAATTGGCCATATTTTAACCAGCGAACGCTCGACGGTGTTTTCAAATTGACCAAAATGTGGCCAAAAATGTTCCAGTGAGATTAAATATGTAATTTGCATTCCTAAAATCATTATTCTTCTTTCCTATTTTCAAAAAATCTATGGAAATATTCCTTCCAGTTCCAGTAACGACGTGCCCTCAAAGTGTTTTTCAGAAAACTCGGTAACTTTTCAGACTCTCATTAAATTTCGAAGTTAATTTTCACAAAATTCTGTGAAAGTTGTGAAGTAACTGCCCATAATGAATCATAATAGAATTTGAATAGAACTTTCACAGAACTTGAAAATTAACTTCGAAATTTTATGAATTGTTCAAATTCTCCGAAACAACTCGTACTTAGAGTTTCTTCAATGATCAAACAGCCTTAAAAATCATACAAAGAAGGAAAATACATTTAAAGTCCGTCTTGTCAATTAATCCATACGTTTAAAAAATAACAAAAAATAAAATCACCCAATCAAAATTCGATCAAATTAATAATGGTTTCTTTGCCTTAAAACAACATTTTAGAATCTCTGTGACTCGGTGACTTCTTAATCTTTGTAAAGAGCTTTGCTAAATTAATGTCAGCTGTATCATTTTTCTTCCTAAAAGTCTTTAAGGTTATCAGAAATGAACATTTGGCTTAGAAAACACTTTTCAGAGAAATTCTTTAGGAAATAGGCGCTTGCAAATTCAGCGTTAGCAGTTTCCAGATAACAGTATTAAAATAAAACGAATTCTGAGATATTCAGGTGACTTAATTAAAGCATGTAATATCATTTGATACATTTTTTTATGTTATCAGAGTACCACTGAGGAGTCCCAACTGCTCTCAACCGGCTGGATCCAGTGATATCATGGAATATCCAATTGTGGTACGTTACTATCCAGATTTGGTCACCAAATATGGATAAAGGCATTTCAAGCACTGTTTAGATTCTGAACGTTATTCTTTCACCAGGTTGATTTTAAAAGTATTTACCACTCCGGAACGTACCGCAAAAATAGGTAATGTATATTATTTTTATTTAATAAATTGTGAAATAGCACACATTAATAAAATAAAATATACATGCGCACGCCGGGTTTTGAATCTGCGACCTCCGGATTCGTTGTCAAGGATCGTAACCTTTGCCTAGAACCTATTTCTTAACTATTTGTGTTTGATAAGGAGATATAAAAAGAAAATGATAAATCGAAATAGAAAAATTATTTATATACTTAGTATCTACTTATTACTCGATAGCATAATATCTAAGAGTATGTATATCATAGTCCCATGCATAATTTTTATTGTGATACCATTATTACAAAATACAGGAAAAAAATCGCTATATCTTATTTGATAACACTTGAATACAAATTTCATTACACTGCAGTATAAAGGCGGACCTCTAAGTAGGTGGCAATTTATTCCAACCAATCATGATTCGTTTGCAATAGTTTTCCGCGTGGCGGAAATGTTGTTTTATGTACATTTAATTATCAGGTGACCTTCACCTGTTGTGTCATGTGTCGTGTACCGTGTACATTTACAAGGAAATCACAGTTTAGGTTTAAAGCAAAACAAATTTTCAAGCATAAAGCCATTAATTTTAAATATTAATATTTTCAGTAAATCAGACATGTGAAAACATTCGATATTAGTTACGCCGCGAATACGCGGGAACTCTTCAAATATGATAAATAGATTTGGCAGTCAAAGACACTCCCTACCTTTTATACAAGTTCGCTGGTTCGTCGCTAGATGGGAGAAGTGTGCGACTTATTTTTTCGGTAATAATATCAAGAAAACATAATAACAATACGTTTAAATGAATACAGACTCGAAATATTATTCGTAAAATACAAGAACGATAGTTCTACGATTTACCAATATAATATAGACTTTAGCACTCCAGATAGATTTTACAAAACATTATAAGAATTTGACTGAAGGTTGTTAAACGACTTTTATCAGCAGGAAAATAAATCATTATTCAACACATTTAATGCACGCTTTATAAATAATTCTACTAACTGAGCATCGACATTAATACAAATATAAAAATATTAAACAATACTAGGAGTAATATTAATAATCCATTATTTCAGAAAAATCAGAGGAATTCAGAAATAAAATACTGTTTATACCTGAGCCAGAGGGAATTGTAGCAAAGGTAGCCTCGACAGTTGTTGTTCTGCAGCCAATAATTACGGGAGCAAGACATGGCGAAGGGCCAACATTACATTTAAAAATAAGCATTTATTTTTAAACTGCTTTAGTGATAATGGACGCGATAAAAACTGACATGGACTATTCGGTAAGAAATAAATCGTGTCGTAAATAAGAGCAAATAAAATGAATAAATCAATGCATGTGTTTGCTTTCGCTAATAAGATATTTCAAATTAACATAGTTGGTCGGTGTGATACTGAACTAGGCAAGTATTTTTTTAAATGGCTGGGAGCAAAGGTAATTCAAACATTTCGCGTCTAATGTATTTTGAGCAAAATTCATGCTTTCAACAATTTTTAATTTTCAAGCTTTTATTATTTACAATAAAAACATAACTAGAATGTTATAATATTCTCCTGACGAAGGAAGGGTGCTTCCGAAACCGGTAGAGTGTTTATAAAATAAAAGTGGTCTACAACAAATTTATATGTGTTTTTATTGTAAATTATGGCGAGCCACAAAGTTAATGCTTTTTACAAATATGTTTTATTTTTTAAGCTATATTTATTGTAAATCGAAAATGTGTGCGTAGGAAAGGCACTACAGCACTTTGAAATTAGGTTCTGGAATAAGAAAAATATTTAAATATTGCAGAGTTTTCAATGTGTACGTAAACCGACCGCCCCTGGAAATTAATTCGGGTGTTTTTTTTTTAAATGGGTGTTTTCTTTGTGTATTATCAAAGCATCTCCCCATGCTATGATACCATACGCAATAATAGATTGACAGACTGCAAAATAAATCATTTTCAAGTGTTGTAAGAGGAGAAAGTTTCGTATCATTCTGAAAAAGTGCATGTTAGCAATTATTTGAGTGTGAAGATTCACTTATGACGTAATGTAAGTACAGGTGTTCTCCTGGTAGGAAATTTTCTTATCCTGTGAAGTCTACAATCTATTGAAATTTGTAATATATATGAGCCAGATATTCGCTTGTTTCAATAATGATTGGGTTACACGTTACACCGTAAATTAAAGGTCTACCAAGATCAATTACTCGTAATTTGCACTTGGGAAGACCACGAGAAGTTAGCTGACCTTTGAGTGATTTACGTAATAATAAATGTACCTAATTATGTCAGTAATGTATCGTAAAATCTGAATTCAATGACTATTCGACTACCACAAGTCAAATATTAGATAAAAAAAATTATGTACAAAAACAGTTCTAATATTATGAATAAAGAAATGAAAAAAAACTACGTTGAAGAAACTTAAAGCGTCTATGCAATTCACGTAGTTCGTAGGTTCACATATTCTCACTTAAACTCGCCACACCAACCTTTTTTACACAACCAGTAATAATACGAAACCGGTCGATATGTAATATAATAAATTCGTGGTTAAAATACAAAGTGTTTTATTTATTTTTATAATATAATGTCTAACCACAAAGTAATTGCTTCATATGAAAAAAAAAAAAAAAAAAAAAAAAAAAAAAAAAAAAAAAAAAAAAAAATAATAATACGAACGCTGCAGCCAACTCCCCCATTTCCCGCATCCTTCAAAGATTCAACTCAATTCAAAAAACCACAAATACCGATATATTTTTTGATTCCCTCCCTCTATTTAAGAAAAACATTTTTAGCACACTGAATTCGCACACATAACGCACACATCCACACCCTCAAACGCGCATTTACACACATACAAACACTCTCACACACCCCTCTCCTTCAATAAGTTACTAACTTAATTTAGGTATAATGTATTATTTATCTCACAAAAATATAAGTATATAACAGCGACACGTCATTAGTACCAATTATTGTATTAATTCTATAACTTTGTAACTATTTTCCATTATGTAATAATTTACTGTTTGTTTCTGCCAAATAACAATAAATAAATAAATAAAGGATTGCCTTGTTAATAATAAATGGTGCTATGAAAATTGCCTAATATAGGAGCCGATGGCTGATACGGTGAATTTGGTGAAAGATTGCCATAGGTACACTGTTTTATATGTCAGGCAGATCATGATCATTTTATAAAATCAGGCGGATCATGATGCACCTAGCTACTTCGTGAGGTGCCTCAGGTGCATCATGATCGGCCTGATTTTACGATTTGCCTATGACATATACATTGGAAGTTATGGGTGATATTTTTATTCGATTATATTTTGGGCGTTTTTTTGGATTTATGTGTAAAATATAGACCCCAATGAATTTTATCATTCATAGGTATAAGGTACAGATTTTCCACTGTATTATAATGAATTAATAATAAACAGTTTATAACTTTAAAACTAAAATCAAAATGAAACACGTAGTCAAATGAATGCTAGGTTTTTAAATTTATGGTATAAAAATATTTTATTTATTTATAAAACTTTCTTTGGGTGGCTTTGTTTTTTTATACAAAATTACAATTTTAAACGCCGGTTCTAGGTATGTTTTAGCTTTCTACCAAATTTTAACAAGTTAACAAGCTTACCAACGTGATAGTTGTCCTTTTCTGATGATCACAATTATTTCAAAAGCTGAAAAGACCTGCAATCGACATTTAACTGGAACCTTTCAAGTGCCAAAAAAACAAAATGGCGCTGAATGGCCATTGGATGACAATATGAGTTTCTGAAAAACAACCGTACCCTAGTATTTGGAGGATTGGCTAATGAAATGGACGATCATAACAAATGGCTTGGCTGGATTAGGTTAGGTTGAGGTTTGTAGGGTAAAGTAAGGTTAGGTTGGGTTGGTTTACCTGCGTAGTGGTATTGGTGACCTAAGATGGTAACCTAACAAAGTCTTGGCTGGGTTAGGTTAGGTTGATTTGGTAAAGTTAGGTTAGGTTGGTTTACCTGCATAATGGTGCTGGTGACCTAAGATGGTAACCTAACAAAGTCTTGCCTGGGTTAGGTTAGGTTGAGGTTTGTAGGGTTAGGTTGATTTGGTAAAGTTAGGTTAGGTTGATTTACCTGCGTAGTGGTGCTGGTGACCTGCGTCTGACTGCTGGCCAGCTGCTGACTGAGCTGCGCCTGCCGTGAGGAGGTCAGGCCCGACTTCATGTTCTCCATCAGCGCGGCCATCTCCCCGCGCGCACCCACCACTGTGTCCGGGGGGAACTCCGCCACCTGTTGGCAACACGACCACAACATTAGTATTCACACGGTGTAAGGAGGAACCAACACACTACACTTCACACCTGGGGAGCCTGATAGACCTTGAGATCTCCACATTATTTGTATGGTAAATCAAATACAAAAACACAATCAAGTTTTGCATACTGGACACTACAATGGTTATTACAAACTCGGCATGGATATAACACCCAGTGAGGACGGCATTATTCATATACTAATATGTACGCCATAAGGGCTTTCACATTTTTCTTAAATGAATTTATTTTTAGTTACAAAACGTGAGGGTCATTTCTATCTTCTTGCAAGTTCCTCGTATTAGAACATCTAAAACCGTCACATAATAAATATTATTTGTTCTCGTATATCTTTTTTTCGTATATATTTTTTAATTATTGCCATTTTTAATGTTTTTTTATTGTTTGAAATATTTTCAGTGCTTACTATTTTATGTATCACAACATAATATTTCACACACTCTCCTAATAAAGCAGATGTTGTGCTTAGGAGAGGACAACTATACATTTTTACATCTATTTTAATTTAGATTTCAACTATTATTAATTTTATAAGATAATAAATAAAAATAATAAAATATTTTTAAGTTATAAATGATACATAGGAATGATAAGCAAAACATATTTTCCAAAAATAAGTAAGTTTAAAGGTGGTGCCCAAAGATATTCAAATACAAAAGAGATATGCTATGGTGTCCGCGCAACTGTCGGCGGACTACGCCCTAATTAGAGTAGTTTGCATACGAAAAGAATTTGTTCATTTCGTTTATTTTTTGAAGATGTGCATTCGTATTGGTTAACAATATAGCTTGAATACGGAAATAATTCGTTCATTTAGTTTAACGTTCGTTTGGTTTATTCGTTCTTTTAGTTTATTTGTTAATTGGTAAACAATACCGGCGACACCCGGAAGCGCAGCCCCACATAGTAAAAACTGCAGATAGCACATCTACTTATATTTCAATATCTTTGGTGGTGCCACAAAATTTTAGTTTAACTTTTTTTTATAATTGTCGTAGTTTTCTTCTGATCATTTCAAGGAGTAATTTATTGAATGATTTTATTCCCTTTAATATATAGTGGTGCAGTGCTGTTGTAGTTCGTACCAGGTACATACGGTTAGTCCTCCAACAAACTAATTATTTTGCTAATATTTATTGTGGGATATTATTTATATTAAATAGATATTTATGTAATTGAAGTAATACAATTTTGTCTAGTTACACACTTAGGATTAGAGCAGTACGTTCGTTGTGGTAGACACCAAACAATTTATATAATTGAATAGGCGATATTTGTATCAGAAAGTATGTAAATCGTGCGAGAACAAATGGGCAGTTGTACCTTTGCCATTTTCGTAACATGATTGATAGTGAACTGGCGACAGCGAGTCGTCTGTAGAAATCAAGTGCACAGCGGACGGTGGCACTATCACAGTACACATTACCTAGCACATAGTGTAGTTGATTGTCACGAGCTATCTACAAATCAATTATTCCGCGACACGCGTCCGCCGTCGGTCGTCTGGGCCTCTATTATCTCCTGGACAAGTGGACATCGGTCGCTAGGCGCTGTCATAGGCCTATTGCGGCATGGGACAAGCCAATTACCAGGAGTCTAGGCTATATATTTATCGTCACTTGGTTTCATTTTAAGGTCCGGTAGTACCCGCTCAAAAAGAAGAAGAAGGAGAGATATGTAAATACGAATGTTAGAGAGAGCACGCTAATATTAAAAACGATAATATTTAAGTGAAAATTTTGAAAATGTTTAATAGAACACGACTCGTTTAAAATAAAGCAAAAATTTCGCGGGAAATATTTAAAATAGCATTTAAAGAAAGACTGCGAATTTTTAATACGTATAACTAAAAAAATAACTGAAAAACCGCGTTTATAATAATTTTGCGATTTTTTTTATCGAGGGAATTTCATATAATTGTCGTTTCAGCGTGGGTAATGTATAGATACTATCTCCAAGAATAACATATACTTTTTTAAGAGCTTTAAAACTTAGAGGGTTTAAGGAAAATATGCAAAAAGAAACGTAGAAATGCTGGAAGCCGGGTCTTAAGTAAGTAATGTGCTTATTCAGTAATGGTGGTCTAAATATTTGGCATTCAATCGAGTTTTAGATTTAGATTACAAAAACAGAAATAATAGCCATATAAGAAAAATCTTGCCTTTATAAAACTGCTTGTTTCATTGCATTATTATATATCTTGTTAATAGGAAATGATGCTTTAAACATGCTAACAGTGTTAAGTATAAAATGTACCGATTAAATAATTAAATCCAATCTAACAGCGTAGCAAGCTGACTTAGAAAACAATTTAAGAAAAATATAAAACCAGAAAAATTGATGAAATTAAGTCAAAATCAGAGTTTAGTTGAAAGTGACAGAACAACGGTACGCTAATGGGATTTTTACTCATTTACATGACACAAATAATTAACTTAAAAGCAATCGTAACTTATATTACTTTTATAAAGTGAACTTACCATTTTCTGTCACAACTTTTATAATATGGGCGCTCCCAGTCTGGGATTTTCAACGTTTATCGTAAATTTTGATTAACCACACAATAATTGTTTTACAGCTATCCCAAGAAACACTAGTAAATAAATAAATAGGTACTTTATCAAGATAAGATTAGATTTATGTCATGTTGATTGTATGTATGCAAATTGCTTGAGATCCTTTTAAAAATTGCAAAAAAATCATTGCTTGAAAACGAAATTGATTGAGTCAATAATATTATTTTGATCACAGAAAATTGTTGTATCTCACTATCATCATTACTTTAAAAACAGTTAAAACGTCTGAAATGAACCTTGACTGTGAAGTAAAATTCATTGAATGTCATATATATGCTCCAAGCACCACTCCTATACAACTTCTTATCGGATTTCTTATCGTGAACGCTTTGGTTTTGATAAACCCAAACGTGGAAAGAAGAATTACACAGCTATTCCAAGAATGTATCTTTAAAATTGCTTGTGTTTCTTGGATCTCATTATTTTTAAGTCTAGATTCGATGAGATTACTCATTTATCATTAACAAATGCCACAAAAAAACTAAAAATGGTAAGCCTCGTTAATCATTACAATATTCTAAGGATTGGAAAAGATGGACAAACGCTAACTGATGACTTACAATTGTGGACTCTTTCTCAGGTGTTAAGATGAGCATTATTCAAATAGATAATGAGGTGATATAATGATAATAGTCGGCGACATGAATGTGGGCGGAATTTCCCGGAATGGATACATGGAATCGTCCGCCCTACCCTGTTGGCTAATACCGCCTACTTCATTTCAGGCACGTACGGATTCGGTTTCAGTAGTATTTGGTTTTCCTGCAGCAGGTATTTTAACAATGACTGATAAGTCACGGCAAGTTGTTTGCCTAATTTGTTTATGATGTAAAGCGATCTTTGTTATACGCGTGGATATTGGAAACCTTTGCAGACCATGTAATCATAACCAGGAATCAAAAGAACGCTTAGATAGTTTGGACATGTAAAACAAGTATTAGAAAAGAGAAGTCAGGATAATATATGACGCGAAAGTGGATAGAATAAGAATTAGGAGACATGGAGTAATCAATGAATAAGAAAATCATAATAGGTGATCTTGTATCCGATCGAAGAGTAGGAAAAAACGGAAGCCGGTGAAGCCTATTGTACATCTATTTCTACTAGAAATAATCTGATGATTACATGGTTAGAAGCTTCAAAAATATAGATGCATTTATATTACGCCGAAAAAATGGGATTTTTTTAAAATAAAATTCATGTTAATTTTTATCAACATCTCCACGCTGCGATGCCTGTGATCAACATAATAATGGCCCAAGAACAAAAACAGCAGGAGTTCCTTTACAAAGGTCAAGGACGCGAATTATAGCAAGCGTGCAGGGATCAATTTGTCTCTGTCATGCAGATATAATGTACGAGTATAACTTAGCGTGCGAAGAGATTCCACCGGCTGGAACAATCATCATCCATCAGTAGGTATTGTCTGTCTGCAATACGTAACAAGTAACAATACAGACTGTGTGACTGTGTATAGTATGTATTGTGTATGGAATCAGCCTGGCTGAAAACGGAAGTGCGAGACGTCATGGAGAGACGCCGACGCCCGCGCCCGTCACTCGACGCGTCACGGCGCTGTAGTTACCGAACGTAAATATTGACACATCGGCTGTTCACTCTGCTCACAGTTCTCACTGCTCGGAGCTTTTTAGCTTTATTATTTCTAGCTGGCTAAAGGACGACTCCACTAGGTCCGTGACGTTGGACTAATAACCTTATACATTATCTGGGGGACTGCCGGGCAAACGACGCTCATGACGGTTATCCTCTATTTTTTTTTACCTTTTTCAAATGTTATATGTTTTATTTACTACACTTTTTTTTCTCTTCACACGCAGATGCCTGCAGTCTCAGAGTGTGTGGTCTCCCTCTGTTTATTTTTCATATATATTCTGTTTTTTTTTCTCTATATTATATTTTCATGTTTACTAACACCAGTAGTATTAGTTTTTCTTTTTGACTATTACAGCTTAGACTGTAGGCGATCCTACATTTCCGCCACCTAACAAAGCATGTAGGGACATTGAAGGTCTAGATTCGTTTTAATAAATGTAGAGTCGTTCAAAAAAAAAATTAGATTCTTGCGAGAGCTCCGAAGGGGCGACCATAAGTCGCCTATACCGGGGCGGGACAGTGGTGGGTACTTCAATGCTCGGAGCTGAATTACAGAACAGTAAACAATTCATTGTTAGTCCTGGTGTTATTTAATTTAACACGACGCTTTTCTGACAATTCTGGAAGCTGGTAGCGACGGAATTTCGTTGGTAGATTATTGCAATGTGTATGTTAAATATTTTTAACAATTTTTCTGGCTGTAATTTATGTTTCAAATCTTCACGTAAAAATATCTACTACATATGTAAAAATAAGATATCTCGTAACAAACAACAGTTTTTTGTAACTAGTTTTAGAAGTGAAAACTTCTTTAGCACCGTTGTGAATTGAAACTCGATAAAACGAAAATAGCGTCACTAAAAATAGACAAACACATACATCTATAAGATTTAGCCTGCAAGAGAATGAGATAGTATAATCGGTCTCCTCTTTGTGCGGTGCTTCGTAGCCTCCCCTAACATCTTGTCTACTTCAGTTTTCTGAAGGTTTCATTTCTACTGCGTGTGAATTGCACGCTCTGCGTTTTTCTCAAACGTTTTAAGGTTAACAATGTATACAAACTTAAATACGTAAAATTTCAATCTAGGGTTAACATGCATTTTTTATTTTGTTCAACATTTTGCACATCTCCCAAAATAACTCGAGTTCTTTACGTTCTGAAATGTTTTATTTTTGTATCCGTGACTACAATATTACCATGTAATTTGTTGAACCGCAATTGAACATAAATTGGAAACAGAATTCACTAGAAACTAATAAATAGTGGACTTTGAACATGGAGACACTTCGTATCATAATAAATATGACGTTACTGATAATCTAACACTTCAAACGATGCATCTACGTACGTAGAAGTCAATATGACAATATAAATAAAGCTACGCATGTAAGATAGCAAATTTGATGACACACATAATATTACGTTATCACAACCGCACCGTTTTAGAGCTGAATACGGTCAATTAGTACATGTATAGAATTATAATATTATATTTTATAAATAAATGTAGTGGTAACCTTCCACCGGAAAAGAAGGTCGCGATCTCAGATCCTCGTTTGGGTCACTAACCCACTGGGAGATAAAGGCTAGTGGTTATTGGCTAGTGCGCTAGTGGACACAGTGGCTACTTATCCACACATGTTTTATTTTTAAATTTGAATACTGCACAAGTGTCCTAACTGCTCCCAACCGCCGGGAGCAAAAATATTTAAATACGAGAGATATGCTACGGGGTCTGCCCGACTGTCGGCAGGATTACTTACGAATGGGAATAGTTCGAATACGGAAAGTAGTTGATTTTTAGGGTATGCAGTAGTATTAGGTAACAATATATAGTTTGAATATGAAAAGAATTCGTTCATTTAGTTGATTTTTTGAAGGTGTACAGTATTATTGGTTAACAATTTCGGCGACACCAGGAAACACCCAATAAAAACTGCGGATAGCACATCTCTTATATTTCAATGTCTTTGGTCTGGAGTCAGTGAGAATATGGCATCCCAAATTGGGGTATATTGTGAGGCTGAAGGTATAGGGAGAGGAATGAGATGGGGAAGAGGAAGGTAGGGAAATACAAGGCCATTCAGATCTAGCCACCAAACACGTTTAAAGCTATTTAAAGTTACGTTTCAGTTCTCAATGGTGGTATTACACCAGGGCGACACTGAGAGTATCTTCCACTTTGGAACGTGCCGCAAATATACCTTATATTATTTTTTTTTGATTGAATTGTGAAATAGCACAAATCAATCAAATTAAATTTATTTGCGCACGTCAGGATTTTAACCCGAGACCTCGAGAACGTTAGGTAGGTACCCCTCGACCACGGAGGCCGTCAAAGCTTGCCAAACGATATGTAGCTTATTCAAGAAGAAAAATAAGGTAATTTCTAAAAGAAAAGGCGCATAGGTTTTGAAGGTCGCGTAAAATGATAAAGTTTGTAATTAAAAGCTGTAAGTGGAATCGGAATTGTATAATATTCATGTACTGCTACATGTGTGAGTGTTTTGTATGTATGTTATTATTCAAGAATCTATTAAACAGAATGTGTTGCTTCCATGATAACAAACATATTATATTAGCTGCTTTTAATATTCCCACGTTTACGGAACGGCGACGGTACAAAATGGAAATAAACATACGTTCCTTATCACAATAATGTTGCAGCTCTTTCTTACACATTAAATAATGGTAAGACAAAAGATGACACACACAATGCACGTATTAGTGTAGTACGTGGTAGTAGCTAAACCTTCAGAAAACTAAAGTAGACAAGATTGGGGAGGCATTATCTCTCAATTTAAATCCTGTAGATGCATGTGTTTATTGTGTTTGTCTCTTTTTAGTTTCGCTTTTTCGTTTCATCGGGTTTCAAATCACAACGGTGCTAAATAAATTTTCACTTAACCAGCGATTCCTGAGTATATTTGGAGTACAAAAAGTGGATATCATTTTGGTGTCCGAAGATATTAAATTCCATCAAAAACAAAAAATATATTTTTCAATCACACTTCGCAACTGATCACACTCACACGTCGCGATGGGATCACGTGATACGCGCGCTGTTTCGTGTGTTACCGTGCTGCTAGAACGAGACGGAGTGCTTTATTATCACGTGAACCGCTTGGTTATACCCAAATACTCAGTTGCAACGTATGATGGAAAAATATTTTTATTATTTTTAATCGAAAAAAAAAATCATTCAACAGCAAAATGACATCTATATTTTGTACTCCAAATATGCTCATGAATCGCTGGTCAAAATCTTTCGGGTGCTGTTACACCCGTATAGTCAACTGGTGAATGATGACAGGTGCGACATACAATAAAAATCTACGTTGTCCATTGTCCAAACTAGGTAAGTACAATTGAATAAAGGTTTTAACTATTTTTTTTACGTTATGTCAAAGCTATAGACACTTCGTTAAATCAATTAAGTCCGTGAAATAAATCTCGAATGCGACACAATACATTATAAAACAGTCAGGGGTCTTCATCGTGTTTTTGTTATTGATGACATCGGCTGACCCCTAGACACCTTGCGGTGATGATCGGAGTTGATGATGGTAATGATAATCATGACCACTTTTTGCCGTGATCATGATCACCACTATGACGTATGACGTCACTTCGTCACCCTGCGCTGAGTGGTTCTGTGACGACAGATCTTTAAATTAACTTGTATGACGAATGATATCTCAAGCAATTATAACTAGTAAATAATTATGCTACTAACTAGTTTTGTGTTGGTGTAACAGCGTAGAATGCTTCTAGACTTGTCAAGATAATTATTACGACTGAACACATTAGTAATAATATTAAAATATAAAACTATATGCAATTTTGCACACATCGATAAACCAACAGGCAATCCGATTGATTCATTCCATTGAAATCTTTTGAATATTTGTAACACAGCTGTTAGGTGGAAATGTTGTATTTTTATTATCGGTGATGTTCCAAAGAACTAGAGTCATTGGTAATCACCCTCAAGGTAATATTTGGGATTGAGAATGGTTAATTTTTACAACTCGTTATTAACTTTCTTTCCGTGATCACATTAATAATATCGTTAATAAATCACTTAAACTACTCGGCTTCATTTATAGAATTACCTCTGACTTCAAACATATAAGTACACTTAAAACTCTTTACTGTTCGCTGGTTCGCCCTCACCTCGATTATGCTAGTGTCATTTGGTCTCCTTTCTATGCTGTCCACATTTGTCACATCGAATCCGTACAACATCGTTTCCTAAGAGGAATTGCTTGGAGGTCGGGTCTTGAAAGAGGAATTGGAATAGGAAGTCAATTGAACACATTTTAAACATGTCTTCTTTAGAAAAACGTAGAAAGGACTCTGATCTAATTTGCATATTTAAAATTATCAACAGTATTACTGATACACCTGCATTGTTACAACTCATCCAGTTTAACATCCCTTCCCGTAGGTTTCGAAATAATGAATTGCTGTTCCTCAATCAACATTAATTATGGATACCATTCTCCCTTATCCAGAATGTCGAGACTTGTCAACGCAAGTCAAAGCATTGATTTTTTTGGTGAAAAACTAAATGCTTCTTTTATATTGTCATTGCTATTCATTTTTATGTGCTCTCCCTTCACTGTCATCTCTGTTTTTTTTATTCGTGTTATTATTATGTTTTTAATGGACTGTTGTCCGTAAATAAATAAATAAATAAATTGAAATCTTGTAACATAAACTGGCTGAATCTACCTCTTTATTTCAATGATATAAAACTTATCAGTTTTACCAATAGACCAAATGTTTTCTGAGCAACTAACTCTCATACTATACAAAAAATTACGGTATGTGTTTTGAAATTTTTTAATAGCCGATCCGGATTAATCCGACGTTATGCATCATGTATGAAAATCAAAATCGCTTTAACGAAGCCATGAAACGCATGGTCCGAGTTTTTTTTATAATGTTATTCAGCATTCCTAAGCATACACGCCACCGTGCGATAAAATTGGCATAAAAAATATCGGCGACCAGGTAAAATCAGTACGGAAGATAAATACTCCATTGAACTTGTGTTGGACTAAAGTTACACCATCGTTCCGTGAGAAATTGCCTCATAATATATGAACAAGGCCATCTTTGTTGACAGAACGAACACGCTAATCCGAATATAAAAATAAAGGCATTATCAGATTATTTTTAATTTTATTGAGGTCATTATTATTCTTGAAATTTAATTTATTTTAAATACATCATCATTTATGGCATCACCACAGAACGAAAAATGGAAATGATAGAACGGTGGTATGAAGAATGTAGTAGAAATGTTGTTTTTTTTTAACGTAAATACCACACAAAAGTCAGTGAAACTATGGCATCCTCAATTGGGGTATGTTGTGAGGCTAAAGGTAGCGGGAGGGGAATGAGATGTGAAGAGGAAGTACCTCACAATTCAGTTCTGGTAACTAAACACAGCTATGGTAACGTTTCAATTCTGAATGATTGTCTTCCTCCAGGGCAATACTGAGCGTCTCTTTCACTCTGAAAAGTGCCGCAAATATGCTATATGTATATTATTTGTGAAATAACACAAATTAATAAAATTTATTTGCGCATGGTGGGATTTCAACCCGCGATTGCTAATCGAGAACCTTACCCCTCGACCACGGAGGCCGTCAAAACTCATTTAATCAAGTACCTACCTACCTAAATAAAAACATTGTACTGAGTTGCCAAATGTGATGACCGTGGCCGGTAGCAACATTACTTTCTGGACTCCTTTGTATGGATCCAGATTCCTCTATATTGTGCTCTCAGTTCAGGGAGATTGAACAATAAATACTCGTAGGTAGACTTAGCGAGTTTATTCCGAGATATGGTACAGGTAGTGCTTCTTACGAAGCGATAATCCAAAGAGGACGGTAGACAGCAATCACACCCTTTTATACGTTCCTCATGCTGTCTCACTCATACACGCATGTCTCTTTCATACCGCAAGACATACGTTCACCACATCTTAAATACTCCTTTTAATGTAATCTTCTAAAGTACAATGCTCTGGGTTTATTTTTAATTTTTTTATGTGTCACCGCACAAGAATCCCCCATCTATACAGTGTAGAGACAGGGGAACTACATCGCCACCCAGTTTGTCAGAGCTCGTAACCTCTGAGCCTGGAGCAAAATATCTAACTGCCCTACCGCGTATGTCATGAAATTACCGACTCAATATTTATTTAAATTATTAAACATTGCTAGCGAACTGTACTTCTTATACACTTGAATAATTCATTATGTATTTAGTCCAAAACTCCAATAGCAGCCTAGGTAAAAAAATTGTATATTTTTGAATGTAGCTATTACTTTGTGGTTATCCATTATAGAATAATGAAATAATTTTACTTTGTATAAACCACTTATTTGATGTGCAAATCCGACCGGTTTGCTAACCATATAATTGAAAATAACCATAGTTTTGAAAAAAATACAGGGATAAATATTCTTCATATTAATCATAAAGGAAAACGTTTAGATAACTTAGAAGCCTTGGAAATTAAAAAATCCCTTAAAAATAATGAATCTATTATCAACAAACAAAAAATATTGTCATATAGCCCAATCATGGATTTGTTCCCCTACCCACCCACTCTACACTAATACCTACCTACCCAATCTACATTATTATCTAGCAACAGCTCCACCCCTACCATAATAAAACATTGTTCGAAACTGTCAAATTAGTATAAGCTTTCCCTGACGAAGGAACGTTTGTTCCGAAACCGGTCGGATTTGCACATCAAATAAGTGGTTTATACAAAGTAAAATTATTTCATTATTCTAAAAAAATTGTATGTATAAAAGTAATCGAATTTACATTGCAATGAATGGAGGAGCTGTGAAGGTCCATGTGACGTCACATCCCCTCCAGGTGAGATCGCCCCCAGTTGAGATGATTCACCTGCAACATCCGCGTTGGTTCAGATTGTGTCCATTTCTCGGCCAAGTATCAATTCTCACGTAGCGCTCGCCGGAGTTTCCGAAACCCATGTTGCAAAATAAACTGTTCAAGGAACTAAATTAACCTTCAGCGTGCTAAAACCGCAAACAACTAATGGGTTCCAGGGGTCACTGAGTTAACCCATTCAGTATCAATTATACAAGCTGTTAGCAATATTATATAAGCTGTTCACAACTCTGAAAAAATTCAAACGTCATTTAATATAGCAAGGATATTGACAATCACATTTTAACACCGCGTATCTCATTTTACAGGTTTTCAAGAGGAACAAAAATCCGTTTAAATAAAAATAGCACATCTTTGAGAAAAAATGGTCTACCAATATTTAGGGATCAATTATTTGGAGAAGTATTTTTTGTTTGTTTAAATATATGGTTTTGTTTTTTAAATGACATTCGCGGAGTAACACACAAAAAAGGCTGAGAAATAATGAGATATGCGTTGTTCTTGTGCGGGAAATATATAATATTTTATTCAACTTTTTTCAAATGAAAAAACAAAAATTATTCTAATGGCATCAAAAAATTATTATTATTTTATTATTAATACTAAATAAATTTTTCTATAAACATTTACTGCTGATCAATGGACAGTACTATTTATTTTGTTACAAAACTTTGTATAAAAGGAGCGGTGATTGGTCTAAATATTATTTGTTTGCCGATTCAAACCATGGCGCATGCGTAGTTCTAAAAGAAATTCGAAAAAAATGAATTTTTTGAGATACGCGGTGTTATAATGTGAACGACGATATATTAGTTATGATTTAATTTCCTTGTATCCTAATTATAATAGATATCAGTCGTAGCAACCATAAATAAATTAATTATGAATGACAGATGAAAGAAAGGAGGACAACCACAGCAATAGATAGGTAAGAAACAGAGAAGAAGAGATTGTGTTTCTAAGGTTTGTGTTAATGGTGTTCCAAAACAGGGTATATACAATAAATATTTATTATATACTATTTTAAAAATAATTGAAAATGTGTCTTTCAATTCTGTCCATTTTACAGTTGTTGATATTCGCATCTTTCACCATTCCATTTCGCTTTAACTTCTTTCATTTCCTTACTTCTCCCCTTCGTCAGGTCAAGGCATTTTTTTAAATAAAATTTAACATTCATCATAATCCGCTGGAAAAAACCTCAGCTTATCAAGATTGGTTTTAATAATTTGCTTGTCTCTCATTTATACAATAATTATTTTAATAATCTTGTGACGTTTATCTTTGGTTCGTGACTGTAAGTTTAAATACTATGTTGTGTGATGTAAAACGCAAAGCAATGTTAATAACCATTTTGTTTTTAGAATTCGAACCGGGGACTTCAAAGCAAATGAGATTTAACGCAATATTATGAATATTAATCGATCTCACTACCTATTGAATATTCATCAAGTAATAAATATGCATGTGTGCTAACTGTTGCATTGCAATGAGTAAATGTCGACGGTTGTTAGTTGTTATCGACAGTTTCAGATAATATATTACGTAAAGCAATAGAACTGTGTTAACGATTGTAATTTATAGCAACCATTAAAATACTTAATTAAAACCCATAAAGAAGAAAAATAATCATGGAGATGAGTCTTTTTGCAAACGTTAGAGTTAACTAGCAAAACCAGCGCTTACTTGACGGGTTATTACCGAGGAATGCGGAGACCAACTAGTTCAGTCTCAGTTACCCCAATATTTAGGTTATGTCCAACATACAAGAGCAAGTCTTCAGCTCAACAACGAAAGTTTACACAGAGCGTTACAGCAACTACTGAGTGATTAAACTGAGTGTCGGGCACATCTTGTATATCCATATCTCCACCTGCAGAAAAAAATGTTGGAATTTTTTTTTTGAATAATAAATCCGCACGTTTTGGCTGTTTACACTATTCTCCAAACAAATTGACAGACACTTTATAAGAAACTATCATAAATATCTCTCTTACAATCTTAATGAGTATTGTGAATATATTTTCGGAAGTTGCCAGACTGTAAATTGGCTTCATTATTGTGAGTGAAGACGCGATAACACGAACACAACAGGTGACACGGATTTAAACACGAATTAGATTGTTTGACGTTCCATCTTTTGATTAAAAAGTATCTAATAATATATCAATCTTCCTTGCGACCGACAGCTTAAAACCCACTTTAAAATTTTATAATCAACATCACAGCATAAAGAATATTTGAAGACAATAATCAATATAATAATTGATTTCTTATGTTGTAGTTTCAATTCTAGAGCTTAACTTCTTATCTCAAATTGGACAAAAATTAAGTTGAATTTGCGCGTCTACAATAATTGTATAATGGCGCCCAACTGAGCGAATGAAAGATTTCAACAATTTCTCAATCTTTGCAACACAATATATTTTTAATTCACAATATCTTGGTATTGGTACAAATTATGCTTAAAACTCCTTTAGCACAAGTTTTCTTATCATCTTTGCTAACTATGCTAATACTAAAAACAGGGATTACGTTTGGCGATCCAGCGCCATATTATGTAAATAAATCTTGTAACCTTCATAATAACTCAAAAACGAACCTAGTGTCTTAGGAATATTGCCGACAAATACCCGGCAGTCATTAAAAAGCATAATGATTCACAATAATGATAGCTTGTTTCTGTATTTACAGCGAAGGACTGAAGAACACAACATTGGTGCAACAGCGCTGGCCTCTGACTCTGAAACTCTGAACCCCGCGAGTGATCTCTCTGAGACTCGATAAATCCACATCAGCAACTTTATCTTCTTCGAAACCGCCAAAAGGAAAATAAGCGCAAACAGCTAATTAGCTGCACGCTCCACTGACAGGCAATATCAAGTCATTTGGCAATGAACTGTTCGCTGCGAGAGCTTCCAAAAAAATTACTTCAAATGAACGCGAATCAATGTAAGACAACAAGTTTTGAAGACACACCAACAAAGAGAAACGATTTAAAACTTTGTATAATGCCTTAATATTCTTAATTAGGTACTTGAAAATTTGAAAATACATAATTAAATAGGTATCTTATTATATTTGATAGAAGGTGAACGAGGAAATTAACGAACAATTTAGTCAGGTATTTCCGCAAAATCAACCGGAGATTGTAAATCGTGATCAGCTGTCTTTAAGTTGCTACGGTATTTAAAAAAACACGGTTTCACTGGTATTGCAATGAGAAATGGAATTCAAGGTTCACTCGTCGGTTTGTTAGTTCAGATGAAAATAGCCAAGTATAAATAATACAAACCATTCGGATCTGTTTCTCTGTGTGGTCGAAAGTTCTAACAGCACTTAATATGATTGCATGGCATTCGTTGCACGCACGGATCTGGAGACTTGATCAGAAGCCAAGTGGACGGCATTTACTGCCAGGATCACAGATAACAGAAGGAGCGGGAGTTACACTTCGCCAGAAGGGCGACACGACACTCGACACTTCACTCAGGCGTGAGAGAGATAAGCCTCACAGGAACAAGCGAAGCAAGGCAAGGGTTCCTCACTATCACTCACTGTACTCCGCGATGCACTCTCCCGATCGGAGTTCGAATAAGAATGCGGTCTACACAGACGAATGTAATGCTAATATAGAATGAACCGCCAACGCTCAGGTACAAGCCAACCGGTCGCCCAACCTCAGTACCGACACAATGAACGACATTTACAATTTGCACAGCACTCGGAAAGGCGTGCTTTGAACTGAAGCTGAATTAAATAGGCAACCGAATTGATTCACTTTCAAACTGGACAATGTTTATGTTAAGCGGCGAGTTTTAATTTAGAGTTAACAGTCGGCCACGCTTCAAGTAACATCGCGAATGTTTACTCCGGTACTTTCAGTGGTAGAAGTCGAGTCGAGTTCACGGGAGCTATTCATCTCACAGCCGCCGCGGGCTGGTTTATATATCAGGCACGGTATCTCTCAGACAACTCCGCGGAAGGAGCAGCGGTAACTTCAACGGAGATGACATTTAAACACGATAAAAGTTTCCGACAAACGCGGGGCGCTGCAATACAGGCACCACCATTGCCCCCAGCGGCACAATTGATACTGTGCGTGATTGTGAGAGAGTGATAGAGAGAGGCAAAGAGGGACATGAAGAGGAGGTCTCGTAATACTACACAGTGTACAGAGCGCATGCGCGTCGGAGGAGTGAGAGAGACCTCTATCCTCTGACATGTTTTCAGTTTGACAGACGGGTTTCCGACCAAACTTTTCTGTAAAGTTGTTCTACCGCGGGCGCACGTGTACTGTGCTTTCTTTGATTTATGAGCGAGCTGGCTGAAAAGCTTCGGAGTTTAAACCGAGATCAATGTGCTTGGTCTTTTTTGAAGGAACTGATTTTACTGACCCCAATATTTGTTTTAATAATCAAAGTTTAAAAAACATCAAAAGTCCTATTGACACTAAATATTTTATTCATTTGATACTTAACTATTGAAGACCTTTATTGAAAACTAAGTACTTTTTCACACTTTTCAATGTAAAAAAATAATTTATTAGACCTACTGTGTTTGCTTGAAAACAATAAGTGTTTTGTTTTACCGAGATAAAAAAACTCGCACGGTATGTCAGAAGCTTCAAAACATGTCAACTCGGAAAAAAACACGCTTTAATCTCAACAAACCGTCTGAGGCGATGAGAAATAATAATAATTCGCCTGGCCAGACTAGCCCCCGTCATCTCCTAGGCCTCCCAGCTCGCTGAGTCACGGCTCTAGTGATAGCAGTTCCAAGTACCGGGATTCCGGTTCCTGGGACCGGTTCCCTCGAGCATCATCAGCCACACACAACTGGCCAGCTCACGTGGCTATTAAGATACCAGATTGCTAACCGCCACCAGAAACCGTTTGTGGTTTGGAGAGTGTTTCCTTTTCCTTAAACGGCACCTATCTTTATTAATTGATGAGTCTATCCTCGCTTTAGTACCAGGAACCGTTTGCGGTGATGATTGTTTTCCCCTTTCGTCAAATTGAATTTAATTTTGCAGACCTTGCTTTTATTTCAAACCTGTTTTATTTTTATCCCCTCAACAGGAAATATTTGGAGACTGGTCAGGTTTTTCGTTCCTTAAATGGGAGGTAAAAAAGTAAATGCCATTGAACTGTTGTGCAGAAGATTCCTGATCAAGATTCAATGCACCAACGTAATTAATCAGCAAAAGCTGGACAACTCAGACAGGCTCTCCATCCAAAATGACATGACAACTGAAAAAGTGACATGGAGTAACTTGAATGAAAAATGATTATTGTCGAAGGGTTTGAGGTACATGTGGAAGAGGAAATTCGTGAGACGTTAAAATGCCCTATTAAGACTATGGATGATGATCACATATGGCAACAACATGAAAAAAAAACGAATGGCAGGTAGGTATATCATATTTTCTGCTAATGATCTTACTTCCTATGCAATCAGAACGCTTTATAACATAAGTGCATAAGTATAGGCAAGACTTCTTCGTCGTTTTCCAGGTACATTGTTAGTCTACCACATTTATGAAAAGCAACTTAGCACGTATTAACATCAATGGAGAATGTATTTCATATTTAAGTTCCTGTTTAGCTGTGCGGGACATGTGGAGACTCAGCCAGCATTCGAAACAATTTCCAACATATGGCCCTTTCCAATATAACGATCGTTCAATCGGTACAACTTTGCTGAATTTGCTGGAATTGCTGGAATAAACGGCTTTTAACTTTCTTGTAAAGGTGTTCAGAGTGCATATAAGTGTGTAATAATAACAATAAAAGGCAAGGAGAACTATTATTACAACAGGTTTAACGATATCTGTCTTTACTGAGACTTTTTAAATTCTGTGCAATTCTCATTTTGAAACCATTACAGCAAATGAGTAAATGTCCATAACGTAATGTGCGGTTTTTAGTTCACGGAATCCCCTCACTGAAGCGTGACAAGTTTGTGGCCGGTAGTGACTAGTGGCTGATGATAGTACTACACGGGAAGCAGGAAGCTGTTGGAGTACGCAAATACTAAAAATAGGATTCTGGATTATTTTAAGAGTTTTATCTGCGTGGAACTGAAATAGATCCATAATACTATTCACATCATCGTATTATCAGTAAGTTACGTGCATATTAACCTGCGGTTACTAGTATTAAGGTGGCTAGCATTAATTTGATTCAATATTATTTTATAGTGCTACGAAGATGTGAAAGTTGTGTTGTACGAATTATGTGTAATATTTAACAAAATGTTAATACGTAAATATGTAGATACGTGAATATGCAAATGATGAACAAAACGCTTGTTCTGACGTCTTTAAGAAGGTTATCGGTGAGCGATAACCTTCTTGTAAGCGCTGGAAGGTATGTGTGATTCAGATTTGTCCGGGAATTCCAAATAGCGCCAATATGGACCAATTTAGCTTGCACAGCTCGAATAATACAATTGCTCGGAACAGCTGGGTATACAAACTATCTGCGCATCCTGTCAGGAGGTCTGACCCGCGTAACGAGCTTAAGGAGAGGCAGATTAGTATGCAGAGTCGCTAGTTGTCAGCGAACCTCGAGCCTTGTAGCTATAGCTGCCACTGCTGCCAGTGTGACGAGTGATGGTGACGATGACTCACTCGTGGAGTGTGGAGAAGCCACGAACACTGAACAACGGCCACTGCCACTCGCTGAACCCGGACCGCGTTACGTGAGCGATAAGACGCGTGACTCAGCCCCGAGACCCCAGCCCAGAGGTGAAGTGATTCACCGAACAACTCAACAAAACAAACACCGAACCACGAGGATTGTTCCACAGGTAATCAGAACTATTATGAATGGAGATGACTTCAACGGTGTGTTGGTGTGGCCTCTATTTGTACAACGTGGGTTTAAAACAGCAGGCTTATTACTCTCTCTACACTCAAAGATCTTGAATTTTGTCGCTAAGAAAAAATCGCATTGAAAAGCTGTGATAAGATTATGTGGTTCCTAAAAAGGCTCTCTTTTATTATCAATTAATCTGTGAACAAACCAAGTTGATTACACTAAGCAAATTAAACATTTAACAGTAATAATGAGTTTGCGTTATACCTAACAGTAAAGATGGAACTTTTAATTCATAACTATGATACATTTTAATAGTTGGTATGACTCAGGCGCAATACTAGTGCAATTCAATGAATTACAGCACTGAAGTTGTAAGGCAATGTGTCGAGCGGTTCATTCATAAAATAAGTGTGACGCGGTGAGGCTGATTGGTGTTCGTGGAAATGGTCAAACAGTTTGAAGAAAAACAAGCCGATGCATCACCGGATTACATGTCCTGATGATGTAAGATGTGTTATCATAATATATTTTAATACAATTCGCACATTTACATAGAGAGGTTCAAGAACATTGTGACTGTATTGTGCTCTGAGACATGATATCGTCATTTCGTCATTAGGCTATCGGTTAAACTTCTCTATTGTTTACGTGATGATAGATTAACGCGTAAATTTGTAACACAATTCTATTTTTACTTATAAAAAATGTGATACAGTACAATAAATGATTAAGAAATACACGAAACTGATAAAACATTAAAAATGAGACCTTCTTGGGACTCATCAGCAATTCTGATTAAGTGTCAATAATTTGTACAAAAGACAAAAGACAATAAAGTTTTTACCCCCAAATTTCAATAATAAAAATAAGATTAAAAAAACGACAAAAGATTGTTTGAACCGGTTAATGACTTACGCAAGGTGAAAAGACTAATATTGGTACACAGCGTTACGTGGAAGAAGGTGTGGTGATAATATTATATTCAGGTATGACGTAGCTAAATGAAAAAATGATAACCATCTCCAAGCACCACCCGACTTCTGTCAGGCCTGAATGATTTTTTTGGGGGCAAAGTTGGCTTTGACCGACCCTCCAATTTTTTGGAAGAGCGAGCCCCTTTTGGAATTATGGATCACACCTAGATCGATATCTTCTACAACGTTTATGTTTTGCTCAAATGGGCAAATGATTATTACATGTGACACAGTTAATACGTAAGGGTAGTGGGTAGTTACATTTTATCACCGGATGTCACCCAAAGCTTCCAAGAGTTAAAGAAACTGAAGAAATTTAAGGGAGACCTAAGTCAAACACACCAAGCAAGAATTATGGCCAGTTGCTACAAATTTGAACAACTCATCAAATTTCAAAGTTAATTTTCAAGTTCTGTGAAAGTTCTAATCAAATTCTGATGTTAATTCGGATCTGAGAAATAACTGGCCTTTAGGGTAGGTAGTAGGCTAATATTTTTTTCTACGGGGGTTTCAAATTTGTCACCCTTAAACATTTGAAACCACCCCTGCCTGAAGCATCGGGGGCTTTATTATGTAACCCCATTTGGCGAGACATCGGGCGTCTACGTCACGGCCGATGACATAATACCGGTCCATTCCGCAGCAGCCAGGTCGCAGTATCGGCAGTATCGGACGCCGATAGGCGGTGATCGTGATTAGCGCCGAGCGTGGGCGGCTGACGTTACCGATTAATTCTCCAAGAACAATATTTCTGTCTGACACACTATTGCGCAATATTTAAAACCCGTCTGGAGTTTTTTTGTCTGCCTGTTTATTTTGGGTCAAATTTATTGAATTTAAAAGATATTTTTTCTATGATTGAATCTCTGTGCTGACTGATACCATTGATGATTTGGTCGTAACGTGGTTTACAAGTAAAAACTTGTCAAAACTTCACTACAGTGTAATCCAACCTGAGACATTTTGTAGGCAGCAAACCTAATGAATGAAAATCGGCATTATATAAAAGCTAGTACGTAATATTTCGTTGATAGGTAAGAACGGAAATTAGTGAACCAGGATAGGTTAGGAATCATGGGAATTGATAAGAATACAATTAAAATGTTTCATGTATTCCTACAATGAACAATGTTGGTCCTCCGACAAGTGCCAACAATTGAAACCAATCATTGGTCTCACACACATAAGATTTCGACACATTTAACTTTAAAATTTGCTAATATTAATATTATCAGTGTTTGAAATTTTGTGATACAATCGCAATTATACAACATAACGTTGGCGCCTAACTACCAGATAGCGCAATCGATGGAAAGATTTATATTTCTTGTAACTTTATCACACATCAACTTGTTGGAATTTTTACGATCCCATTATGTGGTCTTTTGTAACTCGTGCGTACGATATTCAGAATGTTGGGAAGGAATTCAGGAACAATGGGAATGATGGAAGAAGAATAATAAATACAAATGGTTCTTCCGCAAGCCCGGCAGGAATTTATGGACTGGAAGTAGTGAAACTGGAATGCGGGATTTGTTCGAATGAAAAGGGGCTCGTGTCTCAGAACTAAACCGATAAGCAATCGTGACTCAAACAAACAATGGCTGTAAAACCTACGTTCAAGATTAGTTAACTGTTGGTATGGGTGTATACAGCACAATGATTGTCGGTTGTAACAGTTCATTCATGTTCCACCTGGAATTTTAACTGGCCTTTGTAAATAAATCACCATGTTACCCAAGTAGAAATAAATGTTAGACGTATTGAGAACTCCGCAGTAACCTATCTCTATCGTACGCTGGTTTTTCTTTAGTCCATGAGAAATTTTGACTTTCGCTTGGCGAAAGAACTGACGTTTTGAACTAAAATTATCGCAATCGCATAGAATTTTTAGACAGAATAAGCTGTGTAAATTTCAGGATCAACAATATCAGAGATCAAGATTTGCAAGAGATGCAAAAATATTTTCTGCTTTAAAAATCCACCAAAAATTTGCTTTTTTAATATATATTTTTGTATTTTGGCACATATCACGATATTTCGATGGCTCATTTGGCAAAATAAGAAAAATCTTGGACGAGCGCGTTAAATTTATAATTATACACTTTCACGTGGTTTCCACGATATTACATTTGCAAAAATATTTAAATAAATAATATTTGGAAAGGCCAAATTATTATTAGAGTGAACTCGTTTGATTAATGGACAAACCACCTCCGGGCGACCCTGAATCCCAGGAAACAAGTAATATATTTTGTTTCTAATTACAATTTCTAGAATTGTTGCTTCCTTGATGAACATGTCATGTGCTGTCATTGTTATCCAAGGAAGAATCATGCTTTGGTTTGTAATTGTAATTGAATGTGGTTTTAGTAATTAAAAATTGTCTGATATGGAGAGTAATAGAACAATGATTTATGCTTTTTAATCCCATATAATTTATGACAAATGGGTGGTAATTACTAAATCCAACTCTCCGACCTTCAGAACGTCGTTAGGGGTTAAACTATTTTGGAATTGAACGTTTGGTTTAAACTATTTGTGTTGGATGAAGGTCAAGAAAAATTATAGTGAATTAATCTTAAATACTTTAAATACCCGTAGGGGTTTTATTTCGTAAAAATTCTCACTGCTTCTCAAGCCTAGTCTTCTGTATATCGACTCGAATATTTGATTTTTTAATTGTGCCGTATGTTCCCAGGTCATCCCCGATTTCTTCTTCCATCTCCTGACACTCTTGTCTACATCCACGTTATTCATGCCCAATGCATCTAAGCATTCCTGTATTAATCTTATTAATTCAGTTTGCATCAGTCTTACAATTATCTTCGCATCACCCCAGATCGAATGATTTATTCAGTAAGTAAACCACATTATAAATCTAATATTCAAGTTATGTGAAAGACCTATTCAAGTCCTTTTAGTACCCCTAAATTTAGTTTAGTACCAGTAAATTACCGAACCACGATAAAATAATAACAGAACTAAAATAAATTTGGAAGTGTACCTTACAACTCTGTATGCCACATATAAAATACAACTGGCTGAATCCATCTCTTAATAAAACAATTATAGATGCTCATTTTTACTGTTTTAACTGATCTCATTGTTTATTTGTTAAATTTTTTTGCATTGTAGTATCTATGTTGACCAAATATCGATTGAAAGACATCTCTAAATTGTGATAATGAGAAAAGCAAAATTCGAATACTTAATCATAAATCAAACATTTAATACACGTGTCTGTGCTTTACATATTAAATATACTATAAATATCCCCGGGAGGCGTAAAGGGCAGGTACATAAATATGATATTTTGAAAATTCCTACTAGTGACCCAGAAAACATATTTTTTGTTTATTTCACCACAGGTTTTTCAGCATTTTATTTGATTTGGTGGTGTTTGTTGAGTAAACTGAGTATTGTTCCAGATAGTGGGTACATTTTAACGTATAACTGCATACTTAACTCAAATTTCGATTTTTCGGAAATATCTGACTAATCAACTGAAGGATCGAGTCTTACCCAAGTATAATTGTGTACACCTATATAGATAATTAATGTAACTTAATTGGTTAACTGGTTGATTCCTTAATATAATCAAATTAAAATAAAAAATCTCGTTATTCGTAATTCGGCCAAATAAGGGTATTGTTTTACACACATTCACACATGCACTAAATATTTGTAATCATGGTGCAACATACTAAATCACCCTTATCCTACCGCATATCAGCAGAATGATTAATGTGTGTAGGCATAGATTTAGATTTTTTAAATTTTGGATATATTTATTCCTTACGAAACATTTCTGGTAAAACGGACGTCTCGATAGTATGGCTTTTTAATAAAGTGTGACCAACAATAACCTTATTTGTAATTCGACCAAATAGGAGTTTAGTTTTACAAACCTGCACTAAATATTTGCAAACATGGTGCAACATATCATAATATTTTCACGCAACATATCTTAATATTTACTCACATGTCTATTCCTACCTCCAGCGGAAAGATTTATATGTGTAAGCATATATTTAGATTTTTTTAAATTAATTGATATCTTTATTCCTTACGCAATATTTCTGTTGAAACGGACGTCACGATAGTATTGCTTGTATTATAGTGTGACCAACATTATAATGCAATTAAAGACTCAACTAATAAATATGTGAACAACTGGTTTTGGAAAAACAACTCATCTAATAATAACAAATGGAATGCTGAATGACTTTTTATAAGTCGTGGATCTGCAAGAGAACAACATAATGAATCATCTGGAGGTGAACAAAATATTAAAAATATTATTTTCAATCGATCATTAAAAAATTAAATCTAAAAATATTAGACGTAGATATATGAATTAACACTTTGGACAATTGTTTGTGTTTTTAGTTCAACGTATAAAATTTGATCAAAAATAATGATTACAGTTTTGATTGCATGTAGAGAAAAGATTAAAGAAATTAATTCCCACTAAAAAATTCTAGAAAATTAAAAATTAGTTTTTTAAATACGGAAAGATGCAAAAGTACCAACACATTTATTGTAATTGTTTTGTAATGTTTAGCGTTTTGTCGTCAGGGGGAAATTTAATCTCTCGTTTTAGACTTAACTAACATATAAAATTAGCGAACGGAGATATCATAGTTTTATGCGTTACATGTGGATTGAGTAGAAAAATTTTCCAATTGGAAAGTAAGCAAATTTATGTAACAAAGGAAGCAAAAAGTCTTTGTATCTGATCGGATTAAGTGACTCAAAAGATTTGAAACGTCGCAAGAGTGGTCCTGTATGAATATCCAATGAACCTCAACGCCTACACTACTTCTTCAAGACCATTTTTCGATTGATACGATTCGGGGATTTAATTTAATGAGCAAAGTTTGCTAGTCCAAACCTGTCCGTTCAAAAGTCATACTGTAGGTAGGTATTATAATACCGATTTAGAGATGTGTGTTTTCCGCGTACGTGTGTTTACTCTTGTCGCCGTAAAATGCATAAGTAATAAAGCAGCACTAATGTGTGCGCTGGAATAACCGGAGAAATGTGTACACTTGCACTGGATACTAATATTCTTTTAATGCACTTGCAAAAGGAAAAATAAGTACTATAATATTAAATTTATTTGTTTCATTTTTTTAAATAACAAAAAATAAGAACAATATCAAATAAATACACAATTTAAACATGTTGCGGACCATTTCACATTATAGTACAAAAATGTTAAAATAAATTAAACAAAATTAATATAATAATATATGATCGATCTAAATTGATTTAATAATACAATAAGTACAAAAACGATACCTCAATGAACTGTTGATATACCCACTGACTAGATAATTTATATTCACTGTTTTTAGTGCAATGAAATCATCGATAAGAAAAGAAAGTTGCAAGAGAAAAAGCAGTTGAATAATTATTTTTGTTGACCACGACGAAAGATTGCAAAGAGTGACTAGAATTCGCGTGTTTAAAATTCTGTTCCTGGCAAATTTGACTATTGACACAAAAAAAACCTTGGGTGATGGGGGGATAATCTTTGAAAAAAGAAATCAATAAGATAGGTATTATCCACCCGATAAGGTTCAATAGCACACGATCATAATTTATTCAGTAAGGTGTTTTGCCCGTCTAACGTTTTGTTTACAAGTAAGGAGGTAATATGATGTATGTTTTGTCTTTCACCGGACAAAGCGTCTTATTTGGCTGGGGCCTGTGTGCGGCCCTGCCCAGACGTGACATGTATCGAGGTCAATCACAGCGGAGAGTTAATGACCGTTGGAGTTGTGTTGCAAACTCTCAAACTATCTCTCAATACACTTCTAGAGAAATGGTTAATTTGACGCTCGATGATCTATTGGACACCAGTGTCTCTTTGATAGTGAACTAGTTTCATGCGTGGCGCGTCAAGCAGTCTGATTCGGAAAGAGGTTATTCAGATATATTAATAATGTCTAAAGAATTTCTATAATACGAGGTTTATTTCTTAATTGAAAAATAATCTCAAATTTTATTTAAGTAAACATAAATTTCAGTATGAAATCAATAAATTACTCTGGATCAAAATATGATCCTTGAGGAATTCCTTTTTATAAAACACCAAAGTTACAAAAAAGTTTTATTTTAAATAAAAAATTCCATACACGTGCAGGTAGTTTGGAAATCTTGGAAAATTGTGCATTATGTTTAAATAATCAGAAAAGATGTATCAAGTATATTATTCACACCTATTAAAGTGGGGTACTTTGAAAATTAGCAGAACACTTTCAAGAACTTCAAATTATTTTCTTAAGCCATATTTAATTACTTGGATATTGTGTTTATTTATGAAGAATCAACTCCAACCAACCATTTAATTCGCCCTTTTCTCGGCTTCCCCAGAGTTTTACGATGTTGCATTAATTTTAACGCGGTGTTTATTTTGCCATCTTCATTCTGTTATGCCGTCGGATCGTTTTGGTTGGTTTTGGTTGTTAGGCATCGCCGGTGTCTCTGTGATGTGAACTGCACAATATGGCCGCGTGCCAGGTGCTTTAATAATTTTAATATGCGCAATTCCTGTGTGTTCTGCGCTAAAGTCACATCACTTCAGAGTTACGACCCCCTTCGCGGCAGTAAATTATTATCGGAGTTAATCAAATGACCCGCCGCTGTTTGAACATGCCGGCAGAAAACAGGTCAGTGCTAAACTATGGATAAGGTTTATTTAATGGGCGGTCTACAAAACTATAGTTATCACTAACAAGAATAATATTATGTTTTTAATAGATTAGCCCATTGTTATGTAGACAAATTATTTATCCATGAATGCTTTACTTTTTCGCCTAAAGGCTAGTCAAAATCATGTTAAATCAAAAAACAAAAGTATGTAAATATTTTTAACAACATATTATTACTATAGAAGAAATCATATTAGTTTAGAATTAATGCTGATTTATGAGTTTTAAATAAACATTCTTGATTTATTCTCTGTTGGCATAATGCTACATTGTGTTTAAATTAATAACCACAATGAAACCCAACTACACAACAGCATTAAACAATGTTTCATTTAAAGGCATAGTAATTTTTCAAACTAGTGTTTTTAAAGGTTTTATGTTATCAAGTTTTATTGTTTGAAACTTGTAAAGACTTGCATTGTGTTCATTGTGTGATGAAAATCTTCGCACATTCAATTATTGTGCTTGTTTTCTTTTAAAATGTTATTGTTAGTAATTTTATTTTTGTAATTTTTAAGGATCACATTTGAAAGCATTGTTCCGCCGTCGGAAAATTCTAATTTATTGAAAATATGTATGGTAACCCTGAGAACCTTTTCCATACATGGAAAACAAAGGACCGGGAGTTCCTTCACCCTGACGGCGCTGCAGCAGTGGTCAGGCACTCGGATCATCTAAAGTCTAAACTCTAAACCTTGTTTACTAACACTGCGTAAATTCCAAAACAACAAGAATGCCTTCAAATTCAAGTTATTCAGTCTCTGAGATATTTTCTTGTCAGTTTTCGTCTTCTCACTCTTCGAATATTATATCTTCTGCTGTAGCAAATCTATTTAGTTCGAGCCTATTTGAGAAGTGTTCACGCTCGAATACTTTATTACTTGTCTCGCATTGCTGTCTCTTAGAGACGAGTGATCCTGGCTAGAGGTTGCATCTCGCCGCTAGGTTTCACATATGGGTCAACCCGATAAAAGGTCGTGTGAGATCGTAAAATATTAAGTTTACTTGCCAGGGCGGCTCGGCCCGCGTAACTTCAGGTCTCTAGGGAGAGAATCCTCGTGAATCCTTTGTTATAAGGTGACGAGCAATTAGGGGACAAATAGTGTCCTTTGGGGTTATTATTGTTATAATAACCATAAAACTACTGTTATAGTGTGTACTGTTAAGTTACTGTTTTTTTTACGATTATTGAACTGTCTACTTGTAAGTTGATTGTACCCACCCAATAAAGACTAATTGTGTTTGCAAAAGAAAAGTGTGGATTTATTTTATTTAAATACCAGCGCTACACTGCGCTTTTTATTTTAGTTGGAGTCAGTTAGAGTACGGTAGGATCACTAGGCCTAATGGGAATATTATTACCAAATATCAATTACCACAACAAGTGTTGTTAATTATTTCTGTGTGATGATTTCGCAGAATCGCAACAGTGTTGATTGAAGATGCGGTGCTTTTATGCACAGAGTTAAAGTGCAATTTATAATAATTAGGTCAAATTGCATAATAGTGGTCAAGTTCTGCGAACATAATTTTTTTTCAATTAACTCTAGACTATTGCATATTTCATTATGCCGACTGGCGTCAATGAAATATGCATCGTGACACGCACACAATGCTTTCAATTCGACTTATAATGTAAAATAATCATTTAATGTGGCGGCCACGCAACAGCCCCGACTGTCAGGAGTCAGTGGGAAAAATCACTCCGAATAGTATAAATATTATGCATTAAAAGGAATGTGTGAGAGAGAGGTGAAAGTTTTAATATAATGTATTAATTTCAACCGTAATAATACCTATAATAATAACCTTAGTAATGAACATTGATGAACAAAGCTTTTTCTCAAAACTGAAACAGAGTTCTTAAAAAAATAGGTTAAGTATCTAATTTTGCTGATGATGCCAAGGTGACATTCAAATGATTAAAAAATCCAACATAAAACATCAAAATCTTAGCACATAATTAATTAAGTAAATCTAAGAGCTAAGCAATAACACAGCACCTCTAATTACAATTAATGACACCAGGGACAACTGCATTAAGGACAGCAAATTCAATAAGATCCGCTGATAAAAACCCAATTCAAAAGATCTGTATGTAAAACGAAAACATTGTCTGATACTCAAAGAGTTAATTGACTTAGTAAATAATATTAATTCAAAGCAATTATGCTATTGACACATTTTGTGTAATGCCGGCAATATTAATATGCTTTGGATATCTTTATGCGGCGGTGCTTTTGATGCTTTGATTCTTGAAGATTAGGTGCACTTACCTACGGTCGTAGGATTATGTACTCGCGATTGACATTTAGGGTTGCGACAGCCAACTTGATTCGTTTGTAATGTGTGATATTACAATGTAGTCATACGAATTAAACCATTTCCCTTTCATTTTGTTAAACAATGATATGTGCTTATATTTGAAGTCATTCTAATAAAATAAAATTAGAAACAAAGCTTCGGGTTTAAGAAATTAAGCTAGGGCCTAAAACTGATCCATGTGGAACGCCTGTTTCGAAAACATAAAATTCACAAAAAATCAAAGATATTAAATACTGCACCCCTATGGAATTGTTTATGTATGAAACAAAAGTTCAATATTTAAGAATTTGAGACCTCCAATAGTTGTCAAGAGGATGTGATTCGAGGCTTTAGCCACATGAGCTCACCCCTGTTGGGTGTTATAATATGTATGCAGCGTTATCCAACAATAGATCATTAATCACGACTGTTTACATAAAGCATCGTCCCCTGAATGTTAAATCGTCATTAGGGTCAAGAGAAACGGCTCTACCCAACACGATTAGAAGAGTTATGAAGAATGCAGAAGTTAGTGGCGGACATTGTTGATTTCTTTATGAGATAATACCTATGTAATCATCATGATTCCTACCAACTAGAACAATAGACTACTAGAGGCACTTCCTAAGACAGCAATAAAAATGTTTTTCCAGGACGAGATTGTTCCCTTAGTACCATGAATTGCTATAAATCTGCCAAGGACTTGAACATTTAAGGAAGTTACAATCCACGACATTAATATATCAATTAGGTATTTTATTTTTTATACACAGAAATTAACCATGGCAATAAAACTAGTTTCAACCCCTACAAGACCGTGCAAATATTTATAGGGTCGTAAAATGTGACAAATTAGGTATTGTCCCTATCGGTTTACAGTTGGTTGTTATATTCAGCCGGTCACGATCCTATTGTACATTACGTCGCATTGTGAATTCCCGATTAACGCGACTATTCTGAGAAAATGACAATAAATTTTACCACCGATTTGAATCGCGGCCACAAGCTACCGGAATGCTAATGGAGACGCAAAGGGCCTCTGCGATCGTATTAGGGTCAAGAGGAATCTGCACCTTCAAGGACAGAAACGTATTTTTTAAGAGGATCTACTTGGACGTGTTTTTTCTGACAGCACTTTTCCAAGTTTCTATGTGCACGTTTCCAACATCCAAATTTTCAACTTAACTTAAGTGTTCAACGCAATAAAAACACGTAATAATAATAATAGTTGGATAATTTTGCGAAAAATCACCTCAAGGGCGCTAATGTTGTCGATTCAATTAAGTATTTTCTCTTTGGAACCTCGACCAAAGCAAATCAAAACATTCAATTAAGTATTTTCTCTTTGGAACCTCGACCAAAACAAATCAAAACAAAAACACTGTCAAAAATACAATTTTAGTTTTATAAAAGTACTTCATTGATATAATATTTTTGGTACCAGCAAGATTATACCTTGCTGACGATTATATGTTTCGATAGAACTGTTAACTAATTTATTACTTCTTACTCAATAACAAAATAAATTCCACGTATATTTTTATTCATGTTTGTGGCGATTTGAATAATTGTACATTATTTAACCTACGCAATTGTAAAACATGATCGATGATGGCTCATAAACATGCAAATCTGCAACTAAAAATGTAAAAAAGAGGGAAGGATAAGTATTCCCCGAAGCAAGGTTATTTTGGCTGTTGCAAGAGTAATTACATACATGAAATACGTAGTACCTACCTGCAGAGGTATTGTATGTGAATGAGTTCAGTCTAGACTTCTAGACTCTAGACTGTATACGGCCACTCGTGGATTTGCGGTGGTTCTTTTGGCGAAAGTAAAAATCAATGTCTACAGGAAAACCACGACACATCGTCTGGCCACTGAAATGGCCACGTTTTGAGCGAGGAATAAATACGGTCACGCGACTGCCGCTGGGAGCAATGACAGAATTGCTGGCGGTGGAAGTGTAATTTTAGCCGCACTCTTTGTTTCAGTCACATGTCTCGGCCACTTCCTTCAGGCCGGGATAAAGAAGGAGCTGAACCAGGGGTGCCTACGACCGAAGCAAACCTTTACGTAAAAACCACCCAGCAATTATAAACACATAAAGTTTTGAGTGTTCTGTAACAGAGACTGCAGACATGAAATGAAACAATGCGGATCTTTTGCTGTCTGTCATCTTCGTAAGTAAGCAATTTGTAAAACTTACAACACAACAATTATTGTTAAAACGAGTGTTTTCCACAAAATTACGGATTCAAAATTACACATAAGAACGAACACACCAGAATACATTAATAATAATATGTACAATTTCTACCATTCACTTTCGCTCAGCTTTGATGTCTAGACATAATATAGCATGTCGAGCACCGCTTTGACGTTGCAAGTAATATTTATGTAGACACGAGTTGAGTAGATTTACTTGGAGAAGGAGGAAGATTGCATTTCACAAATTTCCTTTGTCTACAGAGTCTATCAACCCTAAGATTTCAATACCATTTCACCAAGCAAAACTCGTCTCTATATCTGACTGCCACTCGAGCGTTGTACCAACTACACCTTCGTACTCGTATATTCTAACGTTCAGTCTATGTTCTATAAGCGGAATACAGCTATTATTTCACTGGGCGAAACATGTGTTATTTATAATAGACAGGAATTGAAATTTACAGAATAAAGTCTTATGTGTAGTAAAACGTATATAAAAGCCATAATTAAAAGTGGAATTGTGTCATAAAAGTACTACTTAAATTCTAATTTAAACTTTCTTTGTCCCTCAACAGCCCTGCGCCCTACGCTATTATGAATTGATGAGGAAAGCGAGGGCTTGGCGTATTATTACAGTGAAGTGTGTAGTCTCAGCTAAAGCTAAAGCATAAAGCTCTTCTTTATTTATACCGCGTGCTACCAATTACATGTGAGTTAGCCAATCACAGGCCGCGCGAGCTCGCTAGCCGGAAGTTAAATAAACGGAATTAAAAAAGAGAGAGATAGTGTTCGCATCAGCGCAGACGTCAAAAAAAACATGCACAAATAAATAAAATGCAATGAATAACGTCTTAGAGAAACGGCAATTTATCCTTTCAGCAAATAAAGGGGAAATGTAAATAATGTCCTGTCACTTTATATACTAAAGCTCTTTATCCTTAAGTTTGAAAAAATGGGGAGATGAGACAAAGTATCGTTTGAAAAAATGTCAAAGAAAAGTCGACAACAATAAAATACATTTCTTTGAATACAAGGGTAAGTCATTGGGTTTTGGATTTTTACGTTTTTTAAGGTTCAATACACAACAAAATAAATATATTACTTGTATGCTGCAGTATAAAATATGTATTAGTATGTAAATGGTAACAATTGAATATTTTTATCAGTAAATTGGTGGAGGCGCGAAAAGGGTCATAAAATAACAAGTTGTGTGTAATAAAAAAGCCACTTCCTTTGTAATGTGTTATTGCCTTAAATTGAATATCCCATTAAGGAATGCCCACATCCTACATCCTAAAGCACAGGAAGAAACATTAAAATTTGTTCGCTTTTTTAGATGGAAGGCATTGTTTGAAACGATTGAAATGATAAAAGAATATTTTAAATGCAAAAAATTAACGAGCTGCTTAAAATTCAGAACCTAGTTTCACTAAATGGCAACATTTGGCAATGGCAATGGCAATCTTTTTTTAACCAGCTATTTTCAAAATACTTAAGAGGGCATTACCAGAGAAAACCAGAAATATGTCATTTTCAAATCAGATTTTAGACGTTTCCACAAAAAATTATAAATGGATTTCGAAAGACTGTTCTTTTATCTAGCATTCGTACGTAATAAATTTTGAGATTTTTTTTTTAATTTTTAGTATAATAAGGTTATTTCATAGGTCGTTGGCAGATTTGTTAAATTTTCAAAAAAGTTTTTGTATTATACCACACCCATTTCAAATAATAAAATCATGCAGTAAAATAAATCAATACGTTATCTAGCAAACGTATGTTTTAGAATTTTAATTTTAGTTTCAATAAAATCATTAAAAAATATGTACGTACATGTGTTTCTTGACGAAAATTGGTCCATTTGTGTATTTATTTGCGCACTTACAAACTAATATATTTCAAAAAAATGAAATAATTTAACTTTGTATAAACCACTTATTTGATGCGCAAATCCGACCGGTTTCGGAACAAACGTTCCTTCGTCAGGGAAAGCTTATACAAAGTTAAATTATTTCATTTTTCTATAATGGATAACCACAAAGTAATAGCTACATTAAAAAAATATAATATATTTCAGATTTTTTTAACATTCTTATTAAATTTAGACATTATTGAAAAATGATAAATACTTAGAATCAAAAAATAACTACAAAAAGTACATTATTTTAATAGTTTTATCATCACGCCTTTCAGCATTTTTGGATGAAGGTATAAATTAAAGCTAATTTCGATTGAAATAAATTCGATATTGAGTTATAATTTAAAAAAGCTGGTACGGAGAATAATTAATCTTTCTCATTGTAACCGCCCTGCACGATCGTAAGAACAATTTTCGACGAAATGTGGATTTTCGTCCGCTGGCTGGTTAAACGCTCTTAAGCTGTCAAAGGAAAGGGTTATTGTATAAGCGAGGATGGGAAATCGGGTAAGGAGAAGTGAAGGGAGGAAATCGGGAAATTAAACCAGGTTGGCAATTTCAATTTCATAACACAAAATGGTTCCACTTAGCGCTAACACGTTTTTACGATCGTGTGTTTACAAATTTTTACCACACGAATAACGTGTTTAATTATTACTTTGATTTTTAAAACTTCTTAAGAAAATTATATGATTTATGACTATGGTCCAGCGTCTATTCATAAGAGACCTGTTATTTTGCAGCTTTTTGTTTTTCTTCACTGGAGGTCAATGGTAACATTTTCTATACTAAGACCTTTGAACTTCCTCTTTAATGTTGAATTAGTGACAGACAGATAGATATATAAAATATAAGCGGCATTTTATAACAAGAAAATACCTATCGACAGTTATATTTGAATACCTTCCAAGTTTGCGGAAATTTGCTCCTAGTCATAAGTCATAACGCCCTAGTTTCTCCCCAGGATGAAATAAAGTCTACAATGAAAATATGGTTTACAGAATTTCAAGTTTTATAACCCAAATATAATTGGATTGTAGGACAAAGAAGGGGTGCAAAACTAGGTTATGTAGATGAATCTGTATTAAAAATTAAAAGGTGTCAGGTTCGAGACAAAGTAAGACGTAAAACTCTAAATGATAACAAAATTGTTACGGCCAGTAAATTTTATTATTGCGATCGTAAAAACCGTAACAAATAAATATATTTTTACACCAGTCTGGACGCCAACGTTGCAAATTTGTAATAATTTATCGTAGCCATAAAATTAGGCGGATATTAGAGCCTTCAAATTATAAGAAATGCAACCTTCCCACGGACAATAATTCCGATGCTAAATGTCTGAAGTTTTACAGAATTACTTCCTTGAGAATCGAGAGTTTAGAGAGAATGAACGAACAGAGACGGAGCGCAGATCGCACCAAGGTGAAGTCAGGTAAAACGAGAACTCACTGCTCATTGTTTATCGCGCTGAACTTCAAAGACAGATAAACAATTTAAATATCAATCGTTATTGAATTAATGCTGTATTTGAAATTTCAAAAAAATTGCCTTGAATTCGAAAATAATCTTTCATTTGGGTGTTAGATTTTTTAATTTGCTGCATTTGTATCGCTTATTTTTTGACCGGATGCGAGGAAATATCTCTCTAATCGTAAATAGTTTATGTACAATGTTAGACCTGCCTCACGATTACATTGATAATTTATTTGAGTAGATTTCATGACTGGGTAGTATTCTGTGTGAAGCAAAACGTTTGATTATTTGTTAAATGCTAGTAAAACGCGAGGTGTTTGGAGTTGGTGTATATACTTGTACTCCTACAAGTATGGGATTATAAAATACTACTGGTATGATGGGATCAATACAAACTGTGCGAAATAAATACGGCCATAAACCTGAGTTCCCAGGTACATTGCAGCTTGTTTTCGCGTGTCAGATTTCCTAAAAAAAACAGGAACAATGCGCCATAAAATAAAGGTGTAAATTCTCTTTTTATATCGGTTGATTGATTCCCCAGCACTCGAGGCGTGACGCAGTAATCAGGCTGTTTGTATACGGGAGGATAAAAGCTTCGTGGCTTTGTCCTGTCAATAATGTAACCGGGTGAATCAATCTCGCTTTATCGCTTATCCTTAACATTTCCCTCAGATAAACCACGATTTGAACAGAACTTAAATATTAGGTATTTTATCAAAGTGTACTAGGACGAATAATATATAAAACTTATATTTATTAAGCGTATCGACTCGATCATTCATAGGTCATATAAAATGCTTGGTTTTGTTCTTCGTTTAAGTAAAGTATTCGGTAACCCGCGTAGAGTATTAATGTTAGTAAGAAGTACAGTGGAATATGCTTCGCCAATTTGGAATCCACAGTACAAACTGTTCATCGATAGCATAGAACACATTATATGTTTCCCTTTGTAAATTGTTCTCTCAATTGCCCCCCTTCCCATTCCTACCTTTCCATTGACACCTTTAAGTTTATTTATAAGTAATTAGTTTTCAGTAAACCCTGAGGAAGAGTCGCTCTCGAAATATGTCGGTTTTAAACTAACTAACTAACTAACCATCACGCCGTTTCCCCGCAGGGGTAGGCAGAGAGGACGGACCGCCAAACATCCCGGTCTTGGCACACATTCCTTGCCTCGTTTACATTCATACAACGTCTTATACATTCTCTTCTATTATTCTGACTCTTGACATGGCCCGACTCAAGTATCTGATTCACTTGGTCATGCCATGTCTTTCTTGGGCGTCCTCGACTTCTTCTACCATTCACATTTGCTTCATATATTCTCCTTACACTCCTTTCCTCGTTCATTCGCTCTACATGCCCAAACCATCGGAGCGTTCCTTTCTTGATCTTACTCATCACGCTTACATCAGCCTTGCATTCTTTGCGGATTTCCACATTTCTCACACGATCATACATGGTTTTACCACACATACGCCTCAGGGATCTCATTTCTACAGCGTTCAGTCTACTTTCATCCTTCCTCTGCCAGTTCTATGCCTCACTGCCATACATCAGGGTAGGTACCAGTACTCCATTATGGACGGCTAGTTTCGCGTCTTTGGACAGTTTTTTGTTGCTGCCAACGGCGTTCAGTCCTCCATTAATAGAGTTACCTGCATTCACCCTTCTTTCAATATCTCTATCAGCCTTCCCATCTCTCGTAAACATACTTCCCAAATAAACAAACTCATCCACCTGCTCCAAGTATTCATCATTCACAACTATATTGCATACTGTTTTCGTACTCTCTCTTTCAAACACCAGACATTAAAAGTGGTTAAAACAAAGAAATCTTTTAATTTTGTATTAAAATGGCGCCACAAAATAAATGTGCTGTATTTGAAGAAATATTATATGTATTCCGAAATAATCATTCCACAGAAACTTTGAATTAAAATCGATCAAGCATGTTTTCCAGCAGTTAATTAAAACGTTTTTTTAGCAGCATAAAATTTAATCAGTCACGATTAAAAGCATGTAATACCTATCAGAAGTGGGACAATAACCCATTAATAAGTCGTAATCTAATCACGAACCGACACTAGGCAACTCGCTTGTAACGCATTGCGTCCAACTGTCTGCTAAACCAATTGAAGCAACCATCAGTCATTTAGATCTAATGGCAAGGGGTAGCCATCTATCTTAAAGGGTTCAAGCAGAGATCTGTTGTCGGCAGATTGGTCTAGAGTTGGCGTGCGGTCACTTTTGTGTCATCATTATTATGATTGCAGACTGACAGTTAACCCAAATACCTCAATATAGTTCTAGTCGATACCGTCTCTAGTTCGCCGTCAGATCTCCGGACCAGCGTCGGCGTCTCCTGTGTTGTGACAATCTGCTTAAAAATCCTACGCTTCTCTGAATTCTGAGGCAAACGATGATTGATAAAAAGCACAGTAAAAATGACACAGGTAATGAAGTGATTTCAAAGAACTAGGGTAGGGAGCTAATTCATCGTTAGATTCTTCAATTACGATTGTTGAAGGGTTGAAGTTTTTTTTATTGTTTATTTATTAGTGGTAAAACTTGAATGTCTTATATTGGCCCCACCAGAAGGAAGACCACAAATTTAAAATGTTTCGACAGTAAAAGATCGAAACAATTATAGATAAATTTTAAATAGTTAATTTACTTAAATTTTTATGATTTAACCATTGCTTTTTCCTCTTAAATTATTTTTTATCCTTGTTCATGGTCTAGCTCTCATGATTATTATCTTTGCATTACTAAAGCAAAGCACATTACAAAGCACATTACTAAAGTAAAGCACCCACGACATAATGTTTTACACAATGTGCATAGTAAAAATCAACCAAATATCAATATAATAATTAACAATTCCATGTCCGGTCATCCTGTCAAGATGGTAGCCTTGCTGGATAGTACCTTTTTACTCCGTCATAGTTCGCTCAATCGTTACGAGCCGTCAAATTGGAAAATTCAAAATTAGCTAATTACTACCTAACGTGTCATTGTTAACACGACTTTATTAAAGTTTTAAGCAAAATAGTTTCGAATACAAAGTGCGTTCGACAGTGTACAAAGTAATAAAACATCGTTAAATATATCGGCCAAAAATTGGTATACTTATATTAATGACGTGATTCGACGGAAAGTTGACGACGGAAAAGACGACGGAAAGAATCGATTTAATCAATGAAGCTGTAAGCAATTTAATTGTAAGCGCTTAATTACTATCATATAATCTGGGAGTATTTAAAAAAAATCTAATATAGTAGGTGAGTCGTGGCAAAGACAGCCCGAATCATTCGGTTGGATGTTATAATGTCTAAACAAAGAGATGAGAAACCTTGAGAGTAGAATTACCTGTTAATACCTGATACCTGTCAGGTCTACCGGAGTTACCTCCAAGGTTCAGTTCATACGGTAATCCGAGGTGGGTGGGAGCGATATGCGGAATATCCGCAACACACTACTGGCAGTCCTTGGAACGCGCTAATGATAATGGCTAGATGTCAACGACTCGTAATTATTATTTAGTATAGCAACAGGTGGGTAAAGCCGACATGTAACTAGGTATTATTTTTTTAAGTGTATGGAATGACCAGAACAGCACAAATAAGATTTAAACTCACCAAATCTCTGCTTTAGATATCCAAAATTTGAACTCTGAACACTACCTCAAAATTTCTGAACAGACAGGCTAACTAAGGTAAAGAGGACTTGAGGAAGAATACAATGAAAGCAATATTGATATCAAACTTAATGCAAGGAAAAATACACAATCGAAGGAAACAAATAAAGACAAACTGAACCATCTTTGGACAGCATAGAAGATCATGGAATAATTTTAAATTTTTAAATAACAAGATGACTTTTCCGATGGACATTAATTTTGTGGTAAATTTTATTTGTGTGTCTTCCTTCAAAATAATGGATTTTAGTTTTGTATTTGCCGTGTACATATATATTTGCTAATAATAAATTAGTGATTTCTGTTCGAACGAACGTGACGAGAGGAAAAGTATTCTAACCCCTTAACTACGAGGGCGGCTATTTTGCATTATCACAGCCGTTTTGCACCTAAACTTCAATGGCTTTACGCATCGTTCCAAATTGGAACCCTTATACAAATTAATGCGTTTTTGAGCTACTGGCGACTATCCTATACCTGAGGATCTTATATGGTGAAACTCCTATCGAAGAATCCGGAAGTATATTCCTATTAACTGTAGCGTCATGGAAATCTTTCAGATGTTTCAACCTTCCAAACCTTTCACAGTGGCATTTAAAAGAGACCCAACAAGTTATACAAAATTAATATTTAACAGCACAACCGTAAAGAGCAGTCCATCTTGAAGTCCCTGAAGGTTGACTATAAATTATATTATTGTTTACGATTACAACTTTAGCTGCAGAGATTATAGGCTGAGTGCCCGTTTTACCGTTACGTATGAAGCCATCTTCCGCTTCAGCCATATAAGTCACCATTTTTATCTTATTAAATAAAATGAATTGCGAATCGATACGATCTTAATTAATGGCAGTAATAATAAAAAAGCCATATAATACAAGGCCACGATCCCTATCAATTGCACAATGTACGGGTAAATTAGTACTTTACCGAGAATTTCCCATTTGTCCTCGGTATTATGGCTTATTATGTTTTTTTTATTTGCACTGCCATCAAATATTATAGGTGCTAATTAATATAAACATAGTGGTTGGCAAGGAAAAATAGGCAAATCATCGATATGTTATGAAGATTTGTAATATAATAGGGTCTAAACACCAAATATTTAATTTTTGAGTTGAGTCGTTGAATGTGAGAAAATATTCTAAGTACCTACGCCAATTATCTAAATTAGATTGTTCGTAACAAAAAAAAAATGCCGTGTCTAGTCAAGGTTGTAATATGGGATGATACTTTCACTCACAGGTACTAAAAAGGGTGTTTTGTTTTAATTTTTTTTTTCATAATGTACATTTGTTACTTATTTGAAAACGGTTTCGACAAACCCGTGCCATCAACTAGCGTTATGAGATTAACTTAAAAATTAAACAAGTTCAGATATTATTAGGTGAGGCTAGTGAGAGTAGTGATTTGAGGGGAAGGGAGAACGGTGGAAGGAGTCAAAATAACAAAGGAACCTAATAATTTCGAATTATTTCTGTTCTCGTACAATGTTGGAGTCTCATGAAAGAGTTTTTCTTTTGCCCTGTTTAATTTATCTTTGTCTTACTAACCTATTTTTTGCATTTTGTTTTTCCTGTTAAGCACTTGCATACTGCTTACTAACAACGTATGCATGGACACTGGAGGTCTAGATTCGTTCAAAATAAATAAATGTAGCTTCGTTTAATCAAAAAATTAGAATCTTGCGAGAGCCTTGGAGGAGTAAACATCAGTTACTTATACCAGGGCGGGTAAGAGGTGGATTACCTCCACTGTTCTCGTACAATCTTTAAGTTAGTTTTGAGAATGCCAGTGAATGACACAGATGTGTCGAAACCATTGGCAAATAAATAAAATTAAGTAACAAATGGTACATTGTGAATAAAATTCTGCAAAACAAAAATCTAGAATTTATCACGTAGTTAATGCCAAAGAAATACTAAAAAAGATGTTTTTAATAATTTTATTTTAACCCTTGCATCTTTTTAACGTCCTGGTACTTTGGCCCTATTTTATTACAGATTTTCATTATGTAAAACCAACAAAGTAAAGGTTTTTTCAATTTATTTATAGATGCAAGTTTTAAATTAGTAAAATCAAATGATAGTAATAAATTGGAAAGTAAAACTCAAATGGCTAAATAAGTTCCTAACCGGAACAGTAACAGTTGTTGTAGTGTTGTGAAAGTATTGTGATTCATGTGGCTTGACGTGCGAAATATTATTATTATGCCACTTTAATAGGCCACTTGCATCACATTTTTTTAAATTTTTTTCCGGTTTAGGCAAATATTCTAAGACATTCTGTATTTTTTTTTTTTTTTAATCGTATTTTTGAAACCCTGGGGATTTTTTGAAAATTTCAACTCAAAAATCAGACCATTTTTTATAAACCGGAAAGACGGGACATAATTTTATAGGTGTGAAAAAACGATAATTACATAGCCGAAAATCATTTAAAAAAAAAAGAACGTTTTCCACACGAATGGCACAGTTGAATAACGAGGCATACCAAAAATATTACATCTCATAAATATTTTTTTCCTTGATCCATCTTATTGATCATAAATCATTATAATGTACAGCGTCTATATTACTAAATTCAATGTAATATACTTGAACTTGTAAATTGTAATAATAATAAGAATATTATAAAATTTTATTTTGTTAAAATCAGCACCATAATCATTATACCTCTAAAACATGTACCGACATCCTCTTCACGTTCTGAAGAGAACCCCGTAGCCATTAATTGTACGGGGTTCTCTTCAGAACATCTGTCAAAAAATCAAACCAAATGATAAGTTCGCAGAGAACAAACAATAAATCTAGTGAACGAATTCAAAAATTCGCCTGAAATCAAAGTGATGCCATATAAAAAAATAAATCAGTGTGGAATTTTATAAAATTAATAGGAACATTTTCGGCGACGGGACATTTTCATGTAGTGACGTCACGACTCACGAGCCCAAATAATGGATTTATTTATTTAAAAAAAAAAAAAAACTGTACATTTCTATAACTTTTTACTAACATTTTCGTAATCTTAGTAAAAAACTCTATCCACACGATTTTTTCCAAGTCGTTATGAAGTCCATGCAAGTGGCCTATTACATATAATATGGGTATTTTGTATTTCGTAAAAAAACATTTTTTTCTTTTATTCTAGGTATCGAAATCGTGTGTACAAAGCGAATACAGTTATTTGCGAAGCAGAGAACCATACATAATGTAGTCCACCGTACTAGATACTACTCTCTTTTGTATGATTTGCACGTATTTTACTGATAAAAGTAAATTAAAGTTTCTTTACAAGATGAAGATCAAATGTAACCATCGATTTGGTCGATGCATTTAGGATGTTTAAAGTTTCTAATTTCATAAAAACTACATCTCAAAACTATATTTTTGAGATGTTATTACATTTTACGGGTGGTGCAACATCATGTTGACCTAGCAAAAGTATCACCCATTAAAAAAATTATATTATCTACGTTAATTTCACCCGTCCGTAAGTGTTTATAAAATAATTAATGTCGTTTATTTGTGTTGGCGCGTTTTTGAACGGGATCCCTGGCGCCAGAAGAACTAGGTGTACTTAACCGGCCTCTGACAATAACAAATAAGTACCTGCTTAGGTTCAACTCAAAACGGGTTCTTGATGTAATTAGGTACTACCTATACAAAATTATTTACATTAGCTTTGATGATTATATGCTCAATTGGAAAATTTACAAAATGTATTCCGAAGAATTTCATTAAATCTGAAAATATGTAACACACTATACGCGGTAATTGCCTATTATACAAATATCCATAACTCACGTTGAATATTATATTGCGGTTAGCAATCAATTGACGCCAAAGGGGTTTTCTGCTTCAGAAATAAACAAAGATTTTCCGCTTTGTATTTCTTTGTGAAATTTAAATTACTGCACATTTAAGTGCGTACATAGGTTCGCTATACCCATTACTGGTTACTGCTTAGAAATAAAACAAACAAGAACACACTGGCTCCGGAGGCCATTTAAAGATGACAATAGCTTCAAATTGACAATATGAAGAGTGGTATTCATAAAGCAACTGCCAAATTCTCGCCCACGCCTCGTGAAGAGTTCCTCATTAGCATAGACACTCATTCAGCCTCTGTGGAGAACATTACATTACACATCACATTACAGAATTACCAACCCAGTCCATTCCTCAATTCAGTGATCAGAAGACCAAACAGAAATCAACCGTCCTACGAAATATGGTACGCGGTTCGTCGAGTTTTTATCGCAAATCCATGTTGTGGTTCGTTCCTTATTTTCATAAAGAAGCACTTACGTTTGGTTCTGAGCAAACACTCGAGTTACGTGAACAAATAATGATTTTCGATTCCAAGAACAAAAAATTGTATCAACAAATTAAGAATTCTTAATTTTCATAATGAATACAACTGTGACTTGCGACTTGCGACTTGCGACTAAGGTACGCCCGTGAACTAGTGTTGAGGAACCTGTCCTGGTCCAAGGTACATACCTTTTGTATAGGACTTCCAGCTTGTATTATTACAAAAATATTTAGTTGACAATTTTCGTTGTCTTCTGCATTAGGGTTACGTTTCTTCCATCAGTTCGTTTTGAGTCTGATCTTCATTATTTGTATCTATTCTCGTATTTATAATTGTAAAAATAATTCAACTTCCAACTGTGACTTCCAATTCAACTGTGTCAATTTTCGTATTTATAATTATTGAATAAACGTAGGTATTACCAATGTTTTTTTGTAATCTTCAAAGAAATGACTGTATGTTAATATCGTTCGACAGGTTTATTTAATTTTCATTGTGGAGGCTCGAATTTGTTACCTGGAAATGTATGATTCAACGCCAAATGGTTCATGAGCCATTGCATAAACATATCATTATATTCGTAGCAATATTTTAATAAAAGAGAACATGAAAATTGCTAGGTCTAAATTTTTATAGCGAAATGAGATTTCTCCAGGATCAAAAAATTCTTGGAAAATTAACAGAATTTATCAAAACTTTCAAAATTGTACCAAGGTTAAATTGTGAAAAGGAAGCAGATTAACCCACATTTTTGATTTGGTTTTTAAATTAATTTATTCACACATACATTTTATATTGGTAATAAATCTTGATAGTAACATCCTTTTAGCTTCTGAACGGCTGAGATCTCAGAAATGCGCTTTTAACATCTCTAGATGATTTATGGGAAATGTGTAAAATTATAGTTTTGAATTATGGAGATTCGAGTCGTTAAATTAGTTCTTAAATATCGAGACATATCCTTGAACATAATATTGTTGGTGGAGTGTCAGCGGGCGTGATGGTCGTCATTCGCCGTATATCTCAAATGTTTGACAAAGTACGACAGGTGCGGTGAAAAGTAGCGCGGTGTGTTTATACTAATAATAATAATTAGACAGTTTCTGTTTGAATTCATTCACTTTTCTCTACAATTAGCCCGCTATGCGAGTACATACTTCAACAACAAAGAAGAACTGTTATAATAAAAGTAAGTTTTATCCAGAACATGTAATTTAGAAGCCTAAAATAGACAAAGTTGAATAACCCAAATGACGTAGACCAATGGACAATATAGACTCTGCTCAATATTACTATTGAAACAAATTGTGCAAACAATCTGAGAAGAATTTGGGAAAAGTATCTGAGATAGTGCAATGTAAATTTAAGGTTTTAAATCAGTTGTCACATTTGTTGAGCTGCATAGTTGATACTTAACAACAAATCAAAATTAATAGAATACTTAATTTTAACCACTTTTATTGTAAAAACCAACATGTTTAAAACTAATTACAACAATAGACGTAGACTTGATAGAAGGTGTCATTGCTAGGCGGGAGTTCGAAGGGGGAGAGGTTAATAGGCCATAATTTATAAAGGGAACAAGTTTAATAACGGGTTATTTAAAAATATTTTTTGATTATTTATAATATTTAAATTCATCTTTACGATCATTCTAATTTCCAAGATTTCGAGTTTGTAAAAATAATTGCTTCTTTTTAGAGGCAATTTACAGTTCGAAGTGTGTTTATAATTTCAAGAATGTTATTGTGAACTTATCTTCAAATCTGCCTTTTAGCTGTTTATTATAATCGTTTGTTTCTATTATTTCAAAACAAGTTCTCAAAATATACAGAAAAGGATCGCGAAGGTCCAGTGGGTTATATTTTTTCTTTGAATGTTGACATTCTTACGTTCGGTTCCGTTCTTAGATCTGAAATAGCAATACCCAAATAGCATTCCACAGACCAGATGAATTCTGCCTTGCATTGTTCTCGGAGTTGGAATTTGTTTGGGATTATGGATAAGTAGTAACGTAGTGGAACCTCGGGCGCCTTGGGTGAGAGTTTATTACCTGACCATTGAAGACTGTTTAGGTATTTTTATAGCAAGCTTTATGGTCCATAATGGGTCAAGGGTTGAGTGGGCACCTGAGAATGATACTTACTGCAGGTACACCCTTTTAAAATGCTAAGAAAACTAAAATTATTTTTACAACCTACTGTACGATGCGACGGGTTTACTATTTCGGAAAAGTTGATTGAAACTGTCTGTTTAACAGTCTGAAAAAAATATTTAAATAATATATTTAAATCAAGTTATAAATTCTGAATATTAGAAAAATAATTTTTTAACATTTGAACATCATATAAAAACGTTATGAAATTTAAATGCATGTATAATTTTGTGTCGAGTGCATTATTTTTTGTCCAAGGTTTTCGTTGAAAAATTCGACACGACTAAACTTTATTAATGTTTTAAATCGAGTGATTTATGATTCTAAAAATTTGTTGTTGGTTTGCGATTTTGAGAAAAAATGATAAGATAAAATATAAATGTTTAAGATAATCGATAACAATACTCATAAATACCTACTTTTATCTACTAAGATTGAAGTATTGTGGGTATTAGATAATTAGATTATCATTAATTATGATTTTCTGCTACACAAATTATTATTTTTATTGTACGTTCATGATACATCCGCGATAGATAATATTTTATTCTTGGCTATATTGAAACAAATAAAACAATGATTCTTCATCAATCGCTGTAAAAAATAAGTATTTATTAGCGGAATGCAGTTTGAGAGTACGAGTATGTACTTGTAGAAAGAAATGAGGAAAACATTGAAGAAACTACAGGTGAGTGTCCGGTTAGTTTGTTTACCTTCTTTGAGAAGTAGTGCCTGTGCCTGCCCGGGGGAAGCGGCGCGGACTCCATGCTGATGTGTTTGCTTACAACCATCCCTCTGCTGAAACTACCCTTTGGTCTCCACACTCAACTGCACTCGATGCGTCACTAAAACTTGGTAAACACTCTTCGCGTTTCTGCCTAAACACCACTCTACAACTATCAAAACACAGCCACGTCACTCGCGGCAAACTTGTTAACTGTTAATCGTACTACACTATGCCCGTCAGGAAAATGATCATTCGAATCAAAAAGCTCGCTGCTGACAAAACCAGAGCGCCTGTAGAAATCATGAGAATTTTTTTCAACGCGTTTCGAAGTTTTTAGAGAGTTTAGCGGTTGCGGCGCGGAATTGCTGACAAGCCTTACTGCGGCGGCGTCACTGGGCTGACTGAGCGCGGCGCGAGGGGGGAGGCTTATAACTTGGGCGGCAGGTGCCTCCCCCCTCCCCCCCCCTCCCCGCGGGAGGCGGTTCCGCCCACTTGGGCGCATCAAGAAAACAACCTTTTCCTCTTCAGTTCACAAAGGTACTTTCGTACTTTGCGGCTGGTGGGAAATATGGATTAAAACGAATTGTTCGTGAAAATGTAAAAGGTTGCGTTCGTTATGACTAAAGAGCGTTTAACGAAGTCGTATAAATAAACAGGAAAGTAAAATTAAGTAATTTATAACTTATGAAATATTTGTGAACTTTTTAAAATAAATCGTTGCGAAAGGAAGGTATTTCAGGCGGTACAAAAAGTAAACTTTTATCCGCACAAAATAAACAAAGTTGTAAACATTAAACGACATAATTATATTTATTTTAACACCGCTCATTATTATATACGTAATTACTTTCGTTTTGTACTCAGCGTTATACCTGATCCTGAACACGTCCACCGAACAACCTCATTAGTATGGTCAAAATTACAAAATAACTACGTACTTCTAGCTATATAAACATTACGCAGAGCTTTCGGTCAAATTCTAACAAAATCCGACACATCGAAAAACTTGGAGAGCTTTGTGTAGGGGACCAGATTATGTCTAGGATATTAGGGAACGTACCCATACTACATGAATTAGACAATTATCAACGATGTCCAACAATATATCACAAACTAAATGACAATTCTTTTTTCAAACTTTCTTCAGGCACCGTAATATTGAAAAAATGCGAAGAAGAAAGTCCAAATAATCACGACGAAATCACACCTAAAAAAAAAATTTACTGAACCATTGAAACGGTCACCATTTAGAAACGAAAACGAAACGTACACCCACATTAACAGACAGGCGAAATGCCAAACAATCGCGTTAAAACAGGATTTTCCTATGTCTATTATGTCAAGAAGAAAAAATATATATTTGGTCTGTATAAGTATATTATGGACTAATATCACTAATTAATTGTGCTGGCCGTGTTACGAACAATACGATTTCCATTTCCCTATTATAATGCAAAGCCGATGTAGTGATCAAGACTAAGAAATGGACGCATTGATGGTTTAAACATGTAAATTGGATGCACAGATAGAGGAATAATAAGATTACGGGTAGGTATATGAAATGCAAGATGCATGGGTAGGTAATGCCGACTGCCATTAAACTCCCATAAAAAATAGAAGAAAATAAAACAAAGTTGTATTACAATTTTACCAATTTCAACAGCGCGCCTTTCAAATTCCTTGCTATAAAATTCACCTGTCCGAATTATACTCATCCTGCCCTAGTCCCAAATCCCATAGGTGCGTTATGAACGTCAGCACATACGTGACCTTTCATCATATTTCTTTTTCATATAAAGCAGTAGAATTTCCGTCTGAATTATACTCATCCTGCCCTAGTCCCAAATCCCATAGGTGCGTTATGAACGTCAGCACATACGTGACCTTTCATCATATTTCTTAGGTTCATATAAAGCAGTAGAATTTTCGTAGGTTCATATAAAACAGTAGTAGTAGTAATAGAGCAGTAGAAGTGCAAACCTTGGGAATCTACTAGCTGCATGAGTGCGCAGCACTGTTGCATATTTGTTAAAACCATGCATATTTGTACGAATTAGTATTTTGCAAAAATCAACAGATTTTTATCTATGGTTATCGTGTTTTTATGTTACTTTTTGTTTAAAAAAAACGGAAAGTTTCTTGGGTAAATTGTGATTTTCACATTTAAAACATTTTTTTTGTAACCTTCAACTTTAGTATTATTATTCTTTAGTCAAATGTTTTAATGAATCCTCGGATTGTGTATTGTTGCTAGGTCGTTAATCTCTGGTGCGGTAATATGATGGAATTTCTTTAGATTGAGGGGAAAATATTTATAATATGGAAAAGACCAAATTAGGATTTTTTCATAAATTATTTATATTTCTCCCTTTTGTGGCTTATCAAAGCTTGAGCGGTAGGTTTAGCTTGCTTAAATTGCTGACGTGGTTCTGAGTTGGTTTCATTCTGAGTTGGCATGGAACCTTTACTTGGTGACAGGAACTGTGAATGAAACCAACTGAGAACCACCTCAGAAAGGTCATTAAAAGCTATGAAAAAATAAATAATTGAGTAGGGACATGTCAAGAGTCAGTACAACAGAGGAGTTTGTATTAATGTGTATAAAGCAAAGAATGCATGCTAAAGTAGATTTGTTTGGCACATTCCAAACAGCCTGCATGGCAAGATATTAATTATATTTACTTTTAAGTGACATAATTCCGCAACACAATAATATATTATTATCTTTTCTCCATTCTAATTTTCAAGAATGTGGGGTTTTCATGCATTCTTGTATCATCTATTAATAAAACTAGCTCCGCCGCAGCAGTAGATCCATCACACATCACATTCCACATCCATCAGACATAATCCTCTTCAAACTTGCACATTAATTCTTAGGAAACACAGTTCAAATACACGGAAAAGGCTTGTCATTTGGAAATAAATACAAGTGTTATAAAATGTTTCCAAAAGTTTGCGTTAATTATGACAATATCAGAAGTTCAGAAGACAGGAAGAAAGCTATAAATCTTAGGTCATACGAGAAGTATGACGCGCCATATTGCGAGTGATGAGCGATCTCTTTGTAAAAGTTGATTTAATCTACTCTGTGTAGATATAAAGATCCGGTACGACAAATTGACGTTTGGCTTATTCATTGCGGTTAATAATACAAACCTGATATCACCGACAACCTATGTCGGTGATATAAGGTATCAGAATCAATGAATTGATTAAATTTGGGAAGCGGGTATGGGTACCATTTTTTGGAAATCCAAGACCTCTGCCATAGGTCACCCCAAGTAGTTCGCTAAGTTTGGTGACCTAGCAGGGGTGCCCGGGTTCACGGGGTAAGGTTTGTCTGAGTCTTGGCGTTGGATCCGTTTGCCCACCTGCTGCGTGGCGGGATCGACAGAGACTGGTTTGAGAGAGAGAGAAGCCTTTTTATCTCTCCAGCGGGACTCTCAACCCATCGCCTTGCAACGCAGTCGGAGGATTGAATTCATACGTCCGTCATTCCCGGACACATTGATCCCCAGATTCCTACACACCCTTCAAACTATTTTCCTTTCCAGACTTTCCTCTCCATTCCTTAGGAAGACTCTCTTCACAGCACCTCCTGTGTGAAGCTAATGTTAAAAAAATTCACTTTAAAAAGCGACAAGCTCATGTATGTAATTTATAGGATTTGACACTGAGGTATTTTTTTAATTAGTGATTTTCGCAAACGCGGAGTCACGATAACCTACTATAACGTAGTAAATATTAAGGAGGTGAATTTTGAAATTTCCTTAAGAGCTTTAACACCTTGACCATAATCCGAATACCTTAACTGTAGTAGAATTTCCAGTAAAAGAGATATAAACATTACGAAACAATCTTTAGTCGTGTATTTTTTATTATTTTTGTAATAAGATTATCCTTTTCGGAATAAATATTTTTACTAAGCAGTAATGAATTACGATTAAAACAGGTATTGTTATATAGTTAAACAGATAGGTACGTACATACTGTGAATATTTGTTGATATCTAATAATAATAATTGGCTAATTTATATAGCGCCGTCTTCGTGGAAAATCACCTCAAGGGCGCTGTACAAATAAATATATAAAATAATTAATATTCCTGGCTTATAACTAAGATTTACAATTACAACTAGTGACTTACATCTAAGACTAAGCTACTTATATTACTGGCTTACAACTAAGATTTACATTTATAACTAGTGACTTACATCTAAGACTTATAGCTAGTGACTTATGACTAAGACATACAGATTCTAACCTAAAACTGGTGACTTATGAACACACATATTTACAATTAAGATTAGCGCCAGAAGAAGTAGGAAGTTTATACATAATATTACAATTCGAGAACACGGGTGCAAAAAGTATAATGAAGGTTAACTGGATTTACGGGAAGGTATAGATATTTGAAATAAATTAACAAATTTAATATTCGATCTTTACTGCATTAAGGTGATTCATCGCTCAACAGTAAACAGATTGAGGTATCACAATTAACAAATTACATTAAACAGATTGAGTTAACTATAAACAAGAGAAAAGAGAGAAAAAAAAAAAAAAAAAACTATTAAAAATTGCAGAGTTTAAATAGAATGATGAATTTATGGAAAGGAGTATCGGAAAAAGTGAGTTTTCAGTTTGGATCTAAATTCCGCTGAGTTGGTTATGCATCTCAATTCCATAGGAAGTTTATTCCAAGCTTCAGTGTAAGTTATCCATTTCCACCAGCGAATCAAGGCCGAAATAATCTGCTAAGAATAGAACAACACTAAGAAAAACTTTTTCGTTACAGAATTATTTTACACTGATAAGAACGATGAGTCTTTTTTTTCTGAAAACTGCTTAACTCTGGAAACAGAACTAAGATAGTGTTTATCTAGATAAAACCGAAAACAATAAATTACCACTTAAAACTTAAAATTATAAATAACCAGTTATAATTATTATAGCATTTATATTATTTATCAGACATTTAAATCTTAACTTATGACTGTTGCGGTTATATTCCTTACAAAGTAAAGACACAACTTTGTGATTTAAGTAAAACGTTTCCTTTGCTGCCATATAATTTTATTTTATGGATTTGTCATTTGCGAAGTTTTGTTTCAATCTAAATACGCATGAATTACTTAGTTTTAGTGTCCGACCGAAACAGGACTTTCCACCGAAACCGAAACTGAAACAAAATCTTCGGTGTCTGTCTCAGTTTCGGCCGAAACCGGAACCGAAACCGAAACTTTTTAAACATGTTAAACATCGATTGTTTACTGTTATTTGGCTTATTTTTTACACTTATAGACAGTTAACACGTGTTAAATTAAATAAATAAAAAACAATAATTGAAGTATGTGAAAAAATATGCTTAAATATGAATGCTAAAATGTCATGTGTGGTGGATCTTGCTCTATGGATGTGAAACATGGACCTTGAAAGTAAATACCATGAACAGGTTAGAGGCTTTTGAAATGTGGCTTCACCGGAGAATGCTCAAGATCCCATGGACCGACTTGATCACCAACACAGAAATTCTCAGGTGGGCTAGAGCAGATAGAGAACTGCTTACATTAATAAAAATCAGGAAAATTTCATATCTGGGTCATATACTTCGAGGGGAGAAGTATCACTTGCTCCATTTAATATTGAAATGCAAGATAGAGGGTCGCCGAGGGCTTGGTAGGAGACAAATATCTTGGCTGCGTAATATACGAGAGTGGACCGGCATTAGAAATTAGAAGTGTGGAGGAGCTATTCCGGGCAGCGCAAGACAGAGAGATATTCTCAAGAGTGATCGCCAACGTCGGGGGGACCTGATACGGCACAAAGAAGAAGAAGAAAAAATATATTTTTTTTATTTACTTCTATAAAACAACGACACTGATGCCGAAACTAGATTTTTTGCCGAAACCGAAACCGGACCTTTGGTCGGTCACTACTTAGTTTGCCCAAACTAAGAACCTAATAACCTATTTTGTGCACGTAAAGAGTTGTTGTAGTAATAATTGTTGAAAAAATAAAAGTGTAATTTCCATAATCTGTGCTTAAAAGTGTGGCGACTTATGGGAACATTTCATATAAATATATGTGTATATTTTAATAAGATTATATACCAGAGACTGATCTCTAGTTTATATGATTTAATATTGAATTATTTTAATAAGATTGTATACCAGAGACTGCACGGGCGGATCCAGGATTTATTTCTGGGGGGGGGGGGGCACAAGGGGCGGACGGGCAAAAAAATGTTTGATAGAGACAGTTTTCTGTACTGTAATGGAATCTCCACAGTACAAAAAAATACTTTCTGGGGGGGGTACGTGCCCCCGTGCCCCCCCCCCCCCCTAAATCCGCCCTTGAGAGACTGATCTCTAGTTTAAATGATATAATATTAAATTATTTGCGTATTTATTATGAAATTGGGAAAATAAACGAAAAACATGTTTTTTTTTTTCACATTTAGCTCCACACGGAAAATCTTCAGGGACTATGTCATCTGTGTGGGGGATCTTTTAAAGAAAAGGAAGGAGAGGAAATTCTGGGAAGGAAAATGCGTGAAGGATAGTCAGGAATCTAGGGGCCAATGAGTCCAGGAGTGACGGACGCATTATTCCGACCCCCCCCCCCCTGCGGTGCAAGGCAACGGGTCGAGAGAATCCGGCTAGAGAGATCAAAAGGTTTCTCTCAATCACTCTCTTCCCATCCGGCCCGTCACGCAGAAGGTGGGCAAACACATCGCCGCCAAGACCTTGACAAACCTCCCGGAAAACCCGCTAAGTTACCAAACGTAGCGAACCACTTGGTGTGTCCGATAGCAGAGGTGTCAGTTATCGAATAAATGGTTCCCGGGGCGGCGTCACCCGTACCCGCCTCCCAAATTGATTTACAACAAGTGAACGCTTTTTGAGAGAAACTCAATTATTCTCGAGGATATAGAAATCACTGTTGCTTTATTTTCGTTGACAAAAATTGATGATTGGGCATAACAATAAAACTGAAAATACAAATAAAACGCTGCAATAAAAGTCTCTAAAGTCATTAATTACACAGATTTCGTAAAGAAAAAAATTGGGCCAAGGGCCGTTGAAAGCCATATAAATATTTCTAATTGTTTTGATCAGTGTCAGAATACATTATCTTCTATCTTCGTGAATTTCGAAAAAGCTAGCGAAATTGGACGTCAATGAACTTTGATGTTTTCCCGCCACATTCTGGCAAGGATAGCAACTTTCCCGCGTAAACCGTTTGGTTCCGGAATGATGTCAACTAAATTTAACGAAAAGCGCCGCCGCGCGGGAGCGGCGCATTAGGAAAGCTTCTGAGAAGTCTACGCAAGCCACGTAACTTGCAACATTATTGGTATAATATGTAATATTATTATCTTATATTTACACAAATAGATTCTACTTGGGTTCGCCCTAGTTTCCATACCCTTTTTTCTTATTGAACATTCTATTGGTAATTATAGAATTTACTAGCTGAGGTCCCCAGCGTCGTCCGCGCGTTACGCACAGTGGAAAAGGGGGGGGGGGGTCGATATCTAATGTAGACAGTGACTTTTCTCAGGGTTTGAAGTTCAAGTTTGCAAAATTTAATCAATCTTGAAATAAAACTGTAGATTTGAACAAAAATCAAATCCACGCCGCCCGTCACAGACACCTTTTTTCATTCTTTTAAAAGAAAGACAAACATTCCCGAGTTACGAAACAATATTTGAAAATCTTCACTACCTCCCAAAGCGTACTACCACATGCTACCACACGTACCTAATACCTACTAAACCACAGTAAGCCGACAATATTGCTTGTGTCGTGATAGAGGTCTTAGCCAGCCGAGAAATCGAACACGGGATGCCTGGGTGGGACCCAAACGCAATGCCAACTCAGCAACTGACCGGTCAACTAGGTGATATCTTGTCACATTTTTTTAAATGAAATAAAATTAGTAGGTATTTATTTCGAAATCTACACAGCTTGGAATTGAAATGGTGTTGATTGTTACAAAATTCCACGCAGAAAAATGGGCAAATTTCATCACACCAGAGCTCAGTCTTTCAATTATTTACGCTTCCGAACATCATTATATTATTCTCGCTATTTTGACATATTACTACTGTAAATTGCAATTATTAAGGGAAATAAATTATTTGTAGAAGACGTTCTTATACAATGCTCCACTAATAAAAATGTATTTTTAATAAGTTAATCGGGGGTAAGGTACCTATAACTGATAAAACAAACAAAAATATTCACTACTCATTCACGAATTTATTTTACTTTATTAAAATGTAGGAAGGCATGTGTACAGGGTGTTAAGAGACGTCCATGACTTACTTTAACCAGTGATTCCTGACATTATTTAAAGTATAACTATAAATTAAATTTTGGTCTCCGGTGACATTTTTGATGTTTAAAAAAAAATCAGAATTGTAGCGCGCCGTTTTTACGCTTGCCACTACACCATCTCTTTCCCCCGTACAGCGCCATCCTGCTCACCCACCCCTAAGCAAACCAGGATGCGCCGACGCCTTCTGCGCATCTCCCACCCTCGAGCCGCTACATAAACCACACCCCGCAACAAGGAATGGGCTATATAACAGGCTGCGCGCCCTAAATTAGTCAGTTCGTCTGCAGCTCGCTCTTGGCTAGTACGCTCTCTTCACGACCTCTGGCACGACCCTCTAAGGAGTATTCTACTACCATAAGTAAAGCACCAACCAGACCCCCGACTGCTGCCTTAGTTGCGCTTCGTCCTATGGTACGACCCTCTAAGCAGAACCACAGTCAGCTTTTGTTGTTTCCAAAGCCTAACGGCAAGGTTCCCTCCGATCCCTTGCTCAGTTAATTAGTGAATTGATACATTGTGACTATTTTTACCATATTATGTGATCTGTGAACTTACTTTCTTAAATAAATAACCTTTTACCAACAATTGTGTTATAGAATCTATTAAACACTAGTAGTTAGTAGCAGAGTAAGGGGTTGGTTAGTTACTCGGTTGAGTGATCAATGATTTTTTTGTTGTTGTTTGATTTTTAAGAAGATTTAAAAAAAAATAAAAAAAAAAAAACATCAAAAAAGTCAACGTAGATTAAAATTTGATTTAAATTATTTACTCCAAATAAAATCAGGAATCACTGGTTAAAGTAAGTCAAGTACGTCCCTTAACGTTCTGTATAACTAAGCAGGAATAATTCGAGGATTCCCTTCGTTTCATATTATTCATTCAATTTGTTCATTTAATTTTCCTGCAACCTCCACCTCACCTCAATAGGCCACTTGCACGTATTTCATAACGACTTGGAAAAAATCGTGTGGATAGATTTTTTTACAAACATTACGAAAATGTTAGTAAAATTTTTAAAAAATGTACAGTTTTTTTTAATTTTTAAATAAATAAATCCATTATTTGGGCTCGTGACGTCACTACATAAAAATGTCCCGTCTCCGAAAATGTTCTTATTAATTTTTTTTAAATTCCACAATGATTTAATTTTTTTATATGGCATACTTTGATTTCAGGCGAATTTTTGAATTTGACATTTAACGTTCACTAGATTTATTGTTTGTTCTCTGCGAACTTATCATTTGGTTTGACTTTTTGACAGATGTTATGAAGAGAACCCCGTACATTTTATGTTGTCTGTAAGTGTTTTAGAGGTATAATGGTTATGGTGCTGATTTTAACAAAATAAAATTTTATAATATTCTCATTATTATTCTCCTGTGCCATTCGTGTGGAAAACGTTCTTTTTTTTAAATGATTTTCGGTGTAAGTATCGTTTTTTCGCAACTATGACCCGTCTTTCCGGTTTATAAAAAATGGTCTGATTTTTGAAACTTTCAAAAAATCCCCAGGGTTTCAAAAATGCGATTTAAAAAAATACAGAATGTCTTAACCGGATTTTTTTTTTAATGTGATGCAAGTGGCCTATTTGTGAAAACGATTTAAAAAGTGTCCTTCGCTCTATCCACTTACATTACTTATCCGTAAAATTAAGACAACAATACTTAAAATATGATTGTAGCGAATCACGGCTCATATTTCCGGGTACAAATTGATGGAGAAGCGTGTATTTTCATCATGTCTACTTGTTGTGTTGTGGTATTGTGATGATGCGGATATAAACGCTTCGGGGTGTTCGTTGTTCGGGACGTAAGTCACCAGAAGGTCGAACATTTGTATTATTTGACATTATGGAACATAATATTATATACGAAGTGCCAAATGCGATTCAGAAACGCCAACAATTTACTATAAACTGATTTTTCAATTCGTGGCAGGCTTAAAGGCGAGGGCTCTCTTTGATCCTCAGAGAAGAGACTTTCGAATTTTCGCCGAAAGAAGAAATCTTAATTTACTTGAAATTAAACTTTGGACGAACGCGTGAACCACAGCAACGCGGCTTCGCACACTGTCCGAGAAAGAGTTTCCGTACAATAGCCGACCATACAAAACATCCTCTCCTCTCCACTTCTCACCTCTACCGCCCGATTCTCATTATTTTTGGGTCCCCCTGCGAATATAATTATATAAACTTGATAAACTAGTAGTTATGGGAGCATTAGTAACACGTATGTTTCTAATTTTCTCTTAAAGTAAATCAGTACCAAAATTTCATCTGAAATCATAGGATTTGTAAGTATATACTTAAATCTCACTTAAGAGCGTTTAACCAGCCAGCGGACGAAAATCCACATTTCGTCTAAAGTTGTTCTTCCGATCGTGCAGGGCGGTTACAATGAGAAAGATTAATTATTCTCCGTACCAGCTTTTTTAAATTATAACTCAATATCGAATTTAATTCAATCCAAATTAGCTTTAATTTATACCTTCATCCAAAAATGCTGAAAGGCGTGATGATAAAACTATTAAAATAGTGTACTTTTTGTAGTTATTTTTTGATTATAAGTATTTTTCATTTTTCAATAATGTCTAAATTTAATAAGAATGTTAAAAAAATCTGAAATATATTAGTTTGTAAGTGCGCAAATAAATACACAAATGGACCAATTTTCTTCAAGAAACACAAGTACGTACATATTTTTTAATGATTTTATTGAAACTAAAATTAAAATTCTAAAACATGCGTTTGCTAGATTATGTATTGATTTATTTTACTGCATGGTTATATTATTTGAAATGGGTGTGGTATAATACAAAATCTTTTTTGAAAAGTTAACAAATCTGCAAACGACCTATGGAATAACCTTATTATACTAAAAATAAAAAATATTTCTCAAAATTTATTACATGCGAATGCTAGATAAAAGAACAATCTTTCGAAATCCATTTATAATTTTTTGTGGAAAAGAGTCAATACGTCTAAAATCTGATTTGAAAATGACATATTTCTGGTTTTCTCTGGTAAGCCATCTTAATTATAAACCAAAAATAGTTTACATAATATTTTGTTTTATTATATCAAATAAGGAATTTTTACAGGCCACCCCAAGTGGTTCACTACGTTTGGTGACTTAGCAGGGATGCCCGGATTCATAGGGTGAAGTTTGTCCGGGTCTAGGCGGCGGATGCGTCTGCCCACCAAGTCTGATTTAGGGATACCTTTTGATCTCTCCGGTAAGATTCTCATCGCCTTGCACCGCAGTGGGAGAGTTGGATTAATACGTCCTTTTCTCCTAGACACACAGACCCCAGATTCCAGCCCACCTCTCAATACCTTTTTTCTTCCCGGAACATCCTCTCCTTCCTTTTCTAAAAAGACCCTCAACACGTACGACATAGGCCCTGAGGGGATTTATTTTCCTCAGGGCCTCCTGTGTGGAGCTAATGTAAAAAAAATAATAACGTTTCGTACATATTTTCCGTTATTTCAAATCATGACAGCTCAACTACGTGATTCACTTGATCCTACCATTACTTTTTGGGCATCCCCGACTTCTGCTACTATCAACTTGCACGTCATATTTTATAATGTTATGTTCTGCAATAAAATATACATGCGGTGCTTTCTAACATTAGGGGGATATCCACAATAATTATTATTATTGAAGTGATTCGCTCTTAGTCAGTGTTCGTTTTTGGTAGATGACATTTTAATTAAATACTTCTTTACTAGCAATGATAACATTATACCAATCTTATGTGATATTAACGCAAAGTGCTTATTTGGTGTTGGTCGCCTAATGGTTGGATATTTTACGGCCAGCGCTTGGACTATTTTTTACATTAACTCCACACAGAAGACCCCGGGGAAAATAATTTCCCCCAGAGCCTATGTCTTCTTAGGGGATACTGTGTGAAGTGACTTTTGAAGAAAGTAAGGAGATTAAGGAAAAAAAGCAATGAGGGGTAGGTAGGGGGTCAGTGTCTCCAGGAGCTACGGACGTGTGAATCCAACCCTCCCATTGCGGTGCAAGGCATGTTCCAAGAGAGTTCTGCTGAAGAGGTCAAAAGATTTCCCTCAACCTGTCTTTCCCGATCTGCCACGCAGATGGCGGGCAGATGCATCCACCGCGAAGACCTGGACAAACCTCATCTAATGAACCCGAGCAGCCCTGCTAAGTCACCAAACGCAGCGTACCACCTGGTGTGTCCTACGGTAGGATTTTTTTTTCGTATTTTATTTTTGGGGTGTTATGCCGTGTTGCGCCTCCTCCTTCTTTAGTCAACGTTTCGGACAGCCTTACAGTGTCCATCATCAAGGTAGATGTGTTGCGTTACAGCGTCCATCTTCAGGGCTGATGATGTACACTGTAACGCTGTCCGAAAAGTTGGGTAAAGAAAGAGGTAGCGCAACACGGCACAACACCCCAAAAATAAATAACGAAAATACTTTTGACTGTGAAAACCTTAAATCATACCTATAGCAGGGGTGTTGGTTATCCTATAAATGGTTTTCGGGGCGGCCACCATACCCCCCTCCCAAATTAAAAATTGGACCATAAACACTAGGCTTATATACACGTAAAGTTGTGTATATGTAATAATGTTTATTATTTGTATTTCTGAAAACGTTAAATCATGACGGAATTCCGTCGTAATATTGTGGTTAAATAAATGTTCAACTTGTTTCTACTTGTTTTGCTTCAAGGTTTGATGATTTCTGGTTTCTCTTTTTGGGGTTCCCGTCTTAGTTACGCTACGTGCATTAGAAAAAAGTTTATAATATACCAGCCCGAAGATGCCCGCAGCTTTATCTCCCGAATTATTTTAGCAAGGATTATAACTTATTTCCACCTGGAAAAAGATATGTAGGTATATTAAGTTTTAGTGTTAAAAATTATAATTACAAAACTAAATATTAGTCAACTCTTTAAACTTTTTACTTTCGGGGTATGATAATGTTTGTACGAGTATGTTTCCTTTGGGGGGTGCGGACACACGTTCACCGTTTGTCTCATTATCGACTTATTAGTGTGTAAGAAAAAACTGCGGCAATATATATTTAGGGGGCGTGCATTAATTACGTGAGCTCAAAGGGGGGGGGGGGGGGCAGCAAATTCTCACTTTACTTGAAAAGAATATACGAAGTGGCCCAAATTTATCTCACCAGGGGGGGGGGGGGAACTAGATTGGAACAAAAAATTGCTCACGTAATAATGTACGCCCACTTAAGAACAAAAGCAAAACCATCAGCGCATTGACATTTGACATTTTGTATTTTTGGAAGACACTCTCCATACTTTCAAAATTATCGACTAGTAATTTTTTTTTTTTTTTAAATATGTTTATTTAGTTATTAATTGTACAATAATTTCTCTTACTTAAATCTTACAAAACTGATAAATCAGTTTGATTGTAAGAAATCTCTCATTTTTCCTATTTATTTACTTACATCATATAAAATGTTTGATATTTTGGTGCTTAATACATATCTAGTAATTATTTAATAATATAATACTTAATATTAAAATACTTAACTAATCATTATAATGCTTATTGTAACATAAATTTTATTCTATACCTATTCGATCAAAATAATGTTTGTTTTTCATAGATTTAGGTATTTTTATACAATATTTTAGTTTTCATATTCAATTGAAATAGAATGATCTAACTTTAGTTTTGATTTTTGAATATGATGTCTCGTTTTTAATATTTTCAGGTAATGCATTAAATATTTGCGGAATTTAATGCCTTTTTGTTCTATCACCGTATACATTTTGAGATTTATTAATAATAAACATTTCTGCTTCTCTATGCCTAGTGGGGTAGTTATGGTTTACAGGTTTTTTGAATTCTGTATTCCAGAATTCATCTAGAGTTAATTGGTAATCTACCCTACTATGTATAGAGAGCACATTACACAAGGAGAACATTTTTTTATAATCGCCATCACATAATTGAACTTTTTTTTTGCCTGATATCAATTTTAGGAAACGGATTTGTAGTTGTTCTATTTTATTTAAGTACGTTTTGTACGTTAATCCGTAACTATTTATTCCGTATCCTATAATTGATTCTGCTAATGCGTTATATATACAGTATAATATATTTTTATTAACAAAGTTTTTAGGTGATAAAATTTCCCTAATATGGATCTTAATCTATTACATACATTTTCAATATGAATTGACCAGTTAAAATTGACATCTATTGTAAGACCAAGGTATGTATATTGGTACACTTTTTCTATGTTTGGGCAATTACACTGCAGGGATTGGTTTTTTGTGTGTAAGCAATCATATGAATGATTTTTAATGTGCAATTCCTTATCCTGACAGTTTGCATGTGGTGAATGTATAAGCATGTATTTGTTTTTTTTTTGCGTAGATAATAATGCCATTGTCGTGGGACCATTTAATTATATTATTTAGGTCTGTTTGTAAAATTTCCTGAATTTTTTGTGGATTTTTGTCAGCACATATGATGCAAGTATCGTCTGCAAACATGTAGCATTTACAACGTTTTATTACGTTTGGTAAACTGTTTACTTGCATAATATAACACGTAGGTCCCGATATCGATCCCGTAGCTACCCCAGTGTTAGCCCTTTCAATAATTTTATCAATACACGAGAGAATCGCTATTGGTCGATAGTTTGTGAAATCTTTGTGGTTTCCTGATTTATATATAGGTCTGATGATGGAAGTTTTAAGTTCGTCAGGCATGATACTTTTACTTACACAAAGGTTAATTAGTTTAGTCAGTACTGGGATTATATTATCAGCAATTAACTTCAGGTCTTTAATTCTTATTTGGTCATTGCCTTCTGATTTTTTAACATCCATATCATTAATAATTTTTTTAACATCTTTTTGTGATACAGGTCTAAATCTCATCGACATAATAGCAGGAGTTGTATACGTGTTACGATCTAGGAAGTTTTTTGTACAATTGAGGGGTATAGAATCAAAGGCAGCATTCTCCAAAAAGCGTTATTTTGAGAAAACCAAAAAAAACGTTTCATTTCAACAATTCTCACGTATTTATAAGTTTATAATTTTATTCAAAAGGGGAAACTGCTTATCTATTATAATTCCCAAAGTAGAATTTGTTTATTGTATTGATTAATTAGTTATAACGGATTTAATTATGGAGATTGCTGCATTTGATACTCACCTAAGGAGAATGCTGCTTTTGTTTCTCACACGTGTGGAGAAAGCTGACTTTGATACTGACAAATAAATATGACGTCACAATAATGGACCGACAAAATCACAGGGAAGTTCGTGATTATTATTATGATTTTAATTTAAGTATAATTAAAATAAAAACAGGTTTTGTAATGAACTCATACAGTATTGAATTTGGGAGGTGTGTATGGGTACCGCCACCCCGGGAACCATTTATTGGATAAACAATATCTACCTCTGCCATAGATAGGACTTTAGATTTTCACAGCAAAAAGTATTTTCGTTGTTATTGGGGTGTTATGCCGTGTAGTGCTACCTCCTTCTTTAGCCAAAGTTTCGGACACTGCAACGCTGTCCCAAACATTTGATTTGGCACTTTGGCTAAAGAAGGAGGTAGCGCAACACGGCATAACACCCCAAAAACAAATATCGAAAACCTCTGTTCAAGTGGTTCGCTGCATTTAGTGACTTAGCTGGGATGCCCGGGTTTATGGGGTGAGGTTTGTCCGGGTCTTGGCGGCGGATGCGTCTGCCCACCTGCTGGATTGCAGGCCGGATCGGGAGAGAATAGTTGTGGGAGTCCCTTTGACATCTCCAGCTGTGATCTCTCGAAACATCGCAGTAGGAGGGATAGATTTATACGTCCGTCACTTCTGGACACATTGACCCCCAGATTCCTACCCACCCGTAATACCCTTTTCCTTCCCAGAACCTTCTCGCCTTCTTTTCCTAAAAAGACCCTTCACACAGTATCCCCAAAGATGACAAAGGCCCTGAGTGGAATTATTTTCCTCAGGGCCTCCTGTGTGGAGCTAATGTAAAAAAATACAAGTGTGCAGTTCACACGCGGTACAAATGAAACCTGCAGAAAACTAAAGTAGACAAGAGTGGGGACAAGCACTGCACGAAGAGGAGATCAATTATTATCTTATTCTTTCGCAGCCTTAATCCTATAGATGTATGCGTTTGTCTATTTTTAGTGTCGCTTTTTTGTTTCATCGAGTTTCAAATCACGACGGTGCTAAAGAAGTTTTCACTTCAAAAAATAATAATATTAATAGAGAAAATTTATAAAAAAAAGAAAAATAATGAAGGTTAATTATTTTGATCAGAATTGGCTTGAAACTCGCAAAATTTTCAACACTAAACATGTAATTCAGAATGTTTATGTGCAAGGCTATGAATCCTAGATTTAATCATAATAGTAAAACATGTCTATGCATATTAATTTAATTTATGAATTTTAATTAACACCTAAAAAAATCTTTTGTCACTCCACGCCTCTGAAATAAACGGTATTTTATGACAGCTCATCTTAGAATTTTGACTACTTTTGCTTTCCATTTTTCTGGATTCCTTGACTTCTTCCTTGCGTTTTTCTTGGGCACGGATGAAGGGTGAGAGTCCATAATCACACTGGCATCTTGTTTTTATTTCTAAATTCACTCCGAACTATTTAAAACAGTAAAATTAGAGTGACAGATTCAACACACGACTATACAATTTTGTATGGGCGGCCATGTTGTCACGTGATCAAATGGAGGCTTACCATTGGTCAAATTGGAGAATGCTGGTTTTGTTTCTTAAGTGCGTTGGAGATTGCTGCCTTTGATACTAACGCAGTTTTTAAAATGGATTTTTAAAGCATAAAGAGTTGCTTTTAATGCCAAATAACTGCTTTTCTAGGTAAAAGAGTGAATCATTAACAAAGTTGCATCATTAGTCCATTTTTGAAAAAAAGTGGAGAATGCTGCATTTGATACTACACACCTCAATTATGTCTTATGTCTTTTATTTCATTTACAAATGTTGTGGCAAATTTATCGCATAAAAACTTTGTATCTCCTTGACTTCCCATATGTTGAAGGATTATTTTATCTAAATTTTGTTTAGGTTTACCTATTAGATTATTTATTTCGTCCCAGAGTTTCCTCGAGTTGCCGTTTAAGCTATTTATTACGTTTTTATGGAACGTGTTTTTAGTAATATTAATATGTTTGTTTGTTTTGTTTCTATATCGCGTATATTCTAAACGAAATACCGAGTTATTTGGGCTATTCCTGCATTTTCGGTAAAGATAATCTCTTTTTTTAATCATGTTCTTAATTTCTTCAGTAACCCATGGGTTGTTGTGCCTAAGATTATTTTCAAATAATTTTTCTTTTTTCGAGGACGCATATATATTATCAAAAATATTTTTTAAATTATAGTACAGTTCTGAAGGACATTCAGTTTGTAATAATTTCCCCCAATTTACTAGTTTTAATTTAGAATATACTAATTTATTATCAATAATTTCAATTTTTTTATTTAAATCCTTTGTAGGTACCTCTTTACCTATTGCAACTCCTGTTATATAATGGTCGGATATTTTGTTAGTCACAATACATGAAAATACAGTGTTATTAGTTATTACGGTTGCGAATTGCAATATGATAAATACATGAATACACATTTTTTCCGTTTAAAATTTCATCCCGGGTCACATCTAATATTACATTTTCTAAACCATTTTCACTGAGTAGATTTTGATATTCTGTAATTATACTATTTTTGGTATCCAATAAATTCAAGTTGATGTCACCACAATACAAGTAGTTTGAATCAGATGAAGTTAATTGTAATATTTGTTTTAGTTCCTTCAAGTATATTTTCTTGTTGCTGCTCGGCGGACGATAAACTGCAAGTATATTTATGACATCTTGATAAACGGTGGTGATTTCTCCAATATTGTAGGGATGAACGGAGACGAGATGTCACGGTGCCAAGTGTGAGAGAGATACAAGAAAATGGCGCCTTTTTTCGTTTGGAGGAAACCGACCTACGTACATTGTTTATGTCATTTTTTGAAGGAACTGCAGCATTATTATTAGAAGGAACGTACGTTCATTGCTTTTTTTATGCCGACAGGGTACCGTAACCGTGAATCGTTGGGGTAATTTTAAAAATACTTATTAGATTAAGTTACGCATTGACGGTTGAATTAAAGCCACCATTAATTTCTAGAAATAAAATAAATTTTCAGAAAACCTTCAATTTAATGAATTCTTTAAAAATGATAAACTGGTTTTACCTTCTAAACAAAAATAATTGGAAAAACTATCACAAAAAAGGAATTATTTCTAATGACCCAGATTGTATTAGATCCTTCTGTTTCCATTGCAAAAATATAATTCCCATAAATGGTAACTTATGACTATTAACTGACCATCCGTGTCAAATCCGCGAAGTCATAATCTTTTATGACTGCAATCTCCCACATACTATTAGTAATATGAAAAACACCTATTAAAACACTCATCGTGAATCTAACTCGTGAGTTTCGCCACGGACAGGTAACAAATTAACGATGTTTCAAGGAAAGTGCACGTTAACAATTGAATTCTTTTGGTTCGTGTCATTTCTCCGTTTCCCCGCAAAGGTGGAAAACCATCCATCAACGAAGACAAGGCTGTGTAGTGTGTGAATAAGTTCGTTACAGTTTGAGTCATTTAATGTAATTTCCAATTTCCAAGCGTTTTCTTATTACGCAAATTCGTCAAGAGGAAATGAGAAAATTGTGAAAATAGTTTACAAGTGAATAATTATTACTTTTTTGTTACACCAGCTCCACACATAGACACCCTGAGGAAAATAATTTCCCGCAGGGCCCAAGTCATCTTTGGGGTTGCTGTGTGTAGGGTCTTTTTAGAAAAGGGAGGAGAGGAAATTCTGGGAAGGAAACATGTTATAGGGGTGGGTAGGAATCTGGGGGTGAGTGTGTTCAGGAGTGACAGACGTATGAATCTATCCCTCCCACTGCAGTGCAAGGTGATGTTCCGAGAGAGTTTTGCTGTTCAAAAAGTCTCCCTCCACCAGTCTCTCCCGATCACGCAGTTGGTGGGCAGACGCATCCTCCGCCACGATCCGGACAAAAATCACCCCATGAAATCGGGCACCCCTGCTAAGTACCAAACGTAGCGAACCATTTGGGCTGACCTACGGCAGATTTGTTGGTTTCCCAATATATGGTTCCCGGAGCGGCGGTACCCAAAGCCGCCTCCCAAATTGTTCTATACATTTGGTAATAATATAGGACCGGTCAGTGGCTGAGTTGGCTTCGCGTTTGGTTCCCACCCAGACTTCGTGTATTCAATTCCTCGGCTGGCCAAGTCCTCCATCACGACTCAGGCAATATTTTCCGCTTAGTGTGTTGGTAGTAGGAGATTTTAGGTTATTCGTAACCTGGCAATGTTTGTATTTCTAAAAAAATAGCATTATTTTCAAGTTTGGGAAGAAGATATGCATATCCTCCTTGATGATTATAAATTTATCGGGCGAAATTAACTTTCGATCCGTTAGTTTCTGGTTTTATTCCCATCGGAGGAAATTGTTTTAAAATCAATATAATCGTAATAATAATAATTGAATAATTTGTATAGTGCCGCTTTTGTAAAAATCACCTCAAGGGCTAACCCAAAGATATTGAAATATAAGGTAGATGTGCTATCTGCTGTTTTTACTATGTGGGTATGCGCTTCCGGGTGTCGCCGATATTGTTTACCAATTAACAAATAAACTAAAAGAACAAATAATTAACGAATAAACCAAACGAACGTTAAACTAAATGAACGAATTCTTTCCTTATTCAAAATATATTGTTAACCAATATTAATACACATTTTCAAAAAATCAACGAAATGAACAAATTCTTTTTGTATGAAAACTACGCTAATTAGCGCGTAGTCCGGCGACAGTTGCGCGGACACCATAGCATATCTCTTCTGTATTTTAATATCTTTGGGCTAACCTAATAAATGCCAAATTAATTTTAACGCTCAGACCTCGGGCATATTCCGTCAGAAGTTAAAATATTTCCGCTTTGCAACAAAATCTAAATAAATGGAACATTCCAGAAAGCATTCAAAAACTAAAAACTCTTTTGAAAGGTCATGAAATACACTTTCATATTTTATTATTAGAAATAAACACATAATTTTTTAAATATAAAAATTTTGAATGCAAACGTAAAAAACTTTTAAAAATGGTTCACCTTTCGTTTTTTCCAACTAAAATTACTGTACCGAAAAAAATACCTACGCGTTTTGTTAGACAAAATGATTTATAAACGTTTTCATTACCTCACTTTTTTGTCGTTTCACGTAAAAATAATTAATTAAAAAATTTATAAAGTTTCATAAATCTTTTTTAAATTGCGGTTGGAAGTTTGGGTTTCATAAAGGCGTATATTCTAATACTGTTTCTAACACCGTTTAGATCATATTTCTCACTATGATAATAAGGGAGATACGACGATTTCTATGAATTGTTCCCAAAAGCGAACAAATTATCCTAAGCAGTTAAATAATATTAAGATAAACATTAGACGAACAAAATATTTTTGTTACGATAAGAAGATTACGATTTATGTCGCATTTCCATGAAAAAAAAACACAGTAATCAGTTCTATCATTTCTAATAAAGCACAGATAAAGTATAATGATTAACTAGAATAAATCGATTTAATAATTATTGTTTTTCAAGATGTCTTTGAAACATTGACATAAATAATTGGATAATAATTGATCCCACACAGTCTGGCTCACGAACTGGATCTAACAAGATCGGTAAGTAAACATTTCTTAGAAAATGTACAATAATTTAAACATGTTTCTATATTAGGTGATTTCCTGTTGATCAGAGGCTGTGCTATTAGAACCGGTACAATAATATTCAGCTTTGACCAAATATATAAAACAGGAACATCAATGAATGCGTATATTTATGCAATAAACATAAATATAATAAAGCTGTGCAGCTTTATCTAATTAAATGCATTTTCTGTGGTAAAAGCATACTTAGGTATTAATAAAATTATAATTTTTTTTTAGTCAAGTCATTTTTCGGTTTTGACAGGTTCGCATTTTTCCAAGAATTGTAGTTATAAGTGATTCAAGTAATTCTTATGGCAAACGTCGTGTCGCGCTTCAATGAAGATTGGTTGACTGTTTTGTTGACACAAAATATTACTACATAACCTAATTTTTTTTCTATTGCCCTGTTTGACTGATCACCTCACAATATGTATGAATGCTAATTAAGTTAATTTTTTTTTAAATAAAATGATTTCTATATTGGCCCTATTTCCCAATTCAAACATGAAAAATGTTTTCTCTATTGAATTGGATAGTTTGTTACAAGATATACACCTTTTGTAATTAGCTTTAATAACTATGTATAAGTATGTTTTAATCTGTTATATGTACGTATTTTAAATAAATAACAATAAAATAAAAATTTTGGGTTAGGTTAGGTTGAGAGGTGCTTCCATGTATGATTTATGATTGTATTGTGTTTTTCAAACGATCATGAAAGTAAAAATAGAAAAATCGTTGAAAAAATTTTATTTTCAGCTCTGAGAAAAAAGCATGAATGCTCTCGGGTACGAAAAAAGTATCTCAACCAATTTAAAATAAGAACATTATATTAAATACAATGTAATATATCCTTTTCTTTTTTTCACGTGTTATTATGTTTAACTGATTTTCTACACTGTATTTTTTATACTTATATTTGTACTCTTTTCACTATTTCGTACTACTTTGTGTCCACATAATTTTGAGATAACACTGCTACTAACCTAATACATGTTGTAGAATACTGTCGCCATGGGTTGAATCACAGTGTCTTCATTGAGAGTCTCAAAGAGGAAACTGTGTTTCTACTATTATGATGGCAGAACAACACTTTTTAAATCTCTCAACCAATCAATCAATAACTCTACTAACCCACCATTTTTTATATTAGGAACATTATTTGTATTACTTGCATTTATCATCTATATATTTGCTAACTATAGGTATTTGCGATAATGTATAGCTCTGAATCCTATAAACATAGAATATAATTATTCCTACTCTAGGGAACTCGAAACAGCAGAAATGTGAATGCTTAGATGGTCGGCAGGAGTATCACTAATAGATAGGATTAAAAGATTACGCATTCGTGGTAGCCTAGGTGTCATGGACATAAACAGTAAGCTGGAGGAACGACAGTTGAGATAGTATGGGCACATAAGAAAGAGACCACCAGACCACACAGTGAAGCGGTCAATGTCTGTGGAGCTTCATCGACAGTCATCCAGAGGAAGACCAAAGAACTCCTGGATGACTCAATCTAAAATATTACCGAGAAACGGCCTGGATGAAAGCCATATCAGATCCAAACAAGATATAGCATGAGAACAAGAAGAGCTGACCCCAACAACCTACCTAGGCAATGAGTTGGGACCATAGACATATGAATATTAGTAGAACTGCCCTAAGCGATAAAAGCGTATTATTTCCCCCTCCCCTTACCGGTTCCATTGGAACCGGCTGGGATCGAGTATGGTTTCGTGTGAATCTAAAAAATGTGACGTTATCATTCTTCTGCGAGCCAGCGTCGAGCACTCATCGGTGCATTTTACGAAATAACACGGCAAAAATAGTGGCTTGTGTTTTGAAAATGTGTAAAAATAAAAGTGAATAAAAGAATTAACCCAATTGTCGTATTACATTCCATAGGCAAGCATTATTTTACTTTATTTTAAGCTTATTCAGATCACATAATATGGTCGTTTTTGTAATACACACTATCACTCGAGATACATGGCGTGTGCTCGTCGCTGTTTAGTAAGTAAATTATGAAACATTTGTAAAAGTGTCTTAACTGAATACGTTAACAAAATATATTGGACTATGAAAATAGGCGAACTTTACTTTACGCGGCGAGCAATACGCGCTCCCATGTAAAAAGGTCTATTCATTCAAAAGCAGAATTATTCTTTTAAGAACTAAATGGTGATGTTATAATGCGAGATGCCCATATACTCTCAGATTGAGTTATTGACGAATCACATATCACCAAATTCACCTTCCCGCTCTGCGCCCCGCTGTAGTTGGTTTCTCCCCCTCACCTTTGTGTTCTGGTCTAGTAATATTCATATGTCTATGTTTGGGACAGTGGAAGGAAGAAGATATTTGCAAACTGTATATATGAGCATGGAAATAAAAATCAAAAATAAAATTAAATCAAATTGACAAAACAAGTCAACGGCAATTACAGTAAAACTCACAAAGCTTCCAATAAAAATATTTTTATTTTATTTCGCGGAACATTATCCACAAGAATGCCACAATGAATAATATCATATAAATTATTGATTAGCCGCTTCCTGAAACGTTGAAATCGTGAGCGTTAACAATAGGTACGCGTGCAGAACAAATTGTCACTTTATAAGAATGTCGTATTTATTATAAATAATAATGTGGGTGTACTCGCTCGTAAAATACTTCAATGGCGAATGCAGGCGGTGTATGAAGATTAGGGAAATGAGTGTTCGAGTAAATATTCCTCGGATGATATTGAATAACCCTTATCGCGAAACAATGACACACATCACTTTTCCTGAAATATTTAGTGTTCACCTAATCTTATCGCGAGTCAACATGACTTCGGCAAAGCGTTTATTAAAATAACTTTGCAAAATCAATTCAGGTGTGTTATGTGTGGATAATAAAGAATGCGATATTGTGATTTATAAAGTTATTTAAATAGTTTCTCACGGCCTTACGATCCTATTTTATCTTGTTATGAATGCCTCTGCAGCAATGCATCTAATTGTGGGAATCCATATTTAGAAAATATAATCAATTTTACGATTATTTATAAGGTGGAAGAAACCAAGGTCTTTTTCGACATAGTATGATCATTAATCTTTTCTGCAAACCCCCGCGGAGACATGTCACTTTGAAAAACGACTTTTTACAAGTTAATCTTATCGTTATGGTGATTATTATTAGTTTCACGTCTGCCAAACTACCACGTGTTAAAATGCAACATTGTACAGCACTTGATAGAAGTTTCAATGTCAATAAGCAAGCAATATAATGATTAACCTGAACCTTAAGGCTCCGCAACCGGGCTCGAAAAGAAGAAGATGGATAGATATGAAATTACGAATGTTAGAGGAGAGCGCTAACATTTACAAAATGACAAAATTGCGAAAATGTTTAATAAAACACGACTCGTTTAAAATAGAGCAAAAAATCTCGCGGGCATTGTCTTAAACAGCATAAAGAAACACTGTGAATTTTTTCTACATATAACTTGTAAAATAACTGAAACAAACGTGTTTATAATAATTTTTGGAGCATACTTTGCGATTTTTTTCTATCGAGAGAATTTAATATAATTTGCGTTTCGGCGCGGGCATTGTCTAGATATTATCTTCAAGAATAAAATATATATTTTTAAAGAACTTTAAAACTTAACGTGTTTAAGGGAGGTATGTAAGAAACCGGTAGAAATTCGGGTTGCGGGCGGATGTCGCACGTTAAAATAAAAACTGTAGCAAATCTAATTATTTCGAGCGTATATTGATAGTCTTCAATCTCGAATACTTTCCCTTTTTAGCATCGCTTGTCTCTTACAAGTTAGGGACACGAGATGATTATGAATGTGCACATCGCCGCTGGTTTTACAGATGGTCTGACCGATATAAAGACATGTGAGGCCACGAGAGTTTAAGTTTGCCTCCCGGGTTTGCCCGCACAGCTTCAGGTCTCCGGAGAGAGAAAAGATACTCGTAATCCTTTTGTTATAAGGTTTAACGGGCGGTTAGGTAACAATACGTTTCCTTTTGGTTATTTATTGTTAAAACACCCAAAAAGCTACTGTTTTAGTTTAAACTGTTTTACGATCATTGTGTGTGACATACTTGTAAATTGATTGTACCCGCTCCAATAAAGACTAATTGTGTTTACCGTATAAAAGTGTGGATTTTATTTCAGTACCGCCGGCTACAAAACATATATATTTACTACTAGCTGGTTCCCGGCATGCGTTGCTATGACATTTAATAAAAAATTGTTTCTCCCTGCGTGTCCTTTCCCATTCGTCCCGTTCCCCTTCCGCCTCCCCTTCCTCTCCCGCGTCCCCTTCCCCCTCTCGCGTTCCCACACCGCCTTCCCTCTCCCCGCTCCCCTCCTCCCGAGTTCCACCCTCCTGCATTCCATTCATTCAGTCCCGGTACATTCAGTTTTCAAACAGCTCGCGTGCCACCTATTGCAATTTTTTATACAAATTTCGTAATGCCAGAGCTCACCAGAGCTCACCAGTAGTTTTATACAAACCTTGTCCTGACCATAACAAACACAACAAAAAAAGAATTATCCAATTTGGTGCAGTCGTTCGGAAGTTATGCGCGTTCATACATTTCGGCGATTCATTTTTATTTATATAGATAGATAGATAGATAGATAGATAGATAGATAGAAGATAGATAGATAGATTATATACATAGATAGATAGATGTAAGACACTATTATCTAGATAGCATTTAGTAAATAGTATTTAATAAAAATATTTCTTTAGAAAATGACGATAATTTTGGTAGTTCTTAGTTGAAGCATGATACAGATGAATATGACTGAAGGGTATAGGGTCGAATTTGCTCAGTGATTAGAACAGAGCCCCGCAAGGCTAAGTTCCTGCTTTCAATTTCTAGATGCGACTCTATCTTTTTCTGATTTCTCTGTTTTAAATGTTCGTTTGAGAGTCGCTAATATTGTCTACAATTACTACTTCTTCAACTACTTCTTCAATGTTTCAGGTTATAGCGTACCTACTGGGATGCATTGACGCAAATACGGCCCACGTTAAATAAATTATTCACATTCAAAACCGATCGAGATAGACTGGTTGAGGGATGCCTTTCGACTTCTCCAGCCGGACTCTTTTGCACTGCAATTGGTCTTCGCCTTGCACTGCAATTGGAGGGATGGATTCACACGTCTGTCACTCCTGGACACTGACCCCATATTCCTACCTACACCTCATACTTTTCCTTCCCAGAACTTTCTCTCCTTCCTTTCCTTTAAAAGACCCTCCATACAGTATCCCTTAAGATGACATAGGCCCTAAGGGAAATTATTTTTCTCAGGGCCTCCTGTGTGTAGCTAACGTAAAAAACTGAGCTTTTATGAAAACAAAAACAGAGTGTGCAATTCACATGCGGTAGAAGTGAAACCTTCAGAAAACTAAAGTAGACGAGAGTGGGGAGGCTACGAAGCACCGCTCAAAGATTAGACCGATTATACTATTTCATTCTCACGCAGGCTTGACCCTTTAGATGCATGTGTTTGTCTCTTTTTAGTGTAGCTATTTTTCGTTTCACCGAGTTTTAAATCATAACGGTGCAAAAGAAGTTTTAAAAAATTAGAGTTGGATAAAAAATGTACAGTTTAGTAAGATTTTTTCATTTCATCATGTTTTTTGTTAAAACTCGATAAGTCATCGCCGAGAAATATCATAAAATAAATGTTAATGGATGCATCAGGATGTTGCAAGAGCAATTGCGGTCGGTTGCAATTAGCCTCCTTTGAGATAAGCGGCGCGGCGCACGCCGAGACAGTTTTCCTGTTAAAGGAGTAAATCATTGTTATTCTAAGTAATCAATAGACTCCTTCTAAAAAGGAAACTTGCCTACTCAAGTAAGTAAGGCAGTGCCTTCCATAAGTTAAAACTCACACGGCAAATCACTTATCATAAATAATTTACACACCAACTATTAAATCATCCAGTTCATCCGATTAAAAACTAGGCGGTTTCATACTATGAATTAAAAATACCATTTTCCCTATACTATATTTTTTGGTGTTTTTTGACAATTATTTGTATTTGAAGGGCTTCGATGGGCGAAATCTGATGATTATTTACCAATTTAAAACGTAAAATCGACTTCAAAATTGACTTAATATTGGTGTAAATATCGAAAGAATTAGTATTTTAAAGTTTTTCTTTTATGTTTTCAATAAAATTATTATTCAATTTATAATTTGTCTGTCAAAACTGTCAAATCACATTCTTCTGATAATGCCTTCAGAAGGCGAAACAACTATCACATAATAATTATACAGCAGGATATATTTATAAATTTTTACAATAATAATATTATTGAATAAATAAAAGAAAAACTTGTGATTAAAATGGAGTTCTGGGAATTACACTTGATAAGAATAAAAAAAATACTTTCGTATTTTTAACTCAAACATAACTGAGGTGCTTATCAGTATTTGTGCAGCCCTGCAAATATATCTCTTCGTTTAGCTATGTATTCAATGCACACTCTATTTTTTGTTTTCCTTTATTAAACAGGTCCAATTAAGAACGTATCATGTTATTTTCCATAATTCGCAAGGGAATAAATAGCGTTGGCGTTTATGTCTTACGCATAAAATTTTCTTTTTTCTAGAATAAAATAATTTGTTTTTTTTATAAATTAAAAAACTTTTTTAAAAATCCCTTAAAATAGAAAGTTGATACCTCTTGACGAATTTTTGAAAATGAAAATAAAATTAGTGTCATCATCTGATTTCGAAAAACTTTAGTCCCCAATGAAACTCGAATTAAAAAGGTTTTAGGTTTGTTTTTGTTTTGAAAACAGATCTGATAACCAGGTAATTCTTTACTACTGCATTTACCTTCCCCAATCAATTCGAGGAAAAACGAAAGCTCTTGAACTGATATACTCAATAATTAAAGGTTTTAATAAACTCAACGTAAGCCAGTCGTACCTAATTGAATAACAAAGATAACACATGATTGTGGTCTCATCAGTTATTGAATAGATTGACAGACACTCATGACAGACATTTTATGGAATTCATAATCCTTTTCACATGAATATGCTAAGTACATTCTCATTCACAAGAATTTTTAGATAACGTCGTTGCATGCACAATATATGTATCCCAATTCGGATTTTTTTCTCCAGCATCATCATCACTATTGGCTCTACATCCCCTGGTGGGTCTTGTCCTTCTGAAGAGTCTTCCCCCACTCATCTCGGTTTTGTGCCCGCCCCCTGCAATTTAGAAGCTCCAAGATAGATATGTCTTTGAGGATGTTGTCGCTCAATCTTAGTCTTGCTCTTCCCAGGCTCCTTCGCCCTATTGGTCTTGAGTTCAGCAGGGGCTTTGGTGCTTGAGGCTTTTCTCCATCATGTACAATATATCCCACAATTTTTTTTTCGGTTTCCTAGATAATCCGATATAAATAAATCCAATTTTTCGTTTAAATTTTTCATGATTTTAGGTAACTTGGCAATTATTTGTAAGTTAATAGTAATTATTTAAAAAATGCTTTATTAATTTCATAAATACATGATGAAATATAAAATATTATTTTTATGTACATAAATTCAAATTACAAACGACCTTATCACGTTTTTTTTAATTTAAGAAAATATATATTTCTGGCTTTCACCCTTTAAGGGTGTTCTAGGCCATCATTTAAAATTACAGAGAAAGGTGAATTTACGAGTATATATTAATTTTATTTAAATGTCCAAATTTCAGAATTATATGGAAGATTGGAGTCGAGTTCAGACTTAGAAGAGATGAAATGTTGAATGGAGAGGGGGCAATTTTAGATAACGCTTGATAGAAGAGAGGATATTTATTTAGAGAGGGACAACCAAAAAATAGTGATCTAAAGTTCCCACATCTAGACCACAGAATGTACAATCTGGGGAGTCAAGGATGTGAATTTTAAAAAGGTGAGAAGGAACGGAACAATTTCCGATTCTCATTCGAATAGGAAATTTCTTTTTTGGAAAAATGGAGGAATTTTGGAAACCAAGTTTTGATGGTATATTCCTTTTGTATTTAGGGGTAGCAGGCACCCTTGGATTGACTAGCAATGTTCCAATACTCTGTCCAAACATTGCGGACCTTTTCACGTTTTTAACACAAATTTGTCGTACATAAATTAAAATTTCTATCCAAAGAAATGTTTTATTTTATGATATTTATTTATTTTTTCAACTCAGCAGGCAGAGCAAAAATATTTTTTTAATAATTAACTCGCAAAAAATACGAAAGTTGCCTTCAAAATCTTTGAATTTTAATGATCAATATATCATAATATAATAAAAAAATAGCAAATATCAAATATATGTAATTAAAAAAATATTTTTCAATTTGGTTGAGTATTCTGGCCTCAAATCCAAAAGCAAGATTCGTATGAAAACGGCGCAGCCGTTGTTACGTTTGCTTCACAAAAAATGCTATGTGCAGTAAACCGTACTCACAAAAATCTTGTATGCATAATAAGAAAAATTAATTGGTTTTAATGAAAATTTGATATAAAGTCCACTTTTTTCAATAATTAAGTTGTCAAATGTAACTACAATTAATAAAAATTATTTACAAAAAAACATGTGACCCTTAATTTTTTAACAGTTTTTTTTTACTCCTAATGTTTTAAAATCCACAAAGGATATTTTCTTCGTGCAACGATTATACCTTACCCATTTAATGCATAATATTTGAAGATAAATATTGTTAAACCAGCGAGTTCCCGACATGCGTTGCAATTATTTCTCCCTGCGTGTCCTTTCACGGGCGACCCCGTTCCCACCCCGTTCCGCTCCCGCGTCTCCTTTTCTTTCTTCCTGTGTTCCCCTTTTGTTCCACTTTCCCGTCGTCCCCCCGTCCCGCGGACCTCCCCTCCTCCCTACCCTCCTATATGAAATGCACACGTTTCAACTCGCGCCACCTATTGTAATTTTTTTATACAAATTTCATAATGCCAGAATTCACCAATATATAGTATAGAAATTGGCAAAGTTTCATCGCAATCGATTGATGGTTTAGGAACGCATAAGAGACAAACAAAGAAACATTCAGTTTTATATATTCACTAATATTAAGAGGGTATAACTAGAGAAAACCAGAAATATATAATTTTTCAATCAGATTTTTGACGTATTGACTCTCTTCCACAAAAAATAAAAAATGGACTTCGAAAGATTGTTCTTTTATCTAGCATTCGCCTGTTTTAAATTTTGAGAAAAAATGTTTATTTTAAGTATCAGAAGGTTATACCATAGGTCGTTGGTAGATTTCTTAAATTTTCAAATAATATTTTGTTTTATACCACACCCATTTCAAATCATATAATCATGCAGTAAAATAAATCCAAACATTATCTGGGTATCGCATGTTTTAGAATTTTAATTTTAGTTTAAATAAAACCATTAAAAATATATTTACGTACATGTGTTTTTTGACGAAAATTGGTCCGTTTGTGTATTTATTTGCGCACTTACAAACTAATATATTTCAATTTTTTTTTACATTCTTATTTAGACATTATTGAAAAATAATAAATACTTATAATCAAAAAATAATTACAAAAAGTATATTATTTTAATAGTTTTATCATCATGCCTTTCAGCATTTTTGGATGTATGTAAAAATTAAAGCAAATTTGGAATGAAATAAAATCGATATTGAGTTATAATTTTAAAAAGCTGGTACGGAGAATAATTAATCTTTCTCATTGTAACCGTCCTGCACGATCGTAAGAAAAACTTACAACGAAATGTGGATTAAAGTTTATTTTTACTTTTATCTGAATGAGTAAAATCTCAAATTGTAATATTTTAATTAATTAAGAAAATATTAGCGACACTTAAGCGAAAATTTGAAACAGAAAAATCAGAGCTCTGCCCCGGCAAGCAAAGATCCTGAGTTCGACTCATTCCTAGACGTGATCGTATCTTTTTATGATTTTTCTGTTTCAGTTTTTCAATTGTTTCGCTAATATTGTCTTCATTAATTAAAATATTAAGATTAAGTTAACTGAAAAACAATCTCATCTCAGGTGCGATGGAATGCATTATCTTTCGAATCGTATCAATTACTCATTCCGTTGTAAATAAATCGTATAGGGGAATTACCTGTGAAAACATTTAATCTTCAAATTACATGCTATCTTGGCGGTGTGTGTGATAGCCAATGTAGGCGTTACCGTGAAGCGTACACAAAACGAAGATAGGCCTTTATTTATTATTTGATAACAGTTTATTGAATGTTCTAGTTTGACGCAAGCTAATTATTTGCTTAAGCACATGGGATATCTTGATAAAAATACACCTACGTTGGTTAAATAATATAATATCGAGTCATAAGTGTTGTAGACTACCGAAGCAGTTATGCATATAAAATATTAAATTATGATAATAATTGACAATAGTTCAATCGAGTTTGAACTAGCTTATTGAGTTACTGTTTTTATCATTAGGGTGATTCTGTATATTTTGTAATGTTTTTGTCACATTTGTCCTGCTTTGTCATCATGTCATCAGGGTGATTCTGTATATTTTGTAATGTTTTTGTCACATTTGTAATGTTTTTGTCATAATATAATCGGGGTGATTTTGTATATTTTGTAATGTTTTTGTCACATTTGTCATGTTTTTGTGATCCATCACGGTGATTCTTTATATTTTGACGTGTTTTTGTCACATTTGTCATGTTTTTGTCATAATGTCATCAGGGTGTGTATATTTTGTGTTATCTTTTGCATTAATTAAGTCGGCGTTACGAGACAATTAAAACAAAGAGGCAAACCCCTCGGATATTGGAAGACGTCTGTCGTGACAAATTTGGTAACCGATAACGATCGATGCCTGTCTGTATTTTGGTGTTTGTACGCGATGACATTCGATTCGCAAATTTTCTGGCGACTGACATCTCTTAACTAGGATTAAGCGGCAAAAGGCACACAATTTGAATTAAGTCGGCAAATACGAGACAATCAAAACAAAAAGGCAAAACCCTCGGATATCGGAAGACATCCGATAACCGATAACAATCGGTTGTCAAATTTCTGTGATTTTCTATGGCTTTCAATGGCTTGTCTATGCCTGTCGTGTGTTAAATGGGTTAATTATCTGGATGAGTATCCGTTCGTCGTATTATTTTACTTTTTATACACGATGACATTCGATTCGCAAATTTACCCTATTAACTAGAATTACGGGGCAAAACGCACACAATTTGCATTAAGTCGGCAAATACAAGACAATAAAAAAAAGGCAAAACCCTCGGATATCGGAAGACATCCGATAACCGATAACAATCGGTTGTCAAATTTCTGTGATTTTCTATGGCTTTCAATGGCTTTTCTATGCCTGTCGTGTGTTAAGTGGGTTAATTATCTGGATGAGTATCCGTTCGTCGTATTATTTTGCTTTTTATACGCGATGACATTCGATTCGCAAATTTTCCCGCGACTGACGTCTATTAACTAGAATTACAGGGTAAAACGCACACAATTTGCGTTAAGTCGGAAAATACGAGACAATTAAAATAATAAAGCAAAATCTTCGGATATCGGAAGACATCTGATAACCGATAAAGATCGGTTGTCAAATTTCAGTGATTTTCTACAGCTTTCAATGATTTGTCTATGCCTAACTCATGTTAAATGAATTAATTATCTGGATGAGTATCCGTTCGTCGTATTATTTTGCTGTTTATACGCGATGACATTCGATTCGCTATTATTTCGGCGTCTGACAACTCTTAACGAGGATTACGCGGTAAAACGCACCTTCGTCTCTGGCTTTAGGCTAACTACTTTTAAGAGTTGGTGTCTTTATTAACGCAGTAACTAGCTTGTCAGCGCGACACGGAATACCACATTTAAGAAAACTGTAAAATGTTTCATGTACGGCCGATTTAACGCTGCACCCTTCAGAAAAGTTATAATACCTAAGGGAACGTACCCATACAACGTGACATGTTTAGGGGGGGGGGGGGTCTTGTAAATGGAAATGTCACGCTTGGTACAAGTGAGCGGCGGCGGGCTTAGGGGGCCGGGGGGGGGGGGGTTAAAAATTGCAAAAAGTTGGTCACGTAGTATGGGTACGTTCCCTAAGTAGTTACATGATGAATTTGTTTACACTATCATCATTAAACATAAAAGTATCCACTACTGCAGACCCATGTAAAATCACGGGATATCTGAATTCTTGGCGAATCAGTTTCAATTTTTAAAACGACAATTAAAATAAATTTCTGTTAAAATCCAAGGGAGCCAGCTATGCCTCAATACAAAGGACCATCCCATCAAAACCGTGGTTTCCAAAATTCCCCCAATTTTTCCAAAAAGAATTTTCCTCACTTACTCTAATAAGAATTGGACACTGTTCCGTTCCTTCCCATCTTTTTAAAATTAATGTCCTTGATTCTCCAGATTGCACACTCTGTGGTCTAGAAGTGGTGACTTAAGTATCACATATTTTGGAATTTCTCTCTTTCTAAACAATCATCCTCCCTTCTATCAAGCGTTATCTAACATTGCCTCCACCATAGACATCCAAATTTAATAGACGAGAAGATACAGATAAGGGGTAAAACCAAACTATGGGGAGCGAAGAGGGGAAAGATGACTGTGATTCGTTAAAAAATCAATCTGAGAGTATATAGGCATCTCGCATTATAATATCACTGCGTTTGAATGAATAGACCTTTTTACATGGGAGCGCGAATTGCTCGCCACGTTATTAACATATTTGCCAAGTCCAAATGCGGAAAAGTAAAGTTCGCCGATTTTCACAGAGGAATATTTTGTTGCCGTATTTAGTTAAGACACTTTTACAAATGTTTCATAATTTACTTACCCCTTGTAACTAGCGACGAGCTCACGGAGAACCGCCCACTTTCGCTATATCCACATATTTTAGGGTATAGCATGTATAGCATAAGCTCTCATTTTTGGCGTGTAATTTCGTAAAATTTACGATGTGAGCTCGGCGCTGGTCAGGACAAGAATGATGACGTCACATTTTTTAGATTCAAGAGAGGCTCTCGTAAGCCCAGCCGGCTCCATGGAACACCGGTTGGGGAGGGGGAAATAATACGCTTTTATCACTTACGGCAGGTCCAGATATATTCATATGTCCATGGCCTCTTCTAAGTCTGAACTCTTCGATATAATTTAGAAAATTTGCCCTTTTGAATAAAATTAATATATAAATTCACCTTTCCTCTCTCTTTTCCAATTTGAAATGATGGTCTAGAACACCCTTGAAGGGTGGCAAAAATATGTATAGGTAAGAACCTTATCGTTCATCGCTTGTCTGAATTGATCGCACAATGAGTTCCAGTTTTGAAAGTGACACTTAAATTCAAATCAAAAACGTTCCAGAGTTACGCAGGACACACGCCGAAATTTTATTCTTTCAAAGTAGATTTCTACTCCCATAATTATGTTTATCACATTTAAAAAAAAATAAATTAGTGGGTAAAGTATATCTTTTTAGAAAGTCAATATTATAGATTGTTTGTGTTTTCAGAACACTCGTAATAATTTGGACAAAACACAAACAATTCTTCGAATCTTCATCACACGCAGCTTCTTATCATTTCATCGAAATCTCACAATAAACACAATAATATTGATTGATAGTCAATGAACGGAAATGAGATGATTTTGATAAATTCAGTATGAACCAACTACCAACACCTGCAGATTCAATTAACCATTGTACATTCAAGAAATACATTATTTTTATTTTTTAACTTCATTAGTAAAACCGCAAATTGTAATATGTAATTAAATGAAGACAATATTAGCGAAACCCAACCGAAAATATGGAAACAGAAAAATCAGAAAAAAGATATTGGCACCTTTGGGACTCGAACCCAGGACCTTCGGCCTTCCGGGCTGCGACTCGACCATCTGAGCTAAGGTGTCCCGATCCGATTCGGTCATTTTTAACTGTGTATACTTCGACTAAGAACTACAAACATTATCTTCAGTTTCTTTTCAGGTTTTAATCATAAAGTTAAAAATAAAAAATATTCATCCTAGACTTGCAGAAAAATCACTCATTTTAAAAGTAAAATTAAAAAAAAATTATCCAGACACTATGTAGATAGCATTTAGTTAGGGTTTGAATCTTGCGGTCATATATAAATATGAGATATACATAAATAGATCGGAGAAAATGAAGACAATGTTGGTAGTTCTTAGTCGAAGTATAATACAGTTAAAAATGACCGAATCGGACTGGGACACCTTAGTTCAGTTGGCAAAGTCGCGGCCCGGAAAGCCGAAGGTCGCGTCCCAGATGTCCCGATACCTTTTTCTGATTTTTCTGTTTCTAGATTTTATGAGTTTCGCTAATATCATCTTCATTAATTAAATATACTGTTGTTTAATGGTTTTCGACATATTATTTTATTGTTTGATATGTGATTGGATGAGGTTTCTGAGAATACCACGGTAAGAATAATTCCCGTAACGAATTCATTTACTAGCATTTACCCACACACGGGGTCAAGCACGTAGGTACCCGAAGGATTTTAACCCGATTCCTTAGCATATTTCGAATACTGTCCCATGATACTATTTTCAATCGAAAACAAACAAAAAAATATTATTCAATCACACGTCGCTAGTGATCATAGTCGCGACGGGATCACATGATTACCATGATGCTGGAACGAGATGGAGTGCTTATCACGTGACCCGCTAAGCTATACCCGACTACTCAAATGCGACGTGTGATAGAAAAATGTTATTCAATCACACGTCGCTAGTGATCATAGTCGGGACGGGATCACATGATTACTATGATGCTGGAACGAGATGGTGTGCTTATCACGTGACCCGCTAAGCTATACCCGACTACTCAAATGCGACGTGTGATAGAAAAATATTTTTTATTATTTTTAATTGAAAAACGTACCATCGAACAGCAAAATGACATCTATATTTTTTTTACTCCAGATATGCTCAGGAACCGGTGGTTAAAATCCTTCGACTACATGCTGTTACACCCTGCAAATTTAGTGGTGTGTAGGTAGGAACTTTTTCGCCGTTATTTCCGCCTACAGAACCAATTAAAGTCCAGACTGCTGTCCAGAAACACGAAGATATTAGTGTACAAAACACTTATCAGACCAGTACTTACGTACGCAGCTGAGACTCGGATACTAACTAAGAGGAATGAGCGAGCACTGGACGTTTTTGAAAGAAAAATTTTGAGACGCATCTTCGGACCGATTCTAGAAAATGGATTTTGGCGCAGACGTTATAACAATGAGCTCTATACTTTGTTGGAGCTAAACGTCGCGAAATTTATAAAACTGGGAAGACTTCGGTGGCTCGGTCATGTGGAGAGAATGACCGAGCATCAAGCACCAAAGTCCCCGCTGAACTCAAGACCAATAGGGCGAAGGAGCCTGGGAAGACCAAGACTAAGATGGAGCAACAACGTCCTCAAAGACATATCTATCTTGGAGCATCTAAACTGGAGAGAGCTGGCACAAAACCGAGATGAGTGGAGGTAGATTCTTGAGGAGGCCAAGACCCACCAGGGGTTGTAGAGTCAATAGTGATGATGATGATGATGATGAGGTAGGAACTTTTAGCCGCGTAGGTTGATTTTTCAATAATTTTAATAAGTTTAGTGACAAATAAAGAAATATTCTACATTACTAAGCAGTCGGAGGGAACACGCGGTTGAAGTGGTTTTGGCGTATTTTAATTTTATCAGTGGAATGTATCTTTTTGTGAAAGTAGGACGGTTTTAAATGAAATAAATAAAAGCAGAATTTTTCCTGAATCCCCGATGTTGTAATAACATGTGGTTAGTTTCCATTTTCTTAGGTAGGTACTGGGGGTAAGCCCTTACTGATACGCTGTCAAAGTAAAAGGTTAAACGTTGTAACTTCATTCCAATGTAATTAATCTGTTTCCTTATTAAAATATTTATACAGGGTGGCGCAAAATTAATCACCCAATTTTGTTTTTGAATAACTTTTTACTAAATAAAAAAAAATGATTTTGAGTAATAGAAATCTTTATTTGGACTTTTAAAATTTTTTCTGTTAAGTGAAAAAGATGATTTCCGTCAAGTGGCTGCCGCCAGTGTTGATACACATTTGTGCCAGTTTTATCGCATTTTCCATGACTTTCCCGCAAGTGAAAACTGTTCGCATTCCTGTCGAATATTCTCCTTAAGGGGTGCGATTGTCTGAGGCTTGTTGGCATAAACCCGCGACTTCAAGTATCCTGCTGGCCATACCAAATCGCCAAAACGAGAGATTGCGCGACCAGGAAATGCTTCCTTAATATCTTCCTTCCTTCCGCAATATCCATTGTGGCTCGTGCTGTATGCGTGGTTGCACCGTCTTGTTGAAACCACATATTCACCAAGCCCCGCTCATCCAATTCCGGAAGTAAGAAGTCGTTTATCATGGCCCTGTAGCGTTCGCCAGTAACAGTGACGTAATGCCAATGGCGTCCTCAAAAAATACGGCCCAATCACTCCTTCCGCGTTAACGCCGCGCCACACAGTGGCTTTGAGTGGACGTAATGACTTTTCGTGCATCGCACGTGGATTTTCAGTGCCCCAGAAATGAATATTTTGCTTATTGGCGTAACCGTTTAAGTGGAAATGCGCCTCGTCGCTAATGATGACTTTCGACACAAAACTTAAATCGACCCAATTATTCCACTCTCTTGCGGAGTATAGCGCTCCATTGCTTGTCTGTTTGTATTCTGCAGCTGTCTAGTTCCCAAATATCAAATATGATTGACGTAACACGCCATTTCCAAAAATTATAACATCTTCCGATAGGGTGATTAATTTTGCGCCACCTTGTACAAACGGGTCACCAAGATGACTAAAAACAAATAAGCTTAAATTAAATATAAAAAAATACAAAATGTATGGTGGTTGGATATAAGAAGACATCCCGTGAAAGCAAAATTAAAATTGATGGTGAAAATATTGAAAATGTTACGGCAGTGAAATGCTTAAGAGTTGTATTAAATTCCAAACTAAACTTTAATAAACAAGCTGAATACACCCAAAAGAAAATTGCGAAAAAAAATTTGGGAAGAATTCGGCAAAAGCTTTCCGGAAAAACTGCTATCAGAATTTACAATTCAATTATTGCTCTACACTTTACCGCCCAACTCTCCTTTTCCTGTGTAACGAACGAGAACAAAATAAGTTACAAATTCTCCAAAACAGAGCAATGAGAATATAAATTATGATTTTCAAAAGTAATTTTTTTTAATGTATTTATTTATTTATTTCTATGCTCTTACATACAGTATAAATACAATGACATAGAGTTAAATGCAATGACAATTACATAAGGTGGAAGTTTAGTAAAACAAAAAATATTCTTAATATGAAACATAGTAGGTAGTAGAGTGAAATATGATCGGCAACTGTATGTAATTGGTTAAAATGAATGTGGTTATGGATTGTGAACACCTCACTGGGAGAACCCGTGCTGAGGTGTACGCATGTATTATTATGCCATCATAAGTGATAGCACAGTATCCCCCTTGAGACTCTCAAGGAGGACTCCGTGGTACCACCCATTGTGGCAGTAATGTACATATAGTAGGTGTGGGTAGCTGTGTTGAGATAGTCATCATAATATTATACAGACACAATGTAGTAAGTTGAGGTATGTTGAGCATCATAATATACTAAAGTCGCAAAGGATAATACATTATAGTAAAAAGAAAAAAAAATTAAAAATATATTTTACAAAGTGTGTTTTTTCATTTAATATATAAAGAATATACATGAAGTCAACTTAGAGAGCAGTTGAGACGAAAAGAGAAAAGAAAAAAACAAAAGTAGGTGATATTAGTGCCAATATTTTAAAAATAGTTATGCAATATTAATCTATTTTGTAGGTCTAGTGGTATAATTTAAATACCAATTTAATTTTTATGTTTGGTTTGGAATAAATGGGTTTTGGAAAAATAGTGTTCCTTTAGTTTTTATCCAGTCTGTGATTTGTGTTTTTAGTTTATTTGTTGGTGAATAATCAGCATGTTTTTTCAAAGAAGGTGGCATGCAGTTATATAGTTTGATGGAATAGTAGTTAAAGGATCTTTGTCCGTGGGTCGTGTGCCTTAGCGGGATGTTGAGTGTTAGGTTTGTTGAAGACCGGCTTGTTATTGAGGACTGAGAAAGTAAAGGGATATGTAGTTTGAATTTGAAGAGGTGAAGAATAGACGATTTAGCGTAGAGTTGTCTGATTGACAAAACATTAGTTTGATTGTTGCCTTTTGTGCTTTTTCTAGTGGATCTAGAGAAATATTACTTGCACTTCCCCAAGACAGAATTAAAATGTTAAATTGGCTAACCGTGAAACAGATAACCTTGAACACGATGATATTTATTCACAAAATAGTAAAAAAACCTGTTCCCAAAATCTTCTCAAATAACATTATATACAACAAGGATATTCACAGGCATAACACAAGGACGTGCAAGGACATCAGGCTACAAAAAAATGACAAAGCGAAAATGCAGAACAGTTTACTGTACAAAGAAATGATAAATATACAGGTGTCCGGGGGTTAAGTGCATTAACTTAGGGAGGTGATTCTACATGATGGTAGGAGTAAAAAAGATTAACAACTTTTTCCGAAATTCCAACTTTTTTTTTCCCATACAAAAAGACGTACCTACTAAAAATCCTTAGTGTGAGGTACGATCTTACTTGCTGAGAGCCTGCCGGGCGCCAGACTCGATTGTGCTTAGCCCGTATCGTAATAGCTGAAAATAATAAATCTGGCCGTACACGACGGACTAATTTTATCTTTTTACCTTAAAACTACTCCTAAAAGTTGGAATCACCTCCCGAAGTTAGTGTACTTTACCCCCGGACACCCTGTATAACACGCTACCAGAAACTTTAAAGTTCACACCAATTGGAAAATTCAACATGTATTGTAGGATACATAAACTAGAAGAAATACGTTTGCAATATGAAATATTACAATTTATTAGAAATTTGTAAACTTAAATGTACAAATTACTAAAATAAAAATTAATAATAAAAATAAAAGTACACGCAATTCGTCAAAAAAATCACGCACACCTGCCTTGTGGTTAAAATTGACAATTGACGAAACCGGTCGCATGCCTGTATCGATATACAATATCGCCAAAAAGCTGATTTTGGGAAGCTCACGATAAATAATGTTATTAAAAATATTTTCCGGTAAATGTCTAATATATTTGCGCATTGATATTATCTATCGTATTTAATAAAAGCGTCTGATTTAGGTATTTGAAACCATGACAGTTGATCTTCCGTAGAAGTTAGCACCCCGGCAAACTTCTACACAATATGCAGTCGGTTTAGGGAAAATAAGGTATACCTACTTAGACAAAATATAACCAAGTGTCTCCGAAGGGGTATGGAGAGAGGATCTACCGCCGAATAACGAAAATATACCCATTACATATGTTTTCATTCAAATGTTAAAACTACTTGCCAATACACTGAATATACCAGCGTATATCCATATCAACTGATAAATAATTCAAGTCGATTTTTGATTTGAAATTGGCAAATAATGCATACAAAATTATAATCAATTGAAAAATCAATTGCTGTTCATTTGTCTCGCTAAAACTCGAGAACGGCTGGGCCAATTTTGCTGATTTTGGTTTTGAAATGTTTGTCATAGTCCAGGGAAGGTTTCAACGGAAAATATGGAAAATTTGCGATGAATTTCATTTTACCATGTAAACTGTTCTACCTACTTTTCTCGGGTCCACTCGAATTGAAGCACGTATTAAATTAAGGGATTTGAATCGACAACATAGGATCTGCGGGAGGGGGGAAGCGAATACGGGAGGATGGAGGGGAACTCGGGAGGGGGGTTCGCGGGACGGGGAAGAGGGGGAGTAGAGTAAGGAGAGGGAAGGTGGAGGAGGAGTGGGAACGTGAGAGGGGAAGGGGACGCGGGAGAGGAAGGGGAAGAGAAAGGTGAAATGGATGAATGGGAAAGGACGCGCAGGGAGAAACAATTTATTTATTAAATGGCAAAGCAACGCATACCGGGTACCAGCTAGTTTTATAATAATAATAATTTCGGGAACCAACTGTTGGGGGATAATATATTTGTTGGTGAACAAATGGTGTTCAAACCAAAAACAAACGATGTAAAATTATTTTACAATAATAATTTGGGAGGCGGGTATGGGTACCGCCGCCCCAAGAACCATTTATTGGATAACCAACACCTCTGCCATAGGTCACCCCAAGTGGTTCGCTACGTTTGGTGACTTAGCAGAGGTGCCCGTGATCATGGAGTGAGGTTTGTCCAGGTCTTGGCGGTGGATGCGGCTGCCCACATGCTGCGTGGAGGGCCGGATCGAGAGACACTGGTTGAGGGATGCCATTTGACCTTTCCAGGCGGACTCTCTCGACCCATCGCCTTGTACAGCAGTTGGAGGGATGGATTCATACGTCCGTCACTCCTGGACTCACAGATTCCTACCCTACCCTCTTACCGTTTTCCTTCTCAGAACTTCCTATTCTTCCCTTCCTTAAAAAGACCCTCTACACAGCATCCCACAGGGAAATTATTTTCCTCAGAGCCTCCTATGTGAGGTTATGTAAAAAAAAAAGGATTTTAACACTGATCGACCTACATAGCTAATGCATTTTATCAACAAAATTTCCACATTCGATGACAGATAGTCCTGAATCAGGATCCAGAAATTGAGTTCGCAGTTTTACAAATACCCTGGGGTGACGATAATCCTGCATTTACAACTCGATTGTACCGAGCTTCCTGACTATCTATACTACTTTGCATAACAAGTGGTTTAGCGACTCTTCCTCTCGTCACATATTCGGTTATAGCAGCATGTGTAATGCAACCTTATTCATGATGATCCATCTAAACACCCCTCATCGTATCCCGCTATTCTCATCACCATAACGCATTGACTCATTCGCCGACTCAGTGAATCAGTTACATCACCTCACGTAGTACAATAAACTACAGAAAAGAGGTCTGGATTCATTCAACATACGTCGGGGATAATGGAGAATTCTCTGAAAACTGTCGTCAATATTTCTTAGAATGCCGAGTGATTGGAAGCTACAAAGCTTTATTTGACTGAGACAATGCATCGCGCACGACGGTTCCGCGACTTTTCATCCCGCGACAAAATATCCCCGACAAAATATCCAACGGACTAAACATCCCCCAACAAAATATTAAAAATAATAAACACTAAAAACCTAACCTAACCTAACCTAACCTTACCTAATCTAACCTAAACCTAACAAAAAATGGGACAAAAATAATACAGATATTCTATTAGGGATGTGAAAAAATAATCGATTAAAAATCGATTTTTCTCCAACATAAATCGATTTTTTTAAGCGATTTAATTTTTACTCAGCCGATTTTTCATTGCTACGCTTAATCATTAGTCCGGAATCTGGAGCGCGAACCTCTAAGATGTTAATAAACAAAACATGACATTAACGCCATCTGTGCGTCTACGATGACATTTCGTTTGTGCTTTGAAAGCAGTTTAGTTGAAGTTTCTCATCAAACTTGTCACTAGATAAAGTCAACAGAGTCAACGCACAATTTGTAATTTGTGTTATTATTAAAAAAAAACTTTTAATTTCGGTTGATTATTTTACAACTTTTAATTTCTGTTGAATATTTTTTTATTATTAAAATTGTGATTAAATATATTTTACGCATTTGTTTTAATTTGACAAATTTGGGGAAAAATCGATTATTATAACAAATTTTCAAAAAAAATCGATTATTTATAAATCGATTTTTCATGCTAAGAAAAAGAATCGATTATTTATGTAAAGGCCACACCCCTACATCCTAAAAAGATAATAAATTATTGTTCAAAAATAGTAAAACGGGTCAAATATAAAACAGACATCCTGTAAAGTTAGGTTAGGTAAGGTTTTATTAGATATTTTGTTGGGGGATGTTTTGTCTATTTTACCGCACACAAGTACGGCTAAAGAACATTACAGCGCCAAAAATAGGTAAAAGCATTGTCTTCAAACTATCAAATAATCAAAAATACCTTAAACCATTCAAAAATCGGGCGTATTTTGTCAGCAGGTAAAAATATTTCCGCTTTGCAATGAAATCCAAATAAATGGACTATTTAAACCGAAAATTAAAAACTGTTTTCGAAAGGTGACGAAAAACGCTTTCATATTTTATTATTAGAAATAACAATGTAATTTTTTTTTAAATAATTTTTTTTAATACAAGCTTTAAAACTGGCTCACCTTTCGTTTTTTCTAACTAAAATTACTGATAACGAAAAAAAAAACACACACATGCAAATTTGACAAATGAATTATAAACGATCCTATCACCTCACTTTTTTATAGTTTCACGTGAAAACAAAAATGAACAAAGTTTCATTTTTTTTTCAAATTGCGGTCGGAAACTTTGGTTTCATAAAGGTGTACATGTTTGTGGTTAACTTTTAGATTTAAATTTAAAGTTGTTTTCTCTTTCCAATACCGTTTAGATCACACTTGTCACTATGATAGTAAGGGAGACACAACGATTTCTATGAGATCTAATACGGTATATGATTTATACAATTTATGTATACTTTAGCTAGAGTTATTAAAAAACCTATCGAGTTCCACTATCTCATAACAAATATAAAAACTTCTAATAAAAATAAAAAATTAAAAAAGAAAAAATTCTAATACAATGGAATTCCACCACGAATTATCAGTGCAAAAACTAGACTCATTAAATATAAAAACGTTAAATATATGTGTCCATCTTCTTCCGCCTTCGTTAAATCGAGCGCATCTTTTCAGATAGTCCTTGCAACCCCATTCTGAAGGAAATGGGGATTAATAGAAAAGATCTACATTTCTGTAATGTTCAAAAACGAACTGTTTTTCCACTTATCGTCATTTTCACAATTATATGTTTCGTGTTCCTTTACCACAAATTCAAAGTTTAATTCCACCATCCACCCTATTCCAACTAACCCTAATAAGACTTTAAAGACTTTCTTAGGTAGCCTCCTCGTAAGCTTTTCTGATCAGAATATCTAACAAAAATATTTTTGGCGTCGTAAATTGACCATTCGGCCTTATGTGCGCCGCGCCGCGCCGGTCAGACAACGCGGTTCTAGGGTGTCATTCACTCTTCCAGGCGGGATTCCTCGCATTATTTAATAATTGCTTAATTACAAACCGGTTTCCGGTGCCCGCCGCAAATGAGACTTCGACATTAAGTGTGTAATAATTTCCTTCCTGTTTGTCTAAGTGTGCGGTTTCCGGTGTGGCTTTATTAACGAAAAAAGCGTTTGTTTACGTAATTGCGAACATTGTCTTAGGCAAATGTCATCCAAACACTCATCGCTGTTGTAGTATTTTATCAGTGTTTGTTTACGCACATTTTACAAGAATGTTAATACACGTACTAGATGTTAACCTTACACGAAAAAAAATGTTTTTCGCGACGGTGTGACTGATTCATTTGATCAGCATTGATGTAATACGCAGACTTTAGACGCTCAATCAAAAAATATTTTGTTAGTTGCGGTTACCTGTGACGACAAATACTGCAATACAAGTTTGACTGCAATACTAAACAAAATTACCGAATATGGAATTATAATATTGTAGGTAAAAATACTAATAATCATCGACGTGTGTAATTAATCGAAAATAATGATCGACCACTAACTCGTCATACATATATTGAAACGATATGTAAGTTAGTCATCCATTCATATATTGAAAACCTATATTTGAATTTGGGAAGCGGGTATGGGTGCCGCCCTCCGGAAACCATTTACTGGATAACCGACACCTCTGCTATACGTCACCCCAAGTGGTTCGCTATGTTTAGTGACTTAGTAAGGGTGCCCGGGTTCATGGGGTGAGGTTTGTCCGGATCTTGGCGGCGTCTCTCCACCAGCGTTCGGGAGAGATCGATTGAGGAAGACCTGTAGACCTCTCCAGCAGCCCTCTCAGAAAATTGCCTTACCTGCAGGGGGGTGGATTGATTCATACGTCCGTCACTCCTGGACACACTGACTCCCATATTCCTACCCACCCCTCACACCTCCTACTACTTCCTCTCCATCCTTTCCCTAAAATACCCTCCACACAGCATCTTCAAATATGACATAGGGCCTGAGGGGAATTATTTTCCTAGCTAACGTAAAAAACTGGTATTTATAACTAATCGTAAAATAATTTTTCAAATAAAACAATCTGAAAATAAATTAACAGATGTAGTTAAGTGTACTTTAGATGTGTCTTAATCCGCCGCTACCCCTAGCGATTATTCTTATATCTCCCTTGAACATTTGAAGTTTTTAAGCTCTTAAAAATATATATGTTATTTTTTAAGATAATATCTAGACGCGTTCCACGCCGAAACGCAAATTATATAAAATTCCCTCGATAGAAAAAATCGCAAAGTATGCTCCGAAAATTATTATAAACACGTTTGTTTCAGTTATTTTACAAGTTATAGTTGTGAAAAAATTCACAATGTTTCTTTAAATGATACTTAAGATGCCTTCCACGAGATTTTTGCTCTATTTTAAACGAGTCGTGTTTTATTGAACATTTTAATAATTTTCGAATCGATTTTATCGCTTTAAATATTAGCGTGCTCCTCCTAACATTCGTAATTACATATCTCTCCATCTCCTTCTTTTTGAGCGCGGATGGGGCCCTTAAATAGTACCTTAGTGGAGTGGCAACTTTCGCCGTTCGTGTCCAATACCCGGAAATAGCCGACGATATACGATCGACAGCTGGGCACCCTCGGTATCAAGTTCTCTCTCTGCGGAATTAAACAATTAGCGCGGACGTTTGGTCCATTTAAATATTCATTGTAAACCATACGATAACTTAAATAAAGTAACTTGCAATCTCGACAAACCTCAAGTTTTATTGAAGATTTCCGAACTGCCCTGATGATGGACAAGATGCCCTGCTAACCTGATGATGGACACTGTAACGCTTTTCGAAACGTTGGCTAAAGAAGGAACACGGCATAACACCTCAAAAATAAATAACGAAAATACTTTTGGCCGTGACAATGTAAAATCATATCAAATATCAATTAATCCCAATCATTGGGTTTGAGAACATTACAATAAGTAGAGCCACGTGAATACTATTTACAAGGTCAGATACTTACCTTACTCGGTCTTCTTAAGTTCTGCCTCTTTGTTATAATGTTATCTGTCCCCCTTTCCGTGAAATCGTGTCTTACCTAGAACAAAACAATTACCAATTAATCAATCAACGTTTACATAACACAGTTAGTTAATGTTGCCCAATGAATCAGCAACATGTTATATCACTTCTTTATTTACACTATTATGTACTTAAAATGTATAACAATATTATCTGTAGAATTTACTGATACATGAAAAACTGTTTTTCATGTAAAACGTTTATAAAAAATTACATATTTATTATGTACTGGCGAGTTCCCGGCATGCGTTGCCATGCAGCTTAAGCGGCGGCATACCCCATTTCTACCGATTTATTACATAATATGTACCTTAAACACAGTTTTAAAGCTCTTAAAGTACGGTGGATGTCTTAGACATTCCAATTGAAGCTCCTCTAATTTTGGTAGCCGTCTGTTGTGCAGTGTGTGGTCTAGCGTTCTAACGTGCGTTTGTTGATTTGCTTCACTCAATTCGTGAGGTACCCACCTTTCAAGCTTTTTCACCTTCCCAATTTGCTTCAAGTGGATTAAAACAGTTTTATCACTAACACCGCAGCCTGCAGCTAACTCGGACATGGTTTGCGATGGATCCGCTTCTACAATAGCCTTGAATTCTTCATTATCAACTTTAGTCTCCGGACGTCCACGGGGCTTGTTCTGCAGGTCGAAATTTCCAGAACGAAAACGTTGGAACCAAAAATGCACTGTATTTTCTTTTGCGGCACCGTCACCATACACATAATTAATACCTTGAGCCGTTTCTGCAGCACTGGTGCCACGGTGAAACACGTACTGGTAAATTACGCGATATTTCAAGTTTTCCATTTTCTAAACTAAGTGACGCAAAGAAAAAAACAATTAAGGAAAAAACAAATGAATTATAATTTTCGAAACACAAATACATGAGTATAAATTTGAATTTGGAATTCCTAACCAAAGAGAAGATTTTTGAGATCAAAGTTGCCAGTACGGCAAAACGCCAATTTCATATGTAAGGACCTAATACATTAATTAAGTGAAAATGCAGCTGAATTAATTCTGGGTTAGGTTTTAGGAGGGTTAATTAATGTTAAGTAGGAAGGAGTCGGAAATCCCATTGTACAGTTCTGAATCCGCAAACAACAAAAAGTTTTAAAAAGCGACCATTCAAATAAGTCGGTCACCGATGAGTCAATTGATTCATCCGTTTAAATCTCAAAACCGCAACCCGTTTAAGATTTCGATCACGGTCGTGAATCGTTCAATTATAACTGTCTACGGCGGATTTAACTACTGCCGTCACGTATCGTATGTGGGGAATGTCTGAGCCGATCCCTCGTGACTCATGAGATGACACCTCCCCAGTACCCGAACGAGTTAGCGTCCAGCTGGAAGGGAGATTTCTCCTCTCGCGGACAGGTGAGTCACGCGTCTCTCAAGGGAGAAACAGGTACCCTCCCGTCTCTTGTTAACCACTCCGACCCCTAAGCTTGTTCACACGACAATATAACAATTGCAGTCAAGTACCATAAGCTTGTTTTCAAGCTAACGCGTGTGTTCCCACAGAAATCGTTATAACTCCGTTATTGATCTAGTGTAAAATGTAAAATGTAAATCAAGCTTCACATCTCTATTCAAAGTTGTCCATAAAAATACATAAAAATACTTATTTTAAACAGTTTTCACCAGCCAAATCCATAATATTTATTTGTAATAATACAAATTTCAATGCTTATTTCATCTTTCAAAAACATTTTTTAGTATTCGGCTACGTTCAGAAATATTTTATTTATAGAGCTTTAATTGCAAAGCGGAAATAACACAAAGTTTTTTATAAATCTGACAGTTCGTTTAAGACAAAAAACTTGCACAATGGCAAAATACCTGAGTGGTTAACCGAGTATTGTGAGGTATATTAACGGATTCCGAACCATGATTCAACTGGAATACGTCGTGTCCGCAGGAAACGTCGCGAGGTGAGTTCCCACACATCATTTCTGCTCCTATTGAACCAATTCGTTTCGACATCCAAAGTATGCATATTAAAGTGCATAATGGTATTGATTCATGGTTCAAAAATATTTTACCTTTGAGTCATGTTTTCATGTACTAATAATTCTCTTTATCGACTTTAATGCAATATATTCAATTAAATTAGGTAATTTCCTTATCCTGGATAGTATATTTAAGTTATTTTTTATAGAAAGCATTCAACAAAACAGACCGCAAAACGCACAATCGTGGAAATCATACTAATAAAAGTATACAATGATTTCTCTTGTTTTATTAGTCACCATCATTAACATATTTGTTAACTATGTAAATTGCCTCTTTGTCGTCAATTCATGTCTCTAGAACTATCTTGTTCTATTTAAATAAGGCTATAGGTTTATGTATTTCTATTATAATTATTCAGTTATGCCACTTTTCTGCGTATCACGCCAACAGAAAGGCAATAAGCTGCAATTGATGAAACTTGACGCATCTCTTCCGAGAATAAGTCGCGCGTTTCTAAGAAAAAGTTCTTGGATCAGTCCTTTCTTGGTAAGAGAGAAATTGTAAATGCATAGACGGCAACGATTATATTATTGTCCAACTTCTCGTATATGTACGCGTTTAATGAATGCATGATTTATAGATGTGCGCTCTGTAGACTTGAATGTTGTTTTTTTTAATAAAAATACAAAAGTATTGTCAACAATTTTAAAATTTCAAAAACAGCGAATTTGTTTTAGTCTCACTATTTATGTTTGTGTTTCATCCCGCAAAATGATGCTTTGTTTCCGTTAGATGCGTAGCAAATTATTCCAGAAAATGGTTCCACGACAACTCAATCCCCCTTTGAAGAGTCATTAAAAGATATGAAATTTGAAAAATAACCTATTTAACCATTTTTTCATCACTTTTAATGAGGTGTTGAAGTTGCATGATTCTGAGTTGTCCGGTATAAATATGTACCAAGAGTGGTACCTACCGAGACCTAGAAAATAAAATTCAAGGCAAATTGTTTTTTTCCTGAAGAAAAAAAAAATCCTCAGGGCCTGTCATCTTTGGGGATGCTGTAATGAGGGTTTTTTGGAAAATGAAGGAGAGGAAGGTCTGGGAAGAAAAGGGTATGAGGGGTGGTTAGGAATCTAGGGGTCGATGTGTCCAGGAGTGACGGACGTATGAATCCATCCCCTCCACTGCAGTGCAAGGCAGGAAACGTATTGGCCGCCAAGACCCATACAAACCTCACACCATTAACCTGGGCATTCTTGCCATGTCACCAATCGTAGCGAACCACTAGGGGTGGCCTACGTCAGGGGTGTTGGTTATCCAATAAATGGTCACGTAGCGGCGGTACCCATACTCGCCTCCCACATTGTTGCGCAGAAATAGCAAGCTTTAATTTACAAGATAATAATTGTTTCCAAACACGCATTTATCTGAGTCTATCATGCCTAGTAAAAATCTGCAAGGCAGGGACTAGTCAGCGATATAAAAGACCACCAGGTAACTTTCTGTAACTTTTCGTCGTTTCCTAACATGACTGCAGATCGCCAATGAATAAATAACAGTTCACAATGACTAAGGGTTCTTAATATACTCCGATATAGCCGCGATTCGTGTGCTATATTATAGTTTAGTACGCAGCATTTTTGAAAGTGGTTCAGTAATATGGGGAACAGTGGATTTAACTTACTCTCAAATGATAGAGAAAGTACAAAATAAGTTTTTGAGATATTTATATCTTAGAGACTTCCGATATTATCCCTGGTTATATCCATCAGCCTTATTGTCCGGCATGCTGGGTATTAATAGCCTCGCCGATAGAAGAAAAACTGCTTTGCTGACAGCAGCATATAAACTATTAAACGGTAACATCTGTATTCCCGATATAATGCAAAAATTTGGGTTTATGTCCCTGACAACTTCACAGGAGCGCACAAACACAGAACTTTTGAGATGCAGGACTAACTTACAATTAGTAATGCCGCTCGGAAAAATGATTCACGACAATTCAATGACACACATCTAAATTACCGGTCCCCTGACATAGATATTTTCAATAAAATATTCAAAAATTCAAAAACGCTATTAGTAAAATAAAATGTATGTTTATTATTGGTTATGTATAACTGTAAATATGCATTTAAAATAAATTATTAAATAAGCCATTAAATTGTTATATGTATCTCTAGTTAGAAGCCTAATGGAATATAACTCGGTAGTTTGGTCTCCATCTTACAAAATTCACATTAATAACATTTAGGCAACAAGTTTGGTGGTATTGTAGATGTATTTGCTGATTCCCTTTACATTCTAAAATGCAATTTAAACCAACACTTTGTTGAATCCTACAAATTATTGTAACATGGGTATAATATATTTAACGATTTGATTTGTTATTGTAATGTTTATATTATATTTTGTTCCATGTTATTGTTAAATATTACATTGTTTAAAATATTTCACGGGTTTCCACTAGATTATACAAGTGTTTTTTTTTCTTTAAAAACTACTTGTATATTCTTAAAAGTTTTTTCACTTTTATAACTTTTGGTATAAATTCTATGTAGGTATGTGTAATCCTAGATATCTTAAATATTATTTTCTAATCTATGTAAAAGCCCCTACGGGCGTATAACAACAATAAATAAATAAATAAATAAATAAATAAATTGAGCGATACAAAAAAAATTGTGCGTTCTATAAATTTTAAATTAAATATCCCACTAGAAGACTTAAAATATAATGTATTATTAAATATTCTAAAAATTCATACACTAGAAGACAGACGTAAAATAAACGACTTAACATTTTTATTCAAAATACTTAACTCTAAATTTGACTGTTGCGAACTCCTTCAACTCATAAACTGACAAATACCGACAGTAACTACACGACAAAATACACTATTCTACTGTAGCATTCATATGCGGAACTACATTGCACACTCTCCGATACAACGATTTCACACTATGGGAAATCAGTACTTAGGTGATATTGACATATTTAACATAAACTTGGCGAATTTTGTTGATCTTGTAAAAAACTTATTCCAAAACTATTCCTTAACATGTCTGTATTTTTGTAAACCTATGAAATTGCTGTATGTTTGTGTTTTTATGACTTGTGTGCATTTTTATCTAATTTTATTTTTATTATTTCTGTATCTGTTCAAAAATCATCTGTCATAAATTAACTGTACTATCAAACATGTAAAAGCCCTTTGGGCGTTAAATAAATAAATAAAATAAAATAAATAAAAATAAAATCCACGGCAACTGTTATTTGCATGTTTACGATCTGTGGTTGTCCTAAGGAACGATGAGAAGTTACCGAAAGTTATCGATACAATCCTTATCGATCGACAGTGCTAGGGGTCCAGGGTCCAGCAGGAACGATCGGTAAAACCCTATATCAATCCTATATTGACCAAATCCATCATCTATGGTCAGTTATCAATATTTGCGATCACCGTCAACAATCGGTAAGACATTACTGACCAACAATTGGTAAGTTTGGCCCCGACTCCATAGTATCAGGTAAGTTTGGTTAACTGTCAATACACGCATTTATTTGGATTATTTCGTTCATTGTGGCAAATTACTGACTTATTTATGAACGGAGTTCAACTAACGAAGCTTTTAGAATTGAAAGGAGTCGTGTACGCGATACTTAAACTTAAATAAATCAAGAAGATAAACTTAAGCTTAGAAGCCTTAGAAATTAAAAAAAATCCCTTAAAAATAATTAATCTATTTTTTTTTTTTACAGTGAATACCGCACAAGAATCTCAACTGCTCCCGTCTGGAGCCAGTGAGACTATGGCATCCCCAATTGGGGTATGTTGTGAGGCTGAAGGTAGTGGGGAGGGGAAGGAGGTGGGGAAGAGGAAGGTTGGGAAGTACCTGGCTATTCAGATCTGGTCACTAAACACGGCTAAAGCCATTTTCAAGCAACGTTTCAATTCTGAATGGTGGTCTTACACCAGGGCGATACTAATAGTATCTTCCACTCTGGAACATGCCGCAAATATACTATATATTATTTTAAATGAATTAATTGTGAAATAACACAAATTAATCAAATAAAATTTATTTGCGCATGCCGGGTTTGAACCCGCGACCTCCGGAATGTGAGTCAAGAGTCTTAGCCACTGGACTACGGAGGTCGTATCTATCGTAATCTATTATCAACAAACAAAAAACATTGTCTTATAGCCCAATCGTTCCCCTACCCACCCACTCTACATTAATACCTACCCACCCAATCTACATTAATAACTAGCAACGGCTCCACCCCTACCATAATAAAACATTGTTCGAAACTGTCAAATTAGTATAAGCTTTCCCTGAAGAAGGAACGTTTGTTCCGAAACCGGTCGGATTTACGCATTATATAAGTGGTTTATACAAAGTTGAATTGTTTCATTTTTCTATAATGGATAACCACAAAGTCATAGCTATATTCAAAAATATTAAATAAATCATCTGAGACGCGACCAATTTATTCCGTTCGTTCTTTGAGAAACTAAAGTGGTTGAAATATGACTAAGCTTTATTAAATGAAAACAAATAACTTTGTAAAAACACCACTCTATTATATAATCAATATTATCAGAATGTTTCGAAAACAAAGTTTTCTTCGTCAGGATAAGTTTAATATTATTAAGGCCTTATAATCTAATTAATTCACCATTGGTGTCAAAAAGCAAATACACATTTAGGTCAGTATTTCAATTCAACATCTCCAAATTATTCATGTTTTTACGCAATAGTTGTGCGTCTGTACGTTTCGGAATGTGAATTCGTGGACAAATCCTCCAATATTGCCAGCGTGTATCCATTTCTTATATATTCTCTATCAATATCGGTTCGGCCATCAACAGTGAAACCATGCTCGGTATATCGGATACTCGAAGTGATTCTATTTAACAACAAGGCAGCTCTCCCGATTGGCATGACCATTGGTAAGTTATTTCTGCAAGCCGGAAGATAAATCAGACTATGCTGTCGGTGACGCAGAAAACCATCGGGAAAATTAATGCTCTCAATGATAGTCGACTTTTCGAACCATCCACGAATCAGTCTGAAGAAATGAACATATCCATTGAAATGAGCTTATTACAATGAGCATACGCCTTCTAACCCGTAGATGGTTCATACCGAACATGCCCAAGAGAAAATCGGCAGGGTAGAGCCACGGGTAGCAGCCGTACTCCCTTAGGTAGAGATATATCAGAAATTTCTTCTCCAACATAAGGGAATAATCCACTTGGTGCGGGCTTCAAACCACCAACTCACTCTCAAGCCTACTCCTAACGTCCTAACCAAAGCATCTTATATAGTATTTTTTGTATAGTATTTTGAGATCCCGGCTGTCTCTGAAATTTCTCGCAGTGCGTAGGACAACTCCAGTAGTAGGTACCTACTACACGTCATGACGATATGAGCATGAAAAGTCAACCTACTATCTAAATCGATTTCTCTGCGCTTGACTCCCAGTCAGCAAAATAATAGACCACCAGGAAGACGGAAAACCGAGAAGGAAAATCAAACATTCAATAGGCAGGTGGTCTATCAGTATAAAATCGTCGCGAGTGGGACTCGCAGGATGACTGGAATTTGTTTGTGTCAATTCATAGGCATTATTATAATTTAGTGGACTTCTTGCATGTCATAAGCCACAAGCAGGAATCCATCCTAGGACACAGATTTCCAAAGTACAGACTTCGTGTGTGGGAGGAAATGTTGAAGTGCAAAGTAACCGCTTCCCCGTCTAAATGTTTAACTATTGATATATACGGCCGTCTGTTTATATCATTCTTCCTGGATGACTGTCGTGCCGTTGTTATGATTATGATTTATGGGCTTGCAAAAAAGAAAAGCTTATGGCTGCTTATGATTATCGTCTTCGGGCTTATGAATTTAGGAGACTTTAATCCTATTTTAGCTATAGCATTTCCACGGGGGGGGGGGGGGTTCAAACCTAAGGGGGTTGAACCTCTGCTTACCGCAACCTATTATTTACATCACATTTATGAAAGAGATGTTGCAAATAATATTGTTGTATTTTGCAGGAATGAAATCTGCGAGCACTATTTTCTTTTTTCTTACTCAATTCTCAGGCTAACGGGGGAGAGGTGACCCCATTAAACCCATCGGTAAAGAAATGTAGGAGAGAATTTTTGTGGGGTGGATTTGAATAGATGAATCTGTGGTTCAGTGTGTCCAAGAGTGACGGACGTATGAATCCATCCCTCCCACTGCGGTACAAGGTGACCGAGAGAGTCCTTCTGGAGCGATCAAAAAGTCTCCTTCAACCAGTCTTTCTCTATCTAGCCAGCCATGCAGGAGTTGGTTGGCGAAGGCATCCGTTGCCAAGACCTATTCATTAAAACTATTATTCAGATTAGAATTTGAAATTAATAATAATACATACCATAGTGCATCAATATTTGTCAATTAAGCCCTAAGCAACAAGGAGGGAATAACCCAACATTACCAAAATAAAATATCAGTAATCACAAACCTTTTCAATTATATAAATTCATATATATTCATTTGAAATAAAAATATCTATTTAATATGTAACATCATTCATGATTTTAATAATAAACTTTATAACTACCTATATGTACCTTAAATTAACAGAATAACTTATAATACCTTAAAATTAACAAAATTGAAACATTCATCATATAGAGACAATGTTTTGTACCCCTGCCTAAGTGTGTATAAATACCGTAGCATAAGAATTTCAACTACCAGTCTGAAAATGTCCGTAATAGGATGAAACCGGTCCTGGTGAAAATAAATAAGTGGAAGAAAGTACAAAGGTGTTTTAATTTCAAATTCTAATACAATGGAATTCCACCACGAATTAACAGTTCAAAAACAAGACTTATTATTCAGATATTCCACTATTTTTAAGTATTATTATATCTACCAATATTGTTATTACAAAGGTTATTCACTGATTATGAATAATTCATCAAATTTCAAAGATAATTCGAAAGTTTATCTTTGAAATTTGATTAATGTGAAAGTTTTATTCAAGTCCTGTTTTTTTGTTTTTGTTTTGCGAAACATCTTGCCAAACTGCATATAATAGAACTTTCACAGGACTTTGAAATTTGTAGAATTTTTCAAATTCCGTAAAAACACCCCGTCCTCAACCTCCCTGCGTTCACACTACAGTATTTCATCCCAACAACGATGGGAACCCGAGCAAAAATAAACGATCCTGTATCATCATAAATAAATTTCTAATACTTAAATTTCATCTATACGGAACGCAATATACCGCCATTTTGATTCTGTAACACGTACTAAATATCCGGAACTGGTTGTCCGACAGGAGATGTGTGGGGTAATGTCTCCATTGAATACAAAGACAAGATATGAAATGGCTACATCCTGCTGTGAAACAAATTCGAATAACAAAATGACTATAATTTATCAGACACCCCAACATTATTCCACTGCGATTTGCAAACCGTGATTATACAATTGCTATTTATTTTGAGTGAGGGATAGATAAGAAAACATGGTGACTTTTGTGGACACAAAATGTATCCTCATTTTGTACTTATCGTGTGGTGGAAAGGTTAAGTGTCTCACACAAGGTCTCCGGTAATTGAAGGCGAAGAATAATGCTAAAACTCTATTTTCGATCTTTATTACGAATCGGTTTTCATCACAAATACAACAAATATTGAATAAATTAAAGCGTTTCATGCCGTTTCCATCGAGTAGAATTAAATTATTAATTACTTTTAAAAAAATACAAGCTAAAATACTAAAAAATATATTTTTGAAATCAAAACTTTTTTAGCACCGTTGGGATTTGAATGAGGGAAATTTATTTCTGCAGGGCCTCTTTTGTGGAGCTAATGTAATACATAATTGAATTACATAATTGGAATTGTGTGTGTTAAGAAAGTTGGTAGTTATTATTAATAACTACCAACTTTCTTAACACACAGATGCACTACGATTTTTTTCTTGTGTTTTCGGTTTCACATTTATCGTTTGAGAATAGATATTGTCTTCGGTTCCATGCCAACTCAGAATCAAGTCAACTCAACACATCTTTGGAAAGTCATTAAAAGCTATGAAAAAAAAAATTTTTAAAATAGCTCATAACCCTAACCTAAAGTAACCTGTTTAAACATTTTTTTTTTAATTTTCATCATTTTTAATGACTTTTCAAAGGAGATTTTATTTTTCACATACATTAAGTATGGCGAATTGAAAACACTTCATTCCACTCAATATTCAATACCACGATATTTATTATCGTATCGAAAACAAACGAATCAATTTGCATTTCCTATCTTAATATCATCTACAGACGTCTAACAGTTGAAAGGTTATCGAATATATAATTTTGACCGAGTGCAAATGATCAAGGGATAGTGATTTTATCGTAATATTATTAAATTGCGTTATATAGTATTAAAAGCGTGCATATTTATTGTAACTTGAAGTTAAGAATACCATGCAGGTAACTAAATGATTTAAAGTTGAAAAATCAGAAGGACTCATTAGACATAGATATTGTTGAATCTGTAGATATAAGATGTAAATTTTAAATATAAAAAATGTATAGGAAACTAAAATATACGCACCTGTTGACAAGCCAATTCAATTGGCTTAGCAGGACTTGTTTGTTGACTATATTATGTATTATCTATTCTTTCAATAAAAAAAATATATAAAAAAGAAGAATATAAAAAACTTGAAATTGCGTTATAAAAAATATTATGTAGAAAACAGATTTTGTTATTTTTTAATTAAAATATATTCTTGTTAATACAAAATTACTGATGAAAGTATTAAACATTAATAAAACTGTCAATATGTTTTTTTATTATTATCCAATTAATCTAAAATATAATCATTAAACACCGTAGCTTCAATAAAAGCTGAACCATTCGATAAAGTATTCAACATTAAATGAGAATCGTTCAATTAATAATAATAATAGTACCAATTTCGGCTAGTGGCATTATACATAGCTCTCTCATTCAAAATTTAGGCATATTAGATTTGTCAAAGATTGCAAAAATAATTACATAAAAATTGCAAAAATCAGTCATTTTAAATACATGTAGGATTACAAAAGATTTTTTAAATATTTATATTGAGTGATCAGTAGGATTTATTGGTCCAATTAGGAGTTTCACCGAGCCGAACCCTCTGATATAAAAATATCTGACATTATTTGGAGTAAAAAATGTAAATGAAATTTTGGTCTCCGGTGACATTTTTTTTTCTACAAAAACACATTAAAATGGTAGTTGTTGAACAGTTGAAGGCGGAGTAAGGGGTTCGTCGGACACCCGGCTGAGTGACCAGTGACGACATGCGGAAGATTTTTTTTTTGTTTGATTTTGACGAAAAATATTTTGAAGAAAAAAAAATCGTCAAAAAAAGTCACAGGAGACCAAAATTTCATTTACATTTTTTACTCCAAATAATGTCAGGAATCACTGGTTAAAGTAAGTCAAGTACGTCCTTTAACACCCTGTATACAACATCATTGACGTAGATACATAGAATAAACACCAAATAGTTTACGGAGGATATTTGATAGCGATCTGAAGGTAACTCTTCTGTATTTTGCGACAGCCTAACGCGACATAAATCGGCCGTATACGTCACATTTTGACAGTTTTCTTAAATATGGTATTCTGTATCGCGCTAACGATTTAAATACTGCTCTTGTGTTAAGACAACAACTCTTAAAAATAGTTGACTAACGCCAGACATGACGGCATTTGAGATGTAAGTCGCAGAAAAATTTGAGAATCGAATGTCATCGCAAGCAAATGTCAAAGTAATACTAATAGACAAACGGATAGTCATTTATGAACAGCTGTTAGGCTTATATTTATGTAAGTAGTTATAATAACTATTTAATATTAATTCGTGTTTTTAAGTAGGTAATTAATCCACACCAACTGACATCAACACACGACAGGCACAAACAAGCCTTCCAAAGCCAGAGAAAATCACAGAAATTTGACAACCGATAACGCACGACGAAAGCCTTCCTAAGGGATTTTCCTTTTCGTCTCAATTGTCTCGTACAGCTGACTTAACACAAAATATAAAGAAACACACTTCAGGGGCAGGCAGGGGCGTGCACTCCATATAGGCACGTTAGCACTGCCTACCCTACCGTATTTGTAAAACATAAGCATGTAAATAATATTATAATTTATTAAAATATTGCTAAAAATAAACACACACTTTCAAAAATAAGCGAGAAAAAGCTGAGCAACCGAAACTAAGCGAGCGCCTCATCAAACGGCATACTACAAACGTGACATAAACTGAAATTAGAAACTACACGCGCGCCCTCCGACTGCCTCACTAAAATGCGGCCTAAGCAGGTATTATTTCTGCTTGGAGCTAACTTCATACAAGATATAATATCAATGTTTACTAAACGCACACAGCATAGAGTAGAATGTCGTTTTGAATTTGCTTCTATGAGGTTTTTGTTAATATTAGGCAGTGCTTTCTGGAACAAAATTAGCAAATGGCAATCAGTGACGACAGTGACATCTGTTGTTATCTATTTCTATCAACTAGTTGTCTTACCAGCAGCAAGCACACTTAGCGAAAACTTGTACTAAGGGAGTTATTTGTAGTAAGTTTGTTTTAAATTTATTTGAATCAATTCGGCGGTTTTCCTACTGCCTACCCTGATCAAAAACACTGTGCACGCCACTGGGGGCAGGCAGTGATGATCGTGTTCTTCGATTAGTGTAGTCTGTATAAGCTTTCTACGCGGTGGTAAAAAAACCATTATTGCAGAACTTTTCTCGAAAAAATATTATGGTTTTATTTTAGATGGTTTTTCAATTCTAATAAATTTTAAAACCGGCTGTGAACGATTAGGCCGATAATATTTGGAATACATTTTATTGTAGATACCGTGTTTGTCGGTATTTATATGACAACCTCTACTCTTTTTTTACACTAGCTCCACACAGGAGGTCCTGAGGAAAATAATTTCCCTCAGGGCCTATGTCATCTTAGGGGATGCTGCGTGGAGGGAGTTTTTAAGGAAGGAAAGGATAGGAAGTTCTGGGAAGGAAAAAGGTATGAGGGGTGGGTAGGAATCTGGGGTCACTGGCAGTGGCGGCTCGTGACTTTTGGTGTGCTAGGGTGCTAATATTAAAAAAAATGGCATCATGGATGTTGTCGTATGCGAAAAAAAAATTTTTTTTTTTTACAAAAATCGGTGTTTTGTATGAAGATTTTTCAGGAAATTGGTGCGGCACACCGCCAAACTGAAACTTTCTGAAATTTTTCATACAAAAAACGGATTTTCAAAAAAAAAAAAATTTTTTTTTCGGCTTTTTTAATATCAGCACTCTAGCACACCCAAAAGTCACGAGCCGCCACTGGTCACTGGGTCCAGGTTTTAAGGATGTATCAATCCGTCCCTTCAACTTCGGTGCAGAGCGGAGGGGCGAAAGATTCTGGCTGGAGAAGATAAAAGACCACCACACAGCAGGCGGGCAGACGCATCGGCCGCCAAGACCTGAACAAACCTCACCCCATGAACCCGGTGATATTTTTAGATTTGGTTAACTGACCAAACGAATACCACAGTGTATTAGAGAAAATGCGGTCTAAAATTAGGAATTGGTACATATAAATAACTGCGCTTGAAGCCATAATATTTAAGTGCTAACTTTATCCTCTATCATTCTGCGTCCTTTCACAGAACCAATGATACTTCCGCCTACAGGCATTGCCCAGTACCTACGCACTGTACCTACCCAGTACAGCACCAGGCAATACCCAATACTACAGCAGTCCTTTGCTGGCGCCACATCTAACGGGTCAATAGTTCAGCTACAGTCTGCAGTCTTCAGCAATGGTATGGCCGAATGATACTTCTCAGACAGACGGTATTGCATTGCAGTTTCATTAGATAATGATAATATACAAAAATGAATGTTTCTTTGTTTGTTTCTAATGCGTTCCTACACCATTCATCCGATTGCGATAAATTTTGGTGATTTGACGTGCGCAGCACATGCCCGCGATGGTTTCTATATATATAATGGTGAGCACTAGTGTAATTAAATTATTTCCTATGCTATTCATCCCATTGCGATGAAACTTTGATGAGGTGTTGTGCGCACGCCCGCGAAGATTTATTTATATATATATATACTGACGAGCTCTGGCGTTATGAAATTTGTATCAAAATTTTTGAATTGACGGAGCGGAGTTGTTTGAAAAATGAGTGAATCCGGGAGAGGGGAAGGGAACGAAGAAGAAGGAGTCCACAAGAGGGGAGATAAGGGAGGGGAACATTGTTTTCCGAAACTAAGGGCCTTCGCTCATGGAGAAACTGAAAAAAAAACAGTTGTCGACGCAATCGCAATCAACCTCCTGAACAAAATCGAAAATTTTCTGATACGACATGTCAAAACATGACAAAACTTGACAGTTCGTAAGCCACTACCATAGCACTGTTGGTCGCCGCGGCAGTCGCGTTTCAGTTGCATTGTTGACGGGTTTTCATGGAAGCGGCTCACAAACTGTCAAGTTTTCGTGTAATCTGCAATATTGTTTTTTTTTCAGTTTCTTTTCCGAAATCGGTTGAAAATTAGAAAGTTTTTAAAAAAAATCAGAAATATTTTATTTTAACTGTTTTTAAATCGTTGCCCACCAATACTCGTTTTTATTATTTTGATCCAATGACGGGAATATTTTAATGAATTTAACTTATTTTACAAATTCTCTACCAGACAACAGTAAATTATTTTCACACCCACAAATTTTTATCTTTTAATACGCGTTTTTCTCTAAATTTGAATTAAAATTTCCAAAACTCCAACCACAAAACGTCATTAAACTTTCAACGTTGGTATGTACTTAAAATAATAAATCCTTTTAAACTGCTTTGTGGTTTCTTTACTTTTTACGCCAAGTAAAATACTTTTTTATTTTATAATTTCGAAGCACGTACGTTAGTGTCTTACTTTCGCAAGCACATTGTTATGTCGTCCTCAATGTTCAAATAAAGGAAATCATAATATAAATACGTATGTGATGATCTTTTTATGAAGCGAGTAATCTGATTATTCACTGACGTCAAACACTTATACTGATATTATAAACCTTTATTATTTGTCATCCACTTAATCGTGTTTACTAAACCCCGAATAAACTTCCGCTCCCATAGATTAGTGGTTTGCGTTGCCTTTTGGTAAAACGGAAAACCATAATAAACAGAATGACTATTATTACCTGGCCATATTTTTCTAAATGTTCCAAAATCTAAACAATTTCTTTATTAGCGTGCCTAAAGTATGCATGTTGAGCTGTCGCATTGAAAACTCGCGAATATAAAGTAAAGCAGAAACCACTTAAGTATTTTTATTCATTTTTAAAATGAATGAAATATCCCGCAAATAACCAGATAATATTATAAAAACCCCTACTAGCATTATAATAAGCGTATAGTTTTGCTTGTGCATTTTTGATTTCGATTTTGATTTCTTGATTTGATCTGAAGTAATAATTTTTGTTGTCAGATATCTGGATTTTTCAATTTAGGAGGCAGATGGTTTGGTACGGTATGGTACTGCCGTCCCGGGAATATTTTATTGGATAACCAACACCTCTGCCATAGGTCACCCCAAGTGGTTCGCTATGTTTGGTGACTTAGCAGGAGTGCCCGCGTTCATCAGGTGATATTATTTATGTGTATGAAAATAATTTACTGTTGTCTGGTAGAGAATTTGTAAAATAAGTTAAATTCATTAAAATATTCGTATCTATCCATCATTGGATCAAAATGCTTAAAACTAATATTGGTGGGCAACTTCTAAAAAACATCAGGTCCTTGCGGTGGATGGGTCTTCTCACCAGCTGCATGGCGGGCCGGTTTACGGTAACCCTTTGACCTCCTCAGTTGATCATCGACTTGCACCGCAGCGGAAGGAATAGATTCGTACGTTCGCCACTCTCGAATACCCTGACTACCCACGACTCATTCCCCACGCCGTTTCCCTTCCCAGAACTTTCTCTCCTTCCTTTCCTTGTAAAGAACCTCCACATTCATCAGCTTTCCTAAAGACGGCATAAGTAAATTATTTTTTTGAGGCCTCCTGTGTGGGGTTAAGGTAAAAAAAAATCGGTTTTTAAAAGATTATTGTGTTTGGAGGAACGATGCTAATAATAATAATAAAAGACCAATGTTCATTCCTTCCTCTCCTCAAAAAGACCCTCCACACAGCATCCCAGATGACATAGGCCCTGAGGGAAATTATTTTCCTCAAGGCCTCCTGAGTGAAGTTAATGTAAAAAAAAATTGAAAATGAGTGTTAAGGAATCCGGAGATGATCATTGTCAATTGTAAATGTGCTTATTCTTTGACAATGTGCATTAAGAGGATATTACCAGAGAAAACCAGAAATATGTCATTTTTAAAACAGATTTTAGACGTATTGGCTCTTTTCCACAAAAAAATTATAAATGGATTTCGAAAGATTGTTCTTTTATCTAGCATTCGCATGTTTTAAATTTAGAGAAAAAAATGTTTATTTTTAGTATAATAAGGTTATACCTACCATAGGTTATTGGCAGATTTGCAAATTTTCAAAAAAGATTTTGTATTATACCACACCCATTTCCAATCATATAATCATGCAGTAAAATAAATCAATACATTATCGGAATTTTAATTTTAGGTCAAATAAAATCATTAAAAAATATATACGTACATGTGTTTCTTGACGAAAATTGGTCCGTTTGTGTATTTATTTGCGCATTTACAAATTCTTATTCAATTTAGACATTATTGAAAAAATGATAAATACTTATAATCAAAACATTATTACAAAAAGGACATTATTTTAATAGTTTTATCATCACGCCTTTCAGCATTTTTGGATGTAGGTATAAATTAAAGCAAATTTGGAATGAAATAAAATCGATGTTGAGTTATAATTTTAAAAAGCTGGTACGGAGAATAATTAATCATTCTCGTTGTAACCGCCCTGCACGATCGTAAGAACAACTTTCGACGAAATGTGGATTTTCGTCCGCTGGCTGGTTAAATGCTCTTAGGGGTCCTCAACCCGGATTTGTACCGATATATTACATATTTCCCTTAAACACGGTAAGTTTTAAAGCTCTTAAAAAAATATATGTTATTCTTGAAGATAATATCTAGACTTTGCCCGTGCCGAAACGCAAATTATATAATGAAAATTATATAGAAAAAAATCGCAAAGTACGCTCCAAAAATTATTATTAACACGTTTGTTTCAGTTATTTTACAAGTTATATGTATGAAAAAATTCACGGTGTTTCTTTAATTGCTGTTTAAGATAATGCCAGAGATTTTTGCTCTATTTTAAACGAGCCATGTTTTATTAAACATTTTCGCAATTTTCGCATCAATTTTGTCACTGTAAATGTTAGCGTTCTCCTCTAACATTCGTAATTTCGTATCTCTCCATCTTCTTCTTTTCGGGCCCGGTTGCAGAGCCGTAAGTTGTAATTAGCGGAACTTCAATCGACTAGTCAATACTTTCGCACCAGTTTCCTTTGTGGACGTCTGCGGAAACAGTTCATTAAGTTTACGTTCATTAAGTTTACGAAATACGGATTTTCATCTTTTGATTTTACTTTCCATAACTCTGGACAACCGCCAAATAATGTAATTATAAGTAAAACAAATCGCATTCCTCGATGAAATTAATTTCAGAGGCCTCGATACATAGAGGTATTATTAAATTCTATGAAAGTTGATCCGCCGACAGTTGGCTCACCGGCATACTTATTATATAATACGGGGTCCGTTTAAGCGTCGATGACACAGGGCGAGTTTACAAGCTACTATCTGGGAAATTCACTATCTGTTAGTAAACTCGCCCAGTGTCATCGTGTTACTTGCTAAAGAGCAGTGACTAGCTGATTGTTGACAATCTACGAAAAAAAGTTGGAAGGTCGTCAACTTTACTCGCCTATACGTTGTTCCGCTTGCTCGTGATTGGTTTATTCATGTTTCCAACATGGCTTCCGATAAACAGCTGATTTCGACTGTCAAACATCTGAAGAATTAGTTTACGCAGGCATCGTTATTCTTGTTACTGGCACTACCAGCGGCCTCAGTTTCCTACGCTTCTGAGCGAGTGGACAGTTTTGTGTGTCATCATGACAATCTCACTCGCCGATTTACCCGCTTTGAAACTTATAGATATTAGCTTGTAAACTCGCCCGGTGTCTTCGACGCTTTAGGGAAAATAGGTATATCTTCTTACACAAAAAGTGTCCCCGTAGGAGTGTGCAGAGAGGATATACCGCGGAATATCAAAAACATTAAACATATTTTCATTCAAATGCATCAAAGATATAAATGCACCAGCGTATAAGAGAAAAAATCTACACTGTATATAAATTCGTTTGGTATACTTACCAACTTATTCACTGGTCTGCAGGGAAATCCTCCTTCAAAAAATTACATCGTTAATATGAAGTTGGTCTGAATTGGTTCCCGTTTGCCGATTTTTCTATCACGTATAGTTTTTGTGATATGATTTTTTTTATTTTTAAATATTTATTAATTTTATTGAATTTAATTCATTTAACTTTTAACATTTTTTATTTTTTACAATTTTTTTCTGCCACCAATTGAAATTGGGACTCTTGAAAACTTTGTAAATGCTGTGAACATGGATGGTGCAGGCTTTCAATATCTCAAAACGAAATTTCCCCGAATCAGTGACGCGAAATTGAAAGAAGGAATTTTTGGAGGTCCGCAAATACGAGAGCTTGTGACGGATGAGGTTTTTTAATTCGAAGTTAAACAAAGCAGAAAAAGAGCTTGGGCGGCTTTTATAGAAGTGTGTCATAATTTCCTTGGTAATACAAAAGCTGGTAACTACCGACAAATGAATCGAGAAATTCTTTCTGCTTATAAAGCTTCAGGATGCAATACGTCACTCATAATTCATTTTTTGGACTTGATTTCTTTCCTGAAAATCTCGGTGCCGTATCAGATGAGCATGGTGAAAGATTTCATCAGAATATTATGTACACTGAAAGAGCTACAATGGAAAATGGTCAGCAGCAATGCTGGTCGATTCACCGAGAAACTCCGAAGGAAACGATGAAAAGAAAAAAACCTATAAAATAACTTGAATTAGGTATATCACCATAATAAGATAAATTTACTGATATTTTTATAACTTGTGATTGTAAAAATAGCAATTTCACTGTAAAACTTATAAGCCGTAGAATTTTTTCACTTTTTGTGAATTTTGTTTACTTTAATAATATCATTTTTTATTAAATGGACATAATATTCAAAATGTATGTGCTGTATTCATTAGCATGTCGGTATTTAGAGCACCAAATATAATGTTATCAGTTATATTGTATGAAAACAAAGAGAAGAAAAAAGTATTGTGTATTAACTGTATGTTTGAGGTCGATTCTAGGTTTGAAATTGGTAAATAATGAACAAAAAGATATAATTTTATAAAAATAATAATTTCTAAGGGCCAACTGTCGGGGGATCAACTCAACAGTCGGGTCACCGTAAATCATGCAGCGAAAGAATCATTCAATCAGTCTTCCGTCAGTGGGAAGTCTCAGTCCATCAATCGCTTCAATTTACTCCATAAACGATCAATTAGCAATTTTTAGTTGCATCAATGACGTAAATTTTCGTAACTATTAACAATTGATATTGATCGTCGCCGGGGTACTACACTTCTCCAATTTTGGTCGAAAATGAGTTAAGTACCGAAATGTACTAAAGATGTCCCATATTTTTTTGGGGTTCAAATATTGCATCTCCTAACCTATCGTTCCAAAGTTATAAACATATTAAAATGTATCGCAATCCTTCTGGAAATGTTTTTAATGAGCACGCAATTTTATCTTTCACGCTCCGCAACCGGGTCTCGAAAAGAAGAAGATGGAGAGATACGAAATTACGAATGTTAGAGGAGAGCGCTAACATTTACAGCGACAAAATCGTTGCAAAAATTGCGAAAATGCTTAATAAAATACGACTCGTTTAAAATAGAGCAAAAATCTCGCGGGCATTGTCTTAAACTGCTTTTGAAGAAACACTGTGATTTTTTTAATACATATAACTTATAAAATAACTGAAACAAACGTGTTTATAATAATTTTTTGAGCATACTTTGCGATTTTTTTCTATCGAGGGAATTTTATATAATTTGCGTTTCGGCGCGGGCAATGTCTAGATATTATTATCTTCAAGAATAACATATTTATTTTTAAGAGCTTTAAAACTTAACGTCTTTAAGGGGGATATGTAAGAAATCGGTAGAAATTCGGGTTGCGGGCCCTTAAACTAAACGAAAATCCACGCCAAAATGTTGTTTTTTACATCAGATTCATCTACTATCTACATTACAAAATCTAATTTTCGAAGATTTTGCAAACTTTAAATTTCAGTTTTCACAGTATAATGATTAGAGATGCAACATTTTAATAAAGTACTCGCACGAATTGGATATGAAACATTACATTCCCACATATTATTACCAGTATAATGTGCTAGGTAGTAATGGATAACAATATGAAGTGAATGCAGACGAGTAGGTAAGGTATCATTATTTCTCCGACCAATCACAGGCGCGTGGGTTGGACTTACTGTATCCTAGCTGACAGCTGTCAAAAGATTTGCTTATTCATCCGCCGTACCATATCAATAAATTTCACGGCTGTCATTTGTGATGGCAAATATTATTTAACACTCGAAATATACTTCATCAATCAAAAAGACTTTAGTTAACACATGCTATCATTACTTTGGTGTTTTCATCACTCACAAATAACGTAATATGCAAATGCGAAGAATTATAAACTAACTGCGTATTCAATATTTAGTTAAAAATAAATAATGCTGTTTATTTATCCCTCTGAGAATCAGGGTTGTTTAACGCCAAATTTTCTTTCGAGGATTTCCCTCAAAACTATATGAAAATCAAATTTCTACTCTCTGTAATACCAACATTATAATGCGAAGTCTTCTGTCGCTGTAGTAGGTACTAGGTAGGTACATTAAAAATGTTTATAAAAATTTCCACTTCGGCGAATTTTTTAGACAAATGTCCATGTAAACGCAACACTTCTTGGTTAGATCATGTCAACATGTCGATAGCGGGAATTCAAAATGTTGTAAAGGACAATAAATTCAAAATATAGTTAAATATGTCATCCATGTTAAATACGTAATTTTTCTCCGTTTATTTCTCTTTCGATCTGCTTCGTCGAAATATTCCTTGGAAAATGAGAGCATTTTTTCTTTGAAAAATTAAAAATTTATTAAATACTTGTTGTTAAAGAAATTTACGAAACACGTTTAGTATTCTTAAAAGGTCTAATCATTGTTATTTAATAATAAAAATTCATGATTATAATTCATTTATTTATTTATTTATTACACGCCCTGATGGGCTTTTACATTATAATTTATAAGTTGAGTAACAAACAATGAAGAAAATATAATACAATGAGAAAAGAAAATACACAAAACAGTGTAACAACAAAACAAATAATAAAATAAAAATACATATTATGTAAAAATGATAAGAAGTCTCATATTCAATATAAACAAAAATTGAAGAAATTATGTAAATCTATTTGTGCCTAGAAGAATAAAAGTGATAGAATATACAACGTTTATACTGATTAGTTTTAAGATGAAATATATCACCTAGATTAGAATATTTATTTCCGAGACTGTGAAGTCTCGAAAACGGAGAATTTTGATAAGCTAGTGTCCTGGTGTTATTGAAGTAGAAGGGTAATAAATGTCGACATGATTTTTGGGGAACATGGATATTGATAAATTGAAGTAATTCAGAAAAGTCAATTTTGTAATGCAGTATTTAGTATTAAATCTGTGCTTATTCTTCTTTCTGAAAGTTTCAATAGAGACGTTTTATCCAGGAGATAATTGTAATCAGTATAGGAATATGCAATTTATAGTTTATAAACCTTAGAAACTTCCGTTGAATCTTTTCAATGTTGTCTGAATGAATGTTGTAAAAGGGAGACCATAACGTAGAGTTATATTCAAGTTGGCATCTGACAAGGGTTTTATATAACATAATAAATGTGTCTAAAACATTCATCAAAAACTGGATAGGTATATGATATTTTGAAAAAACAAAAAAAATTCTTTTCGCTCTTCTGAACAATTAACATTTTGTCCTTTACAGTATTTCAAATTTCCGTGATCGATTTTATATTGTGTATATTTTAAAGTGGAGTGTTTTTTAAACATACTTAACTATAATTTTTTTCTCAACATATTATGATACAAAACAACCTAAAAAGTGACTCAAAACAACTTAAAATGGTTACATAAAAACTAAATCAAATGCTTAATAAATAAAAAGGTTTGTATTTTATTTTATTTATTATTTTTTACATTAGATTCATTTTATACGGCAAAAATAACATAATAATAATATTTCAAAATAACTGAAATTATTAAAAGTGTGTATAAATGTTATTATGTCTTGTATGTCGATATTAGTCCCTAGCTAGGCAGATTGCCCGTTCAAGGCTGGTGAAAAATGCGAAAAATGTATTCTGTAAAAAAAACGAAACAAATGGTTTTTTTGTTTTTTGTAGATTAAATATATCTTTTTTTTAACATTAACTCCACACAGGAGGCCCTGAGGAAAATAACTTCCCTCAGGGCCTATGTCATCTTTGAAGATGCTGTGTGGAGGGTCTTTTTGAGGAAAGGAAGGAGTGAACACGGGTCTTGAAGAGACCCATGTTGTAGGAGGGAGGAAACACAGAGGCCGGCAAATCGTTGCACAGCCGAGCCGTTGAACTCAAGAACGAGTCATAGAAACGACCCGTTCTCATGTAACTAATGTCAACCGTGTACAAATGTTGGGCGCGTGTTTGGCGTGTTTCCCGACTATGCACCGGTGCCGAGGGATCAATGATGCTAGTTCCTCGGAGCATCTTCCATTGTAATACCGGTAGAACAAGGACAGCATTCCCACCTGACGCCTGTGCTCTAAAGATTGCAGTCCGTCTGTTAAGATGGGAGAATCTATCAAACGGACCGCCCGTTTCTGCACAGAGTGAAGGGTTTTTTTTTTAGGTATTTTGGAGCTCCAGACCAGAGGTGGCTGCCAAATTCAACCTTATACTAAGTTTTTACAGATTGCACCATTAATAGTTAAACATGCAAAACTTTAAGTTTTAAGTGACATTATTTGATAATTTTTCAGACTCAACCCTACCTAAGCCAATCAACCATTTAATTATTATTAAACCGATGCATGTCATTTTGCATGTTTTAATATTTAATTCTGGGGGGATTTTATAATACAATTTCGGTCCCAGATACGTATTATGTCTTTTGAAACTTTGCCGTATTGGTCCCTGGGACCACGAGATCATTTCTGGTGTGACTTCTTGTGATCAATTTTATTATGATTTTTTAGATTTTTGTGTATGTGGATAATAACTCTTTTTATGCAGTTTTGACGAACATCAAGTATTAATCTTTTTGTAGAGCTGATCGCTGAAAACTAATTAAGTTAAAATTAAGCTTAAATTTAACGTATATGGATCACACTTTAAGCATTTAAAAATGTTTTTAGGCATTTTTTACGTTGTTTTTTTTTTATCTCCTTTGAAGATATTTATTTTGAAACCTAATTTTACTTTTTTTTGTTTAGAGACTTTATTTCAATGTTTATTTTGTTTTTTTTTATGAAACTCTAATTTTATTGCTACGTATAATTCGGATTTTTTCTTATATTAAAGGCAGAATAAAGAGATTTGTTAAATGATTAATGACTTAATCTATTATTATTATCTAGTGAGAGGGTAACGTTCATCGTATATACACAACGTACCATCTAATATGGAGAAACGCCCGGATTGCCGGGAATAAAATTAAAATATATACTCGTACATACATTTTGTAATGTATATTATATTACATTTTCCCAAAGTAGTAATTATTTGTTAAAATAATCTAAATAATCTACGGTGTCTAAATTTTAAAACAACGATCACTATAGGAATTAATTCTGGCCACAGGGGCTAACGGTTGTTGTTAAAGGCTAATAATATTGTTTATTTGTAATTTAAATAACAATATTTTTATCGGCATAATCCGCTTTATCCAAATTATACTAATAAAAGATGTTATCAACATTTTGTATTAATTATATTGAATTGCTATGAAATATATCTATCTAAAATACCATTAACCTGGCCATATTTTTAGATGGGTAAGAACTTAAATTAACAAAAATAGATTATATTTAATGCATTTGACCTTATTGGATCTAATTGATAGGTGAATGATGACTTCACTAAAAACAATGTTTTTTCACGAGTAGGTAAGAACCTAATTTATGCTAATAGGCCACTTGCATCACATTTTTTTAAATTTTTTTCCGGTTTAGGCAAATATTCTAAGACATTCTGCATTTTCATTTTTTTTTTAATCAAATTTTTGAAACCCTGGGGATTTTTTGAAAATTTCAATCCGATAAATCAGACCATTTTTTATAAACCGGAAAGACGGGACATAATTTTATAGGTGTGAAAAAACGATAATTACATAGCCGAAAATCATTTAAAAAAAAAATAACGTTTTCCACACGAATTGCACAGGAGAATAATGAGGCATACCAAAAATATTACATCTCATAAATATTTTTTTTCCTTGATCCATCTTATTGACCATAAATCATTATAATGAACAGCGTTTATATTACTAAATTCAATGTAATATACTTGTACTTGTAAATTATAATAATAATAAGAATATTATAAAATTTAATTTTGTTAAAATCAGCACCATAATCATTATACCTCTAAAACACGTACCGACATCATCTGCACGTTCTGAAGAGAACCCCGTAGATCATTAAAAGTACGGGGTTCTCTTCAGAGCATCTGTCAAAAAATGAAACCAAATGATAAGTTCGCAGAGAACAAACAATAAATCTAGTGAACGAATTCAAAAATTCGCCTGAAATCAAAGTGATGCCATATAAAAAAATAAATCAGTGTGGAATTTTAAAAAAATAATAGGAACATTTCCGGAGACGGGACATTTTCATGTAGTGACGTCACGAGCCTAAATAATGGATTTATTTATTTAAAAATAACAAAAACTGTACATTTCTAAACAATTTTACTAACTTTTTCTTAATCTTAGTAAAAAGATCTATCCACACGATTTTTTCCAAGTCGTTATGAAATCCATGCAAGTGGCCTATTACATATGTGTTGGCATATTTACCATAAACAATAACATGTTCAGTAAATGAAGTTTTAATTTTCGAATGAAGAAATATTATTCAAGCTATTGTAACCAGTAGGTATAGTCTGTCAAAAAAGAGTAGAAAATATATGAGGGCGCCACTGTTGTTCAAATGGCAATACTAAACACATAACTCATGGTGTTAAAGTAAAGCTGTGTAACCTACATTTTTATAAAAAATTAAAAAGGCATAATAGTGGAAAAAATATTTTTTCATTGTAGTATAGATACCCGCCGATCTCAAAATTAGAATTGCATATAGGTATATTATTATTATACCTTTGCAATTTTGTGTTAAAATAATGAAGAATAACTATAACGTAATGAAATATAAAGCACAGTTTAGAAATTGCTCACATTTATTTAATACTAGATAAAGTATTAAGCGTTGCCTGGGCTTTAGATCATGTCTCTAATTTTAGATCTGAATATATTAATTCATTCAGATCTATGGCACGACCAAGTGAATCAAATACTTGAGTCGGTCCATGTCAAGAGTCAGAATAATAGAAGAGAATGTATGAGACATTGTATGAATGTAAACGAGGCAAGGAATGTGTGCCAAGACCGGGATGTTTGGCGGTCCGTCCTCTCTGCCTACCCCTGCGGGGAAACGGCGTGATGGTTAGTTAGTTAGTTCAGATCTAACAGTAGTGTTACTAAACTCACCATTAGTGATTCTTCCTTTCTATCTATTGTTAAATTAAATTAAAGCAAATCGCTTTATAAATCACCTTTTAATCAATTTTATGTCATGAAGAAAAAATGTTTTTTAAAATGTGGTTTACTGTGTTCTGTACATTCAGTGTCATTGCACTTCAAAAAAATATTTGACAGTTAAATTGGTGTTGCCAGTCTACAGATTTAGTAGTTCAAGTTTTTATATTTTCTACTCTATTTTGACAGACTATAGATTATATACATAGATTAATGTACTTATGATATTTGTAAGTAGGCACATTTGACACACTTAATTTTGCAAGCAGCCAAATAAAGAACTAACGAACCAACGAATATATTTTTTAAACTCATTTTAATGGTTACCCCAAAATCTGCACTGGCGCTGTAAAGCTGTATTTTTTTGTTTAGTTAATTCATATTTATTAATTCTAGACTTACAATTTGTGATGTCCTATGCCTATCTCACTAGGAAAACCTGTGTTTTAAAATATGAGCAGTTTATAATAAAAATAATAACACATACAATAAAAATACAAATAATAACACAATATTACATTTAGAGTATTAGACAATTATCATCGTATCATTGAAAAAATACCTAAGTAGGTACTTATAAGTTGGTTTTGATAATATCTTTGATATTGGATCTGTTTTGGCTGGTAATCCAGGACTTAGTGTCAGATTTATATTAAAGATAATTATATTGTGTTTTGTCTAATGTCAGATTTATATTTAAGATAATTACGTTGTGTTTTGTTTAATGGCCAGTGGAAATGCATTGTATAGTTTTTTTTTTTTTTTTTACAGTGAATACCGCACAAGAATCTCAACTGCTCCCGTCTGGAGCCAGTGAGACTATGGCATCCCCAATTGGGGTATGTTGAGAGGCTGAAGGTAGCGGGGAGGGGAAGGAGGTGGGGAAGAGGAAGGTTGGGAAGTACCTGGCTATTCAGATCTGGTCACTAAACACGGCTAAAGCCATTTTCAAGCAACGTTTCAATTCTGAATGGTGGTCTTACACCAGGGCGATACTAATAGTATCTTCCACTCTGGAACATGCCGCAAATATACTATATATTATTTTGAATGAATTAATTGTGAAATAACACAAATTAATCAAATAAAATTTATTTGCGCATGCCGGGTTCAAACCCGCGACCTCCGGATTGTGAGTCAAGAGTCTTACCCACTGGACAACGGAGGTCGTCAAAGTATCTAAAATTTCTTTGGCCAAAAGTTATTTTAGCAAAAGGAATAAGTAAGATATTATGCGCTTTGGATCTACTAGTATCTCGAGGAGTTTGGATATTTTCAAAGATAGTTTTGTGTTTGAAGAGGTATACTAGTATGTTTTTGGCATAAAGTTGCCTAATGTCCAAGACACAAGATTCTCCTGAAGATTTCATCCGAACTGCTTGTGATCGGTAGTTTTAATATACCCAATCTTTATAATAACTTTCTGAGCTTTAAAAATCGGATCAATGACGGTAGCGTTATTTAGATAATAGACAACATCATCAGCGATTTTCTTGTGTTGTGATCTTGGAGGAATAGTTTGGCTTCTGGATATTGCGAATGCCTAGTAGTACTCATGTTACCTACCCCCTTCTGTATTTTTAGCTATCGGGTGCAAAAGTACACGGACAAACCTTAACCCTCGACCCGTCGCGTGGGGTCTTTAAAACCCCAGGTTTTACAGAAATGCTAATTATGTTTATTTTAAATGTTCCCACTGATTTCTTACTTTAGGTAGCTTCCCAAAAGGGACTATACTTGACGCAAGCGCCGAGAAAATTTAGTTTGCGCATGTGCGATGTGAGATACAGACTTGTGTTTCGGCGTGAGGCTAAAAAAATCAACAAAATACCATGAAATATCAAGTTTATATGTTTTTTTATTGTATTTTGTTGATTTTTTTGTTGTAATAATAATAAGTCTATATCAACCTCAAATAGTTATGAGTTTGATGGAAATTTGTTAGATTTTTTTTTAAAGTTTTCTATTAAAAATATGATTCAAAATTTCAAAAAAATGTTCCTTGTTGATTTTTAAGCTCTTGCATTGAAAATAAATAACTAATTTTTAACATTTCTTTTTATTTCAAAGCAATCATTATCACCTGACTGTAATCAGTTAAAATAATATATAAATGTATGCTACAACAACAATTTAATCATATTTATTTTTGGGGTCCTAAGCGACCCCACGCGACACCTCGCGTTTCAAAAAAGGCGCGACGGACGGAGGGTTAATAATAAAAGTTATATATATTGTGAGCTTTTGCAAATAAACAACTTGATCATATTCAATAATAATATTCAATGAAATGCCTTTTCACACATTGTTATCATAATTTAGTTGGAAATAGGCACATCATATTATTAATTATTATCAGTCCACCATTAGCCTTTTTACTTTTATTGCAATGTTTCTGTGAATTCTGTTCAAAAAAATCAGACTTTCTTCACCCAGAAATAAAAACAAACATGGCATACCCCCCCCCCTGCTCCCCCTAGCTCACCACCTAGACGTCAGGACTTTTAGTATGTTCACACCCTAAGCACCCTAAACAAGTTTCTGAAGGAATCGCTTAGGTTCCTGCTCACGCACTCTACACCTCCTTTTGGATCATTCGTTTACTGGACTATACTGTTCGTTTTATTATTTTGAATACTTCTTGACATTTTCCCGAAAATTTAAACCTTTTTTTAACGGGGTAGTCGGCAAACAAACTACGTTGCGTAAAGATCAACGCATTTGTTCAAATTTTACTATTCTTAAAACATATCCGTTCAAAGCACAGTTTCTTCTGGAACGTTAATGGCGAAATCAATTTGGTCCATCCGGCATGATCTTTGGTATTTTTGTAGGTTTAAACGGGATGTTGCGAAAGAACTTACAAAATATATTAGTAAATCATCCGTCTTGTAACTTGTTCCATAAAATCAGTGTGGGCTGCGACCGGCGACGGGTGGCCATGGCTCTTTATATGCCTAAATAACGCTAATTATTAACTGGCTTTATGGCGGGTGGATAATGGATAATGGATTATACTTGTATCTTTAAAATTACGTTGTTGATCTTGCGAGGTAGTTCGCTCAGATACATCTTTATTACGGTTTTACTGGCATAAAGCATAAACAACTATAGTCCGTAATTGTAGTGATTACTGTGGAAGGAGCAAACGATCAGTTGATTCTAGGCATGCTCGCTTTGGTACTAATACACATCTTGAGTAATACATGGTAATTTGATTTAGATGTCGATTTAAATTTGAATTTCAAAATCGCCTGATGAAAAGTACTTGAAAAATACCATCCTTCAGTGAGGTAACGATTTACAGTTGTTAAATTATAGGATTGGATTAGGAAACAGTTTCAGCGATGAGCATTTTTTTTTAAATGACACTACTTAAGAGCGTTTAACCAGCCAGCGGACGAAAATCCACATTTCGTCGAAAGTTGTTCTTACGATCGTGCAGGGCGGTTACAATGAGAAAGATTAATTATTCTCCGTACCAGCTTTTTTAAATTATAACTCAATATCGAATTTATTTCAATTCAAATTAGCTTTAATTTATACCTTCATCCAAAAATGCTAAAGGCGTGATAATAAAACTATTAAAATAATGTACTTTTTGTAATTTTTTTTTGATTATAAGTATTTATCATTTTTCAATAATGTCTAAATTTAATAAGAATTTAAAAAAAATCTGAAATATATTAACTAAAATTAAAATTCTAAAACATACGTTTGCTAGATAATGTATTGATTTATTTTACTGCATGATTTTATTATTTGAAATTTGTGTGGTATAATACAAAAACTTTTTTGAAAATTGAACAAATATGCCAACGACCTATGGAATAACCTTATTATACTAAAAATTAAAAAAAAAATCTCAAAATTTATTACATACGAATGCTAGATAAAAGAACAATCTTTCGAAATCCATTTATAATTTTTTGTGGAAAAGAGTCAATACGTCAAAAAACTTTTTTGAAAATGACGTATTTCCGGTTTTCTCTGGTAATGCCCTCTTAAATCTTTCACTGCTTGAATTCAGTTGAATTATAATACCCCCGTGGTAAGGAATAGAAAATGTTCTGAAGAGGTTACTGAAAAAAACTTAATCAAAATATTTTATTTGCATTTCGCTGGTTCACACAATAAATGTAATATTTATACACTGATATTAAATGCAGTAGTACAGATTAAATTTTCTACTTAAGTCGGTTCTTCATGGCTAAGGGTCGTGACCCTTACTTCAATTCCCATGGTGGACAAGGCTCCTCGCGGTTCTGCCTGCGTGGAGAACTGCAGACACCGACGTACGGCACGCCATTGATACTTGGTCACTCCAGCGCATTGGTGATCTTCCTCTGCTTCTTCTTCCTTCCACTTTGCCAGTGACTATAAGTTTCTCCATGTTGGAGTCCTCAGATTGGCGACCAAGGTGTCCAAGATATCTTAAAATACGTCGTAGGCAGATAGTTGAAAGCCTATTGTGATTGCCTAGCTCTTCCAGAATAGATTTACTTTTGCGTCTGGCTGTCCATATCATTCTGAGCATTTTTCTCCAACCCCAGATTTTGATGGCGTCTATCCGCTTTCTATCGCTGGCTTCTAGGTGTCCATGTTTCCACACCGTATAGAAATATGGGGAAAATCAACGCCCGGACGAGACTCATCTTGGAGTTCTTCATTGTCTCTGTCACTCCGTATCTTTTGCATTTTACTCCTGGGGTCTTTTTGTCATGCAAATTATTCTTTTCACTTCTGTTTCACAACCTCATTCGTCACTCATAGACGAGCCTAGGAATAAAAAGTCGTTCACCATTTCTACTTCTGTGAGAGCATTATTTGTTCTTACAAAGGTGTTTACCCTGTCGATCGTCATTAGTTTTATTTTGGCATTATTAAATTAAAGCTAAGAAATAAAACTCTGTAAGCACTTCCACATGCAACAATATTACCGGAGGGCGAAAATCTATAGACTTTGTATTTTACTAAGCCCCAAGGCACTATCACAAACAGCGACAATGTCACATGGAAAAATAACAGTAAGACGCGCCCAATTTACATTTGGACAATGAATCTCTCATTGGGCCATAAATAAAGCTCTTTAAAAAGCCCGTAAATAAACACAGACCCGGCGCTGTGATCTGAACGGGTATTGCTTCAAACTGACGAGTTATTTATACGTTCTTTTCAGATAAACTACACATCGTCACCTCAACTGGGGCTTGGGTTCAGTTTATTTTTCTTTGGCCCATTCTAATTAGTTGAGTGGTACAATATAAAGTTTCCTTTTCATACAACCTATAGGAGAATGTTTCAAAGATTTTACCAAATTAAAAAAAATAATTAAACGCAATCATTATTTGTTTCAATTAACGAATTCAGGAAACTGCTGGGAAGTAGTGTGACGTGTTTGTAGATTTTTTAAGGAAAACAATTATTGATGTATTTAAGTTTAGTTGTGTATTAATGTATGTTTTAATATAATGCAGAAATTTGTTTACCTCATGCAGCAAAAATTCTGATACCAAATTTTTTTAATTTTATAATTTAACAATTTAAAAAAATGTGTGCGGTTCACATAGAATTGAAACCAGAAAACCAAAGTAGACAGGAGTGGGGAGGCTACGAAGCATCGCACGAAGAGGGGACCGATTACTCTATCTCATTCTCTAGAAGGCTAAATTCTATAAATGTACATGTTTGTCTCTTTTTAGTGTTGTTTTTTGTCATTTCATCGAGTTTCAAATGACAACGGTGCTAAAGAAGCTTTCACTTAAGGTGTGCTTAAATATATGTGTTTTTCAAGTTAACAAAAAATAGTTAATATTTAACCTCAATAATTTTTTATAGCATGTACATAACTAAATACTGCGCCACTCATGGCGAGCACTGCATTTTTTAATGGGGTCAATTGACAATAAAACAAACTTAAGTACACAGTGGGTAGATTTAGCAAATTCATGAATTTCTAGATTGTTACAAATTCATTAATGTCATTCATAGTTTATCGTTGTAAAACGCAGAAGCGTTAAGGACTTTGCGGGATCACTAATTAAAACTACGGGGCTAAACAAACGGAAGAGCTTTAAACAAACAATAAAGTAAACTGGCGCGACGCCGCCGTTAAGTAAGCGTCTCGACGCCACGTGACAACAGGCGCAATCCACAATCAACAGACAGCACGCCATAGGCCACAGTTCGCAGGCCACACGCCACGGGACGCAGACTTCAGACGAAAGGAAGCGGAGCTTAACGAGTTTAGCGAGTGGCGCCGATAAGTAACGCTGATGCATTTATGCACTTCGTAAGTAAAAAATAAATACATTAATTAGATATCTTTTTGTCAACGCTTATCTACTGAAACAACACAATTTGAACGATTCGGCATTTGCTTTCATAAACACAATATTGTAAAAACCTGTCGATATGATTAATCACACCGCACAGCGTGGTTGTCAACCATTCCCACTTGGAGTAAATCTTGGGACTGAAGGATGTAAGGAGGGGTAGGAGATGCGGAGGAGGAAGATGGGGAAGTACACGGCGAGAGCCATTTTTGGAGGCGGGTATGGGTACCGCTGCCCCGGAACCATTTACTGGATAATCAACACCCTTGCCATGGGTAACCCCAAGTGATTTGTGAATTATTAGGGGTGCCGAGGTTCATGGGGTGAGGTCACCTACTAAGTGGCAGGTCGGATCAGCTTACACCATAGTGGGTTGGATTCATACGTCCGCAACTCCTGGACATATTAACCACCAAATTACTATCCTCCTTTCATAATTTTTTTCTCCCAGAACTTCCTCTGCTTCCTCTCACTAAAAAGACCCTCCACACAGCGTCCCTGTGAAGATGACATGGGCCCTGAGAGAATTTTTTTCCTGTGAATCGCCTGTGTGGAACTAAAGTTTAAAAAAATCAAGCAATGTTCAAATTCTGAATGGTGGTCTTTCAACAGGACGATTCCGAGAGTATCTCCTATCTGAAAAAATAATACACGTATTCCATATAGATTTGAATGGAATTCAATGGTACCATAGACTTATCACCTTTTGGTTCTAGTCCATTTGCCTGACATCGTATATTGCCATCCCATTTAAATTTGGTTCCATACCAACTCAGAATGAAACCAATTCAGAACCACCTCAGAAAGGTCATTAAAAGCTATGAAAAAATAATTCTAAAATAGCCGGTAACCCTAACCTAACATGACTTATTTAACCATTTTTTTATCATCACTCTTAAGGGCCCGCTACCCGAATTGCTACCGATTTCTTACATATCTCCCTTAAACACGTGAAGTTTTAAAGCTCTTAAAAAATATATGTTATTCTTGAAGATAATATCTAGACATTGCCCGTGCTGAAACTCAAATTATATAAAATTCCCTCGATAGAAAAAAATCGCAAAGTATGCTCCAAAAATTATTATAAACAAGTTTGTTTCAATTATTTTACAAGTTATATATATGTATGAAAAAAATCACGGTGTTTCTTTAAATGCTGTTTAAGACAATGCCCGCCAGATTTTTGCTCTATTTTAAACGAGTCGTGTTTTATTAAACATTTTCGCATCGATTTCGTCACTGTAAATGTAAGCGCTCTCCTCTAACATTCGTAATTTCGTATCTCTCCATCTTCTTCTTTTCGGGCCCGGTTACAAGCCTTAATGACCGTTCTCAGGTGGTTCTGAGGTGGTTCTGAGTTGGTTTCATTCTGAGTTGGCCCGTCACCTTGAATTTCATTACTATGATGAAATACAGCTTTGTGTTGGAATTTTAAGGCCCGATTTACCAGACTTTTGAATAAGGAAAAATGCCCACATCGCATTTCCGTTGTTCGTCTGTAGCTATTCAATGATAATAATGGAAACTTGAACTTTTTTTCATAAAATTTTCATTCATAACGTTGTTTCAACATTCGTTAAAACAACGTTGATCAGAGGAGCGTCGATGCATTTATAAATGTAATATTTATGTACCCGAGAAGCATACGGATGCAAGTCCAAAATTTGAAGAAATGAGTTTTTGATGCAGACTTGAAGTAAATAATCATGTTTATCAGTGGCAGAAAGATACAGGTCCTATCATGAAGAAAATACAGGATTTTCAAAATTGCATATGGATGCAACTACCATGTTGCAACAACTTTCTTAGAAGCAGAAGGATGTACCATGAACTTGCATCTTTATGATTTAGTTGCATTTTGAGTATTGTGACTCATTCCTACGTATTACGTAGTATTATGACTCAAATTATACATTACTACCCTTTCTATCAAAGTAAACAATTTTTAAACATTGATCCTTTCATAATACACCACATGTCATAACAAAATATTCCACTTCATTTAGAAGCAGAAGGACTCAAGTCCGTGTTTTTGTTTGACACTATGAATAAAATATTTCGTTTTATTTGCTCGTTTTTAAAACAAAACTAATTGATTTAATAATGAAAAAAAAATTATCTATCAGCATGGATATCCGAAGAAGTTATGAGACCTTAGTTAGAGAAAAAATAGTTTTTTGGCTCTCCTGGACATTTACCTTTTTGGACTTGCATCCGTATGCTTCTCGGGTACAACTATTAGTTATATTTATTATTATATTTTAAATTGTTATTATTTCAAATTTTTTAAAAGTTAATGATTGGTGGAATTCTATTTTAATATAAATTGTTGTTAATATACTATATTAACAAATCATTAACTTTTTTAAATTGTTGTTAATGTACTATATTAATATAGTATATTAACAACAATTTATTTTAAAATAGAATTCCACCAATCATTAACTTTTTAAAATTTAGAAATAATAACAATTTAAAATATAAGTATTCAACGTCTTAGAAAAAAATTAAACTCTTTGTCGTCCAATTCAGATAACAATAACATATTGTTATAATAGTTTATGAAGTAAATCTTCTTCACGCACGCTTGACTTGGGGAATAAGCTGGTGAATGCGTGACGAGAGTGTTACGAAAAGTGTGATCGGGCGAGGCGAACGGTCGGTCCCTTCGCACGCTTAACTTGGGGAGTAAGCTGGTGAATGCGTGACGAGGGCGTTATGAAAAGTGTAATCGTTGAGGCGAACGGAAGTTAAGAGGGAGATATAAGTTAGTGTAGTTTTACTTCAGTCGTGTGGTCTAAAGCACACTCGTTTTTTTTTTTGGTTGTATGAATTAGAAAAATACATGACAAACTAGATTTATGGTGTGACTGGGATTTGATATTTGGTAATCCGTGACAGTTGATCTCCCGACAGTTGGTTCCCCGGCATACTTTTACGCAATATGCAGTCGGTTTAGGGAAAATACGGTATACCTACTTACATTAAAATTAACTAAGTGTCCCCGAGGACGTACGGCCGAATAACAAAAGTATAAACAAGGATAAAACTACTTGTCTGTATAATACCAGCGTATACGAGTAAGTACAAAAAATCGACACCGTAAATAAGTTCCTTTGATATTCAAACCATCTTTTTTTTAAATGGATTTTTAAGTCGATTTTAGGTCTAAATTAAACACAAAAAATTATACTTTTGGTGGGCCAACTGTCGGGAGATCAACTGTCGTGTCGACGATATTTGGGATTATCGCTCAGCTATCCCGTCCAATTAAGTATATTTCAAAACATTTCAATTTTCATGTATTTAAACATTAACTTATGATAACGTTCTGCAAGCTAATATAAAAACAAAAAATTAATTAGTATTTTGAGTCATCACAATGAAGCCATAAAAACATTGTGGTTTGTCACACCAATAATGCCACCAATTGATTAGTTTTTTTGCACATTGAAGTCGAATGAACACACCAAAATGAATTACATTTTGGTCAGTAGGTAGCCCGTTTAGGAATTGTGCTCCCACACACTTGGAATTACGTCAAACCAAAGAAAAATAACAAAAAATATATTCCTGGTGAGATGATGTGTACTGTTGGTGCATTATTCACCATGTCGCGTAAGTTTCAGGCAGATGGAGCCATTCCTTTTAAAGACGTCGTAAAAACATTATGGAAATTATCGCTTAATGGTTTTATGTTCATTGTGCGATACCGACAAAAGATGGGTGGATTTCTTTATTTAAAGAAGAGAATCTAAATTAAATCCAAAACTTGATTGACTGGCTATGGAAAATGAATACTTATTTATAATTCAAGGGTTTAAAATATTTGGTAAATTCTGTCATCATCACTATTGGCTCTATAACCCCTGGTGGGTCTTGGCCTCCTCAAGAATCTTCCTTAACTCATCTCGGTTTTGTGCCAGCTCTCTCCAGTTTAGAAGCTCCAAGATAGATAATATGTCTTTGAGGACGTTGTCGCTCCATCTTAGTCTTGGTCTTCCCAGGCTCCTTCGCCCTATCGGTCTTGAATTCAGCAGGGACTTTGGTGCTTGATGCTCGGTCATTCTCTCCACATGACCCAGCCATCGAAGTCTTCCCAGTTTTATAAATTTCGCGACGTTTAGCTCCTTATAGTTCTGTATAGGTATCTTAAAAATTGCTCAAATGTCAAAGTAGGTATGCAAAAACACTCTGTAATCATCAAAATATCTTGGATAACTATCGAAATATCAGTTGTATTTTTCGGATTTATATGAAAAACCATCAATTTAATTTTCCTCTATTTTTAAAATAGAGGAAAATTTGAAGCAAATGTTTAGTATGCCAAAAGTGTACAGCGTGTACTGCTTGCATATACATAGATAAGTTTTAAGATTTTCACGGCCAAAAGCATTTTCGTTATTTGTTTTCGGGGTGTTATGCCGTGTTGCGCTACCTCCTTCTTTAGCCAACGTTTCGGACATCGTTGCAGTGTCCATCATCAGGGCAGATCCGGCAGATCCGGTAGATGTGTGCTTGCATATACATTTTTTTCGTAGGTTAGAACACGTTAAAATATTAACACAACCTTTGCAAATTCAATGCGTTACCAAATTCAAGCTAATTTTTCTTCGCTGTTTCGTTTTTTTAACGATTTTTCTCTGTTAGTATATTTTTTATTAAATTCAGAAGAAACTTGTCACACCATCCCCATCTAGTGCATTAACTATTTAAAATGTAAAAATATGTGTTCTTATGGGCTTTAGTGACAAGAAAAATTATTCAATATATTGTTAAGGAATAATTACACAGGTCTACAAAAAAATAAAAACTGAGAGCTGTTTTGGTTTTTTTGCGTAATTCTTATGTTTTTGGGTGTGCTTGGTCACAGAACGTCACGTTTTCTGACAATGTAGGTATCTGTTAAGAGCGTTTAACCAGCCAGCGGACGAAAATCCACATTTCGTCGAAAGTTGTTCTTCCGATCGTGCAGGGCGGTTACAATGAGAAAGAATGATTATTCTCCGTACCAGCTTTTTTAAATTATAACACAATATCGAATTTATTTCAATCCAAATTAGCTTTAATTTTTACCTTCATCCAAAAATGCTGAAAGGCGTGATGATAAAACTATTAAAATAGTGTCCTTTTTGTAGTTATTTTTTGATTATAAGTATTTAACATTTTTCAATAATGTCTAAATTTAATAAGAATGTTAAAAAAATCTGAAATATATTAGTTTGTAAGTGCGCAAATAAATACACAAATGGACCAATTTTCGTCAAGAAACACATGTACGTACATATTTTTTAATGATTTTATTGAAACTAAAATTAAAATTCTAATACATAACTTTGCTAGATAATGTATTGATTTATTTTACTGCATGATTACATTATTTGAAATGGGTGTGGTATAATACAAAAACTTTTTTGAAAATTTAACAAATCTGCCAACGACCTATGGAATAACCTTATTATACTAAAAATTAAAAAAAATTCTAAAAATTTATTACATAACTATGCTAGAAAAAAGAACAACCTTTCGAAATCCATTTATAATTTTTTGTGGAAAAGAGTCAATACGTCTAAAAACTTTTTTGAAAATGACGTATTTCCGGCTTTCTCTGGTAATGCCCTCTTAAACAAGTTATCATCTTAAAATAAAAGATAAAAGACTAAAAAAAATATTTATTTATAATTGCGTAACAAAACTTATTTTTTTATCTAAAAAACATTAATTAGTAAGCACTAAACACATTTCTTGTTCCCAGTGTGACTCCTTTTGATACATTTTCGCTTGTAGGAAGCATCTGGAAGGTCTCTCTGAAGCGTCTAAGAGTAGCCTGCAATCATTGAGATGCTCCATCTTCCCTGGTATCTTTTTTCCATCTCCTTAATATCTTGGTGAAATCGTTCACCTGGCTCTTCACTCACATATCCTAAATTTTCTGGAAAGTAATCTAGGTGGGAATGAATAAAATGTATTTTTAAACTCATTAGGCAACCTAAAGCTTGAAATGCTTTTAACGACTTGTTTGTAGTTAGGGTCTTTGTTATTGCCTAAAAATTCAGGTTACCCTCCCCGATCCCTAGTTCCCCTCCCCCCCCCTCCCTCGAACCCCCTGCCCGAGTTCCCCTCCCCCCTCCCACATTCCATACATTTAGTCCCGGTACATTCAGTCTTCACAACTCGCGTGCCACCTATTGCAATTTTTTTATACCAATTTCATAATGCCAGAGCTCACCAGTGGTTTTATACAAACCTTGTCTTGACAATAACGAACACAAAAAAAAGAACTATCCAATTTGGTGCAGTCGTTCAAGAGTTATGCGCGTACATACATTTCTGCGATTCATTTTTATTTAATTAATTATTTTTTCGTAATTTCATGATGCCAGAGCTCACTATTGTATATAGAAACTACCGCGGGCAGACGCACATTATATCCCTAAAGTTTCATCGCAATCGGATGAATGGTTTAGCAATGAAATGTTTATTGCCAGAGCTCACTATTGTATATAAGTACTATCTATATCTGTATATGTATGTATACCGTTTTGCAAAATAACCTGACGTTCTGGAATTTTTTGAGTATTTTTCTAGTTTTCAGAACACCTAAATACATAGAAATCAGTTGAAAACATCCAGACAGCATTTTTGTTGTAGACCTGTGTTATTGGCACCTGCGTACCTAAATCTGAAATTGATTGGTAAAAAAAAAACAATATTTATGTCAAAAGCAAAAGCGTAACCACCCTACATTATTTGCCTAAAATAAAATTTAAGTAGGAACCTCCTACAGATAAATTATTAAATTTAATTGCAAAAAATAATCTTTCTATCTTTATGTCAATTCTGTTGACATTCAAACGAGACCCATAAGTAACCAGCAATTGTTATAATTATTACAAGACACGTTGGTTTTATTCCCAGAGCCGTGGGTCCGTGTGGGTGTTCCAGACAGGAGGACATTAAACATATTATTTGATTCACCGCCAATCGAATGCCTTTGTAGGCGTATAAAGAAGCGCTACTGGCTTAATTAAATATAATTACAACTTTAATGGCTATCTGTGTAAAAAAACATGTCGGCCGGCTATTGAGTAGCTACTGGTTTTTATTATTTCATCGCAATAAAATGCCCGGTTGTTATGGTGAATGAAAGTAATATAAGGCGGTGACATAATAATATGAACTTTTATAAATACGTTTATTCATTCACATCAGGATGAATGTCAAGGATCGAATAAAAACATTTTCCTTTAAATCAAAATGTTCTTAAATAATTTTTAAAGTTTGCAAAACGTAGTCAAGTGGGGTTCATTGTTTTTTTGTTACCTACCTATCTTGTATGGATGGAAATCAAACCTAACCTACCACAATGGAAATATGTGGGGTGGCGGGATTTACTTCAATATGGGAGGCGGATATGGGCAACGCCGCCCCTGGAATCATTTATTGGATTTCCAACACCTCTGTGGTTCGCCACGTATGGTGACTTGGCAAGGGTTTCCAGGTTCATGGGTGAGGTGTGACCGGGTCCTGGCGATTTATGCGTCCACCCACTTTCCAACTGCGTGACACGTCGGATCGGAAGGGACTGGTTGAGGGAGACCTTTTGACCTCTCCAGCAGGGCTCTCACCGCAGTGGGAGGGACGGATTTAATCGTTCTCCACTCCTAGACACACTGACCCCCAAATTCCTACACCCCCCCTCATACCTTTTTCTTTCCCAGAACTTCATCTTCTTTCTTTTCTAAAAAGATCCTCCACACAGCATCCGAAAAGATGACACAGACCCTAAGGGAATTATTTTCCTCAAGGCCTCCTGTGTGGAGCTAATGTAAAAAACCTGTGGTCAAAAAATGATTTATTCACTCTTTCATACGCCATACGCCCGTGGGGCCGTGGGATTTTTATATTAGGTACTCGTAGGTATATGAAATGTTAAATTTTTTGTAGGTTTTTGAAACGTACAATTATTCAAATACGAAATATAGGTATATGAAATGTAGAATTATACAAATATGAAATATAGGTAGGTATATGAAATATACAATTTTTTGTTGGTACCTACGAGTATATGAAATGTACAATTATACAAATGTGAAATGTAAGTAGGTATTTGAAATGTACATTTTTTTATAGAAGAGTTATTAATAAACAAATGGTTGAATACAATAATTAATTAAGTTTCAATGATCTAAAATAAGGTTCTTTAATAATCTAAATATGTTGACTTGAAAATAAACGTGTGTTTTATTGATCGAATTAGCTGCCGTGAAATATTTCGGGTTATTATTCCGTGTTGCGCTACCTCCTTCTTTATCCAACATTTCGACAGCATTACAGCGTCCGTCATCAGGGAAGAAGTACATTACACATCTACCCTGATGAAAATCTCAAATCATACCTGATCGAATTAGCTATGTTAAAAATGTCGATGTGAACAGTGATGTCGAGTTGAATCAGGTGTCTACCATCTTCTAGACGGGTACGAACAAAGACTTACACATTTCAAATTAGAGAGTCTAGTTAAAAGACGAAACATAAATGACCTCTTAATGCTTTATAAAATTGTGAATAATCGTGTAGACAGTAACTTAGTCAACCAAATCAAGTTATACGCCAGGCCCAAATCTACAAGAACCCTTAACATATTTTGGACCGAAATTTTAATCCTATGTCTAGAATGTCTCGATCATACAACGATCTTGTTAAAATACACACTTTCATAGATAATATATAATATAATATGTTTCAAAAAATATCACCACGATTTGTGCACTTAAAAACCAAACAAAAAAATGTTGTTTATTACAAATTAAATGTTGTTTATTGCAAATTAATTAATTGTTTATAATTTTTTTTCTTTTTTATCTAGTAAATCCATTTTATGTAATGTATACTTTTATATGGCTGACAGAGTATTGCACCCATCGCTCTGTTCGGCGATTCGATTATTATTATTATTCACCAGATTTAAATGTCCGGGTTAAATTTTCCCCACAGGAAAAACTAAACCCTTTCACACACTTCCCAAATGATCATCTAGTGAATCCACGCTATGCAATTGCACTATATAAGTATTATAAATACAAAACAATACAAGAACAACATGTCAACCTACCAGAGACCAAATGGGAAAATAATTCACCGACTCCAGATATTTTCATATCAGAGGGTTCGGCTCTGTGGAATTCCTAATTGAACCTATAAACCCTACTGATATCTCAATATAAATATTTTAAAAATCTTTTGTAATCCTACATGTATTTAAAATGACTGATTTTTGCATTTTTATATAGAAATTCTTTGACAAATCTAATATGCCTAAATTTTGAATGAGAGACCTAGGTATAATGCCAGTAGCCGAAATAACAAATGGTAATATTTTTATAGTCTGAGAATGCCAAATTCCTTTAATCTCATTTCCTAAATCTGTGTATTTTCTTATTTTTCAGAAACAGTTTTTTGAATATTACAAGAATTTGGAATAACTACAGCAATGATATAAGTTATTTTTTTAATTTTATCATGTAAAACTATATCAGGTCTATTACGAGTGACTAATTGTTCTGTCTGTTAGTACAGTTTTATCATAATATATTTTATAAAATTCATTTTCTAAAAATGAATTTGGTTCATATTCATAATATGGTACTACATTACGGCAATCAATCAAGTTATGTTTAATTACCAAACTTTGGTGAATTATTTTTAAAACCTGATTGTGCCTAAATGCCTAATTATTATTATTATTATTACTTTTCAGTAAGTACTTCATGGTTTTACCAAACGTACGCGTCAGGGATCTCATTTTTCTAATAAATTTCATAATTTCTTAGTTTTTATTGTGTTTTCTTTAGAGGTACCTAACTGTTTATAATTGTTTTTATTTTCGCTATACAATACATGTACAAACTGATAAATGTAAACAGCCGATTTCCCGAAAATGAATAAACACATAAATAAATTAAATGCTGCATTTTTAGTGGAAAATGCATTCAATAATGTACTTGTATTGGGGACGTTTTGACAATGGTTTGTCGAACTGTTTCGAACAGAATCCAAGTAGGAGAATAACTGAACACAGACTTCAAGTTTTGGCCGTTGCCGCTTCAATACCCGATAACGGAAATTAAAGGTTTTGTAAAGTTTTTATAAAAGCTAAAAATCCTGAATTCTAGTAACGAAATTTAGTCAAATCAAGAGGAAAATACTATTCCGTAAATTATATTTTTCCGTGGAACAGCGTGCTTTATTAAAATTATATTTATTTTTCCCACCTTTAAAGTAAACGCCAGGAATATTGGTTCATTTCCACAGCGCACGGCACTACTCGGGTGTAGTGCATATTGCATGCAATCAGGCGGAGGGTGCGCCTGTCCTTGCGGAAAAGCTTTCACGTTATTTCGTAGGGTCGTTGATAGTTTTATTGCTTGAATCAATTAGCAGATTAGCCAATGCTGCTGCTCATTTTCAGTGGAGTAGAGACCTAATTTCAGAACATTACAATATGCTCCGCAAATAGAAAAAATACGTTAAACATATTACAACACACTTTGTCCATAAGAATAAGCATGTTTTGGTGTTCGTACACAGGGATCCAGAAGGATGTTTTTGATTGCAGTCACTGACAATGTACGAAGAGGTGGATAATTTTTCTGACACTAGACAATATTCTCGTCCGCCTATAAATTAAACAAAAGTATTGCCTGGACTGTGATCGATAATAACCGACTGGGTCATGATTATCTACTTTGGATAAATCAATGGAGGTATTTTCACAAACTATGAATACCCTTTAAAATTGTGAAAGATTTAAAGTTTATTTTTCTGATTCTGTCATTGTATTTCTGATTCTGTCTTTGTACTAAAAATTATAATTTTTATATTTTCATTTAAATTATTATTTTGAAAAATCGCACATTCAGAAACGGTTTCAACTGACTACATAGACTACAACGTCAATATGACATAGAAAACGCCACTTGCTGGTAAGACGGCTGTCACCGATGTTGCCCGGCGTGACGTCAACGCCGCCGAATTAACAAATAAAAACAAACATGGCGTTTTAGCGACAAATTGAAAATGGCACATTTTAAATCGTTATAGAAAATTTGTTCTTCAACATAAAAATAAAACAAAAATACTCTCACAATCATTTTTTTTTGTGAAAATAGCCGTTGGCCTATAGAAGAAGGAAGGCATAGGCTTGTGGTTCGTCTTCACAGTTATCACAAGACTGGTAGGCTTGTTGAAAATATATCGATATATCGATGTATCAATATTTTTAATGCAATACATCGATATTTTTAGCCGATATATTTTGATCCGATATATCGATACGAACTATCAAATATCGAAAATTGTATCAAATACGATATATTTTTTTTATTTATGTAACTAAAGTCACTAGAATCCAAAACCGTTTAGGAACGAACGGAAAAAAGTAAGTGTATTGTGTCACGATATCTGAAACACACAATAAATAAAATAGCATGCATAGAAATGTACGCTATTTTCCGCCATTTTTTCTAAGCCACTCCTATGTGTTGGTTCCCAATTGTCTATAATTATTGACTATACCTTGTCCCAAACACGAAGTCCTTTTTTACAGATTAATACGCCAATAGAATGTTACTGAGACACATACAAAGAGGACGCAACCAATAAATAAAAAAATACATCGTTGCATTTTTGAGTACTACAAACAAAATGTTATTTTAGCGCGGTAAATAATACGTCACATTATGATAAAAATATTTTTTGTACATTAAAATAATGTACATTGTTAATATTGAGCTGAATTTAAAAACGCAAAAAGAGCTATTATTTTAAAAACGCAAATTTTACCGATATATCGATATTTTTTCCTCGAAATATCGACGTCGATATAGATTTTTTAATAAATATCGATACATCGATATCTTTTTTCACTTTCGACATCCCTAAAGACTGGCCGCGACGCGACGGTTTGAGTTCCCAGTTCCCAGTGACAGTTCCCAGTTCTAGTGACCCGCGGCGACCAGCCCGATCCACTCACTTTAGTGTCATTATCTTTCACTTATCCCGCCATCAGTTTGAGATATATATCGTCTAACGACCGCGACAGCGATGGATTGATTAGGATTGATTGAGTAATTTATGTTCCCAATGTTTTCTCTGTCTATAATAGCTACCTATTTGTGCGAAATTGAGCTTTCAAGTAGATAAATTCCTGCAAATAATTTGGTTTCAAACTAAAGTGGTGCAATGTATTATTGATTCGAAATTAACGATTGATAGATTAATAGGTTTATCTTGATAACATGTCTAAATTCTTCTTATTTCGTGTAGGTGTTTAGAGAGTTTTAGTAGAGACTGGCGAACATTTTTGATGGATTAAATCTTTTAATCGTTGTAAATGAGTCAATGGAACAAAACAACCGACAACTTGCTTCCTTTCTATATTTCCTTGAGGCCCGGTAGTACCCACTCAAAAAGAAAAAGAAGGGGAGATATGTAAATACGAATATTAGAGGAGGCGCGCTAATATTAAAAACGATAATATTTAAGTGAAAATTGTGATTGTGAAAATTGCGACTCATCTAAAATAGAGCAAAAATCTCATGGGGAATGTCTAAAATAGCGTTTAAAGAAACGCTGTGAATTTTTTTATATACATGTAACTTGTAAAATAACTGAAAAAACGTGTTTATAATTTTTTGCGATTTTTTTCTATCGAGGGAATTTCATATAATTTCCGTTTCGGCGTGGGGAATGTATAGACATTACCTTTAAAAAATAACATATATTTTTTTAGGAACTTTGAAACTGGACGTGTTTATTGAATTTCCACCGTTTTCTTACACATCTCCCTTAAACATAACAGCCTTACTAAAAAACCCCGTGAAAATTTTATTCAATTGACAAACGGCCGCGGATGTGAAAACATTACTAATTAAAAAAATTGTTCATTGAAAGAAATACACATTGTTTACACGGCCTGAGAGGGTAGTTTATCTCTGTTTTAACGATTGATGTCCCAACGAAATTTTAGAATTTTTCCAACGTATTTTAAATGTCTTGTATATTTCTTATTTTTGAAGATGTCGTAAAAGCATATACCTTTTTAGAAACTAGATAGAATTGCCTTTTAGATTTTTGTATCTGAAATATACGATCGTGTTTGAAAAATGTAGTATTTTAAGTTTCAACATGAAAAAATTTTAAAAAAAAACAGCAGACTGTAAACATATTCTATTAAATGGTCGAAAAATTTTGGAAAATTCAAAATTTAAAAAATACACACCTCTTACTTTATGAATTTGGAAGAAAATTGTCACTTCACTTTTTATCTCGTTCATACAATTAAAAAAGATAAAACAATATAATAATAATTCAGAAAAAATAACTGAAAAAATCTGACATGTTGAATTCATTTTTACGCAATTAATACGTCGATTTCTCGAATTTGTTTTTATTTACACATGCATGAGGCTTTTACATTATTAAATAATATTACTTTTATGGAAGTTTTATTAAATTCACGCAGAAAAGTCGTTAAAAAATAAAATTTCAGAAATAACCTTAAACCTATCGTTAACGAAACTAAATCATCAACAAAACAATATTTAAAGGACTAAAACTGAAAAAAAAAGTAACGCCAGCATTTGTAATTATGTTGAATTACACTAATATCACAGTGAATTGATCATTTAAACGAAAATTATCTTCAAAAACATAAAAATTAACTGCAAGTACAACTGAACATTGTCAAACATTTGCGAAAGCGAAGTTTATAAAACAAGATGGCCGCGGCGCCTGCGCAGATCAATGTGAGATTCAAGGGGACCAACATAAAAATCATAAAATACCAGATAGTGTTATTAGTAAAGATGTAAAAACGCAGATCACCGCGCAAGCAACAAATATGCAGTTGACCGCTGGTTAAGGCGTTTTGTTATTAGTAAGGCTGTAGTTTTTAAGCTCTTAAAAAATATATGTTATTTTTGAAGATAATATCTAGACGCGTTCCATGCCGACACGCAAATTATGTAAAATTCCCTCGATAGAAACAAATCGCAAAGTATTCTCCGAAAATTATTATCAACACGTTTTTTTCAGTTATTTTATAGTTATAGTTGTGAAAAAAATCACTATGTATACCTTCCATGGATTTTTGCTCTATTTTAAACTAATCGTGTTTTATTAAACATTTTCGCAATTTCCGCGTCGATTTTATCGTTTTAAATTTTAGCGCTCTCCTCTAACAGTAATTTCATGTCTCTCCATCTTCTTTTTTGGCGCGGATGCGGCGCCTTAAGGAACATTAGTAATAAATCGGTAGAAATGCGGGAAGCCGGGCCTTAATACCGATTCTTGACATTATTGTCTTGTAACCATTCTCTTGCGCGTCATATATTAACAAGAGTACAACAAGCGCTAACAACAGACAAGACCTTTTATCAAAAATAAAGTTCAACTTGTAATAATTAGATCCTGTGTACGTTATTTTTTTTTGCTTCCCTTACATTCTATGATACCTACTTTGTTTCAACCTTTATATTTTATTTAACCTGTATTTTGTATCTTATATTTTAAGTCACCTGTATTTTGTCAACTCTTTATTTTTATTTTAATAATAAAAACATGTAGGTACTGCATTATATGTTAAATAAATATTAAATTACGGTCCACCATCAGTTTTCAACATTGCAATTATTTTTATTTATTTTTTTACATGAGCTCCACACAGGAAGCCCTGAGGAAAATGATTTCTCTCAAGGCCTATATCGTCTTTGGGGTTGCTGTGTGGGGGGTTTTTTACGGGAAGGAGAGGAGAGTTCTGGGAAGGAAAAGGGTTTAAGGGGTGGTTAGGAATCTGGGGTTCAGTGTGTCCTGGTCATCCGCTTCCAAGACCTAGAAAAACCACACCCCATGAACCCGGGTGAGGTTTAAATATACAAATCGAAATACACCATATTGTAATTATAGTTTTGGACAAAGGAACACTGAATTTTTAGCAGTAATGTTATAGAATCCCACACAGTATCAAACAAATTAAATCGAAACATAACTACATTACGGTCATCAAATCTTGGCTTACGGAACTATCGGAAAAAGAACGTAACTACGAGGAGTATATTAATAACATCGTCATAGAAGTTTTCGAAAAAATCTTACCCAAACGATGAAGTTACCGTAGAAGTCCCTGAAAACTTATCCAAAACATAGTCTCCCCCAGCACAGGTCTCCTAGTGAGGTGGACTACGAAATTAATCCAAATCTACTTAATATTTATATTTGACGTGTATCTTCTATAAATGTAAAAATTAAAACACAGTAACGAAATAAAAATAAATAAATAAATAATGGTGTCTTCGAATTAGTCAAAATGTAGAGTAGATACTAAAATTTTCAAATCATTTTCACGTGCATTGATTTGTTATAATACTAAAATATCACCAACATATTTTAACAAGCTGTAATTTCTATAATTTAAAAATTTGTTTAAGTAATTTTCTAAAAAAATACAATTTTAATTAAAGATCAGACAGGTCTTCATCACACTCGGAGGGCCGCAGAAAAACCTTGGAGGGAGAATGAGGCACTTTAAGATTATTTAAGAATGCGGCTCATCACTTGAATGGACGTCTGCAGGGATTTAATTCGTGATTTATGTGAGTGTCAGAACCGCTCCCAGAGTGATGATTATCAACCAGTTGGTGCAACACCTTGGCATAAATCACCTCGGAGATAAACAGATATTTGAGATGAGATTGCTACTGCGCGAGATGGGCTCGTGTGGCCCTTGACCCAGGATCATATCTGAAAGTAAATACCGGCTGATTTCGTATAAACAGTGCTTAAGGGCTTGGCAAATATTCATTCTGTAATTGAGGAGCGTTTTCACAAAGAGAAATATCTACGAAAACTTTTTTTTTAAAGACAGTTTGTGAATAATCTAATCACTAAGGGTCAATATATTACGAGGGCCCACGATAATCTTTGAATACAAAGTGTTAGACATGATTATGAGAAAACTCAATTCATTTGTGAAAAACCATCTTTATACAAAAAGAAGTCGAAAAGTGCGAATTTTAACAAAAGAGAATCTACACATTTGAACAAAAAAAGTTTTCACAAATCGAAATGACCATTATACAGAGTGTCCCAAAAGAAAGTATATATTTGTTTTGCTTTCTGTGTGAACGCAACTTTTCCGAGGGGCGCGGGGGATATGTCAATCAGTAGTCTGGCTCTTGGGAATTTAGTCGCTATGAATCATTTCTCGGCAGCGACCGCGCGTTGTGCGTGCGTGAGTTTTACAAAAATGATGATTCAGCTACTGTAGCGCGTAGAAGATTCTGCAACATTTGAGGTTTTCGTCAATTCAATGATGCGTCAAGCATTCCTCTCATTCGAAAATGGGTCAAAAAGTTTGAAGAGATCGGTACAACGCTGGCAAAACCAAAATCTGGGCGACCAAGGTCATCGAGAACGGTAGAAAACGTAGATAGTGTGTATCAGTCTTTTCGTGACGACTCAACTTTTCGATTCGGAAGCGCGCAAGTGCTTTAAATGTGCATAGATCATTGTTACACAGCATTTTGCACAAATACCTAATGCTGTACCCCTACAAATTTACTGGTATAACCAAAGAACATGGTTCCAGCAAGACGGAGCAACATTACATACGTCTAATACGTCTCTGCCACGAGTTCATGAAATTTTCCCTGGCAAATTGATCTCCAGGAGACGTGACATAAATTGGCCTCCTCGTGGTCCTGACATAACCCCTATGGACTTTTTCCTGTGGGGTTATCTCAAATCTAAAGTGTACGCCAAACATCCGACTTCCCCTGATGCAATTAAAAGAAAATATCCGTCACGAAATGGCGGCCATCACGAAGCCTACCTGCCGAGCCGTCATGAGAAATTTTACTCTTCGATTAAATTAATGCCGCGAACACGAGGGTTTACATTTGGACAATATTATTTTTAAGAAATAAATTCCCAAATTGTGTATTTTAGTATTTAACAAACATTTTTTCGATAGAACCCTTATTTTTTTTTTAAATCGATCCACAAAATATATACTTTCTTTTGGGACACCCTGTATTTTAGTTATACAGTAAAATTTAAATTAATTTTTTTTAACTTTAATTTATTGAAGTAATTTTTAAATTTTTTTTTTAATGAAAACAATAATTTATCTTTTTTTTCAAATTTTTCTGGGTTTCACCTTTCAAGGGTGTTCTAGGACATCATTTAAAATTTTGGTGAACGGGAAGATTATATATTAATTTTATTTAACCATTTAATTGCAAATTTCAAAATTATATGAAAGATTGGAGTCGAGTTCAGACTTAGAAGAGATGAGATAGAGAGGAGGCTATTTTAGATGGGACTTGATAGAAGAGAGGATATTTGTTTGGAGAAGAACAACCAAAAAATATGTGATCTAAAGTTCCCACTTCTAGACCACAGAACGTGCAATCTGGGAAGAGTCAATAGCGTCAATTTAAAAAAGATTGAGAAGGAACGAAACAATGTGCAATTATCATTCGAATAAGTGAGGAAATTTCTTTTTTGGAAAAATGGGGTAATAGGCCACTTGCATCACATTTTTTTTTTAAAATCCGGTTTAGGCAAATATTTTAAGATATTCTGTATTTTTTTAACCGTATTTTTGAAACCCTGGGGATTTTTTGAAAATTTCAATCCGAAAAATCAGACCATTTTTTATAAACCGGAAAGACGGGACATAATTTTATAGGTGTGGAAAAACGATAATTACATAGCCGAAAATCATTTAAAAAAAAAAAACGTTTTCCACGCGCATGGCACAGGAGAATAAAGAGGCATACCAAAAATATTACATCTCATAAATATTTTTTTCCTTGATCCATCTTATTGATCATAAATCATTATAAAGTACAGCGTCTATATTACTAAATTCAATGTAATATACTTGTACTTATAAATTATAATAATAATAAGAATATTATAAAATTTCATTTTGTTAAAATCAGCACCATAATCATTATACCTCTAAATCACGTACCGACATCATCTTCACGTTCTGAAGAGAACCCCGTACATCATTAAATGTACGGGGTTCTCTTCAGAACATGTCAAAAAGTGAAACCAAATGATAAGTTCGCAGAGAACAAACAATAAATCTAGTGAACGAATTAAAAAATTCGCCTGAAATCAAAGTGATGCCATGTAAAAAAATAAATCAGTGTGGAATTTTACCAAATTAATAGGAACATTTTCGGAGACGGGACATTTTCATGTAGTAACGTCACGAGCCCAAATAATGGATTTATTTATTTAAAAATAAAAAAAAATGTACATTTCTAAACAATTTTACTAACATTTTCTTAATCTTAGTAAAAAGATCTATTCACATGATTTTTTCCAAGTCGTTATGAAATTCATGCAAGTGGCCTATTGTTGAAATTAAAAATTAAAAATATGATACCTACCGTAGATTTAGGTAAATAGATGTTACACTTTGTGAAGATTTGTCATTTTTCAAGTTATTAAACATCAATTTATTGGTGCATAGAGAATAAGAATAGATAACTGTTTTTTGTAGAGAGGTACTTCCCTTTATTAAAACGATTCTCAATTGCAGAGTTGTGATGATTTTTGATGGGCTTGTTTTTTGTGCAGTCTGTTCAAATCTCGACGGCGGCAATTATCCCTTTTACTCGGCAATTTCTGTTTTACTCGTGTATTTTTCTCATGCGTAAATTTTATTTAAAAAATGCTTCAATATTATTTTCAAACATGAGGTTCTGTCGTCACTAACTTCGCTGACGCACATAAGCGTGGTTTAGAATGGGTTTTATTTGTTTTTCCTTGATAATTTACTTTGAAAATATGTGACGCAAGTAAGTAATAAAACAAGGATTAAAGTATAATAGGTAATATCGACTTTAGTGGTGTTTAAGCTTGCTAGATTCCAATAATCGCATTTGAAGTTTCAAGGCTGCATTGAAATAAATGTACCCTTTTCTCTTCTCAAATTTAGTACAAATAAAAGATTTAAATATACAAAATATGGTCAGAAACTCACCGAGGAAGTTATGCAGTAAGAACTACTGAAAGTTACTACAATATAAAGAACAAGAACTATAGTAATAGTGAAACATAGACACGATTTCATTTTGTCTAGGCCCGAGACATGGGCCTAGACGAAATAAAAATCCAGAGTAGATACCGAAAAAACAAGGTTTCTACAACATTTAAGTGCTTTGGGCCCTATGAATACAAATAATATGAACGGAAGAAGAAAAAACCATCATTTGAAGTGCTGTAAATTTGAAAACGCGACTCGGTTGACCATCCCAGGGGTCAGCATCGGCCAGCCAGGGTGGGGCATACGCCCCACCTTGCCCCACAGTGCCCATGGCCCGAGGAATTAATTGATATATTATATTAGATAATAATAATATACTATGGCGGAAAATCAGGGGAATAAGGTAAACATGGGAGTTAATCAAGGGAATCGGGTAAAATGGGAGTTAAGGCTCTGCAACCGGGCCCGAAAAGAAGAAGATGGAGAGATATGAAATTACGAATGTTAGAAGAGAGCGCTAACATTTACAGCGACAAAATCGACGCGAAAATGTTTAATAAAACACGACTCGTTTAAAATAGAGCAAAAATCTCGCGGGCATTATCTTAAACAGCATTTAAAGAAACACTGTGAATTTTTTCATACATATAACTTGTAAAATAACTGAAACAAATGTGTTAATAATAATTTTTGGAGCATACTTTGCGATTATTTTCTATCCAGGGAATTTTATATAATTTGCGTTTCGGAGCAGGCAAAGTCTAGATATTATCTTCAAGAATAACATATATTTTTTTAAGAGCTTTAAAACTTACCGTGTTTAAGGGAAATATGTAATAAATCGGTACAAATCCGGGTTGCGGACCCTTAATCAAGGGAGTAGGGTGAACACGGTAGATAATAAAATGAACAGGTTAAACATAGAAGTTTAGCAAGGGAATAAGGTAAACACTGGAGTTAATCAAGGTAGGCTTGTTGAAAAAGTATCGATATATCGATGTATCGATATTTTTAATTCAATACATCGATATTTTTAGCCGATATATTTTGATCCGATAAATCGATATATCGATAGAAAATATCTAATATCGAAAATTGTATAAAATACGATATTTTTTTTTATTTATGTTACTAAAGTCACTAGAATCCAAAACCGTATAGGAACAAACGGAAAGCGGTAACTGTATTGGGTCATAACATCTGGCGATTGAAATTTTAACTAAATAGCTCACAAATCTATTGTCTTTGCATTTGTATTTGTGATTACTAATACTATCTCATATGTGTAGGTACATATACAGAAGTTTATGCTATTTTTCGCCATTTTTTCTAAGCCATCCTATGTGTTAGTTCCCAATTGTCTATGATTATTGACTATGCCTTGTTCCAAACACGAAGTCCTTTTTGACAGATTAATACGCCAATCACTTTACATATAAGTTAGAAGACAGCTTTTTAGTTTTTGTAATTATTACCAAATAAAAATTAATACATTCATTTTTATTGAGATTTTTGTACATTAAAATAATGCACATTGTGTATAAAAATTACTATTGATAATATTGAGCTGTATACACTATTATTTTAAAAACACAAAATCTTTTGAAAATTTGACCGATATATCGATATTTTTTCCTCGATATATCGACGTCGATATTGATATTTTAATAAATATCGATACATCGATATATCGATTTTTTTTTCACTTTCGACATCCCTAAATCGAGGACGTACGAGATAAACTTGGCCGTTAATCAAAGGATTGAATAAACATGAGATGCTTGTAGGAGCTATGCAGACCGTCTACTTATCAATAAGATAATATATACAATAATATTAATAACATAGTTCAAACACCACGTCAAATGGGCGCTTGAACGTTCTTCCTGTCGCTAATGAGGAAGACATTTTGGGCAAGCGATAATTTAAATAAATAAATAACAGAGCGGCGACAGTTCATCCGCAAATCGGAAGCAACGCCGCACGTCATGTCTGTTACGTCTAAAGCAATAAAATCATCCTAATGTGTCCCGTCCTTTACTTATTAGTTATTATGTTATTGTGGACAGGGGGCATAACTTGATATTATGATTTGTTGATTATACAGGGTAGTGTTGAGTACCTCATACAAGAGGCACCTCAAATGTCCCATACAAACACGTAAAATGTCCCCCCACCTCACAATATGTATTTGTACCAACTCTTTTTCTTTGTATTACTACAAATATGAAGGGGGGAAAAATATGAAGGAGGGACAAACATGAGGTGTGAGGTGGTTTGTTTTGTTGGACTACATTCATGTCATGTACGGGATAAATATGAGGTGAGGTGTGAGGTGGTTAGTGTATTGGACTACATGTCATGTCAGTCACGCATAGTTTGGGACAAATGTATGAGGTGGTGAGGCGTGAAGTGTTTGTATATTCTATGACATTTTTGTATTAGAACCGTGAGGTGGTGATGGGGTAAGCCAATTCATATATTGTGAATACCGCAGAAGCGTCCCAACTCCCAACTGCTCCGAAATTTTTATTTTTTTATTCTAAATTATTGTTAAGTGAATACCGCACAAGAGTACCAACTGCTACAAAAAAAATTTTTTTTTGAAATATTTTTTTGTTGTAAATTATTGTTATGTGAATACACAAAACAATAATTTATGAGCACCTCAACACCTCATTTCAATATTTGAGTACCTCATACAAACTCATCCTGATATCGTGTCCTACCCAACACTAATACAGGGGGATATGAATTTTTTAAGTTAAACTTCTTTACGCACGCTTGACTTGGGGAGTAAGGGGTCGTCCATTAATCACGTGAGGCTCGAAAGAGGATGGGGGGTTTGTTATGAAATATTTAATTACATTTCATCACAATTAAGTCTAGTCACGTACCTCTTATTTTTTCAATATTTGTTTGGTTTAAAACGCCAGTTGATTTTTCTTTAAATATAGAACTTTAGGCCATTCAATTATTTTTGAAATCAGAGGTTATAAAAAGCCATTTTTTCCAAATGCTACGCCCAAATGCTTGCGACAAGCAGCTTGCCGCAAGCTCAGGCAAGCTCTGACAAACGAATGGCTGGCTTCCACACACTTGCGAGCGCGCCAGTGTGTTCGGAGTAGAAGTGGGTTGATTCACTCATTTTACGGAATCAATTCCGGACCCATATTCGACTGAGTGGACTCGATTCACTGGACTCGCTCCTTTGATTCCGGCGATTCCACCGGACTCACCGAATCAAACTCATTGTGGCGCTCCGCCGGAGTCGTTGAATCGGCCGGAATCAAACTCAGTTTGGCTCTTGCTGATTCAATGCCAGAGTTAATTCCGCCGGACTCGCCGAACCAAACTCATTGTGGCGCTCCGCCGGAGTCGTTGAATCGGCCGGAACGAAACTCAATTTGACTCCTGCTGATTCAATGCCGAGAGTTGATTCAGCTGAACTCGCCGTACTCGGTGGAATCGTGGAACGTTACGGAGTTAAGGAATCATGTGTTTAAGTAGCCGGGCGTGTGTACATTAACATGCTATTGTTTATTGCGAGCGAGAAGTCTTATCTTTATATAGCTAATAATAATGTATTTGACATGAGTGATATCTTTGTCGGCTTTATGAGAACCGTGTAAGATATTTACGATAAATTTGAAACTTACGAACAGTGGAGTCCTTGTATAGCAGTGAGCCATGGAACCGGCAGAGGAAGGATGAAAGTAAACTGAATGCTGTTGAAATGAGATCCCTGAGGCGTATATGTGGTGAAACTATGTATGATCGTGAGAGAAATGTGGAGATCCGCAAATAATGTAAGGCTGATTTAAGCATAATGAGTAAGATTAAGAAGGGGACCCTCAGATGGTTTGGGCAAGTAGAGCGAATGAACGAAGAAAGTAGTGTAAGGAGAATATATGGCAAAATGTGAATGGTGGAAGATGTTGGGGACGCCCGGGGAAGACATGGCAAGATCAAGTGAATCAGATACTTGAGTCGGGCCATGTCAAAAGTCAGAATAAAAGAAGAGTATGTTTGAGACGATGTATGAATGTGAGTGAGGTAAGGAGTGTGTGCCAAGATCGAGTTGTTTGGCGGTCATTCCTCTCAGGAATGAGAAGAACCCCTGCGGAGAAACGGCGTGATGGTTAGTTAGATATTTTACGTTCTTCATAAAACTAGTAATTCACCAGAGTATCACCGGCGCGAACTTGCGGGAAGGCAAATTTGCTCCGTGATGACCGACAAAAGGTAAAAAGCAGTGCTCCTTGCTATCTTTTGACTAAGATATAATGCTATTTCTTTTCGAAAAATGTTTTCACGCTGTCATCGCGCCCCGCTAGAGCAATACAACGCCGCCCCGCTTGCGCCACACACCTCATCCCGTGAATGAGTCCTGTATTCTCACTCTGTCACTCGTTCCCGAGTGAGAGAGTGACAAATCCCCGCCCGGCCTGCGCCGCGCACCTCCTCCCGTAAATGATTCCTGCCGCCCGGCCCGCGTCGCACACTTCCTTCCGCGTCAACCTCGCCCGAGTGCGAGCGACTCCGGAACTGATTCATAACATTTTGCGGACTCGGAACGAATCAAACGCATTCGGACTCGGAATCTTTGGATTCGTTCCGGCCGGAACGACACACTTCTAGTTCGGAGCATCCAAGCGCGGCGGACGTCTACCTTAGAGTATATATTGTTACTCTAAGGCTATACTATGTTTGCGTTAATCTATTTTTATTTTGGTTCCATGCCAACTCAGAATGAAACCAACTGAGAAACACCTCAGAAAGATCTTTAAAAGCTATGAAAAAATAATTTTAAAATTGCCGGTAACCCTAACCTAACTTAATCATTTTTTTATCGTGACCTTTCTGAGTTGGCCGGTCACCTTTATTTTAACGCGAAATAAAAGACAAGGGGATAATATATTTTTAATACCATTGAACCATTGAAGAAGATAATACTAATAAAAATATGAAAAAGAACAAGACACAGAAAAATACAATGTCTAGTTCACACGCGGTAAAAGTGAAACCTTCAGAAAACTAAGGTAGAAAAGAGTGGGGAAGCTACGAAGCACCGCACAAAGAGGAGACATTATCTTGCAGGCTAAATCCTATAGATTTTTGTCTCTTTTTAGTGCCACTTTTTCGTTTCATCGAGTTTCAAATCACAACGGTGCCAAAGAAGTTCGAACTCGAAGATCACTTGTCTTTATACAGGGTGTAACAGGACGTACCCGAGGGATTTTAACCAGTGATTCCTGAGCATATTTGGAGTAAAAAATGTAAATGAAATTTTCGTCTCCGGTGAAATTTTTATTTCAAATAAAATCATTTTTTTGGTTTTTTTCCACACGCCGTCACTGATCTCATATTTCGAGTAAAGGATACGGCAACTCCGCGCAAACCCCTCCCCCATATCCGCTAGCCAACCCGAACCCCGTTGTTGGCAGCGTACTCTTTCACTCTCTACTGCGCGCCTCCTCGTAACGCGAATAAACATATTGCCAGGTGGTTTTTTAAATAGATATTTTTTTGGAGATAATATTTAACATAACTTTCGCATACAGTATTTTTAAATAGTGTAACAGGACGTACCCGAGGGATTTTAACCAGCGATTCCTGAGCTTATTTGGCTTATTATTAATTTATTTTTTAATTTGTATATCATTTTGCTGTACGGTGACATTTTTTTTCAATTAAAAACATTTTTTTTTGTTTTTTCTACACACCTTCACTGATCTCATATTTCGAGTAAAGGATATGGCAACCTCGCGATAACCCCTCCCCCTATCCGCTAGCCAACCCTACAGTTATCGGCAGCACGCTCCCTCACTCCCATACCGCGGCGAAGCTACCCCTTTCCGAATACCGCTCGGTCAGTTGTGTTTGGAGTTTGACGGTGAACGGGGTCGTGCGTAGTTGCTTTGAAATTTGTTTTTGTTTTACTGTTATTATTAGTGTTTATTCTAAAAGATGCCTCAAAATTATCCACCTGCCCATGAAGCAGATATAGTGTTTGTTTATGGAATTTGCCGAGGAAATTCAGTGGAAGCTGTAAGAGAGTATCGCAGAATATATCCAGAACGACGTCTACCACACCATACAACTTTCGTACAGGTTTGTACCTAACTACCTATTTATTATCGTAGAGCTAGACACACATTTAATGCCGCCATCTCATTGTAAAGGCTCCCAAAAATCCGCCTAATTGTGTCTTGTAATGTTACGGAAAAAGGTTATCACTACGTATGTTTATTTACAAAACTTTCCAAAATTTTATGTTTCACTCTCGGAAATCCAAGATAATACCTATCAAACGTGCCAAGTAAAAAAAATAGGGTAATGTTTCCCAACTTGGCTAATTCTTTAAGCTCAAATTATTTAAATAACACTTCATTTAACTTAATATCCTCCTCACAGCATCCCCGAAAATGTGTGGAGTTGATGTAAAAAATGAATAATAATACAACAGAAACAAGAATAATTTACGTAGGTTAATTGGTAAAAGATGCTTTAAAGTTCCATTTTCATTACAATTAAAGTTCGAAATTCTTGTGAAAAAAATATCAAGCCGTCGCGTCATTTTGAAATTGTTATTAACACTTATTTATAACCCAAATTAAGAACTAAATAATCATATTTTGTGCTTGTCCCCCAACGTAAATAGTTGCTAATCAAAATCGGTTCCAAGAAAGCTTGTTTTAAATAGTTTCACTCACAAAATAAATTAATTCGTACTTACGGAACGTTTTCTATGTTAATCAAATATTTCTATGTTCTCAGAAATAAACTGATATAAAACGCACCCGTCATTCATTTTTACTGATATTTTATAACAGAATAATGTTAGCAATTGTATTTTTGTTTGCAGATGTATCAACGCCTGCGCGACCATGGAATCGTACGGGTTCAGGGCGGAGGAAATAATGATGTTCCAGTTCGTGTTGAAGAGAGGATCCTCAACATGATGACAGAAGACCCGACGCTTTCCGTGCGTCGCGTCGCCATGATCGTTGGAGACATAACACACACGACGGTATGGAGAATCCTAAAAAAACATCGCCTGAAACCTTTCCACTACAGGCGCTGCCAAGGTCTACTGGAGAACGACCATTTCTCAAGACTAATTTACTGTAGACGGATGCTACGAAATGTGTTGAGAAATGGAGATTTCATGAAAAATATTCTATTCACAGACGAAGCCCAATTTACAAAAACAGGAATATTAAATATCCACAACCTGCATCATTGGGCCGAAGAAAATCCTAAGCTTGTCCGGGAATCGTCGAGCCAAGAGAGATTCTCAGTAAATATGTGGGCGGGTATTTTGGGTAACAAAATAATTGGTCCGATCGAGTTGCCTCCCAGGTTAAATGGACCGATGTATCTGGAGTTCCTGCAAGGGCAGCTGGGCGACATTCTGGACGAAGTAAACTTACAAGCACTGCGAAGGATGTGGTTCCAGCACGATGGAGCTCCACCCCATTATTCCGTTGCCGTGCGGAACTACCTGAATGTAGAGTTTCCTGGACGGTGGATAGGCCGAGGTAGTCCTAACATTGCATGGCCACCGAGATCACCCGACCTAACACCGTTGGATTACTACCTCTGGGGAACTCTGAAGGAAAAGGTATATTCGAAGCCGATAGCGACGAGAGAGCAATTGATCCAACTGATCATGGAGGCAGCAGACGAACTGAAGGCGAATCCTGCTAATTTAAGCATCCATAATGTGTTAAGATTGCATGCATGCATTGAAGCCGATGGCGGCCACTTCGAGCAACTTTTATAATAATAATAAAAAAAATATTATAACCAAATGTCAGCATTTTTATTCTTACATGTCATTCATAATATTATGTTCGTATCTGTGACAGATGACAGACACAAACGCGAACAAAACATTGCCAGGTGGGTTTTTAAATTATTTTTAGAGGTATTATTTAATTATAACTTTCGCAAATAGTATTTTTAAGTATTGTAAGTTCAGTCAACATTACACTTAAACAGTAGATACTAAAATGTTTTCAAAGCTTATGATCGAACCACCACGATTAATTTATTTGAAACTTCTATAAGAACTCACATTTTGTGTCAAAATTATGAAACATTCCAATCCTTCATAATCGGACTGTTTGTGGTTAGTTTGTATTTTATTGGTAAGGCTGAATACAGTCAACTTATTGACTTGATTTTTTTTTCTTTAAATCGGCACCATTACCTTAGGGAACGTACTCATACTACGTAACCTCTTCGGGGGGGGGGGTCTTCAAAATGTCACGCTTGGTACAAATGAGCGGCGATTTGCTTAGGATTTTGGTCACCGGGAGGGGGAGGGGGGGGGGGGGTTAAAAATTGCAAAAAAAATTGGTCACGTAGTATGGGTACGTTCCCTTCTGTAAAATGATAATATTATTTGTATCGGTAAAACAGGTTATTATTGCAATCCTTATTCTGGATAGTTCCTTGTAATCCAAATGTATGCTATTACATTCAAAACATTGCTAGATCAACTTATTTTCTAAGAACTTTGTCAACATACTTATTGATGGGTTGGTAAAACCAATAGTTTATTGTTTCAAAACACTGGTTAGGCCACATTATAAGTCGAGAACTTTCTAAGAATTGTGTTAGGTATCCTGTTCTTCATAATACGTATTAATAGATCGGTAAAACCAATAGTTTATTGATTGTAACCCTTATTCTGAGTACCTACATAACTGAAAAATATTAGTACCTACATTGTGTAGTTAGGTAAAAATAAATGGGGAATTTGAATTGGAATTTGAATCATGACTAGGTACTTCCAAGAATACACAATTACCTACTACGTGGAATTGCGAGGAGTATGCTAAGACCGAGTTGTTTGGCAGTTCATCCTCTCTACCTACCGCGTGATGTTTAATAAATCTTTTGAACAAAATATTTCACACGGTTTTAAAATTGTTCCAATATGTAATTGATTTATTTTTAAATTCATTTATAAAATTAAATATTTTTCTTATTCAAATAATTCAGCACCTGGCAGCATTCTAATTTTAAAATAACATCGTATTCTACCTATACATGTATGTATTTCATAGTATTTTAAATTCTGTGGGTCAAGGTCACGGTTACGCATTTGCAGCTGTTGACAAGTTCGTTTTATATGAGCATTGATTTTATTGACAATAATTTCGCGATGATAATGCGCGTTTCGTTTTGGTGATTCTGGATACCTACTTAAGCAAGTGCAAGGGAGATTGTTTTTCGCGATGATAATGCGCGTTTCGTTTTGGTGATTCTGGATACCTAATTAAGCAAGTGCAAGGGAGATTGTGTTTTTAAAGGTGGTTAAATATTTATCTTATCTTATTTCTTAATATTTATGATAAAAGGACCATTGGAAATTATTCTCAATTATTGTCAACAAATAAGTTATTTAATTACTGTTTTTGTGTTTAATTCGTAGAACTACATTTTTTTTTGTTTAAAAGTTATTTAATGGTGGGTTTCTTCATTTACCGAGAATGCTAAATGCGATGCTAATTGTAAAAGTAAACGGTCAAATGCATAGACATTTTTAAATTTCGATCGTTTACTTTTACAATTAGCATTCCATTTAGCATTCTCGGTAAATGAAGAAACCCACCCGTCTTCTAACCACAAATTATTTAAATTAGAATTCCATCAGGAATTTTCGGTACTTAAAGTCTTTACTTAAAGCTAGCAATAATATCTGAGTAAAATAAGCATAATAATTATTTACGCAATATTAAATATTACTTGTTTGGTATTGGAGCATATAATATGGTCCTGCCTTGAAGCGCGCTGGCCGTTGTCGCCTCCCTTCCACTGTGTGCACGTGTGAAATTGCGACGTTGTCTCCCGAGTAGACCAATGATCATGCCATTGGCGACGCGTGATTTAAAAACATAATTTTTGTTTTTAATAGAAAAAAAATATCACCGGAGAGCAAAATGAAATCTACATTTTTTACTCCAAATATGCTCAGGAACCGCTGGTTAAAATCCCTCGGGTACGTCCTGTTACACCCTGTATAATATTGCCTTGTATTATAAAAAAAAGTTATTCTAACAAAAATCATGTTTTTTTTGTAATAATACAGTATAAATCATCAATAAAATATTATTTATTTATTTTGACTCTTTAGGTAAATCCAGTCGCAATAAATTACGTTAGTGCATTAAATTTATGTACTTAAACATTTTAATAAGAATAATAAGTCAGGCTCGCCTCATACGCCATTCATATTCATATGTCTCGTAATATTATCATAGACCGCACGGAGCAAAAAAGGCGTGCATTCGCCACCAGCTCCGAAGTTCCACTGAGCGCGACCGAGCGCTTGCCGCTTGTGGCCAAAATATCCGACCTCGATCGGATCGGCGGCAAGCTCTCGCAAGCCTACGCAAGCCAAGCCACACGCGCGGCACCAGACGCTGGGGCTTGTGGACGCTTGCAGAGGCTTGCCACGTATTTGGACGCGGCTTTAGAGCTGGGCACTTTATTTGGGAAACAGTCTAGAGAGGTGGACTCCTTTTTGAAAGGGTCACTGTATATTTTCCGAGTTTATTTATAATGCAGTTTCATTAAAACGTATTGTTAATTGTTGAAAACTTACGGAATGTAAAATTATATCCCGTGTGTTCCGCTACATACAAGTTTAAATGGCGTGAAACTGAAACATTCTATAAAGCATTTAACTGACCGGGATTCAACAGTATATTCATGCAGTGGAAGGAATTTAAATAAAAATATTATTTTACAAACTCGGAAAGCTCTTCGTTGTATCCGTCTATCGGACATATTTGGAGAAAAATTAAAATAAACTTGAAGATCCATCAATTATATGCATGGAAAGCAGCTAATTTGACCATGGCATTGGTCTTGATCTGGTACTGGCTCAATCTTTAAAGACGAATGAAGTACAGCAGCAAAGCAGAGAGCATCATTCAACATTCCTGGTTGCTATCGGACTTAAGTATAAATTTAGCTAGAATAGATTTTTGGTTGATCCTTGGGTGAGTGTACATATTTTTTAATTTTTAATTGTTCTTGATTAACTGGATTTTATTTGTTATATTTTAAATATAAAATCAACTCTGTTATATGAAAACTGTCTTTCTTTTCATTATTAAAAGTCTTAATTGATCATAAAGTATTTAATCCCCAAGGCCCTGACAGAGAATTAAGGCGGAAACACATTATTAAAACCCGACGCGACGCAACGTGTCAACACCCGATATGCACCGTGCACATTACCAACACGCGACGCCACGACATACTAGCAATTTCTGAATACAGTTAGCTAACAGCAGTGGAAATGTACGGTTATGTACATGGAACTATGATTCGATTCGTATCCATACTCTTAGGTTATGTACTATGGATTTAATAAATAACGAGTCAGACTTTGAAGAGATAAATTTTGGGTACATATATGATACTTAAACGACTCAAGAAAAAGAGAATAACTAGGTGTTACTGGGTACATGAAATAAATCAAAAGAGAAGTATGTGTGGTGAATATCATACTCTGTATCCAGACTTACTTCAAGATAATGAAGGATTTCATATGTATTTTTGGGTTACTAAAACCCATTATTTTTATTTATTCTTCCCATGTATTATTTCTCACAATATGAATCCTGTATCTAGCTAAACTCGTGTCATATAAAACAGGATATCGTTTTACCAACTCAATTAATTGTTCGTCAGGCATTTCGCTAAATAAATGCAAAAAATAATATTATTTTGGCATAAATTCCGAATATGCTCTGTGACAGTTCTCGAACGACTGACGCGTGGCGTCGGGTATTGTCTAGAAACATACCGCGCGCGCCGCGTCGGATGGCGTGTTTACCCCCACCATGGGCAACACACCGACCTGGCACGTCTGGATCGGGTGGCGTGTGCGCGCATGGCGTCGCGTCGGGTGTTCATAGTGTGATTCTGGTCTATAGAAAACAATACATTTGATTCAACTCAACACGCATCGCGTTTCGTCGGGTCGCGTCGGGTTTTAATAATGTGTTTCTGCCATGCTTTAGTATGATATTCACCACACATACTTCTCTTTTGATTTATTTCATGTACCCAGTAATGCCTTGTTATTCTCTTTTTCTTGAGTCGTTTAAGTATCATATATGTACCCAAAATTTGCATCAAATCTTCTTCAAAGCCTGACTCGTAATTTATTAAATCCATAGTACATAACCGTACACTTCCACTGTTTTTAGCTAACTGTATTCAGAAATTGCTAGTATGTCGTGGCGTCGCGTGTTGGTAATGTGCACGGTGCATATCGGGTGTTGACACGTTGCGTCGCGTCGGGTTTTAATTATGTGTTTCCGCCTTTACCGTCTGTTAGCCTGGTTTATCAACCAGTGGCGCCCTTAAATAAAGCTAGCAGATACAAACATACATTACTCACATACCTTTCAATCTCAAATTTAACCCGAATCTATTCCCACAATTACACTTAACATTTGACACACTCTTTTCTTAGTAACAATTGGCCGCCTTCAACGTGTTGGGATTTCGTTTTATATCTACTTTATGGTCAATTTTCAAGGATTTTTATTAATGAAATGTATTTATTTTGCTTGGGAAATATGTCTGTTTATTGATAACATGTTATTTTTTTTTCTCAAGAGCTTTTGTTATTAACAAGTTTCATTTGTTTTGAAAAATTTCATTTGTTTTAAAACAATAGAATGTTATCAAAGTTGATTATTGTTTTTTCAATTCGGTTAAAGTGTTAAAATAGCTTAACTATTTTCAGTTCGTAACGTCATTTCTATTTCTAATTTTAATTAAGCAAAATTTAATATCTATTCCTTGTGTTTGAATTATTACGGCCGCGTAATATTTATTTTACAATTGGGAACGTCTTCAAACTTTGATTAATTCGAAACACATTTCATTTATTTAAGAATGGAATAATGCTACGAATACTTTATTAAAAAGTACGTTTCTTTTTCTACACAATACCAAGTGATATTATTAATTATTTACAACATGTCGACTCCGATTTGTAATTTAAATGGTAAATCAAAAGAAGAATTATTTAGGGATCTTACTGAACGAAACGTTTTACCAGACTTAACATTAGAAGCTATGCGTGTCCAGGCTAGGCGTTTTAATAAAGCTTTTAAATTAGAACAAATTGCAGAACAATGCGAAGGAGATGTTAGCTCAGACTCGGAAGACAACGATAGCGAAAAAAAAGTTGTGAAATACACAAAAATAATATATAACGATTCTACTTCCCCCGTTTCTAGTTTAAACAGTTGGAATTTGAAATTTGATGGGAAAAGTTGTGAAAGAGAATTTATTTTTGAAGTAGAAGAAAAATGCCGAACAAGAAATATAAAGTATAGGGATTTAATAAGATGTTTCCCTGATATTCTCGAGGGTTTGGCTTTACTTTGGTTCAGGTCAATTTATAACGCAGATTTAACATGGGAGGAACTATCTAAATTGCTTATTAAACAATTTGAGTCTGGAAATAAACAAATCCAACTAAAAACCAAATTGTTTAATATGAAACAACCAGATGGTATGTCCGCTTTTGAATTTACATTGCGTATGAAAGCACTTAATAATATGTTAGATTCCAAACTACCAGAATATGAACTTTTACAATTATCTACGAGAGCTTTGCTTCCTATGTACGCAAATTTACTGGCTTCTCGTGATATAGAAAAAATCACGTAATATCACGAGGGGGGGGGGGGGGAAATGAGATATCAAGTGTATTTATTTTTCGTGATAATAGACTGAAAATTAAAAAAAAAATACACGTGATTTTGGGGGGGGTGGGGGGGGGGGGGGTTAAAAAATGCTAAAAAAACATCACGTGATTAATGGACGACCCCTAAGCTGGTGTATGCGTGACGAGAGCGTTATGAAAAGGCGAACGGTCGGACCTTTACGCACGCTTGACTTGGGTAGTAAGCTGGTGAATGCGTGACGAGAGCGAAAAGTGTGAAAGGCGAACGGTCGGGCGAGGCGAACGAAAGTTAAGAGGGAGATGTAAGTTTGTGAAGTTTTACTTCAGTCGTGTGATCTAAAGCACACTCGTTTTTTTACATTAGGGAACGTACCCATACTACGTGACCTGTTCGGGGGGGGAGTCTTCAAAATACCACGCTTGGTACAAATGAGCGGCAGCGTCCTTAGGTTTATGGTCACCGGGGGAGGGGGGGGGGGGGGGGGGGTTAAAAAAAGCAAAAAGTTGGTCACGTAGTATGGGTACATTCCCTTAGCTCCACACAAGAGGCCCCGAGGAAAATAATTTCCTTCGGGTCCACTATTATGATCATCTGGGGATGCTGTGTGGAGGGTATTTTTAGTGAAAGGAAGGAGAGGAAGTTCTGGAAAGGAAAAAAGGTATGAGAGGTAGTAACCTGAGTGACGGACATATGAATCCATTCCTCCCACTGCGGTACAAGGCGATGGGTCGATGGAGTCCGGCTGGAGAGGTTAAAATGTCTCCCTCAACCAGTCCCTCCCGATCCGGCCCGCCGCTGCAATAACTGTTCAAACTGTCCCAAAGTCACCAAACGTAGCGAACCACTTGAGTTGATCTATGGCAGGTGTTGGTTAATAATTAGTTCTCAGGACGGCGGTACCCATACCCGCCTCCAAAATTGAAATATAACAAAAAAGAAATTAAACATTTATTTAAAGTACCTAAATCAAATGTAATAACGGCATTAATTTGAAGGTAAAATAAACAAATGTTTAAATTTTAAAACTTAATGTGTTACAATAATTACTAGTGTAACTGTGCGAGAGATACAAAGGATAAAGGGAGGTTATGCAATCATAAATTGATGTTGATAACAACACATTCCTTAGGATTATTCAGATGAATTTAAAACAAGATGCATAATTCAAAAAATTTTCCCAAATCCATCAAATATTCTACTATTTTTACATTGTTTATCGTACTCTGATATTGAGTAATCCATTTCTGTGACTTACCTGTAACTATTGTTTTTCCATTTAAAAAAATTAAACACTGATTATAACACAAGAACAAAATCTTCTAAATATTTTTTTACAAACCCAATTGCAGATCGTTAACGATTGCAGGTATAATTGTGAGGGGTTAAAAGTTAAGATTTAAATATATTGTGGAAGATGACAAATATATTCGTACAAACCGAAAATAGGAAAAAAGTCTTGATTGTCCTTAAACAGCCATTCAGAGTCACTTTGTTTTCTTTTTTGACATTTGAAAGGTCCCCTTTAAACGACGATTCCGGGTACGTTTCATTTTTTTATTACATAGTAATAAGCTGACAAACTTAACAACATGATAGTTGTCCTCTTCTGCTGATCACAATTTGTTTAAAAGCTGAAACGGACTTAAAATCGGCATTTAACGAGATCCTTTCAACTGTCAAAAAAACGAAATGGCGCTGAATAGTCATTTGATGACTTGAACACTTGAATTTCTGCGAACAACTGGGCCTAAGTGCTGAGAATTTGAACACCAAATGAGTTGTTATTTTGTTTATAACTAACTGCTTCCCATATTCACTGCCATTTTCAAAGAAATAAATTATTTCTCCCTGCATGTCTAAGCGTCCCCGTTCCCCTCCCGCATCCCCTTCCCCTCCCACGTTCCCCTTCCACCTTCCCCGCCTACCCTCTCCCCTCTCCGGGTTCCCATCCCGCCAACCCCCCTCCCGCGTTCCATATATTCAGTCCCAGTACATTGAGTTTTCAAATTACATTTTTTTATTCAAATTTTCATTTTTCACATACTACAAATATTAATTTCCATATATTATAAGAACAATAAGAACAATCAATCTAATTTGGTACCTAACACAGGTACCTACTATTTAAAATATCTATAATTTTAAAAATTCATAGAAAATTCTTTTGTTATAAAAAAAAACAGCTGTCTGCTAAATTCACATTCATCAAACGCGCGAACTGTCAAACGAGCGCAGTTGAAATAGTCGTTAAGTTTTCTGAAATTATCCAATTTTCTGCGCTATTTTCTTATTTTTTCTTTCCGTGAAACCTTCTACACAGTATTAGAAAAGTTTTAAAAAAAGATGAATGAAATAGGTAAAGTCGTTTTGAAGTTATGGCGTGACCAAGGGAAACAGATATTATATTTACATATATATAGATTTCCTATAAGAAAATAAATGATTTTTGTTATTTCGTTTCAAATTAATTAATAAAACTTCTACAAACAATAGAATACGCATTTGAGCATTAGTTGAAGACAGTTGAAGACAGAAGACCGCGGGAACAGTTCAAAGGAGTGACACCAACACTTGATGCAAAGATTTTATATTTATACTCAGTGGGTTTCTCCAGAGTATCTACTTGAATTATACTAACTGGTTACTAAGTAAATAAATCAAGAATGGTGAAATACGTCAATGTACTTGAATAAATGACCTGTGCTTATTTCTAATAATATGTGCTGTGTCATTTAACTTAAAATGACGCCAAAAAGACGTACGCTAATGGTGTGTTTATCAATTTTCAAGATGAAATGAAATTTTATGCTCATCCGGGTAAAACGAACATAAAAAATAGACGCGATCAAATAATTATAACCCAGATGTCGCTGGTTTATACCCGCTATGGGAAAATAACCTTGAATTTGATTTTCGCCAAAGATATGGATTAATTCACGCAAAATAATAACATGCGGTACAGTAAAATTGTAGCTCGTTTTAGAGTGATAGTTCTAGCTACGAAACATAGATGGCTCTATTGTAGATAGATCACAGAGGTTTTAGGGTTATCCGATAGATGTCGGTAGTATATAAGATCGTACCAACGTACGGTGAGCCGTGAGGTTTCGAAGACCAGAAAGATTAAATTTTTGAGAGCATAATAGAGAAAATGTTAGCCTCCGGGCCGCCAGACTCGTTCCTAATGTTAAGAACGTTTAGTCTAAATAAAAATACACAGTATTTTGTTAAGAAGCAGGCGTTAGGTTAGGTAATAAGAAATTAAAATTCAAAAACTAAATTAATTAAAATTCATTAAAGTTCAACCCTGCCAATACAAGTACCTTCACATATACGGCAAAAAATAATTTGAAGAAGTTCTCAGATCAACTGTATTATTACATTTTGTAAAAAATTTCTTAACCCCTCAGGGTAATTTGTCCTTTTTTAATAATAAAATATTCAGTTCAATACCAACTTCTTGCCCTTTTGATCAAACCCCGAAATCTTCACAGCTGGTAGCGACCCCTAAAACCCCATTAAAAAACCTAAAAAAATGTGTCATTTTTAGACATTTGGAAACATATGAAAGGGCGTGCTGTAGAAAATTCGAAAAAATATATTTGTCATATGTTTTTGAAGCACCCTAATATAAACATATATGTCACTGTAAAAGCCCGAACTACGTCAAATCCTAAGATTTACCAACTCTTAATGGTAAAAGTCCGAACCGTTCTATAATCATCGTTCACCAACCTAACCTAACCTAACCTAACCTAAACTAAAATGTACTAAATTCTAATGGTAAAAGCCCGAAAAAATCGTTTATAATATTTAAATAAGAAACGATTTTTTCGGGCTTTTACCATTAGAATTTAGTACATGTTAGGTTAGGTTAGGTTAGGTAAGGTTGGGTTAGGTTAGGTTAGGTTAGGTTAGGTTAGGTTAGGTTAGGTTAGGTTAGGTTAGGTTAGGTTAGGTTAGGTTAGGTTAGGTTAGGTTAGGTTAGGGTAGGTTAGGTTGGTGAACGATGATTATAGAACGGTCCGGACTTTTACCATTAAGAGTTGGTAAATCTTAGGATTTACCAATATTCGGGCTTTTACGGTAACATATACATACATTTTTTAAGAGGGTAGTACCTACAGAAGAAGTTAGTGATTGTTTTATGAATTTTCATTGCAGCATGTCCTAACCCAATACTTTAATGAAGAAAAATTTGTGTTAAAGTTATCTACGAGATAATTTATTTTTTAACACGAGACTGAAACCAAAGTGCTTATTAAAATTGTTCCCTTTTCAATAAATGAAATAATATCGGAATGAACGTCTGCAATCTCATATTATTTATTTATTTATTTACGCCTATTTAGGCTTTTACATACATATATATATAACAATATTAACAAAATTATACTGGTAAATAGTGCAGGAAACTACTGTTTAAAACACTTGCACAAAAATAAATACAAAGTAAAAATATTAGGTATTGAATTTAAATCACACAGTATGTAGGTACAAAATATAATAAATCTGAAATAGTTTTTTTTCTTTCAGCCGACAAAATACTGCCAATGAATTAGTCAATTTTAATAGCTTTATCAAAGTATTATTCCCTTATGTGATGAAAAAAACTTCAATAAGGTGCGCTTATATAATAAAATTGATGTACTAAAGATATCAACAACTTCAGAGTATTTGTTTCCAAGCTGTTGAATCCGTCGCATAGGAGTATAATATTGACTTGTTGACTTAGAATTGCTACAATAATATGGTAGGTACTGTCTTGTGACTGACCTGCCTGGAGTATGAAAAGAGATTTCATATAATAAATCAGGGGTATCAAACATTGAATTAATGATTTTATACAAACAGGTTAAATCGGAAATGATTCTACGATCAGATAATTTTATTAAATTTAATAAAGAAAGTAAGTTATCGTAATTTAGGCATTCACTAGGAATGCCCATTTTAAAATTCACATATCTTAAAAATTTATTTTGGATTCTTTCAATCGCATGTGAATGAACCTCATAATTTGTGTGACATTGAAAGAAGTCATCTAACCTGGAATTGGCCTTGGTCAAAATATCGTTCCAGTTTGATCTGCGCCGCAGTGCGATATTTTAAAATAACTCTGATCTGTGGTATGTGTGCCTACTTAACTATCACAAGTATCGTCCGCACCGCAAAGTAACTCAGCTCGGTTTAATATGCGGTTGAGGTCTTAGTATTACCTTAAATTCACAATGAAATACAGGATGTCCGGGGGTAAAGTGCATTAACTTCGGGAGATGATGCTACATGATATTATAAGTAAAAAAGATAAATAACTTTTTTCGATATTCCAACTTTTAGGGGTTGTTTTGTGCTAAAAAGATAAAATTAGACCGGCGTGTGCGGCCAGCTTTATTATTTTCCGCTGTTACGATACGGGCCAATCACAACCATGCAATGTTGCCACAATCGTGCTCGGCAGGCTCTCAGCAAGTAAAATCGTACCTCACACTAAGGATTTTTAGTAGGTACGTCTTTTTGTATAGGAAAAAAAGTTGCAATTTCGGAAAAGGTTGTTATTTTTTTTTTACAATATCATCATGAAGAATCACCTCCCGAAGTTAATGCACTTTACCCCCGGACACCGTATATACAGGTATATTAAAATAAAACCCTGTCGCCGAGAAACTTGAACAATAGATATTTTACCAAACTGTTGCTGTCACTGTCGTACTTACTCTCCCGAATACTGATCGAAAGGGACAACTGCATCTCAGGCTGATAATAAATACCTAAATAAAATCATCAAAATTGAGTTTTTTTTCACCTATCTTTCTCCGCCAAAACTGGACCGATTTATATTTTTAAACGACTTCGAAAAGGAGGAGGTTCTCAATTCGACTGTATTTTTATTTTTTTTATTTTTTATGTTTGTTACCTCAGAACTTTCGACTGGGTGAACCGATATTGATGATTCTTTTTTATTTGAAAGCTGGTGCTTTCCGTGTGGTCCCATTTTAATTTGGTCCAGTTCTGACAATGGCATCTATGAGAAAATCATATAAGTCTTAAATTTGCATCAAGTATGTGCGCGACAAATGGACGAATAACTCAATATCACGCCATTTCGATGATTCTTTTTTTATTGGAAAGCATGTACTTCAAGGGTAGTTTAATGAGAGTTTGGTTAGGTTCTGATTATGGGATCCATGACAAAGTAACGGAACTCTCCAATTCTGAAGAACAAATTTACGATACTCGGCCGAATCTTAATCGAATTAGTTAGTGTACTTCAGATTCACTAAAAATCAAAAAATAAACAAAAAATTTAACAAAACAAAAAAACGACTTCAAAAAATGCACTAAAAAGTAAAAAAATAATTTCGTATTCTTCTACAACCTTATAATCAACTTACCTTTTCTACTCATCAATATGTAGGTCCGATTGTTATTTTTGGAGTCGGTGTCAACCAAGGTACCCGCGGCCCGGCGTGTTCACTTGACAGCTCCTCTCCCGCCGACACCGACTCCAAAAATAACAATCGTACGTATATATTGATGAGTAGAAAAGGTAAGTTGATGATAAAGTTGTAGAAAAATACGAAATTATTTTTTTACTTTTTAGTGCATTTTTTTAAGTCGTTTTTTTGTTTTGTTAAATTTTTTGTTTATTATACTAACAGTATTAAAAGAAAATACTCCTTGTCTTCACGTATTGACTCTTTTCCACAAAAAAGTATAAATTGATTTCGAAAGATTGTTAGGACTATAATAATTCTAAGTGATTTACATAGGAAATGCTGAGATCCAGAGGTCCCGGAAATAGAATCAATGATTATTTGTATATACTCATGCGGTTTAACTGCGAACATTCCGGGATATGTAATTTTTATTGTAATACCCTTTCATGAATAAAACAAAACTTTGCCGGTTTCATCTCCCAAATTGTAAACATTAAATATGTGATGTTATGTAAGTAAAGAACAAATAAATAGTGAGTGGAAATAGAATGTAGAATGCGATGCGTCTAAGTGATTTACATAGAGAATGCTGAGATCCAGAGGTCCCGGAAATAAAATCAATGATTATTTGTATATATTCATGCGGTTCAACTGCCAACATTCTGGGATATGTAATTTTTATTGTAATACCCTTTCATGGATAAAACAAAACTTTGCCGGTTTCATCTCCCACATTGTAAACATTAAATATGTGATGTTATGTAAGTAAAGAACAAATAAACAGTTAGTGGATTTAGAATGCGATACGTCTAAGTGATTCACATAGAAAATGCTGCGATCCAGAGGTCATAGATCCCTCGTTTGTTCAAAGAAAAGCACCAGGTCGACACACCTCCGCGAGGAATACAGCCATCGTTAACCAAGTCACGGCTCTCGGCGATCCATACAAAAGATAAGCTCCATACTCAAAAAACGTGAATTATCGTCCGTGTACCGGGCAGAGTGACAAGAGCCACTGCGCATTTTAATAAGCCAAAAACATGATTCATCCAAAAACTGGATTTTGCGGTTGTTAGAAAGAGTGCTCAGCCCGGTTTTTTAAGTGTGCCATCTCTCTTGGCAAGATGGCATTTTATGACCCGATATATCAGTTGATTTTAAGCTCGGCTTGGTTGGAATGTCGAGCTTAGAACGGCTTGGAAGATAATCTGTGTATAGATCGAAAGCCTACGGAACGTTATATCAGTTGCTTTTTATGCCCGCTTTAAGAGAGATTTACGTCTGTCAAGTTACTCTCTTGTAGAAGCCCTGACATGATAAGCCTAGTGATACCATTACTAAAAAATACTGATATACCGGCACTAGGGTGTCACCAATCTTACGTGTGATCTCTATGACTTGAGGGGAATGTGTATCCTTTTTATTCGAAAAACGAAACTGCTGTCTACGTGAGTGGTATATCCCTAGTGTCATTGGTACCGCGCGTTTTCATCCACAAAATATCCCCGACAAAATATCCTCCGACAAAACATCCTCCGACAAAATGTCACTTGCGTAATATCCCAAGGACTAAATATCCTACGGACAAAACATCCAGGAAACATCCAGGAAACAAGGAACCGAACCTTACAAGGAACTTACAGTTTCGATTTAAATTTTAAATTTTGCGCCGTCAGGTTCTGTTGGGTTAGGTTAGGTTTAAATTTTAAATTTGACGCCAAAAGGTTTTGTTCGGTAAGGTTAGGTTAGGTTAGGTTAGATGAGGTTAGGTTTTGTTGGGTTAGATTAGGTTAGGATATTTTGTCGGGGGATGTTTTGTGAAAAAGGACATTTTGTCGGGGATATTTTGTCTGGGTATATTTTATCGCGGGAGGAAAGTCGCGGAACCGTGTCATTGTCATCGGAATGACATTGTCGTAGGCGGGTTTATTTTAAGAGTTGATTTTTTATAAAGATTCCCACTCCAATCAGCATGGCGCTTTATACTAATTTTATTTATTTGTAGATAATAGTACTTATTTGTTTTGCTGAAGTGCACTATTGAAGAAATTGCAACTAATCAACCACTGAAAACAAAATGTCCTGGCGTTGAAACTTAAAATCCCTTACCAGACTATTTTAGATTGATCTACATACTGATAAAATTATGCAATTTACGTAAATTTCGGTGAGATGCAATTACTAACGTAAACGTCAAGTCTGGCATGGTGACTGCTAGCGCATCGACGTCTAATAAAGGAACGTCTAGAAAGGAAAGAATAAAGTAAATTGTGCGGCTTGTCAAGCCTCATGCGGCCAATTTAGCCCGCTTAAATTTGAGCGAGGAATGTCGTACATAGCGTGGATACAGACTGACTGATTATACCGGGCTAATGAATTATTCACGTTGAATCTAGTCGCAAATGAATACATCGTTAGTCATCGATATTGATAGCGTGTGAATGCAACAGTCAGCTGTGTGCCGATGTTAGAAGGTGGCAGAAATTAGGAGGTGGTAAAGGAAATATGATAACAGACTGAATGCAACATCAAAGTAGCGATGGCTAGCGTTTTGGTGTATGTTAGAAACTAGAACAATGAATGAGTAGTGAGATGTGAGATACAATAAGGTTTTGGAGATAACCAGTGGCAGCTCGTGACGTTTAAGTTAGCTATAATACCCCCAACCAGCAAGTGGCGAGAAGATGTACGACGAGCCAAGAAAAGGCGAGAAGTTGCGAGAAGAGCCAAGAAGAGACGAGATGAACCAGGAAGAGCCAAACAGTTGCAAGGCACTGTAAGAAGAGGCAAGAAGAAGGAAGACAATTTATTCCTGCCCATCCTAAATTCCAATGTTGGCTTATTAAGTTGCCATATATACCGACCGGTCAATAAAACTCCAAGCTTCTTCCTGTCCCCATAGCACGTGTTCCAAGTCCAAACAAAATCAGTGTCCCCTGGTGTACCGGTCTCTCTGGGACAGGAGTGCTCCTAGCCGGAGTGGTGCAATCGTATCGTATCTCCTGTATTTTTTTTTAAATTTTCATATAGAAATATTACGCGCCCAGCGACGCGATATAAAATAAATTTGTCAACGGAATTTAAATATATTTCCTTTACGGCTCTGCAACTGGGCCCGAAAAGAGAGATACGAAATTACGGATGTTCGAGGAGAGCACTAACATTTACACCGACAAAATCGATGCGAAAATTGCGAAAATGTTTAATAAAACACGACTCGTTTAAAATAAAGCAAAAATCTCACGGGCATTATCTTAAACAGCATTTAAAGAAACACTGTGAATTTTTTCATACATATAACTTGTAAAATAACTGAAACAAACGTGTTAATAATAATTTTTGGAGCATACTTCGCGATTTTTTCAATCGAGGAAATTTTATATAATTTGCGTTTCGGCGCGGGCAAAGTCTAGATATTTTCTTCAAGAATAACATTTTTTAAGAGCTTTAAAACTTACTGTGTTTAAGGGAAATATGTAATAAATCGGTACAAATCCGGGTTGAGGGCCCTTAATGCATCTTGTTGGCTACTAGCGTTTATAATGATTAAATTTCACTGAACCGCAAGGTACTCTCACCCTCGTAATTTATAATAACAATTAAAAAGGAAGAGCGATCACAATGATTTGAGTAATTTGGTGGCGAGTTGTCTCGTGTTGTTTTTAGCATCCAATCAGCTTTCATAAAACCAACGTCAACTGTGATTAATGATAGAAACAGATGCTTCGTGTCCCCACGCTGAATGATTGCGAGAGAGAAAGAGATTCCAGCTTTGGTTCAGTCAATCTAAAGCCAGAAGTTGGCGGTGACTTGTGTCAAAGTTATTTCACGACAGGACACATTATTTGAAGGCTGACACTTTTGACACTCAGCTCAAATAATGAAAAACATTTTACTTGCGATTTGAGGCGGAAATACGCCTGAAAGTTGAAAGCTGAAAAAGTGAAAACAGGTGACCTGACAGTTGATTTGCCAACAATTGGCCCCCCGAAATTATAAATATTATAAAATTATAATTTTTGTGCATTATTTACCAATTCTAAACTTAAAATAGACTACAATTTCAATATCTAATTCCCACACATCTTTTCTTCGACTAATTTCGATATGTCATAAATATTGAGATATTAGAGTTTTGTTCGAATTTCCAAGAACACAAAACGAAATACGGTTTTTCTACTACGGTAGCTACTATATTTCCCACACCCTTCCTCTGCGTGTCCTTTCCCATGCGCCCCAATCCCGCCCCCATTCGCCTCCCGTGTCCCCTTCACCTTTACCCCTCCCGCATATCCCCTCCCTTCCCGCCCCCCCCCTTCTCGTTCCCCTTCCAACCTCCCCGCCTTCCCCCTACCCTCGTTTTCCCCTCCTATGAACCCCCCTCATTTGTTTCTCTCCGTTCTCTCAACCACCCTGCCTATTATTTACGCTTCAATAAGACTTTTCTTATTTCCAAGAAATATATCAATTAATTTAACCTAGCCCAAAATCTTTATTGTCATTAGAATAATAATTCAAATAATAATTTTTATTTTTTTTTTTTTTTTTTTATTTCATATATTTTTTATTAGTAACAGATATTTGGGTTTTTTTTGGCTATCACACTAGGCTAAGCCCGTGTTGTGGTAGTCATACATTTAATATTTTAACATTTCAAAAAATACTAAGAAATACTTAAAACTAAAGAGAAAAAAAAGACCATATTTTAAAGAAAAGTAAAAATGAAAATTCAAATTCAAATTTTGAAATACAAAAATTAATAATAAAAATTAAATGTTAAGAACTCAAGTGTTCTGTATAAATTAAAACATATAATTATATAAATCAAAATTAAAAACATATATAAATTTAGTGAAAAACTAAGAGAAAAAAATAACAACATTTTAAAGTAAAATAGAAATACAAATGGAAATTAAAATTTTGAAATGCAAAAATTAATAATTAAAATGTAGTGTTAGAACTCATGAATTCTTTAAAGTGCGTTCGTCCCCTTTCAAAAATCCAATGTTGTACACGTGTTATAAAAAGAGAATTAGAATTACTTGACTTTATGTCAGTACTCAGAGCATTATATATTTTAGGAGCGATGAACCAGAATTGTCGTTGAGCGAATGAGGTGTTAGTTTTTGGGACCACGCAACCCAGGTTTGATGAAAAGCGGGTGTGTGCTAGATGTTGTGGAGCAATTAGTAGATTATTTTTTCGTATATAACAAATGCTTGTTTTAGTAAATAGCTGTCGAATATCTAACACCCTGATTTTTGCAAAGAGTTCATTTGACGGATGGGTAGGTTGACATTTAAATATAATTCTCAGAATTAGTTTTTGAACTAAAATAATTGGTCTAATAATGGATTCAGCACAACCACCCCATCCCACTATACCGTATATTGCTATGGATTGGAAAACGGCAAAGTATACGCTTCTTAGAGTCTGTAAATCTAAGATAGACCTAAGGGAGTAGAATATATGGCAGAGTTTACGAAGTTTTTTTACTGTGTCACCGATGTGAGCTTCCCAACGTAGTTGGTTGTCTATGATTATTCCCAAATATTTAACTATTTTTGATGATTTGAGGGTCGAACACGTACAATTAATATTAGATGTGGTTTCCGGATTGTCTAAATTGAGTGGACACGAGTGGATGATTGGTTTAGGGCAGTTATTGGGTATATCGTATTTGCGTATGGAAAATGTCATATATTGTGTTTTGTCGATGTTAAGTGTGAGGAGGTTTGTGTCAAGCCAATGCTTTACTTTTATTAGAGCATTATTAGTTTTGTTAATAACTGATTGCCATGTTTCATGAATAATGAATAATAACATAATGAATAATTTGTTAGCATATCGCGCAATAAACGACACATTGCCAATAAAAAATATATTCCCGCGGTTGAACGAGGTCGTGAAACCAACAAAAATCCCGTGCAGCACCGGGATTACGGTGATGACAATGTTCCATAATTCCTGGAATCCCGGTTCTCAAGATCTCGGAATTTTATTTTATTCTTCTGCCTTATTCTACAATACAATAATAATAAATAATATTTGGATGATTTATATAGCGCCGTTTTTTTTAAAAAATCACCTCAAGAGCGCTGTACAAACTTATAATATATTTCTAAAATCTAGAAAATCTACGAACTAGACAAACAATTAAAAACAACTTATGGCTAAAAATTGCATCCACCGGTTTATTGATCACTGATAATACGAAAATATATGTACAATGTTTTGACCAATGAACGCGATGCTGCCTAAAAATGTATACAGGACCATACTTACCTGGGAGTTCGCTTGAAATTAACACTGCTCATTGTTTATTTTTAAAAAAATAAGGTAGAATTCGCGCGCAGAGGACATAATTGTGAACACATGTTATTTAATCCTGAATTTATTTTAATATTAATATATTTTTTTATTTTAACTTTATGAGTAAAACCTCCAATTGTAATATTTAATTAAATGAAGACAATATAAGTGAAACTCAGTCGAAAATCTGGAAACAGAAAAATCAGAAAAAAGATATTGACACCTCTGGGACTCGAACCCGGGACCTCTTGCTTTGCCAGAAAGCGAGAGGTTCAGATTTCCAGATTTTCGACTGAGTTTCGCTTATATTGTCTTCATTTAATAAAATATAATATATTCTTTAATGAGTATATTTTGGAAAGCAAAAGCAACATTTTATGGTGGGCGGTACAGTAGTACAAGAATTTGATCTTCTTTAATGTGATTCGTCAAGAGATAGATTGATGTGGAGAAAGAAATGTGTGATTAAGACATATCATAGGCAATATAAGTATGATACTATCAGATAAGTATATATAAAATAAAGCTATGAGAGCCCAAAAAGGTAGGTTTTTAGTTTGGACCTAAACTCTGTTGGGCTTGTTATGCATCTTAATTCCGGAGGGAGTCTATTCTAAGCTTTAGGCCCAGATACTCCGAAAACACGATCTCCAAACTTAATATTTGGTTTTCGTTTAGGTTCTATTAGTCTGCCTGTAGCTGATGAATTTGCGGATCTAAGGGTTAATTGCCTCGGACCAATATTTTCCGGGACGCATAATTCATAGACGTATGGCGGGGCCATTTCAATGATTGATTTAAACACCATCCAGCACAATTTGTACTGGATTCTTTCAGGGCACTTGAGCCAATGAAGGTGTTCTACAATAATAATATAATTTCAAAACATTTTAAAATAAAACAATATTGTAATGTTTGTTAAAAGATTAAAAACTCAGAAAATAAAAATGAATAATCAGGGAGTGTAGGCGAGTGATTACATTAATTTCCTATATTATCCGTTTTAGTACAAGATAATTTGGACCATTTCCATTTACGTGGTGAATGGAGCTCTCGCATTTTTAGTTCTATGGATCATTAAAATAAATCTTACATTAATTCCAAGCCTTAAATGCTCTTTGAAAAAGACTGCACAATGCAGCAGGTAAATCAATTTATTCATAAATTAATGTAATCGTAGGTATTATTTAGATACCTAACCATTCCTATATTCCTATTTCCTATACAGTCATGATTTAGTTTGACAGATTGATGGATTGATGGATTGGATACCTGGACACTTATTAAGCTTCTAGAGACCCTAGAGACTACATATTTTGCAATTTATTTCTCGAGCGAACTGTCAAAATGCGGATTGCGAGAAAAATATTTTCGCTTTACATTCGATTCCAGATATAATAGCTGCTTTTAGTAAACCAATTTTAAAATAGAAGAAAAAAACTGTGTCTTTGAATGTAGATGAAAAAAAACTTGTGTGCAGTTCATACGCGGTTGAAGTGAAACCTTCAGAAAAAAAACTTAAGAGAGAATTAGGCGAATGTTATTATCCAATTATTAAATTATACAACAACCTTCCACATGATATTAAACAAATACAAGATACACTCATATTTAAGTCATCACTAAAAACATTCCTTCTGAACAGGTCTCATTACACATTAGTGAATACCTCACATAGGTACAACTGTTTGTATATTTATGTTTATATAATAAATTAAAACAAATTCACTTTGTATTACACCACTTTTATATTTATATTTCATTTGTGTTCAAATCTGTACAACATGTTAGGTTAACTGGAAGAAATAGGATATAGGTACCTATAAGTTATACCTTTTGTACTAAATGTAAATTTTGTACAATAAATGATTTTGATTTTGATTTAATGCAGAGTATCAGAAGTACGATAATTATATTGATTATTTATTATAATATTGTTACCAAGTTTAAAAATTATTTTACATTTTATTCTTTGAAGCACCGCACAAACACTGACTAGTCTATCACATTCTCCCGCACGCTAAATCCTATATTTTTTCTCTTTTTAGTGTCGCTCGTTTCCGTTTCATTGAGTGTTAAATCACAACGGTGCTAAAGAAGTTTTCACTTACAGATTTTAGCATTAAAAAAGGATATTTGCAATGAAAAATATTCAAATTTTGAACGCAAATATATATAAAGTTTTTAAAATTGCTTAATGTTAGTTTTTATGGTGTAAACTTTAATTTCCATTTTACACGAAACAAAAAAAAAAACGCATTATTTAATTAGACGAAGGTTGTAAAATCACTTCACTTTTTTTTCGTGGCATACAAAAATATTTATTTAAAAAAATTACAAACCTTGACAAATATTTTTGAAACGTTGTTCCATAGAGTTATATTGAAAAACGTTGTTTCACAGAATTTTGTCAAAGCTTTCGGGAGGGTCAATGGTAAATTTTTAAATGCAAATACAAAGCGTTGTGTTCTCTCTTTTTCTAGTCGTGTATGGGTTCTTCGTCAAACGGCCAAAGGTTGCGAAATTGTAGTAGAAATCTTGACCACTTCATGAGGTGTGGTAAACGCAGGGTCACACACACACAAACACGGCTAAAGCCATTTCAAGCAACTTCTTGATTCTGAATAGTGATCCTTCACCAGAGCGATACTGAAAGTATCCAAAACTGTGGAACGTAGTATATGTATATAATTTTATTTTAACACAAACTAATCACATAAAATTTACTTGCGCACGCCGCAAAACCACGACCTCCATATTCGTAGCCAAGGCTCGTAACCGCTCAACCATCGGCTATATAATTAAAAAATGTATGTGATGTGATGTGACTCTGTGTAATTCCGGTTCGATGACCTCTAGAACCAGTAGGTAGTAGGTACCAACATTATTGTATTAATTAATAATTCTATATTTTAATGAAAAGACAAATAACTTTGTTTACATCAAAAGTGATGTACTCAAAGTTATTTGTCTTTTCATTAAAATAAATAATGCCATCACAAAGTGAAAACCGTTACGAAGAAGTTTTCTTCGAAAATTCAATAATTCTGTAATCGAAATTTGCATTTCTTTTCTTCATTTTTGATAGATGTCGTAAATTTATTTTTATATTTATAGCGAATATATTTTTTAAGTTCTTTCAGCTTCACTAAACCTAAAATTTTAATATTCTGTGTTTTGAAAGGTAAGCAATATGTTCCTATCAATCGGGAAAAGGGTTTAAGGGGTGGGCAGGAAACTGGGATTCAGTGTGTCCTGGTCATCCGCCTCTAAGACCTAGACAAACCTCACTCCATGAACCCGGGCACCCGTGCTAAATCACCAAACATAGCAAACCACTTGGGGCGACCTATGGCAGAGGTGTTGGTTATCCAATAGAGGTTCCCGGGGCGGCGGTACCCATTCCCGCCTCCCAAATTGAATATTGAAAGTTTATACAGAGAAGGAGTGCAGAATGCATTAAATTATGATCGAATTTCGACCATTGGGTGACCACTAGTTTTATTATTGGGCGCAAATTGACGCGGTCTCGTATGCGAAAGTAAATTTTCATTTTACCCAATTTAAATTTTGAATGCATTATTTTCCATCTCTCCGAATGCAAAAAGATTTCTTTTATAGTAAAAGTGAACCAAAAAGTTCTTTCGAAAAAATATTCGTATTAAGCGTGTCCAGTTCGATCGAAAGATTACCATAAATTTTTGGTCATCATGCCTGTGTTATGTATTGAAATTAAATTATATTTTAGTGTTTTTGATGGTTGTAGGTACTTATATTATGAAATGGTTGAAGTTATTCCTGCCGAATCAAGCAACGCAACCAGACTACAGACTGGCGATTAAAGTAAACATGGCGTGCAACGGTGAAATTCGCGGCGGCTAATAAGTAATGTAACGTCTATTATTAGGACCTTGTCACGATATGCAAATATCAGACGAGCTCCCGTACTACCAGAAAACATATCTAACGTGTAGTATATCACACGTTATATTACAAACATATTGTATAATTATGCGGATGTGTTGATTCCCCGAACAATACGGTATGTCTTTTTATGCTGATTACATGTTATTTACTTATCTTAGACAACAGAATGCACATTGCTTTTAAATTGTCTCTGTGACAATCACACACACGAGTAACTTAAAATTTACTTTGTTTTGATGCACATGATTATTAATTATTACAAACATTTATAACGACAAACGTAACAGCGAGCAATAGCTGATTTAACATTTGTACACACAATTTTTAATGATAAAGTCGATTGTACCGAACTTTTTTTATAGATACGATATATATATTTTTATGAGATACATACATAATATTTTAGCGGGTAATGAGTAGCACTTAAATGCCTCTTGAATTCTTCAAGGCTACTGTGAAAGATGTCAACAGTTTTGGAAGCGTTGTTTAACAACACCGCACCTCGTGTCATGCTATGCCGAGCCAGTACGTCCGTTCTGCTATGTGGGATACATGAAGACTACCCCTAGGTCCTTAATGGATGTTACTGGTGACAATATATCTTTTTTAATACTATAATCAAATTTGATGGGGTTTCTCGAACGTGTATTTGACATTGCGACACATTTTTCGTATTGAAGAATAATTTATTTTCATCAGCCCATGATGAAATTGAATCTAAATCGATTTGTAATTTAACACAATCTTGCCCGTCACAAATCCTTTTAAGTAATTTCAGATCATCAGCAAAAAGCAGGCAAGTGGAATGTTTGACGCATTCTTGATTGTCATCAATTAAAATTAAAAATAGTAGAGGTCCCAGATTTGACCCCTGTGGTACTCCAGAGAATGCAGAGAATTCCCTAGACCGGTATCCGTCGATGCACACGCACTGTTTCCTATTTCTCAGATATGTGGCAAAAAAATTTAGAAGAGGCTTGTCGAAACTTATTCTGTATAATTTCCGTAATAACACATCGTGATCGACTCGGTCAAATGCCTTAGCGAAGTCCGTGTAGATCACATCGGTTTGTTGTTGCGCATCTAATCCTCTTGCCACTCTTTGTGAGAGTTCGAGAAGATTAGAGATGGTGGACTTCTTTGGAAAAAATCCGTGTTGATTGCCCCAAAGAAACGGTTCAATACGGTTGTATTTTCAGCTTTCGGCAAATTATCGTTTCGAATATTTTAAGAAGTATTGATAGTACCGCTATTGGTCTGTAGTTCTGGACATCCGTTTTGTTACCTTAGTAAGTTTCCAGGATTGAGGAAAAGTGAAAGTGGTAATACTGAGATTAAAGATAAAACAAATTGGATTGTACAAATGTTCTCCCAACAAGATAATGATATGGGGTGAGATCCCATCTGGCCCCGTGGCCTTGTTGGGCTTCTGTTTCCGAATACATGTTTTGACTTCTTCTGGCTTAATTTTCCAGAGAGATTGAACCTGTGTTCCTGGGTACCTCTAGCCGGAGACTCTCGACATCTAGGTTAGGCCACATTTGGCACTTCTTTTCCTAATTAATTTTAACATACCCTTAGACGTGCACGCCATACAGCACCGCTAAATTACAAATGCAGCAACTAATTCACCAATTAACCGTGTTCTTCATATGTTCAATAATATTTGCCTAAACTCTAACATCGACATCTTCTCCGAATCACAGCCCGAATTTCAAAAGAGCGTCATGCCAGTAATATAAACCGGAGTTTCATAACCGTATTGAAAGAATCACCACCTTCACAACGGTAAAATTAAACAGCGCCCCCTAACAAAGACTGATTTCTTCTAGATATTGCTTTGTAGTTTTTCTCTCGTAATATTTTAACATAATAATTACACAATTAAAAATAAACATATTTACATAAAAAAAACTTGATCTTAATTTATAATCCATACGCAAAATCATGTACAATATGACCTAAAGAATGGGGTACCCAGGTAAGGTTATTGTTATTATTATTTTCGACTTTTAAAAAATTATAAAAATAAATATATTTAGATATATAAAAATGTTTATGCAACGATCAATCAGTTCAGAAAACCTCGCATCAAAAATAGGATTTTTCTTATTGTCTATTATGTAATAAACCAAAACCAAAATTTCCTCTGAAATCGTAAGATTTGTTACTCGGCACTTAAATACATAACTACTTAAAAACTATATATTATTTTATGTACTTAACATTTTTTACTTCAATTAAGGTATTATATATTTTTCCAATGAAACGTCACTATCTCAATGACAATTCTTTTTTCAATCTTTCTGCAGGCAGACAGGAAGTAGGTAACATAATATTGATTATTCGGATTGGACAGCTCGTAGAAGGTTCCACGCTCATGCGATCTCTGGCGGATTGAAATATCTACATGGCCATCATTTTGAAAAGGAAATGGAACGTAAAAACGAATTCACAGACAGACAAAATGCACAATGGTCGAGTTAAAACAGACAACGCTGCGAGTGCGTAACATTCTAAAATTTAATGAATATATAATTCTTATTATTTTCAGTGTACATACCTATTTATGCTGCCGTTCTAATAAAATGTTGGTGGTGCGATGGTCAGAATAGTTGCCTTCCAAGCAGTGGTTCGGGGTACGATTCTCGGCCGTGTTATTTAAAAAAAAAAATAATATATATTTGTAAGTAATGTATGAATTGTAGCTCTTCGAATTTTCATCCAATTCACTTCATTCAAAGTTTAAATTAAAGAAAATTAAATTTATGTGCTGAAGAACTTTGACTTATGAAAAATTATTATTACAGGACATTTTTTTCATCAATTTTCATTTTATGTCCTCCATTTTTGCAATCGACAACTTTTTTTGCAAACTGTAATTCATGAGCATTCTACATTCATGCTACAACCATTTATTTATTTTTTATTGTTCCAAATGATATCCAAGAGCTCCAGGATTCCAGCCTATTTGGTCTGACACCCCGCTTGCGCTAAATCTATATACCTAAGTATACAGATATTAAAATCTAACTTGCGATAGTGTTTTTTCTTGTTCAAATATACCTTTATGAGTAACAAAAGTTTCTGAATGAAAATAGATCTTATCTTGATAAATCGCATTGAAAAAAAAACCTCGCTGGACCAGCTCTCCCCCTTAAGAAAAGTGTTGTTACAACTTGTCGTAATGCATGGCAACTTACTTATATGAATGTTCAAATAAAAAATTTCATTTTCTTACTCATGTATAAAATGGAATCATGGAACGCTACTTCATATCAATGCAATTTGTCAACAATACTTAATTGTTTTCCCGTTCGACTGAATTGTAAAAATTGCACTATTAGAAATCTTATTTTCTTTTTTTTTTATTTTGGCCGCAAGTCATAATGTGTTGGTGCCCCGCCACTGCCGTGAACTGTTTAGAGTTTACACTAAGCGTAAGATCACCGATGTTCAGAAATATCTCTCCCAAGAGACGAACCTGACAGTTGATATATTAATTCTTGCCGAGGGGAAGATTATATTTGACGTGACTGGAGAGTGTACGATGTAAAACAAACACGCCGTTTGATACGCAAGTCCGAAGGCGAACAAAGAACCATAAAAGAAATACATTACAAAAAGGAAAACGTATTAATTGTAAAAACCGACTGACTAAAATATTAAGAAAATATCTTCAAATTTTGAACACTGTTCTATCTTTTTTTAATGAGTCTAGTTTTTGCACTGATAATTCGTGGTGGAATTCCATTGTATTAGAATTTGAAATAAAAACACTTTTGTACTTTGTACTTTGAAAATGTCCGTAATAGGATGAAACCGGTCCTGATGAAATATAAATTAGTGGAAGAAAGTACAAAAGTGTTTTAATTTCAAATTCTAATACTGTTCTATCGGTTTCATTACCATGGTGTTTACATTTATCGATAGGATTCAAACCTAGTGAAACAAAACAAAAGATCCTCTCGAACTCATGCCCTTGAAATTCTCAAGTCCATTCTCGCCGCGACCCGCCAAGATTTACGAGTTTGTGTGTAAACCTTTTTTGCAAACATTAGCGGGCTACGTTTATAAATTCAACGAAAACCGATGAATTAAATATTTGGGCAAAAAATGTCTCAAACAATATAGGTGGCTCATAAACCACAAACAAACGTTCAAATTAAAATTTGAAAAATAATCTGAATAAAGACTTTAAATAAGACTTTGGACCAATTTTATAGATCTTCCTAATTAGTATCGGTTTGGCTTATGATTAAAATGTTTATCCTGTTGATCTATCAACCTGTGTTAATTATTGCAAAAATACAAATTTATACGCAAGCCATATATTTAATTATTATAATAGACGATTATATCAACCTGAAGTTTTAAGTTAATGTGATATGTAGATATAGCATAAAAATATTAGTATCGGCGTACCACAGGGAACCCGTCTAGGGCCAATCCGACTAGGGATTTTAGGAATTTTGAGGTTTAATGCTCTTTTTATAAGAGGGAGCTGTTCAATTTAAGGTGGGTAATTTAAAACAGTGTTATTTTTAAATTCTAAGAGCGATAAAAGGGTGCTAAATGGGTTCAAGAACGTGTTTAAAATTTTTCCAAATATCTCCGAATTCACTTAAAAATTTTGAAAATTTTCATTTTTAGGGGTTATTTCTAGTATATATAAAAGTTACTATTTATGCTTTAAACCATCTTTTTTGTAATCTTCCATGGCAAATGTAGTATATATTTACGAAATCATTTATAAAAAGTCCCAAGATTGAGTGTCGCAAAATAATGCGAAAATTTGAGAGTAAGAAGGATTTCGCTGGTATTTGAAAACACTGCCAGAGATATTTTTTAAAATAAATATATGAATATAATATAAAGATATAAAAATTAAAATATTCCCTCCATTTCGTTGTTTTATTGAAAAAAAGTTCATTTTTAATGGTTTATCTAACATTTTTTTAAGATTTAACAAGAGTGGGTTTTTCTCTGCGAAATTTCAAAGTCAATCTGGAGGAAGAAGAATATATCCAAATATTATTAAAAAAATTACGTGATTTTATATCTTCATTTAACACCCTTTTATCGCTATTAGACAAATCAAAACAAGAAAAAAATTTCCCATACTGTCGTGAACCACCTTTGTTCATATATAGTATAATAATATTAGAATAGAATTTAATTCAATGTGTCCAAAAACAATCTGTATATTTATAATTACTGTGATAATATTATATGTCTTTGTATTGTTATTGAATATTCTGTTGACAAACTGCCATTGCATTAGGAAAATACTTTTGAAAAACAATAAATAAATATGCTAAATAAAATCGTGACATAGGTTTATCTCTAATAATTTATTCGCACATACTCACACCTAAACCCTAAACTAACAACTTGTATAGTATAAGACAGACAATGTTTATTGTTTTGTTATCAAACAAGACCCGGGTCAGTTAATCTGATACCTACCTTCATAATATATTTATTTTATATCGTATATTGTGTGATTATGAACACATGTTATAATCAGTTCAATTGTTTAGCTCGTGCTTTTGCTTAAACAATGCAATTATTTACTCTATATACGTAGATAGAGACACCCGTTTAATTTGCTGTGCGTGACTTTTTCCGTATTTCGCGATTTTCCATAACGTAATTTCAAGGTTGGTGTTTCAAGGTATAAGAAAAGACAGACGACTCACTTTGGTTTTATCGTTTTAACCTTATTACATAATAATTTTAGATGGAAATGAACAGACAGGCAATATAATGATTTAAAGTAATTATTTTTAAACTAAATTTTTATTGTTTGGGTGGAGGGTATGGGTACTGTCGCCCCGGGAACCTTTCGGGATTTATTCGACAACCAACATCCCTGCCATAGGTCACCGCTACGTTTGGTAACTTAGTAGGGGTACCCGGGTTGATAGAGTAAGGTTTGTCTAGGTTTTGGCGGCGAATGCGTTTGCTCACCTACTGCACGGCTGGGTCCGGTTCGGGAGAGATTGGTTGAGGGAGACATAACCTAGAGCTTTCCTTCGCCTTTCACTTGGGAGGGATGGGTTTATGGGCATCACTTTTATTAATTTATGCGTGTGGTATCCCCACCACGCAAGAAAGCATCTCTCGATCGCTCCGGCGATGACCAAGCGAATTATTCCGTCTCCAGTGCTCGATCCGGCCGGCCACTCGCGTTTTGTACCTCTCTACCCGTTTCATACGTGAACACTAAATCGTGTAAATATTTAATCACAAATAAATGCTAATCTCCCGAACATGACCAAGTGTTATCAATCATCATCCAATATAATTACTGAACACTGGATCGCGGCCTAGAAGTACCGTGATCCCCAGGAGACTCTCTCCCTTATGGTAACGTATTTGTACTACCTCGTCTGATGAGAAGACGGAGCACCAGGTCAAACATTCTCCACCAGCTCCTCAACCCTGCAAAAAACACTTCTAACAGGTTCATACTTCGATAAACATTAAATAAACATTACTTCGCCCGCGGCTTCGCTCGCATGGTATTAAGGGGGTTCCCACTCTGCCTCCTCCACCTCCCCCCGCCCCTCCCCCCCACAATCCTCCCTTCTCCCCCTCTCCCTCCACCCCTCCCTCCCCCCCCCTCTCCGTCCGCCACCTCTTCCACCTTTCCCCCTCCATCATCCTCCCCCCTCCCCTCTACCTCCCCCCTTCCCCTCCAACCCCTCCCCCCACCGCCCTCACGCATTTATTTGAATTAGGTACTCCCCTAATAATTTGAATCGAATAAAGAATTATAGATATCTTATTAATCGTGCCCCCTATTGCAATTTTTTTTATACACATTTCATAATTCCAGAGCTCTGAGCTGTAATAGCCTATATCTTATTCTGATGTATCAGTTATATTATTGTAAAGTTTCATTAAAATCCATTCAGTAGTTTTTGCGAGAAAGAGTAACAAACATACATCCATAGGTACATCCATACATACATCGATACATACATCCATACATACATCCATACATACATTTATATATGCATCCATACATACATCCATACATACATCCTATATCTAGAATGTCTCGGTCATACAACGATCTTGTTAAAATACACAGTTTCATAGATATTTTTTCAAATAATATAACATATTTCAAAAAATATCTCCACAATTTGTGTACTTAAAAAAAAAATTGTTGTTATATTACTTTTCAGTAAATACTTTATAAATATTGTATACTTGTCATTATTATGTATTTCAATTTTGTATTTAAGTTTTCAAGTTATGTATAAATAATACTTGCATTGTTTTTCAAGAGTTTGCTTCTGTGAAAATGCATATGTGATTGATGCAGACACATTAATCTAGGGATACTTATATTTGTAATTTAATTTATTATATACTATCCACAAAAATGTTGTATAAATATCCTGTTTGTGTCTCAAATAAATAAATCCATTCATACATCCGTACAAACTTTCGTCTTTATAATATTAGTAGGATTATACGATGAAAAATACCTGCTAGAAGCTTCAAATTAGTAGGTATATTTTAATGAAGGTAAAGGCTCGACGACGATGAGCTCATAACATATTATGAAGATGGTAAAAATGAACTTCAATTAACCTCCAAGCCGCTGGAAAGTAGGTATTAAAATGCACATTTTTAGTAGAGATACACCAAACCAACCATACACTATTCTTTGGCAGAGTGCTTGGCTCGAGCAAACAAAACATACCGTTCACAAATAATTATCTGTCTAATTTAGTGAAATTTTAAAATAAAATAAATATAAATTATTATTTTTAATTGATAAACCAATGTTTAAGACAAGATTTTTATGCATAGCAGAAAGGGTAACAATTATTGTACTCTCGGGAGATTTTTCAATGTAGATGAGTGTTTCAGGCTAATATAATTATTACTTATAATAATTGTTACCCTTTGTGCTATGCATAAAAATCTTGTCTTAAACATTAGTTTATCAATTAAAAATAATAATTAATATTTGACGAGTTAAAGGACCCATTTTACCAAAAAATGTAGAGATAATTTGTCTCGTCGCCACCTAGTGGGAGATTTTGCACTTAACTTACATATAAATAAAAATAAACATAAAGGTGGTTGTTTGCAGGTGGAAAAATGTAATAAGCAGTAATTGTTGAATGAAACACTAGTATATATTGAATTATTTGGCGGGCAGGAGATAAGCCGACGTAGCTCAGTGGACAGCGCAGTTGATCGGAAATCAGAAGGACGCGGGTTCGAGTCCCGTCGGCGGTATGTATCTTTTCTCGGGAGATTTTTTCAATATATATGATTGTTTCAGGCTAATAATTATTACTTATAATAATTGTTAAAACTAATATAATTTGTAAATGGGGTATTTTCACAAACCATGGACACCGTTAAAAATGTGTGGAAGATTTAAAGTTTATTTTTCTCATTCTGGTCATTGTACTAAAAATGTGTAATTTAATATTATCATTCATAATTATTGATTTGAAAAACCGCACATTCCGAAACGATTCTAATTGGTTATAACGTCATTATGACACAGGAACCGCCATTGGCTGATAAGACGGCCGTCACCAATGTTGCCCGGCGTGACGTCAACGCCGCCGAATTTACGAATAAAAACGAACATCGTTTTGGTGGCAATTGGAAAACGGCATATTTTAAATGATCGCAGATAATTTATTCCACAACTTTTTTTTTTTTTTTTTCGATGATTTCTGGCTTTCACCCTTCAAGGGTGTTCTAGGCCATCATTTATAATTACAGAGAAGTGAAAAGTGAATTTATATATTAATTTTATTTAAATGTGCAAATTTCAGAATTTTATGGAAGATTGGAGTGGAGTTCAGACTTAGAAGAGATGAGATGTTGAATGGAGGAGAGGCAATTTTGGATAAATCTTGATAGAAGAGAGGATATTTATTTAGAGAGGGACAATCAAAAAATATGTGATCTAAAGTTCCCACATCTAGACCACAGAATGTACAATCTGGGGAGTCAAGCACATGAATTTTAAAAAGGTGAGAAGGAACGGAACAATGTCCGATTCTCATTCGAATAAGTAAGGAAATTTCTTTTTTTGAAAAATGGGGGAATTTTTGAAACCACGGTTTTGATGGGATAGTCAAAATATTCCACAACTTAAAAATCAAATAAAAATACCTTCATTTTTGTAATTTTTTTCAAGAATAAAACACAGTGAAATTACCCTTACATCACCTTTTTCCAGAGTGGGAGATAGCTCATTGATACCTTCGTGAGAAACAACAATTTATTGTTATAACGCACATTCCTTAGAAAAGGGTTGTAAGTCAAAATTTTGTGTTTGATAAATTTTATTTTTTTCTCTGAATAGTAAAGTGATTGTAGTTTATCTATGCCCCACGAAAACCGTATTTAAGTTAGATCACTCCTCTCCGTGAGATGTCAGTAGTCTCTCTTTTCGACAAGACCGCTTATTTCAGCATGCATTCATCATTTGTTTTCGCTCTCCCGTAAAATTTACTTTTTTGACTTACGACCCTTTTCCACGGGATAAGCGATATGTATGTATATTCCCCCGTTGTCTATATAGCTTCGTTCCATATAGTTTTATTGGTGATTAACAATATAATGACAGATTTTAGTAATTGCACTTAATACTGCATTATTTGTAATCTCCGAATTTAATATAATTTTACATATTATACACCTGTGTTTGATTTTTTTTTTTCGTTTCGTGGGGAATCATAATATGCTATTGCATTTTTTCATAGTTTTACTTACAGGGGTACCCGGCTTCGCTCAGGGAGTTGATACGAGATTGAACTGACATTCGAACCCTCGACGGATCTTGCTATATACCCCTACCAATGGATATCCCCACTTATACAAAAAAGGCTTCGAATGATCCACAATGTTCCAGAACATTCCACAACATTCGAGAGTGATCTGGAATGTTCCACATTGATCTGGGATGTTCCAGACTACTCCCGAACATTCCACATTCCGAATGTTCCGGGATGTTCTGGAATTTTGTGGAATGCTCTCGAATACTCTCGAATGTTCCGGACTGTAGAAAATTCTAGAGGGTGAAACTTCCAGCCCTTATATATTCAAAAGCACGCCCTTCAGCTAACAAAGGGAACCTTCTTCATGAATGGGTAATAGAGGGATACCACACCATATAACTCCCTTGATTGGGATTCGTTTATGAGTTTTAGCGGGACGCACACTTTCTTTTGTAATATTATTGATTTAAATAACGATATATTACTTGTATCCCATAAATACCTCATTAGTCATTAGACTCATTAGGCACTTTTTGATATCTTCTCGTAGTGATGTCTACACACTCCTCTTCTGTGCGTTATGGGGCCGACAGACCTAGCTATAAAAACACTAGCGTTATTTGGCTTGACATATCAAATTAGCATTGGAAATGTCGGCCCCGTTAAAAAGAAGCTTGGTATAAATGCAATTTTAATAACTCGAAAAATAAAGTCTTCTGTAATCAGAAGATTTTGGTCTATTGTATCCGTTAAAAATCACAACAAAATAACAGATTTCCCAAATTACAACATCGCAGTTACACTTTCACATGTCGTACGACTAAGTAAAAACAAACAATTCAATCATTTGAATGCATCGACCAAGAGTTTGAATGCAAAGTCTAATGGCATTGTTTAAAGACACAGAACAAGAATTTAAAATAATAAGAGGTTATTGACTGCTGAACTTTATAACTTAAAAGATTTGCCTCGGAGGTTTTACACGTGACTTTTAATATTAAAATTTCTCGTATGTGTTGTGTAATGCACTTTGTAAATACATTTTGCGATAAGAGAAATGAACAATGCGCGCCAAGTGATAAAATTTTGCCGATTCTGCGCCTGGATACCTTATTAAAGAAATTTGAAGAAAAACCATTGTTGTTGATGTTCTATCACGCAGCTAGTAAAATTTCTCAATTAATATTGTAATTAAAAACTTTACAACTACCCTCCACTAATTTATATGCGAGCTAGCGGACCGGTTTCACCAAGAACACTGGATAATGGTGGAACGTAGAAATATGGGAACCTATTGTATATAATAGTGATTTAATAACATTGTTTTAATGTAGTTCCACAATGAATCATTAGTTTTAAATGGGTGGATATTATAGCTAACAAATAAGGATTGTTAATATTGACTGTGAAATTCTTTTAAAACATGACTTACCTACCTATATATGTGGAGTCACATGAAAAATTTGAATCTAGTTTATCATTTGAATTTACAATTTTTATCCATCGTCCAGCATGAGCAAGACAGAATACTTATATAGATAATAATAATAATAATAATAACAATTTCTCTTAAAAATATGTCTCATATCAATGATCTGGCCTAACCTAACCTAGTATTTGATGAAAAATTAACATTTGTTCCACATATTAATGAAGTTACTAATAAGGCTATGAAATGTTTAGGATATTTTTTGAGAACACTAAAAGGTTTTAAGCCACTTTATTCATTTAAAATTCTCTTCACTGCTTTAGTTAGAAGGAATTTTGAATACAATTCCACTATTTGGTCTCCATACTATAAAGCGCATCAAAAAAATTGAGAAAATTCAACATAAATTTTTAAGGTTCGTTAATTTCAAACTCTCCGTACCCATTGAACAAATTAATTATGTTAACTTAATGAAAATACTTAATTTAACTGACCTATCGTGTAAAAGAACCAAGAGCGATTTGGTTCTTTTATTCAAATTGGTTAATGGATCACTTGACGCACCTGACTTAACAAAACTAATAACATTCCGATTACCAAATCATGACACGAGACTTCCAGAGCTGTTCTTTGTTTATCCGTTTAAAATTAACTATTTCATTAACTCCCCAATCCAAAGACTACATAGGCTTGGAAATAAATTGAGTTGCGTTGATATTTTCATTTATTCCTTATCTAAATTTATAACAGAAATTTCAAAAATTCTTATTATTCTTCTAATATTGTTTTTGTTGTTATTTCTTTTTAATTCTGCTTCCTTTCTATTAGTGTAAAGGAAGAGAAATAATAATTGGTATTTCATTGTTTCTATTTCTATTATTACTATGTTACACGATTGATGTAAATCCTCCAAGGGCTTCTATTTCTATAATTACACGATTGATGTAAGTGTAAATGCTCCAAGGGTGTAAATAAATAAATAGATACCTTATGTGTCTGCGTAGAGTTGCAAATAATCGACACTGAATAAATTCGCTTGATAAGCACACCAACTTAATATTTCAGGTATTTTTGAAGTCGATTTTAGTTTTAAAATTGGTAAATAATGCACAAAAAATTATGATTTTTTAATAATTATAATTTCAGTCGGGCGGTCAACTGTCGGGTCACTGCGTTAGTTGTGTAAATAAAAAAATAAAAATGGTGACCCGACATTTGTTCCGCCGACAGTTACCCCTCGAAATGATATCTTATACATAAAAATCTCGTGTCACGGTGTTTGTGGTCGCACTCCTCCGAAACGGCTTAACCGATTTTTATTAATTTTTTATGTATATTTGGTAGGTATGATAATAGGTTTTAAAGTATTTTTAATACCGCTAGGTGAATAGGTGTCCCTATCCAGAAAAAAAATGTTTTTTTTGACAATTTTTTTTGTATTTTTTTTTTATTTGGCATCAAAAAATATCTATATCTCGAAATTTTAAACCTCCCACCTCCACCCTCCCATTTTTTAATCGCGATTTTAGTATTTTTGTATGAACATGAACAAATTTAACCGTCTTTCGTATTTCAAAAAAAAACTAAATTATTTATGTTCTTGGATGATAGATGATGGATGCTACGTCCGCCTCATCAAACTTTCATCCACACATGCGCAAGACATTCACGAAAAGCGTCGCGTCATTTCGTTATTTCATTCGGCATCATGTTCTCGCGTGGGCAAACCATCGAGCTTATTTGTGTTGGCTAAAGACGGACTGACAAAAAATATCGTACACTCAATTGCTCTTCGAAATTCATACTGATTTTCTTTATTTCCTACTTTAGTTATGTGTTTTTTTTTTGTTTATCGGTGGTCATCGTCTACAGCGCTCCATTCCTCATTCTGTCATAGATTCCATCCCCACACACTTACAATACATCCGTTATTTTTTATTTAACAACCAAAATATTCACTAGAAATAATTTATATGGCAGAACAACGTTTGTCGGGTCAGCTAGTTTTTTATAAAATTACAAGTTTTTGTGCATTATTTACCAATTTCAAACTTAAAATCTTCTTCAAAAAGCCTTTAATAATAATTTGGAGTGAATATCAAACAAATTTATACACAGTGTGGTTTTGTTTGGACTCTGCACTGGTGTAACACTTTAAATAGAGAAGCAGAGATTTTCCTTGGTGCATTTGAAAGAAAATATGTATTTTACTTTGTCATTCGGCGATGCATCCTCTCTGCACATCCCTTTGGGGTCACTTAGTAATATTTTGTGTAATTAGGTATACCGTATTTTCCCTCAACCGACTGCACATTGTATATACGTGCGCCGGGGGGTCAACTGTCAGCAGATCAACTGACATGGAACCAAATAAAATGGGTATTCGTAAAGATTTAATGTACTTAAAATTATAACCACTTTTTACTAAGTTATGTTCATTTACCTTGGTGCTTGGCTTTATACAATCTTGGATAATAATTATTGATAGTTAATAAATTATTACAGGCATCATGTTTTTTTTCCAATGTGTAGAGTTCTAAAAGTAACCATTGAATGCACTCTTCCAATGCCATGCCAAGATTATTGATGCGTGGAAATATTTATGGCCAATTTGTGGATATGTTTAGATATTCATTGCACAACAACTAATATAAGAATATGTTTTTGCAATGTGTTAATGAATTGAACATATAGAAACCCATTTTAATATATTTGTAATAGTAATTTTGCAACACGTTTCATTTATAATAATCATTATTGCCGTTCGGACTTTGTTCACTGTTTTTTTCTATGATTTTTTTTATTCATACGTGTCTTTGGACAATTGATTGAGTGCTGTTTTAACTATCCCGTTTATCATTTCATCTGTCTGTAAATTTGTTTGTACGTTTCGTTTCTAGATGGCGGCCGTTTTAATAGGTTGGTAAAGAATATTTTTTCAAATGTGAAATTGTTGTGTTTATTTCTTCCAATTTCTTATTCGCTTGGTTACTAACTGCGTATACAAAGTTTTAAAAGAGGATTGTCATTTTATAATTGCTTATTTAAAATAAAAATAAAATATTACATTAAATATACGCTTTGTAAATGAGCAGGTAGAGTCTGCCAAATAAGAGTAGAAAATATAAAAAATGGAACTTCAAAATTTGTAGGCTGGCAGCACCAATTTACCTGTCAAATATTATTTTAAAGTGCAATCACACTGAAAATACAGAACACTGCATACACATTTAAAAATATTTTTTTTTTCCTAAAAAATCTTACGATTTCAGAGAAGTTTTTTTAAATTTATTTATAATATAAAATTAAAACATACTCTATTGAACTATTTGTGTACCCATAATATGACGTATAACTTAAATGTTATTTCATTCCCAAGGGAATTTGGAATGTTTCTTTATCCTAATAACATTATACTAGAAAATGTTGATCTTTGATCTTGGATATACTCACATAAAGCTGGATTTAAGCACAAAACAATAAAACCACGCTCCTCTACTTTGTGATCAATGCCTCGCCTACACATCTGAACGTTTAATTGCATTAACGCTAATAGTAAAAGTCAATAAGATATTATCAATTTTTACCTTGGTGTACTTGTACTGGTTGGTCATCAGATGACGTAAGGGTCTTCCATTAGCAGGTATTCCGTAGCCAAGGATAGGCGTTGTTGCATCATTCAATTTTGACCTCCCCGGCCCTTGCTCTTCTGCAATATTTTTCGGCTCGTCGAGGATGGACTTCACAACCGTCACCACTCGAGGAAAGTCTTCGCAAGATGTGTTTCTTTCTACTTTGATTGTAGTTTCTTTGGTTTCAACGATTGGGTATGTTTCTACTGCATCTACTTCATCCCTTGTATCTACTTCTTCAGGGCTCTTCGCAGGTTCATTCAGATTATTATTTGATATATCTTTTGGGTCTTCATCAAGTTTTGATTCTGAAGATTCATTGATAGGTTCTAATTCGTGGTTTACGTCTTTAAATGGGTGCGTTTCTTCTTTATTATTATTGAGGGGTGTTTCTTGGCTGCCAGGAGTGTAGGGGTCTTCGTTGCGCGAAGTTTGTGCAGCCTTGGGCGGTCGACCGGTACACCACTGATTCCCCATCTCCCTTTCCACCCTTCGCGCTTTCCTCCTCTTGGCGCGCAACAGCTTAAGGGATGATGTCCGATATCCCCAATCGATCCAATCCAATCAAGATATCTTAAACCACTGCAACTGCAACTAACTGTTTATAGAATTTGTTTTAAAACACTGACCACTTAATTTATGCTCTTCTGGCGGTAATAAATAAATTCTGAAGATCGCCTTTGTGAATGATGATGACCTTTTATAATTATTAAAACGTGTTTTAATCAATTAAAATAATAATAACCGTACGTTTAGCGTACGCTGAAATACACGATTTGTGAACTATAAACCACTTTTTTACACTCAGTTTTTTTTTACTGAATCTTGTTGTCGAATCATTGTGACATTAATAATAATTGTTGGATGTTAACAGCTAGCTAATTATACTTTAGCGAGTGTTTTTGGGTATTTTATGTGATTTGGTTTCCTGTTTTGTCGATAAAGCCGAAATACTCGTAACAAACCAAAAACACCATTAAGTTAATCAAAACGGCTGGGGAAGTCACAGATCATTAACAAATTGTGAGAGCTAGATCAACAATCCAAGTCAACTGTAGCGCACATTCTCAGATACTTTCCTCGGCTCCCGGTCCAGATTCTGGGCAAGACTATGAGGCCAGACAGGGATCTGACAGAGCTAGAGTCTAGACTAACCAGATGCAGAGCTAGAGTAGACGCAGAGCAGAGCAAAAGCAGCTAAGCAAGACAAATCTGAGCTAATCACGCGCCCATTGTGTGGGATTTTTGGACTAGTCTAATTCCTGGGCAGCCACGCGGAACAGTGTCACTGTACCATCACATTGCGCTTAATGGAGTTGATTATTTTACACACTACAACTAGAAAAATCACTGAACTGGCACACAAAGGAGTAACATACATTTGAACCAAGCACTCAGAGAAGTGTTTATAAATTTCGTTGTTTTTTATATTTTCTTTCATGTTTCTTTTGTAGAACTCCAACTTAAATTAACATATTTTGTAAAGCCCCATTTGAATTAATTAGTGGTATGCTTTTTAGATTCATTCTAACAGGTATTTCAGTATCTACTGTGAAATGGAACACAATCATTTAGGGTTTCATTTTATCCATTCTGATCTAATTAGAGCCAATCTATCTTTTTTAGGTGAATTCCTCAGAAGAGTCCCAACTGAAGCCAATCTCCAAGTGGGATATGTTGTGAGGCTGAAGAAAACAAATTCAATTTATCTGTGCACGCCGGGATTTGTATTCGCGACCTCCGGATCGCTAGTCGAGAACCTTGCCCCTCGACCACGGAAGCCGTCAAATTCCTACATTACCTACACCATTTTCAAAAAAATTTTCATTTGCAATATCGAGTTTATGTTAAAGATGGTTTTTTTCATAAAATTCGAACAATTCATTCAAGTTAAATTCAAGTTCAAGAACTACGATAATTATAACAGAACTTGATATGACTTTCACAGAACTTCAGAAATTGTTCAAATTCTGTAAAACAATCCGTACGTCATGATAAGACTGTTTTCCATTATTTCAAACACCTTTATTATTCCTATCCAATATTCATTTTTTAATCCTTTCTTCTTTCTCATTTACATCCATTACTTTCCTTTCATCTGTGGCTCATAAATGTCAGGTTAATAATGTTTAAGTTTCGGCATTGAGGCAATGACTTACTTTTTCTTCTTATCTCAAAATAGCATCGACACATGACCACCGTTCGTTTTCACAATCTCGATTCGCCATGAAATAAAATAAAACGATTTGACTTGTATGCATTTTAAAATGAAATGTCATCACAATATGCAATAATTCCGATTTGCATAGTGCTTGCCAGTCGGCTCAGCCAGCTGAAGGATTATTCTTATCTCGATTTTAATTTTCTCAAAACGTGTTTTCTCAATTTGTCTTATCTTCAGAGTTTATTTACTCCCCTGGCGAACAGTCAACGGATGTATTTTTATTCAATTTACTAGATCTGTTTTATTTACACGCTTGAAACAGCTTTTTCGCCATGTTAGTATTTTAATATGTATATATATGTGCATGAACATATACACACATTCATACAAACATACACACACATACAGATACACTTGGTCTCATACACACACACATATACATACATACACATACACATACATACACTTACATATACATATATATTACATTCATTTACACACATATATACACATACATACATGTATACATTACATTCATATACACACATACATATTCACACACATACACGTACATATACTTACATATTCATTACATTCATTTACACACACACATATTATACATTACATAACGATAATAAGTTTTTGGAACAATAAGTCTTTAGAACATCATAATAGAGAGCTTTAATTCTTGATAACTTTTTTTATTTAGTAACTACATAATTTTTTTTTACATCGTTATGTGAAACATTCAACGTTAGCAATATGCAGAAATTATATTCGTAGTCTTCCCCCTAGAAGATCCTGTGCTGAGGGTTTATTCACTTACATCTACATTCATATACACACACACATATACATACACACACATACACACACATATACTTACATATACATTACATTCATTTACACACACACATATCATACATTACATAACAATAATAAGTTTTTACAAGTTTTTGGAAAAATAAGTTTTTAGAACAACATAATAGGGAGCTTTAACTAACTTTTTTATTTAGTAACTACATAATTTTTTTTTTACATTTTTATGTAAAACATTCAACGTTAGCAATATATAGAAATTATATTCGTAGTCCTCCTCCCTAGGAAATCCTGTGCTGAGGGAGACTAGGTTTTGGATAAGTTTTCACCGACTTCTATGGTTTAACTTCATGGTTGGGTAAGGTTTTCCAGGAATTTCTACGATGATGTTTTAAATATACTAGTAAGTTCATTTACCGATAGCTCCTTCAGCCAACATTTTATGTCCTTAAGGTAGTTTTTTTTGTTTTAATTTGTTTGATTGATTGATAGACGATTGGAATTGTTCACAGTTAATAATTTGGCGATGCTTTCGAGACAAACAATGCTTTCGGAAACAACGGTTAGCGTTCACGCTTTAAAAATATGTATCGATTCACTTCTTTTAAATTTACATTAACATTTTTCACGGAAATATCTTAGTGCGATGTTTACATCAATAACTAACCATCCTCCGCAGGGATAGACGGAGAGGACGAACCGCCAAACAATTCTCTCTTGTTACAACTCCCTGCTTCATTCACATGCAAACTTCGTCTCATACACACGTCATTCTGACTTGATATGGCCGATTCAAGTATTTGGTTCGCTTGATCGTGTCACGTCTTCCTCGGGCTCCCTGACTTATTCTACCATTCACATTCGCGTATTATATTTTCCCTACACTCATTCATTAGTTCTACATGCCAAAATAATCTAAGCGTCCCTTTCTTAATCTTACTCACTAGCTGCGCTTACATCAGCCCTGCATTGTTTGCGAATCTCCACGTTTTTCATATGATTATATTTGGTTTTACCCTTCATAATCTCATTTCTACAGCAACATTCATCCTTCCCCTACCAATTGCATGCCTCAAACATCAGGATTGGTATCAGGACTCCATTGTGAACTTAACTTCGATGTGTTCAACTCGTGAATGAAATTGTATAGACGTGAAGGCATTGTATCTACAAAATACATTGACCTCTGATACCCTATTAAATCAACAAATGATATTTTTAATTTTCTGATGATCGTGATTGGTAAAATAAGCTGACGAGCCAATAGACGGTCATTGTCACATCGACTTTTTGTCCGCATGTCAAAATATTGTGACAAGCGTGAGAATCGTAAATTTACTATTTTGTTTGTGATAATAATAAGCGACTAGAAATTCCACACAAAATCATGTTTTGTACACAGGTCAAATAATGTCAATTAACTACTAAACTTCTCAGAAAGAAATTTGTCGACTTTGAAACTATAACTAAGTGGTAGATTAGCTTCATGAGGTGTGTCTAGGTCTTGGCGCGAATGTGTTTTCCCCCTAGTACGTGGCGGGCCGGATCGGGAGGGACTAGTTGAGGGGGACCTAACCTAGATCCTTCAGCCGGAATTTCTCGATCTCGAGCTTGCACCGCAGTGGAAGGAATGGATTCATACGTCTGTCACTCCTGATCACATTCACCCACTAATTCTTAACCACCCTTTTCCTTTTCCTCCCCAAAACTTTCTCTTCTTCCTTTCCTTAATAAGACCATCCATACAGCATCTCTAAAGATGACATAGGCCCCGAGGAAATTGTTTTCCTCAGGGCCTCCTGTGTGGAGCTAATGTAAAAAAAGATACAAAGTTACTAATCCCTAAAATATATTAAGATAAGGTAGATACAAAGTTACCCGACAGTTGGCCCCCCGATATTATAATTATAATAAAATTATACTCTTTTGTGCATTATTTAACAATGTCAAACCTAAAATAGCCTTCAAAAATACCACCTGTAATATTTACGCTGGTATATACAGTAAATAGACGAATAGTTTTTTTCTTGATGCATTTAAATGAAAATGGGTTTTATACTTTTGTTATTCGGCGGTACACCCTCTCATACATCCTTCGAATACACATAGTTATATTTTGTGTAAGTAGGAATACCGTATTTTCTCTAAACTGACTGCATATTTTACACGAATATGCCGGGGGGGCAACTGTCATGGAACCATAACTAATATATATCATGAAAATAAATAAAAGTAAATACAAACACGATTGATTCACCAGACTTTTCATGAAACTTTAAAAATAATTATAGATTTTTGGAAGGAGTACTTAAAATATGACAGTATTTATAAACGTGGCATAATATTAGTTTAAATAGGCATAAGATCAGGTAATGTTGAGAATGACACGAACTACTGAATTACCTACCTTTGAGCAAAAAAAAATACTAAAATTATCTAACATTAAAAGATAGTAAAAAAAGACTGTATTTTTAAATTAAAAACTTGAAACAATAGAAAACAACATTAATTATTCCACTAACCGCCGTACTTTTAGACAGATTATGGAAATTACACTTCGTTTCGACAATTACCACAAGAATCAACTATTTACGTACACAAAATAGGTTATTAGGTTCTTAGTTTGGGGTAAATGAGCGAAATGTTAACATAGCTAGAGCCATTTTAAGAAATTTTTCGATGGGGCGACACTGAAAGAATTATCTTCTAAAAAATTTGCTAAATTTAGATGACTGAATATGAAATTATCTTCTTGTGTACAATTTTTTATGTTTAAGGGCGTTTAACCAGCCAGCGGTCGAAAATCCACATTTCGTCGAAATTTTTTCTTACGATCGTGCAGGGCGGTTACAATGAGAAAGATTAATTATTCTCCGTACGAGCTTTTTAAAATTATAACTCAATATCGATTTTATTTCATTCCAAATTTGCTTTAATTTATATCTACATCCCAAAATACTGAAAGGCGTGCTGATAAAACTATTAAAATAATGTCCTTTTTGTAATTATTTTTTTAATATAAGTATTTATCATTTTTCAATAATGTCTTAGTTAAAGAAGAATATCAAAAAAATCTGTAATATGTTAGTTTGCAAGTGCTCAAATAAATACACAAACGGACCAATTTTCGTATATATTTTTTAATGATTTTATTTAAACTAAAATTAAACTTGTGGAAAAGAGTCAATACGTCTAAAATCTGATTTAAAAATGACATATTTCTGGTTTTCTCTGGTAATGCCCTCTTAAACGCAAAATTTTGAACTAATTTTAATGCATCTTTTACCATCTATCCAAACGCAATTAGTGTTTCTTGTAGTAATATGGTTGAGACGTAGTGTAATTTCTGCAATCTGTGTCTACTAAAACTGCGGCGGCTTGTGAAATATTTACCCATTATTTAAAATGAAGACAGAGTAAAAAAAAACACGTATAAATTAAATGCATTCATTTTGAAAACAATAAAAACTACTAAAATCTAAGGTTGCAGAAAGTGCTGTTATTAAAATGATCATATTATGGGGTATAAGTAATTAAAAATAGGTGACCCGTATGGAAATTTCGTTGACTTATTTGTGGATTTACGAGTATTGTGTGAATTTAAATATTTTTATAAATAATGCACCACAAAAGAACGTGTTTTTATGCTATCAATTAAAAAACGTTTTGCGTGAGACATTGTTTTCAGCTGTTTTCTAGATTTTCATATTTTATTTAACTTGTGCTAACTACGAGTACTTATGCACAATTACAATATTTATTGAGAAAAATGCTAATAACACCACCTCTCTATAACGATTCACTCAATCTGCTTTCATACGAACTGCAAATATCTTTTTCACTAAATATTGTTATTAATATGTCTCACTAAACGGCACAATTCTCTGCACAAACTATTGGAATACTTGTTTATGGTTTTACCGCGAAATTTAAAAATGCTGTAAAGAAAGTTTAAAAAAACTCAAATAGTACCTAAGTACTCTAAACTGAAACACCACGTCTCTAACGAAAAGGCGACGTACCGACTCGTCTCTACTAAGTACACTGAAACAGCTTAATTTTCTTTCAGAACAATTGCTAAAAAACAGACAAACTTCACACTATTCGTTAATTTATGACGTGCACTTTAATTCGAAACACTAATAAAAATTCATTTCACTATGTATTATTCAAAGCGGATTGAAATCGAAGAAACTTTTATATTGGAGCACTGTATAGGCACTAGGTAAGTACTAAAATGAATGTTATGATTCGATTTTAACTTTTGACGATGCGTTAAAACTTTTATCGCGCCTGAAACGTTAAATTAATTATTTTGGTTTGTTTCTCGTGTAAAACTTTTGACAGTTGTAAGGGTAAACTTGAAACCTTTTCGCGCCCTTATCGCGTTCGTGCTTGTTCGTGTGTGTTCGTGTTCGTTCGTGTCGGGCGCGCGGGCCCGGATCGAGAGGCGCGCGTGGGATTGGCGGAGTTCGCGCGGAGGACTGGGCGGTCTGGGCACGGAGAGGTGCGCGCCTTCTGCTCGCGGCCGCCGAGTGACGTCACCGCGCACGCGCCACGCTCGGTGCCCGACGCCGCTGCAGGGGCGGGGGGCACGAAACTTTACTCGAATGCAAATTTTGTTTTATTTTTGCGCGTTCCACTTTCAAAAACGAGTTAATTTGGTTTACCTACTCATTGTCTTAGCGATATTGTTTTGTTTTGTTTTTCATGATTCTTTGCGCGATTGCAACGTTACATTTTTTGAATGAATATTGATACATATATACGATGTATTATTATCGTTACACACATTTTCATTTATCTTTGCTTATTATTGTTTACCTTTATAATCTATTGTACATCGTGTAGGTTATTTTATATATAGGTACAGGGTGTTTAGGGACGTACTTGACTTACTTTAACTAGTGATTCCTAACATTATTTGGAATAAAAAATGTGAATTAAATTTTGGTCTCCGGTGACTTTTACGATGACTTTTTTTCAAAAAAATTTTCATCAAAATAAAACAAAAACAAAATCTTCCGCATGTCGTCACTGGTCACTCAGCCGGGTAACAAAATTATCATATACTATTTTCAGCACTCTATCAGATCAGTCACTAAACATTTCTAAAATAATTTCAAGTAAAGTTTGTTATTCATATTTTTAATCCTCCTCATAAGCAGCCACTATACTACCAAAGATCTTTGTCAGCAGGTCAATTTCACAATATTAATTATAAAACTTTTTACAAATATAATGAGAAAGCACATTACAGAAAATACTCGTAGATATAGAAGAATAACATTTCAAGTGGCACAAAATACAATGACAGATAGATATAACACAAACAACGTACTCATTGGCATACACACACTCAAAGACACACAACATACTTAAACATATTTGCACATTTATATGTAAGGGAACGTACCCATACTACGTGACCAACTTTTTGCAATTTTTAACCCCCCCCCCCCCCCCGGGTGACCAAAATCCTAAGCAACCCGCCGCTCATTTGTATGGAGCGTGACATTTTGAAGACCCCCCCCCCCCCTAAACGTGTCACGTAGTATGGGTACGTTCCCTAAGATCGAATGTACACAATCATTAGATACTAATGTATAAGTGCTTAGAAATAATATCAGTATTAACTTTTTGATTGTTATTAAATGTAGTGGGTAAAATTTAAGTGAAATAATTAATTATATCACTCAATAAATGGTGGTCTCCCTCCAATGCGATACTGAAAGTACTTTGGAAGTATTGAATGGTTTGAAAACTTTATTAAGGTGATGTCGGACCGCTAACCATAACACTCCTTATAGGTACTCGTAAGATGGCTATAGAGTTTAAGACATTTATGCATGAAAAAAACATCGCCAAAACGCTTACTGTATTTTATTTTGCGAAGTTGACGCACAAGTATTTAAATGTTTTAAGATAATTTTTTAAATGATAAATTTCAATTTGCCACGTTATTCAATAAAATCATAACCGTAAGTAGGAGATTTTTAACATTAAATCAGTTTTAATTTATTACTTTCTGGGTTTTTTTAAATTTAAAAGAAATGCCCGATTATTTCAAAGGCCAAGATTGCTCTACTCGCAGTATATAAATAAAGCATCTAAAACGAATCGACTACCATAATACGGGCATTTGCCTAGTGTGGTAGTCGGAAAACTTGTAAGATTTAAAAAATTAGAGAAAATAAATATATATATTTATTTCTAGGCCATTAAATGTTCAAACCAAAAACACATGATTTTGTTTCTTAGTGCATCGCTTTAAACAACATTGTATTGCGTGAGTGTCATAAAATCATAAGTTTTGCATGTCATATTCATACAACGAAGATAAGAACAATAAATAATAATAATTCTACGGCATGTAACACTCCATTAAAATAATATTAGAGATCTATAGGTATTTATTAACATGCCTAGTTCTTATCATCAGGTATGATATAACGTAGATATGCACCAAAGTATTTATTATTTTATTACTTATATGTTTTTACTAGAGTTGTTAATTTTACAGTGTGATGAATATCTCGTAAACTAACAATGAATACCAATAGACACGTGCTATACATTATTATGGCTATTTTAGTGTTTCTTGAGTCAGTCGTAGGAAATGCATGTTTATTTATTTAAATCTAGCGACGAATGCATGTTAAATGCATGGTTAGACCGATTTATTATAATTTGTTGAAAACATATCATAAAATGCGTTGTAAAGATGCCAAATTTATGAAAAAAACTAAAAGACTGGAGACATAGGAACGATTTTTATTATAGGTATATAGAAGTCCCCGGCGATGCCCGGTTTTACATAGAGTTTTCGAAATCATGGATCTTAGATCATACGACGTGTGAATTGAATACTTCAAAATTAAAACTAGAAGGATATTGCCTGGTCCAATATGTTTACATAAAATAATTCACAGCCATCTTGATTCTACGTTATAAATAAAATTAATAAATAAAATAAATAAGTGTTTATTCCAGTATGTGGGGAGGAGAGTGCAATCCCACACATTCCATAAGGGTATAATATACACATACATGTACAAAGTATTTGAAAGGAAAAAAAGAAAAAGAAGGTGGATATGAATGTACACGAAACAAAAAAAGATAATAAGCTAATAGTAGTAAAAGGAAAACAAAAGAAATAATAATATTAAGCTTTCAGGATTCTGTGAGCACGTAAGGAGCCAGTATTTTTCTCCATGCTTGTGTGCATCAATACTGGATGATGGACTGAGGCGGACTTCCATGACGAGGATGTTTCCAGAGCTGGTTATCCTTTCCCTCATTCCTACCACCCTGGATCTAATAAGGGCTGCAAAGCCAGGAACTCGCCCCTCCGTGAACATCCGGGAAGCGCTGCAATATCTGGGGAGACCAAACATTATGCGGAAGGTGTTGTTATACTGAACCCGAAGTCTTTCTATACTACTCTTCTTGTAGTTTGCCCAGAGTTCACACGTATACAGTGTTGCGCAAAAGGTAAGGAAGAGCGTTAATATTATGTCTTAATCATATTGTCTTATATTTCATATTATCTTATTGAAATAAATGTTCCCAATTCCCATTGTTTAAGACGCTATATGTTTCACCTGAAAAATATTAATAAATTTAGCCGTCTGACCCAAATGTGTCGACTATATAGTAAGAAACATATAAATAGACATTTTCATCGATTATTATAAATATGGATTAAAAAAAATTATGTTGTGCTAATTAAATTATGTATCATTTATATCTCTAATTTTGTCTCTTGTGTCTCTAATCCCTCTTTGTATTGTCATTTGATGAACTTTGTATTTTCATAATTTTCTGCTTTTCTAAATGTTTTGTTTTTTAATCTTTATTTAAAAACCATTTCAAGACTTAACAAATGTGTAATTATTTGTCTGTTTTAGATTTATGTAATTGTTAACCTATTTGTGTATTAATTGTGTTTTTATAACTCGAATGTTCCCATGCGAGTGACAACATCTGTAAAAACACAGTATAAATAAATAAATAATCAAACGTAGATAGTGACTGACCTCTTGTTTTGAAGGTCATATGTGCAAAATTTCATCAACCTCGGCAAATCCACACAGCCCGCTTGCTAGTCCGCTCGTCCACCACACACAGAAATTCTCCTTTTAATATTATATATTTCAACCAATTTACACAAATCCTTGACAAATAATATACCTAAACCTTTCTCATGAATCACTCTATCTATAAAAAATTATCGGTGAAAACCGCATGAAAATCCATTCATATTTTTTGAGTTTATTGCGAACAGACACACAGACGCGGCGGAGGACTTTAATTTATAATACGTAGAGATGTATATAAAATGAAGCGCTAACAAAAACTATCCAAAGAAGCGAGGCTTGCAATCCACGATGGAGTGTTAGTACCTGCCCTGCTGTATGGCAGTAAGGCATGAAACTAAATGAGATCCCTGAAACGCATGTAAATGTATGTACGATGGTATGAGAAATGTGGAGATCCACAAAGAATGTAAGCGTAATGAATTAAAATGGGTAAGATTAAGAAAGGGACGCTCAGATGGTTTGGGCATGTAGGGCGAATAAACGAAAATAGGAGTGTAAGAAGAATATGTCACTAATGTGAATAGTAGAAGAAGTCGTGAGCGCCTGAGGAAGACATGGCAAGATCAAGTGAATCCGGTACTTGAATCGGGTCATGTCAAGAGTCAGAATAATAGAAGAGTATGTATGAATGTGAATAAGGCAAAAAGTATGTCCTCGCTGCTTGATGAAACGGCTTGATGGTTAGTTAGTTAGCTACAAAATGTAAATTGAATTAAAAAATACTAAGATGTAGGAAAATATTTAAAATTAAATACTTGAAAATATAATATCAAAGGATATAATAATGAAATTATTTGCAGTAAAAATATTTAATTTAATTTACTGTTTACGATGTTCATCTGTTGCGTTTTGTACTCGCACCAAAGTCACAGAGATGTCCCTGTCGTGCGTCATACAAATAAAACGTAAGGTTGGATTTTCAAAATCGAATATCATAAACAGAAAAAAAAATTAAAACATTATTTTGGAAATTTCAACATTTAATTTGAATTTTTTTACCCAAAATTTGTAAATCGAACATTTGGACGGTAAACGGATAAATCAAACACACAAATCAATAGGTTAGGTTAAGTATAAAAATCATCACTTTTAATGTTTTGTCACTGTTCTGTCTTGTCGTGGAACCAATTTGTACACTCTCAAAAGACAAACAGACTAAAAGAGCAACAGAAATGACACGCAGGTAAATGAGTAAGTATTTCCCCAATAAATGAAGACATAATTTGTCTCGACGCCACCTAGCGACGGATATTACACTAACAGTGTCTCTCTCGCAAAAATAAAGTTGGTTCTTTTCAGGTGGAAAAAATATAATAAGCAGTAATTGTAATATATTATTATTTTTAATTGTTAATCATTTGGCGGGTATAAGATAAGCCGCCATAGCTCAATTGGGAGAGCAGCTGACCGGCAATCAGAAGGGCACGGGCTCAAGTCCCGTTGGCGTCATGTATCTTTTCTCGGAAGATTTTTCAATGTGGATGAGTGTTTCAGGCTGATAATTATTGCTTATAATAATATATATATATATATATTTATTATAAGCAATAATTATAATATATTAATTAATAATAATTATAATATATTAATTATAATAATAGCAATAATTATAAATATATATATATAATGTAGGTATTAACAACTGACATGTCCCTATGTTAGGTTTTTTATGATAAGTTACTTCTTATGGTGGTAGGTCGATCAAAAATCCTTAAATTTGTCTAATTTGAACACCATCAATACACGTTCAGTATACAAACATTAGAATGTTTTTATAAAAAATCAAAACGTACAGATGTAGAATAGTTTCTTTTAATACAATTAGTGAGAAAAAATCTTAAAATCGGTCCAGTTTTGAAGGAGAAAACAGGGAAATACAAAACTTCGAGTTTTACTAATTTATTTAAGTTTAATGAGCCAGAGGTGCAGTTGTAACTTTTGTTCAGTATTCAGGGTGGTAACAGCGACAGTCACAACAGTTTTAGCTTAAGTTCAGCAACAGTTTTATAAAATACCTGTTATTCAAATTTCTCGGCACCCACGCTTCCTCTTAATGTACTATAGATTTTTTTTTATATTCTCCACATCCTTATTTTAACATTTAAAAAAAAATCGCAATGCTTTTCACAGGGGCAAGAGTTTTGTCTCTTATCTCTGGTTTCGAGTTCGATTTCGGACGAAGTCCTGGTGTAATCAGCTCGGGTAATCGGTATATTGTTTTTTTATAATATTTAGTATTTATGTACATAATTTATATTATTATTAAAAATGATTATTAAAAAATGAAGACGCATGAAAAATAAAGACACCATCATATAGCAATGGATTGAGTTAAGCAGATTAAAATAAATCACACTAGAATATTATTAGCAACGTCCTTTTATCAATCTCAATAAGTTCTCGATAAAGCACGGCGACATGTTTATAAGAAAACTTATCTTTATCAGCCTGTTATCGGGAGTTAGTACTAATACTTATCGGATTAGTAGGTACAATAACCCGTACTAATAATAATGTATCTAGATAAGCTGTATAAAGAACCTAAGTATAGTATAAGATGTTGTTAATAATTTAAAATATTGCATTAATTTTTCTGAAATATTTCATTTCTGACTGATAAAATTTGCGTAATATTATGTTTTTGGGGTACTTACATTTAGTTTCATTAATAGACAGATCCAAAAGTAAAAAAAAATAATGATTGAAAACAATATTAGCGACTCTCAAAAAAATTTTGAAACAGAAAAATCATAAAAAGATTCGGTCGCATCTTGGAAGTGAAACCCGGACCTTAGTTTTACGAAGCACTGCTCTAACCACTGCAATCATACACAACGTGAATCTTGCAATCTTACGTAAAGATAGCAGCCAATAAAAATATGCGTTGAGGAAATTATAGGTAGTTCTTAGTTTAAGTATGATACAGTTAAATACGACCGAAGGGGATAGGGTCGAATTAGCTCAGTGGTTCGGAGCAAATTCTCTCTATTAAAAAAAACCGCAAAGTATGCATAGAAAATTATAAAAACACACTTGATTCTGTTATTTAACTTGCCATTGGCATGAAAAAAATAATAATAGTGTTTCTTTAAAAGCTACGTAACTCAGATTTTTCCTCCATTTTATATGAGTCGTGTTTTATTATCATAATATTGTTACAGAGTCGCTTACGTCTATTAATTATAATCGTTTTTTTTTTATTGTCAGCGCGCCCTCTTTATCACTCGTATTTAAGTACATAATATCTCCCTTTCACACCATCTTCAGAAATCTTCTTCTTCTTTCTTAATGCCTATAACGGAGCTTCAAGTTAAGTAAGGGAACGTACCCATACTACATGACACTTTTAGGGGGGGGGGGGTCTTCAAAAGGTCACGCTCCATACAAATGAGCGGCGGGTTCCTTAGGATTTTGGTCACCGGGGGGGGGGGGGGGGGGGGTTAAAAATTGCAAAAAGTTGGTCACGTAGTTTGGGTACGTTCCCTAACATAAAATTTATTGTACAAAGAATATAAGTATGATTCGGAAAATATTTAGTGGCGTGATTTTGGTCACTTGTCAAATTCATAAAGTAAGTTAAGTACCTTTCATTATTTAAAAACTCCGATTGATAAACCAGCCGCGAATCGCATAATCAACAGTATCCACACTAGACTCGCCGGTTACGTAATTGGGGAAATCAACATAGAGACATTTTTAACATTAATGGAGGACTATTTTACGCCTAGGATCACATGGGACGATGGAACACACAACACAACGGAACATATTGCGTATACATTTGCGAACCGAGATGTGAGCCGAGCGACGAATTATGGAAAAGGATCGAAGCATCCGCAAGCGGTGTTTCGCGGTGTTTGCGGTTGCTTCGTTCCTTTCCCAAAATTCGTGGCTCGGCACGCGTATCAGTTCGCATACGTAGCATAGACACAGAGCATTGCCAGACGGGTAATACGGTGATATAATGGAAGCAATCAACTACGGTAGAAAATGCCGGCGAGTGATGACGAATGAATTATTTTACTATCATGACTAATATTGTTTTGTTATCACGTAAACACTAAATTATTCACAACCATAATAATGCTTTCTTGGTATGTATTGTGTAAGTTTATTAATTCAACAACATTCCTTACGACAGTTGTAAATACAAACAACAAATGAAAATATGTAAGTTTGCGTCATAATTTTTCACGTAAACAACATCACCTATTTTTTAAATGAATTTACCTGCGCATATTTTTTGTTGCATAACAAATCTAAAAAAATAAATCTTTCATTATTAAGGTAAGGTTTTTTTAATAGTGTGTGTAAGCAGTGGCGTGGCGATGACCCGGGCACCGGACACCCCCAGGGCTGCCCTGGCAGGCAAAAAAGCGTTCGTCCTCCTAACTTTGGAGAGCGTTTACATTGGTCAGATTTTTTTTACTGAAAGTATACAAAGTTTTAACTAGGGCTTCCAATCCCGGAATACCGAGATCTCGGTATTGCGGGATCCCGCGTCATTTTCCAATCTCGCGTGATGCGGGATTACGAGCGCGGGATCCGCGGGATTTGCGGGATTGCGTGGAAGTGTGGAAGCCGAAAGGGCATTTTCTGCTGCTGGCTATATTGCATCTAAAATACGCAGTAGTTTGGCAGACGTTTGTGTTTCCTTCGGAAACATTTTCAGTTAAAAGCTGACAAACTTAATAATTAAAGTAACATAAGTAATTCCTATATAAATTTTCAGTTTAAAATTTGTTTTTTTATTTTATTTATTTTCTTTATGTACTTGTTACTGTTTTTTGTGAAGAAAAAACGGTGTAATTTGACTGATCTGATACTAATAGTAATACGTAAATAAATGTGGAGTTAGTTGATTAAATCACTCTTTTTGTGTGATAAATAAACGGTGTAATTTGATTGATCTCGTATTAATAGTAATATGTACGTAAATAAATGTGGAGTTGATTGATTCATTGTTTTATTTGCCTTATGTGAATATTTTCAATATGCGGGATCCCGCAAATACTGAAAATTCGTAGTCCCGCAAATACCGACATTGAATTCAGGCTGGGATTGGAAGCCCTAGTTTTAACCGAAGATTCTTATATTATTCTTTTTTTGTTTTTGTTTTATTTTATCCGGATTTTTATTAGCTTTTAGACATTAGCTTCACACAGGAGGCCCTAAGGAAAACAATTTCCATCGTGCCCTATGTCATCTTTGGGGATGCTGTGTGGAGGGTCTTTTTAGGTAAAAGCGGGAGAGGAAGTTATGGGAAGGTAAAACTATGAGGGGTGGGTAGTAATCCGGTGGTCAGTGTTTCTAGGAGTAACGGACTTAGGTATGATTTTTTTCCCTCCACTACGGTGCGAGGTGATGCGATGGGTCGAAAGAATGCGACTGGAGTGGTGAAAAGGTCTCCCTCAACCAGTCTGTTCCCATCCGGCCCTCCACGCAGTAGGTGGGCAAACGCATGGATACACTTAAAACGCATGTTTTGCCGTGGGTAGAGAACGAGGGTGGAGAACGAAATTTTCGCAAAAATTTTATTAGGCTTTTTAACCATTTAAATAAATAAACTATTTTAATTGCTGACAAGCTACTTGCATTTAGCTCAGAGGGTACAAAATCCGATTGTAAGAAAATAGTTATCATTAAAAACATTTTGAACAATTTTATTTTATTTATTTGTTCAATTTGTGCGATTTTTATAACATTACAGGTTTAAGGTCTGTGTCGTGATAATTGCATGATTTAAATTATTATTAAACTTTTTTATTATTTTTATTATCCAAGCTATTGTGGGCTCACACTCATTACCCTGTGCTGAGCACGGTTAGTTATTAATGAATCGTTGATTGTTTATTGAAGGTTGCCAACGATCTCAGGGTGATATTTCACAAAATAGTAACATACGTTAGATCGCTTTTTTTATGTCTTAATGGAACATCTTCGACAGTTTCTACAATTTACTTTTTTTACTTTAGCTATAGGGCCATGAGAAAAATAATTCCCTTCAGGGCCTGTGTTATTTTTGAGATGCTGTGTGGAGGGTCTTTTTAGGAAAAGGATGGAGAGGAAGTTGTGGGTAGGAAAAAAGGTATGAGGGGTGCGCAGGAATCTAGGATCGGTGTATCCAAGAGTGACAGACGTATCCTCACCACTGCGGTGCTAGGCTATGTTCCGAAAGAGTCCTACTGGAGAGGCCAAAAGATCTCTCTCATCCAGTCTCTCTAGATCCGGCCTGCCACGCAGTTGGTGGGAAGACACATCCGCCGTACAAACCACACCCTATGAACCCGGGCACCCCTGCTAAGTCGCCAAACGTAGCTAGCCACTTGAGGTGACCTATGGCAGAAGTGTTGGTTATCCAATAAATGGTTCCCGGGGCGGCGGTACCCATACCCAGTGTAGTCAGTGGGTCTGGAAATTCATCGCTGCGCCACTGGGTGCAAACCTTTTCCCTGATTGGATTATTAATTATCAAAGTAGGCACTCATTCAAAACACAAGGTTGTCGTGTCATGTGATGAAATCATGTTCGAAGAATACGGCCATTGTCTATGTAATATTTAAGTGCTAGAATAGTGCCGTTACTTGTTAATATTATTTAGGTACTAGCAGTTGCGTAGCTCGGCAAAAAGTGCTCATATTTGGTAATAGTTTATCACGTCGCTGAGGCTTTATGAGGCAATCCGGACCTATTTGTCAATGCCTGATACCAGCAAACTAACGGCAACTGCCATGAACTGGGTTCGTTGAATAATGAATAGCTATAATTTTCTAGGAAAACTCAAAAAAATATGTAAAACAGTTAAGGTTCCTACTAGGGACCTTGGTTAACACCTTGAAAATTTGAAAACGGTGTAAAGAATTCTGGTAAGATAGGTACTTCTTAGAAGATTTCACTCATTTTTGTTCCGTGCTTAGTTGTATTATAACGTACCAAAAATGTGATGATTTTAAAGGCTAAATCATTTGATGGAAAGCAGTGTTTAGGATCGTGATTACAAACATTAAGGTTAGAGAGAGTGTGAAATTAGTGGAGGTGAGAGTAATAATTAATATTGTAATTGGAAGATAAAACGGGATAAAAGGAAGAACCAATAAAACACTAATTAAAGCAGGACTTAAAGTACAAATAATATTTAGTCGTAAATTCGATTTAGCGTGAAACAATCGTATGATTCTGCAGGTCTCTAAGACCGAAAAGGGCTGACCAAATGAAATCACCTAGAGACATAAAACTAACTAGATGCATACAGGTTGCAAAGAGCACCATTCTTCTTCAATCAAACCATCATTGTTGTTGAAAATTAAAGTATCATTTATGTTGGAATTAGATTGGAACCAGCAGCCAAAATAAAAACCCAAATAAAATAATAATTAAACGTTAGTTTACGATATCCAGAGACGCCTCCTTTCTCAAAAGATGTATCAAATTACACATCGCAACGCCTCGTTACTACTTTTTATAAATAACATTTTCATTGAACTGTTTGTTGAGGCATCTCGGACATTTCAATCGGGAGTATAAAAACAATGAAATAAACCAGACGATAATTTTAATGGCAGTAATAAAATACTATTTTAAAGGCCAAGGCGAAGATTTAATTAATTTCATTAAGACTATAATGATGCAACGATTACGATGCATCGTAACCGCTAGTAATATAATCAGGAATTCCTGACAATTAAGAAAAAATATGAATTTCTTTTAACTTAAAAACCTTTTTGTTCTTTTCACAGATAAACAATTTTCAAACTTTGGATTTTCAGACCTTATTTGGACTTATTTGTTAGCGAGAATTAAATAAACATGCATACTTTTGAAGTAATTTGTATACCGCAGTGTTGAAATGTGTGTGAGTCCACATCGCGAAAAATTTCCCGCATTTTTTTAAGCCGTAATATTTTTCACTGGAGTTCCTTATTGCCGATTATTGGTATTATCCGAGTATTATCGAATAATCGCAATACGATTATAGGAATAAATATTTTAGATTTGTTGAACTAGAAGCATTTTCGGTAGAAATCCTCAATTGATTCTTCAGAAAGCCTTTCAACAACAGGACTAATAAATGTAAAGGGATTTTCTATAAGTTTAATCTCTAATAAAAGTAACCAGCTTGTCCGTTTCATCCCACGTTTTAATTTATACAATTGAAATCTATAACAATATGTTCCAAAGATATTGAATATCTTTGATATGTTCAATATTTTTCACGATCCATATTGATGTATCGTGGATATGAATCAGAGTGCTACCCTATACGTTCAATATTTATTGTGACCCGTCAATATTAATCAAATATCATGATATTTATTGAACATGTAGGCTAGCTTATTGACGTATCACAATATGGATCTAGATTCCTGAATTCCGTACCGTAAACCCACGGATCATGATAAATATTGACGGATCACAATAAATATTTAACGTCTAGGGTAGCACTCTGATACATGTCACGATACATCGTAAATGAAACCTTCAGAAAACTAAAGTAGACAAGAGTGCGGAGACTACGAAGCCCCCACAAAGAGGAAACCGATTATTCTATCTCATTCTTTCGCGGGCTACATCCTAAAGATGTATGTGTTTGTCTCTTTTTAGTGTCGCTTTATTCGAGTTTCAAATCACAACGGTGCTAAAGAAGTTTTCACTTCAAAAATAAAAAAATTTGCATCCATAATTAGGAGCAAGCACGATAATGATTATGAATTATGATTGATCTTGAAAATAGCAAATGAGTTTCTCTCTACCGATTTTTGAAGTAAAACTTCTTTACGAACGCTCGACTTGGGGGGTAAGCTGGTGAATGCGTTACGAAAAGTGGCGATGTGTTACGAAAAGTGGTGATTTGTTACGAAAAGTGTGATACGAACGGTAATCGATGCGAACGGTGATCGATGGCGAGGCGAACGTTCGGGCCTTTACGCACGCTTGACTTGGGGAGTGATAAAGATAAGGATAAGGATGATCACCCCAAGGTCGTAGGTCATCCCAAGGTCGTAGGTCACCCCAAGGTCGTAGGTCACCCCAAGGTCGTAGGTCACCCCAAGGTCGTAGGTCACCCCAAGGTCGTAGGTCACCCCAAGGTCGTAGGTCACCCCATGGTCATATGTCACCCCAATGTCATACGTCACCCCAATGTCAATGTCATGTTCTTTTTATAAGTTAGTGAAGTTTTACTTCAGCCGTGTGGTCTAAAGCACACTCGTTTTTTTTTTTACTTAATTTTCGGAATCCTACGAATATTTATTGAATATATTCTTCAAAGTGAGACTCGTTACATCACTAATTAAGACGATTCTTCAGATAAACGGATAATGGTGTGGAGTTAAATAGCTGACAGCCTCTGCGCTACGAGCCATATAATTTCTCGCGCGATCTTTGAGTGTCTTTGACCTAGAAGCTATGTTGGAATCCTTCCAATTTGACAATACCGAATTAAAAATAATATATGTAATTTTTTGTGAACTTCTTAGAAATGCTGACTGTTTGCGAGATATTTATAAACTGCGTCGCGGCGCCTGTGGTGAAAGTGAAAATTCAATGATTTAAGTATTTTTCTATGAGTGATAATTAACCGAGGCATAAATCTCTCTAGATATAATCTACGAGTTGGCTCTTTTGAATTGCGCAGTAGTTTTAAAATACTTTTCTAAATCTTGTCTACCTATCTTCTTTTTTATTTTATTTTTCCGTTTGAAATTCAATTTGGGAGGCGAACATGAGTACCGCCTCCACCGGAACCATGTATTGGATAACATATCATGTGGTTGGTTACTTTGGCGACTTAGCAAGGGTGCCCGAGTTCACCGGATGAGGTGTGTTCAGGCGGTGGCTGCTCCTACTCACCAGCTGCGCGGCAGGCCGAATCGGGAGAGATCGATTCAGACTAGAGACCATTTGACCACTCCAGCTGCTATAGTTTATTTGGGGCACGTTGCAGAGTAGAAGATGCTCTCAGTAACACCTTGGTGTAACACCACCATTCAGATTTTAAACGTTGCTTTATTTATTTATATATTTACGGAAAAATAGTCCATTAACAATATAACAATAAATAACACGAACAAGAAACAGGGATGATAGTGAAAGGAGAGTGCATATAAATGAAGAGCATTGACTATATATAATATAAAAGTACATATAGAAGATAACTACAAGTAGCTTGAAGATGGATTTAAAAGGTTTTAAAAATTACACATTTTGTATCGACTACAGAAAGTCATTTAGGCTTACACAAAAAAAAAACAATGCTTTGACTTGCGTTGACAAGTCTCGACATTCTGGACAAAGGAGAATGATATCCATAATTAGTAGAATGTTGATTGAGGAACAGCAATTCATTATTTCGGAGTCTACTGGAAGGGATGTTGAACTGGGTAAGTTGTAACAAAGCAGGCGTGTCAGTAATACTGTTAATAATTTTGAATATATGTAAATTAGATCGGAGTCCTTTCTACGTTTTTTCTAAAGAAGTTTAAAGTTTGTTCTATTTTATCATAATAACTCATCATATTAACTCACCTCTTTCAAGTCCTAACCTCCGAGTAATTCCTCGTAGGAAGCGATGTTCCTCGTATTCGATGTGACAAAAATTTGAACCGCATAGAAAGGAGACCAAATGACACTAGCATATTCAAGGTGATGGCGAACCAGCGAACAGTAAAGAGTTTTATGTGTACTTACGCATACGTTTAAAATCATAAGTAATTCTATGAATGAGGCCGAGTAGTTTAAGTGATTTGTATATGGTGCTATTAATTTGATAACCGAAAGAATGTTTGCAGTCTAGAAATGACTTTAGTCGTGTTTTTGACCAGATCTGAATAACCACTTTCCTTCTCCCCATCTCCTTCCCCTCCCCATTACCTTCAGCCTCACAACACACCCCAATTGGGGATGCCAAAGTCTCACTGGCTCCAGACGAGAGCAGCTGGGACTTTAATCAGGTATTCACATAAAAAAAAACACTCTTTTCTGTATCCTTATGTATTCATATCCGCTCTAAATATATAAACCTTCAAAATCCTTGGTTTTATTACGCTTTCAAACTCCCAGGGTAATTTAATCAGTCATCCTTTAAGAGGGCATTACCAGAGAAAACCAGAAATATGTCATTTTCAAATCAGATTTTAGAGGTATTGACACTTTTCCACATAAAGTTATAAATGGATTTCGAAAGATTGTTCTTTTTAATTTTTAGTATAATAAGGTTATTCCATAGGTCGTTGGCAGATTTGTTAAATTTTCAAAAAAGATTTTGTATTATTCCACATCCATTTCAAATAATATAATCATGCAGTAAAATAAATCAATACATTATCTAGCAAACGCATGTTTTAGAATTTTAATTTTAGTTTCAATAAAATCATTAAAAAATATGTACGTACATGTGTTTCTTGACGAAAATTGGTCCATTTGTGTATTTATTTGCGCACTTACAAACTAACATATTTCAGATTTTTTTAACATTCTTATTATAAGTACATTATTTTAATAGTTTTATCAAGCCTTTCAGCATTTTTGGATGAAGGTATAAATTAAAGCTAATTTGGATTGAAATTATTTCGATATTGAGTTATAGTTTAAAAAAGCTGGTACCGAGAATAATTAATCTTTCTCATTGTAACCGCCCTGCACGATCGTAAGAACAACTTTCGACGAAATGTGGATTTTCGTCCGCTGGCTGGTTAAACGCTCTTAAACGGCAGTTCATTTACATGTACACATACTTTCACACATTCGAGTAGCTTATCAACTTAATTAATTAACACCATTCACTGGTGACGCTACTGCATAATATATCAATGAAGACAAAGATAGCCATCGCCCAGAGATCATGCATAAATCAACAGAATCAACAGGCTAAATTTATTGATGACTTCATTTCATCTCAAATCGACAATTTTATTAAGATAATAAATCTGACGTAAGAAACAGTGGTGTGAGTAAACGTTACAATTAATCAAATTAAGGGATATTAATTGACCTACGAACTAAGACATTAATTCTTGCAAAACACAGTGAGGATTAATTTATTTATTTATTTATTTATTTACGGACAAATAGTTCAATTCACAATATAACAATAACACGAATAGAAAAAAAAGAGAGATCACAATGAAAGGAGATTACATATAGATGAAGAGCATTGACAAAATACATATAATATAAAAGTACATAGAGAAGATAACTACAAGTAGCTTGAAGATGGATTTAAAAAGACTTTAAAAAAACACTTTACGTAACGACTGCCGAAAGTCATTTAGGCTTACACCAAAAAATTCGATGCTTTGATTTGCGTTGACAAGTCTCGACATTCTGGATAAAGGAGAATGATATCCATAATTAGTAGAATGTTGATTGAGGAACAGTTTGGAGTCTACGGGAAGGAATGATGAACTGGATGAGTTGTAACAAAGCAGTAATACTGTTGATAATTTTGAAAATGCATATTAGATCAAGGTCCTTTCTACGTTTTTCTAAAGAGGAAATGTTTAAAGTTTGTTCAATTTCATCATACGAGTATTCTCCTCTTTCAAGTCCTAACCTCCAAGCAATTCCTCGAAGGAAGCGATGTTGTACAGATTCGAAGTAACAAATATGGACAGCATAAAAAGGAAACCAAATGACACTAGCATATTCAAGGTGAGGGCGGACCAGCGAACAGTAAAGAGTTTTAAGTGTATTTATATGTTTAAAGTCAGAGGTAATTCTATGAATGAAGCCGAGTAGTTTAAGTGATTTGTTTACGACGTTATTAATGTGATCCCGGAAAGAAAGTTTACAATCCAGAGTGACCCTAAGGCCCTTGATAGATGTGACAGTAGAGAGACAAACATTATTTAGATTATAATCAAACTGAATAGGTTTTTTGGTTCTATAAAAGGACAAAATTTTGCATTTATCAACATTAAGTTCCATGCAGTTAATTTTGCACCAATCATTAAATGAATCAATATCAAGTTGAAAAAGTAATCAATCAAGATGGGATTTAATTATCTTAAGAATCTTATTGTCATCGGCGAAAAATCAAAATCATAGTAATCGTTATCAGTTGGCAAAAATTCCAGAGCCGATCATTATTAAAGGCAAAACGATTAAATTATAGTTACTTAACCGGTAAAATTTGTTTTATGAGCCAACAGATTTAGTTATAAAAGGGAAAAGATCATCCCTTGCCCGGAATAATATTGTATCCAACAAAACTATCAATATTTTATTTTTATTTTAACTTTATGAGTAAAACCTCAAATTGTAATATTTAATTAAATTGAGACAATATAAGCGAAACTCAATCCTCAATACTCTGCCCGGAAAGCAAGAAGTCCTGGATTCGAGTCCCAGAGGTGTTAATATCTTTTTCTAATTTTTCTGTTTCCAGATTTTCGGTTGAGTTTCGCTTATATCGTCATTAAAAAAAAACTATCAATGTTGAGTTATTATTGGAATACTGTTGGGCATATGCATCTGTCGAGCATAGGAACTATGATAATAAGGGCAGCATTTTAAAGGTTGATTTGTGGAAGTATGTTGTATAACGCTTCGTATCAAAATCATGGACCTCTCCAGCAGGACCCTCTCGGAAAATTGCCTTGCACCGCAGCAGGAGGGATTGATTCATATATCTGTCACTTCTGGACACACTGACCCCCATATTCCTACCCACCCTTCATACCTTTTTCCTTCCTAATACTTCCTCTTTTTCCTTTCCTAAAAATTCCCTCCACACAGTATCTCCAAAGATGATATCGGCCCTGATGGGGATTATTTTCCCTAGGGCCTCCTGTGTAGAGCTATTGTAAAAAAATGGGGCGGACGTAACTGTCAGACTGAGCCCCCTTGCTTATAAAAAAAATATTAAGGGGTTCGGAAAACTATATGCACTCCATATATGCGATCCGCCGACAATTGGTCCCCCGGCGTACTTATGTACAATGTGCAGTCGGTTTAGAGAAAATATGGTATACCCAATTACACAAAATATAACTAAGTGACCCCGAAGGGATGTGTAGAGAGGATGTAACGCCGAATAACAAAATTATAAAACATATTCATTCAAATGCATCAAGGAAAGATCTGCTTCTCTATAGGGATGTCGAAAGTGAAAAAAAATATCGATATATCGATGTATCGATATTTATTAAAATATCAATATCGACGTCGATATATCGAGGAAAAAATATCGATATATCGGTCAAATTTTCAAGAGATTTTGCGTTTTTAAAATAATAGTATATTCAGCTCAATATTATCAATAGTAATTTTTACACACAATGTGCTTTTTTAATGTACAAAAATCTCAATAAAAATGAGAGTGTTTTTATCAGTGTTCATTTTTATTTGGTAATAATTACAAAAATATCAAAAACTAAAAAGCTATCTTCTAACTTATATGTAAAACTGAGACGCATACAAAGTTTGTATGCGTCTCAGTAACATTCTATTGGCGTATTAATCTATCAAAAAGGACTTCGTGTTTGGAACAGGGTATAGTCAATAATCATAGACAATTGGGAACCAACACACAGGACTGGCTTAGAAAAAAAAGCGCAAAAAAAGCATACATTTCTATGTATGTACCTACACACATGAGATAGTATTAGTGATCACAAATACTAATACAAAGACAATAGATTTGTAAGCTATTAATAGTTAAAATTTCAACCGCCAGATGTTTGACCCAATACAGTTACTTTTTCCGTTCGTTCCTATACGGTTTTGGATTTTAGTGACTTTAAAAACATAAATTTTAAAAAATATCGTTTTTGATACAATTTTCGATATTGGATATTTTGTATCGATATATCCATATATCGGATCAAAATATATCGGCTAAAAATATCGATATGTTGAATTAAAAATATCGATATATCGATACTTTTTCAACAAACCTACTTCTCTATATACTGTGTACCCAGCGCATAAATATGCATGTTTGCATATTTTAGTTAACGGGTCTGATTGCCATGTGTCTGTATTAACTGCACCTACATATATATTGAAATACATGACTATAGTAAATAGTAATTGTACTTATATGAAATGTATTAACTGTATTAACTGCATTGTATTAACTGTACACGTGACTGTATTTGTACATAATATATGAAATGTCGACTCTTCTTCCATCCACAAGCTAAGGCTTTTAATGGAAGACCAGTAAAATTATAATATGTAGCAATTTTAAGATAAACAAATAAAAAAATAAAAAAATAAGTACAAAAAATCGACACCATGTATAAATTCATTTGATATTTATACCAACTCATTATTAAGGGTGTTTTTGAGGTTGATTTAACTTTTGATTTTTTGTATTTAAAGTAACAAATGTACATTGAAAATTAAAACTTTTCATCAAAAAAAATTACATTTGATATTGGTAAATAATGCACAAAAAATTGTTATTTTATAGTAAATATCATTTCGGGGGATGAATTGTCGGGTCACCAACAATTAATGCTCGATTGCAGACAGATAGGTAGATACCGCTAAGCGAAATTAAAGCTCAGCAACTTTGATTTAGCCAAAATTTATCTTAGTGCTGCTAATTCCATTCGGTGAAAGCGGCCGCTCCGTGCTTACAAAATCCGCCACAATGTTGCACGTGAGTCGTTACAGCGTCAATTTTTTTAAAAGAATAAATTACATCCCATTAGGTCACTAAACTTTAAAGGCGTGGCAGAGAAAATATTGTCGTGTAAACCTGTTTTTGTACTAACGTGTAATACATTTTGACAACTGAGAAATTCGTCAGTCGTCTAGAGATTAACAATTTCTCGCTTGAGAGATGTTTAGAACGGCAAATATTACTGGATCGGAATTACTGGATCTCTCTGTAATAAATATTTTACACCATCGTTGACTCTTTTTCATGGACACTTGCATTCAAACTCTTGCTAATTATGCAACTGGTCGAACGATCATGTAAACATATATTGATCTCAGGTATCGACTTGGTAATGTACTACATATTATGTTATTTTTGTCCATAGTATCCCCTCAGGCCTCGGGCATGTCAGGAGGTCAGAATATTTTCGCTTTTTTTTCAAAATTTTCGAAAAAACCAAATAAATGGCATATTTTTGATTGTATCCAAAAACTAAAAACTGGTTTTGAAAGTTACATACTATTAGACGATGGGTAGAAATCTCAAAGTGGGAAGACAAGATCAAGACAATTGCACCGATCTCGATATCTAGTACTTTAGTACTAAACTGCTATGCGTCGAGTAAGGTTGCGTCTTACCAGCACATACCAGTAAGTAAATTGCATTTTAAAAAGTGTCAAAATGCCCTCCTGTGTGTTGAGAAAATGTTTCAATTACACGGCAAATAATAGTATAGGCGAATGTATAACATTTCATTTGTAAGTACACGCAAATTACTTAATATTATCGATTATTATAAATATTACAATTAATTTTCCTGTTTCCCGCTCGCGGTTTTACACGTCATTAGAGAAAATTCAAGTCCTACTAAAGTAAAGTGTCTGGACGCGTAACAGCCAAATTTCTGTTGCTAAGTAAACTTCACTGTTTTAAAGCAGACTAATCAGCCTAAACACTCTGTTTATTTATTTGCTTGCGGTAAAACAACACATAAATCAGTAGTTCTAACAAGTATTGATGACAATCGCCACCATTTGAAAACTGTCGTTGCCCTATTGTAATTATTGTATAACTCGACATATCAAACTCCGACAGGCAGCCGGACCTTTCATTCTAGTGGGCCTCAAGAAAAGAAGACAGCGAACGTTCCATCAAAAAGTGACAAGCAATACGCCGCCCGCTCACGTATTCATGTCATTCATACACACACATTATTTGATTGTCTATCTTTATCACACAGGAATAAACTTTTGAATTGAGAAATGATACTGAAAATCGCTGAAAACAAAAGAGTGTTCCTTACTTTCCACATTATATTGTGAGTATATGAGACTATGGCGAGTCTATTTATTTATATAACGTCATTGTTTAAGGGTCTATTCTAGTCTAGAAAATAAATCTTCGTATTTCGATAGTTTAGATATTCAGGAATATATCCTGTAAGGATTTTTAGAAATTCGAATTATTTTAAAAGTTATAGACGAACGTTTGTACGAAATCTAACTAGAATCTACTCGTAAAAAGAGCAAAACTTTAACCGCGTTTTTCTCAAAATTACTTTTTTCGAAGCGTTTGTCACAAGTTCTAATTGACCGATGTAAGTCTAAGCTCATATTATTATTTCTATGACTATGTCATTTAAATTTTAGTATACTTTATATCCTGATGAAGGAAACCATTTGTTCTGACATATGTTGATATTTATTATTTAAAATAATGCCTTAAAATAATTTTACAACCCCCCCCCCCTCCCCATCTTCGCCTGGGTCCCGACAGCCCTAACCATGACATTACATGCTGGCGGCAAATATCATCGTTTTGACGGTTATGTCTTAGACATTTTCCTAAAATACAAAAGATTTTGTCCTCAGCATGCTTTAATTAATAAACATTAATATATATATGACACATTTATAAATAGTATGAAATTTCGTTGTAGGTTGTAGGAGACAAGACTAAAATTAAAAAAAAAAACACTTACCTCATCGTCATAGTCCTCCTCCACAGCCAGCATCCCCGCTCCTGGAATCTTCCTTCCTGCTCCCAAAACCAGCTTCAGCTGCTTCTCCATATTCATGTTCTTCAACCTGTTTCCAAGCTTCATCTTATTCATCTGTTCTCCCATCTTCAAACTCTTCAGATGTTCCTCTATCTTCATGGGATCAAATTTATCACCGATCTTTGATTTTTCCATGTTTCTGGTAGTGTTCATGGAGTCATCCAGGAGTTGCTCCATCCGTTCTATCTTATCCATATGGTCCAGTTTTAGATTTTCTTCTTCACGCTGAAGATGCGATCCCACTTCATCCATATCAGCCAGGTCAGGAGAATCTTCATTAATAAGCCCATCTGTAAATAAAGATGTCGATTAAAGTACGCCTCTGATTTACAAAATAACAATTTTATTCGCTGTAAAAATATGTCAACCTAATAAAGCATCTAACCCAGTGATTCCCAACGGGGGTGGAAATGGCTTCGAGAGCAAATAGGGGCGGTGAAGTGCTCCAAGGGGGAGTGGGGTGAAGGGATGAAATGGGGGTGAAAGGAATTAAAAAAAAAACATTTTCCTAATGAAATCTACTAAATAGTTGGTACCATTGCAATAATCTTGCAAGTGAACCTTTCAGTTAGTGATTGGGTAGGCATTATTGATGGATTAATAGTAAGGATTTTTTTTCATTGGATAAGATTTGCTTTTAAAAAATTAAAATAATGTGTGTAGTGTACCCAGAGAAAAGAGTTTTTTTTCAAATTTAGAATTCCCGGGTTACAAATAATCTGAGGAGATTGAATATCCACCAACTTCCACTTGCGTAATGATGAAGGACTAAACTAGCAGAGGATCGAACCCGCAACTCCCGGGTTAAAAAAAATTATATTACGAAATTCCGGACACCGTAAATACTTCGGTAAACGTCATGTTACATAAAAAACTAATTTTACATTTCATATTTTTAATTTGAACGTAGGTATAAATCAACCATTTTAAGTAGAACATAATTTCTGGTTATCGCCACAGCACAAAACAATGAGAAACCACAAATCCCTTCATGTTTTTTTTTTACATTTACTCCACACAGGAGGCCCTGAGGAAAATAATTTTCCTCGGGGCCTATGTCATCTGAGATGCTGTGTGGAGGGTATTTTTGAGGAGAGGAAGGAATAAACATTGGTCTTGAAGAGACCCATGTTGAAGAAAGGAGGAAACACGGTGGCCGGCAAATCGTTCCACAGCCGAGCTGTTGAACACAAGAACAAGTCGAAGAAGCGACCCGTTCTCATGTGACAAATGTCAACCGTGTACACTGTTTGGCGTGTTTCCCGAATATGCACCGGTGCCGAAGGGATTAATGACACTAGTTCCTCGGAGCATCTTCCATTGTAAACCGGTAGAGCAGGGATAGCATTCCCACCCGACGCCTGTGCTCTAAAGATTGCAATCCGTCTGTTAAGATGGGAGAATCTATCAAACGGACCGCCCGTTTCTGCACAGAGTCGAGGGTATTTTTCAGGTATTTTGGAGATCCAGACCAGAGGTGGCTGCTAAATTCAACCGTGGGGCGCACCTGTGATTTGTACAGGGTTAGCCCTGTACAGTACGCCCAGTTTTTGGGAGGCTAACTTTACTCTGGCTTCGATGGAGCCCTTAAGACCATTGTTTGCCGGCGACCAAACTCGATTTTCAATAATCTCATGACTTTCGTTTGTCCCTTTCTAACGAAATATTGTGTTTGGGGTGTGGAACGGGGAGGCGGGAATGGAAGTTTTCTATGTAGTGGTATTTAGCTGCAGCGCTAGCTAGCAACATAATGGTGTTATAGAGGTTTAAAGAAAAGGCCGCGTAATTATTATGTAACATCATTTTATCGGAGAATACGAGGAATGATCTTTTTGTTTAGTGTCTTGAAATTAACGGATATATTATATTATTATAGGAGATACGGGAATCGGATGCATGACGTCAAATTGTAAATAAGTAAAATAGAGCGTTAAACAAAATAAGGCATTTATTTCCATGCCCGAATACTTGCACGAAGACGGTGAAATGCCCCTTTTGTTGAGTATAATATTTTTAGGAGACACCTATAAAATTGGAGACTCCCGACATATTTCGTAATGGTGTTAGTGTGTCCGGTGTCCGGTGTTTACGAGACGTGTACACGCGAGAAACCACCGAAACGAAATTTTAATTTTATATGTCAATATATTTTCGTCAAGACGAGAAATCACCCTTTTGCTTAGTTCATCCAATATTAGCTGAGACATGTATTGTTAGAAGCGCTCCGGAAATAATAATGATAGGTAATCTAAGACACTATATAAAGAGGTAAGATTTGTTTGTTTGTTTGTTTGTTTGCATCGAATAGGCTCCGAAACTACTGAACCGATTTGAAAAATTCTTTCACTGGTAGGAAGCTACACTATCCCCGGGTGACATAGGCTATATTATATTTTCAAAAAAATTAGGGATCCTTACTAAAACTCTCATAATGTAACCCAAGGTGTAAAAAAACTACCTAAAATATTCTTTGCATCGCGTGCGCTGCGAAAACTATTAATGATAGAATAAAATAATGTACTACGACTTTGCAGAAGATATCATTATTTACAAAAAGTGTCGCGACAGCATATGTCTAACTATTATAGTTATGCCACAATAAGTGTTCTTTTATTTGAAAATTTTAATTAAAATGTCGCCGCTTGAAAAGGATCTTTATTTGTATCTTGGTTTTAATCCTTACCAAAATAAATTACTTCATAAACAAGACTGCTTTAATACCTTTATTTAACTTTTTGAATTATTCAATTCGGACATACCATTCGAAAGATATCGCGAGTTTAAAAGTGCAAGTATTAGATAATTTATAAAGTTAGCTAGGAAGGGGAAGCGGGAGGGGAACGGGGACGCACGGGAAGGTGATTCCGGGAGAAAAAAGTATTTATTTGAATATGGCATTGCAACGCATGCCGGGAACCAGCTAGTATTATACAATTCTGCAAAGAATTCTATTAGGAAACATCTATGTATAAAAATCAATGTATGTTTGTAACGGGACGAATGGGAAAGGACACGCAGGGAGAAACAATGTCTTTATTAAGCGCCATTGCAACGCATGCCGGGAACTCGCCAGTAAGAAATAAAAGATTGTACCTTTAGAAAACTTAAATTCAGAATAATAACAATTTAAATGCTCAGCGAGATAATTCCAAGGAAAAGTTTATCAATATAATGTCGTCGAAGACGAAGAATATTTTTGGAATAAAAAAAAAAACAGCAATAAAAACGCCTATTAAAATTTAGTGTTAATACTCATTTTGGGAGGCAGGTATGGGTGCCGCAGCCCAGGGAACCATTTATTGGATAACAAACACCTCTGCTACAGCTCACACCAAGTGGTTCGCTACGTTTAGTGACTTAGCAGGGGTGCCCGAGCTCATGGGATGAGGTTTGTCCGGGTCTTGGTGGCGGATGCGTCTGTCCACCAATTTCATGGCAGGCCAGATTGGGAGAGACTGGTTGAGGGAGACCTTTTGATTTCACGAGTAGGGCTCTTTTGGAACATCGCCTTTCACCGCACGGGGAGGGATAGAATCATTCGTCCGTCACTCCTGGACACACTGACCTCAGATTCCAACCCACCCCTTCTACCTTTTTATTTCCCAGAACATCCTCTCCTTCCTTTCCTAAAAAAACCCTCCACTCAGCATCCCCGAAGATGACATAGGCCCTGAGGGGAATTATTTTCTTCTGGGCCTGTGTGGAGCTATTGTATAAAAACATAATCTTGTCCTTTGTTTATGTCAGATTTGAAAGTCAAATAATATGTGTAACTTCACATTCAATTATAGGTACTGTAAAGTTCCAAAATCGGCGTTTCGGAGTTTACTATATATGTATATATGTTTTCTATACATACGCCTCAGGGATCTCTTTCTACAGCTTTTTTTAACATTAGCTCCATACAGGAGGCCCTGAGGAAAATGAGGGGTCTTTTTAGAAAAGGAAGAAGACGAAGTTCTGAGAAATAAAATGGTAAGTATTGCGGGTGATTAGGAATCTGTGGGTCAGTGCATCTAGGAGTGACGGATGCAAGAATCCATCCCTCCCACTGCGGTGCAAGGCGATGTTCAGAGAGAGTACCTACGGCTGGAGAAGTCAAAGAGATTCCCTCAACCATTCTCTCCCGATCCGGCCTGCCATGCAGCTGGTGGGCAGACGCATCCGCCGTCAAGACTCGGACAAACCTCACCCCATGAACCCGGGCAACCCTGCTAAGTCATCAAACGTAGCGAACTATTTGGGATGACCTATGGCAGAAGTGTTGGTTATCCAATAAATGGTTTCCGGGGCAGTGGTACGCATACCCGCCTCGCATTCAGTCTAGGTACTTTCATTCACCTCTGCCAGTTCCCATGCCTCACTGCCATCTGCCATACATACCTAGGTAGGTAGGTACCCCGATATCGTAGAAAATATTTAAAAAATAAAAGCTGAACTGCAAAAATTTTTAATCTTACTACCTACCAAGTAAACACAAATACGTTGAATATGGTTGAATACGTTCTCGATTTTTTCGGTTAAAATTAAAGAGTTCAAAAATGATTCTAAAACAACGAACACCTGCATATTGTCAACAAACAAAGACATAGATACACATATTGTTAATGTAAGGCGATTGAGTTATGTATGTATTGGTTTGTCGGCCCCCGGCCCCCGGCCCGCGCAAGCTACGCCCCGTACGGCTGGCAAATGAATAGATGAGACGGCATCAAAAAACCTAAGTAATTTTACTACAAATCTGCGCGTATCTAAATTCGGTTTTTTACACGAATAAAACTGTTTTCAGTGCAGAATAAAATTTTATCGTATACTTCATCATATTCCTGACTCAGGATGTGAAGAGTTTTTTTTTTAAATTGCGTCCATTTGCCCAGAAAAAAATTCCAAAGTTGCCTCCTAAATTCATGGATAAATCGTCATCTTTTGGGGCCTATATTTTATAATTTAAAACAAAAATCGAAAATCGGATTCACATCCTAACTGTATACATGCCTAACTTATCAATTAAAAAAAAGAAAAAAATATTTAATTGGATATTTTAGCCGTAAATCCAAAACAAAATTTTGTATGAAACAGGCCACGCATGCGTTCCTCTTAAGACATTTACATAGATTGATACCTACACGACTTTCTCACAAAAAGATTAAACAAAGATATTTCCTGCAACCCGGTCCCATTTATCTAGAATCTAGACTACAAAACCGTTAAAATGTTGACTTGTTCATAAAATGTATCTTCCTATTGTCTTGTGTCTAGTTGCCTACGTGCCGGCTGACAGGAGGACTCCGAGTTCAGGTTGAACGAGTTACGAGAATTAGAAGTAACTGTCAGCCAAAATTTCACGAAAGGAATTTTAATTGTAATCATCACTTTGATCTTATTAAATTTCACCTTGTGTAGGTACACGCCAACCCCGTAATCCATCGGCATCAGTTCCACGACAAACTAAAATAGTGAATAAAGGAAAACAAATCTACCCTAACCGCGATAACCTTTTTTTCATCAATTTTAACCCTAGATCACTAACCTTATTTTACAACGCTTATTACTAACCTTCGTCGTTTCGGCTACGCCGTATAAAAGGGAGGCTTCTAAGGGTTTATGGAATCAAATATTTATATGTGTTTTACTTATTTATTACAATAATCATTTAACATGTTTATAAGTTTTTTATTTACTAAAATCACATTTTAATTACTTTGACAGTCTTTTAATTGAGACCAGAGTTTTTACTCATTTGAAAATTTTTGTTTTTTTAAATGCTTAAATCTTATTAACCAAAAAAAACAAAGACTTAAAATATTAAAATTAAGTAATAAAATCAACAAAAGAAAGAAACATTTTAGAAAAAACTATTAATTAATACATTTGTGACAAATTTCAAGTTTGTGTTCGCCACACAAGGATTTGTTGCACTTGGGCATACAGGGCACACAGGGCCCCTACACAAAAAAAACACACGTGCGCCGTGCGCGCTGCAGGTCGTCTGAGATTAGCCGGAATCTGGAATGCGTACGACGACGCACTCAAAATTTATACCACTTTCTTCGAGTCCGCGTCGTTATTTTGACGAAGGTTAGTGATCTAGGGTAAATGAACTTGTGTTACTGTTCAAAAGTGCTCTCTTATGTCACACTTCGTTTTTATTCAATTAAGATCGGTTTCCACCAGACCCAGATTATGTTGTGATCTTTTTCATAGAATTTATGAACAGATCAGTGAGAACAGGTTTTTTCTAGGAACTCAAAGTTGTATCGACTTTAGATCTATAAATTGACCATAGATTCTCATAGAATAAATGAGGTGGGAAACCCAGCATTATACCGAACCATCATTTTGATATGCACAAAACATTTAGAACTCACATTTATCAAATATATAAACTCAAATGCAATGATTGTCCCTCATTTTATATTGGAAAAACCACTCATAATTTTGAAATCAGAATCAAAGAACATTTAAGGTGTCTTAACAATAATAATTTTTCTGAGTTTGCTAACCATGTCATTGAAAATAACCATAGTTTTGAAAAAAATACAGGGATAAATATTCTTCATATTAATCATAAAGGAAAACGTTTGGATAACTTAGAAGCCTTGGAAATTAAAAAATCCCTTAAAAATAATGAATCTATTATCAACAAACAAAAAATATTGTCATATAGCCCAATCATGGATTTGTTCCCCTACCCACCCACTCTACACTAATACCTACCCACCCAATCTACATTAATAACTAGCAACGGCTCCACCCCTACCATAATAAAACATTGTTCGAAACTGTCAAATTAGTATAAGCTTTCCCTGACGAAGGAACGTTTGTTCCGAAACCGGTCGGATTTGCGCATCATATAAGTGGTTTATACAAAGTTGAATTATTTCATTTTTTTTTTCAAAATAAATCACTTTCAAAACTAGTTAGTTACATTTAAAATATTTTCATTACCCCCGCCCACGTTCACCCCTCCCTCTTAGGCACCTCCCTCATCACCCCCACCTAAGTGGATGTCCTCTCTCCCTCTTCTAATTTTACTTATAAATACCATGTTTTTCTGTATAATGTTCAATATATTTTTATTCACCCCTGAGGAAGGTTCAGTACGAACCGAAACCGGTCGGATTAAAAAATAATAAAGTGGAATTGAAACAAAGTTATTTAATTGTGTTTATTATAGTTACATTACGTTATATAGCGCATTTTGTGTAATTTAGTTAAATTAGAGGGTTATTTGGTTAAATAAGATTTTAGTTAATTATTAAGGCCCGGCTTCCCGCATTTCCACCGATTTATTACATATTTTCCTTAAACCTTTGTTTTAAAGCTCTTAAAAATATGTGTTATTCTTGAAGAAAATATCTACACATTCCCTACGCCGAAACGGCAATTATATGAAATTCCTCAATAGAAAAAGTGTGCTTGGAAAATTATTATAAACACTTTTTTTTCAGTTATTTTATAAGTTAGGGAACGTACCCATACTACGTGACCTGTTTCGGGGGGGGGGGGTCTTCAAAATACCACGAGAAAGTGTGCTTGGAAAATGATTATAAACACGTTTTTTTCAGTTATTTTATAAGTTAGGGAACGTACCCATACTACGTGACCAACTTTTTGCAATTTTATAAGGAACTTTTTGCAATTTTGTAAGGAAAAAAAATCACAGTGTTTCTTTAAATGCTATTTTAGACATTCTCCACGAGATTTTCGGTATATTTTAAACAAGTCTTGTTGTATTAAAAATTTTCACGATTTTCGCTTAAATATTATCGTTTTTAATATTAGCGCGCTCCCTCTAACATTCGTATTTACATTTCTCTTCTTCTTTTTGCGCGGGTACTTAAAGAGCATCACCTATTTTATTTATCTACGTGATATGGTAGATCATGAAAGGTTCTACTTCACATACGCTTCAGGGATTTCATTTCTACAGGATTCAGTGTGCTTTCATCCTTTTTCTGTCAATACCATTCCTCACTGCCGTACATCGGGATATGTACCAGCACTCCATTGCGAACTGCAAGTACACATGAAGATACTAAAGAAATTAATTTCTTGCGTAACAAACATAGTGCTCCTACTATTTGTATTTGTGTGTATTGAGTGAAGAGAAATATTTGATTTCCATTAAATTTGACAGCACAATAACTTACTTGGCTGCAATATTATAACATCACATACACAATTAGAACTTTGATAGAACACTTCATTCTTAACGATTAGCACTTCATCCGTATAATCATTTCTTCGCCGACGGTGGTGATAGAATGAACAGAAACAATAACAATGGCGCGACAACTTCATTTTTTTAATCAACATAACAACTCTTTCCCTTGTCCATAAACCCATCGCCAAATCTTTACCGAATGGTAATCGAATCGATCCAGTTAATGGTATCTAAACCAATAATAATTGTAATCCGCGGCGGGACCGATCGCCGACTAATAATTTGTCTTTTTGTCGTCCCATTTAAAGCATTATTTTGCACAAACGACAAAATTGCAACGTTTAGTGGTGAAATTTTAGTTATGTTTTCCACCTGATTATAAGGCCAACAGTCGCTTCCACACGCTTGGGCCATATTTGCTGAGTTAGCTTTTATTTTGCTCCAATACATCTGCATTTCGTAATCAAATTCGGGTAATATATTGGGTAGGCGTTGCTTTCCCACGACCTAATAATAACTGATTTACCTTTCTGTCTCAGGCATTAATGTAAAGAAAAGCACAGATTTTTTCCTTAGAATTATTTTTGATATTTTAACTCGAAATGGGAGGTCAATTTCCTTAGATACACATAGTACGTTCATTGCGTTAATAATAAACAATACAATATCCTTGGATTTATTCGTGCATGTAAGTAACCGAATATTTAATGCGTTCCACATTTCCTAATAAATAAAACATCAAATTCCGAGTAGTTCTGTGAACGGTAGACGTCAATTGGAAAGTTCAAGATGACCAACGTTTTGCAATTTTTAACCCCCCCGGTGACCAAAAACCTATTTTTTTTTTCATTTACTAGATTCTTATGTATCTTAAAGAGATGAATCATTTAAATTTACTGAATTTAAAGTTAATGTTCCTTATACAAATAGAACGGCGTCATATGCACCTTGCAATTTTTACCTCAGGTGGGTATTTAAACCTGGCTGTTATAAACTTAGAGGTCTTGTGTTTTATCAGTAGGGAAAAATTGTTATGTAAAAACCCTACTAAAATTGCATGTTTAACCTAAACCCGCCGCCGCTCATTTGTACCAAGCGTGACATTTTGAAGACCCCCCCCCCCCCCTAAACGTGTCACATAGAATGGGTAAATTCCCCTACATAAAATTTAGTTTGCAATATGAAATATTATAATTAATTAGAAATTTTGTAAACTTAAATGTACAAATTACTAAAATAAAATATACATATATGTTTCAAATTTTCTCTTATTCATTTATTTTTTATTTTTTTTACATGAATACCGCGCAAGAGTCCCAACTGCTCCCGTCTGGAGCCAGTGGGACTATGGCATCCCCGATTGGGGTATGTTGTGAGGCTAAAGGTAGTGGGGAGGGGAAGGAGATAGGGAAGAGAAATGTGGGGAAGTACCTGGGTATTCAGATCTGGTCACCAAGCAACGTTTCAATTCTGAATGGTGGTCTTACACCAGGGCGATACAGGGAGTATCTTCCACTCTGGAACGTGCCGCAAATATACTTTATATTATATTAAATTAATAAATCATGAAATAACACAAATTAATCAAATAAAATTTATTTGCCACGCCGGGAAACGACCCCGCGACTTCGGAGTGCGAATCAAGAGCCTTACCGCTGGACCACGCCGGCCGTCGAAATTTTTGTTTTGTAAAATGGAGGCCTCAGCACAGGTGAGCGAGCTACCCAGTGAGGGCGACATTGCTGAATATTTGAAATGTAAGATATTATATCAAATAAATAAATAAATATTTTGGTATCCACATGACGAAGCTACAGAATACAAAGTTCAGAATGTCAATTTACTCGTTCTACGAGTCATTTTTACAAAATAAAACTTTTAAATAAGGAATATTAACATATTATTAGAAACTTTTTTGGCTTTACTTTTTTTAACCTCCAATGTATATTTTATGTATTTATCTTTGTATAAGAAGGCTGTTTTTAACAGAAAATTATTTTTATTGCCATTTATTTACATAATTGGAATTATTTACAAAGTTAGTTACAAACAAATATTTTTTTAAACTATTTAATCAATTAATTATACGCCTTCGGGTACGTACTCTTACACCCTGTAGTTTGTAACTGTTTGAAATGCTCAACCCCATTTTAATCTAATGTACATACTTATGCATTATTTAATTTCTAGTTAAGTTATTATTATAATATACATTTATTATATCAAAATACGTATTACAATTATTTATTTTTTACATTAGCTAGATACAGGAGGCCCTGAGGAAAAAAATCCCCTCAAGGCTAGTGTCATCTTTGGGGATGCTGTGTGGAGGGTATTTATAGGGAAGTGAAGGAGAGGATGTTCTGGGAAAGTTAAAGTATGCGGGGTGGGTAGGAATCTGGGGGTCAATGTGTCCAGTGATGGAGGTATAAGTCGCGGTTCAAGGCGATGAGTCGAGAGGGTCCAGCTGGAAAGGTCTCCCTCAAACAGTCTCTCCCAATCCGTCCGCCACGCATTAGGCGGGCAAAAGCATTCCTCGCAAGATTTAGACAAACCTCGCCCATGATCCCAGTAACCCCTGCTAAGTCACCAAACGTAGCGAACCACCCGGGGTGACTTATGGCAGGGGTGTTGGTTAACTAATAAATGGTTCCCGGGGCGGCGGTACCCGTACCCGCTTTCAAAATTACGTATAATATATGAGTAGCATGTTATAATATTTATGTTTGAGTTCAAAATTGGAGTAGAAAATACGCTTTTGGATAAAAAACAATATAATGTCATTGTTTTCTTTTAAGTTTGATAATTCAATCATTGACTGTTCAAACTTAGCACACATGTTCAATGTTAAAATACCCCAAACGGTAACACCAAAATTTGCCCAAATAACGCTTCTGATACGAAATCTCACGCGGATTGCCAGAATGAATGTAGATTTGTTCCCAGAGAAAAAATCCAGACTATGATGCAAACTATAGTTTAGGGCATGGGTCGGCAAACTGCGTCCGCGGGCCGCATGTGGCCCGCGAGGAGTCTTGGTGCGGCCCGCAAGAATCTCGCCGCAACGCACGTGACTTTTAACTTGACTTGGATTTTTAACTGATTTGACTGCCGAACTGAATCTACTCAATACTCGTTTACAGAGAAAAAATAAATTGATATGCCATATGTATTCAGATGTTAAATTATTTGAAATTAAACTATCATTATTTATCAAGCACATCGATGAAAGGAAACTCGATCATTTTCCAAATTGCAAGAAAGCAGTAGAAGAAGCTGGGATAAATTTTATTTGGGAAAACACTAACATGAAAAGTGCATTACTACAACTTCAAACTGAGTTTGAAAACCGGTTTGCTGATTTAAAAAAAAAACTCATATAAGATGGAGATTTTCGAAAACCCCTTCGCAGTGAATATCGATAATGTACCAAGCTATATAGCGATTAGCAAAGTGATAATATCCTTAAAATGACATTTAAGGAAAAAAATAACTTGGTAGATTTCTACGGGAGTGCCTTCCGAAAAGTACATAGAATTAAAAAGGTTTGTTCAGCAAATAATTACTATGTTTGGTAGTACGTATATTTGTGAGCAAACTTTTTTAATTCTTAATTATCGGAAAAACAAACATTGTTCTCGATTATTACATTTACATTTGGACGCAATACTACGCGTCTCCACATCAAAAATGCCAGCAAATATTAAATAACTTGCGAGTCAAATCCAACAACAAAAATCCCATTGAGTTCTGTTCGAAGTTTCTTTTACTCTTTCTTAAAAAATGATTTATACTGCCATTTTATTTATGTAGCCATTTTTTTAACAACAATAAATGTCGTAAAAATACGAAAACCGTTTTATTTTTAGAACTGAAATAATATTGTAGTTATACTGTAATGATATACAGAGGCGACCTCCGTAGTCCAGTGGGTAAGACTCTTGCCCGGCATGCGCAAATAAATTTTATTTGATTAATTTGTGTTATTTCACAATTAATTCATTTAAAATAATGTATAGTATATTTGCGGCATGTTCCAGAGTGGAAGATACTATCAGTATCGCCCTGGTTTAAGACCACCATTCAGAATTGAAACGTTGCTTGAAAATGGCTTTAGCCGTGTTTGGTAACCAGATCTGAATAGCCAGGTACTTTCCAACCTTCCTCTTCCCCACCTCCTTCCCCTTTCCACTACCTTCAGCCTCACAACATACCCCAATTGGGGATGCCATAGTCTCACTGGCTCCAGACGGGAGCAGTTGAGATTCTTGTGCAGTATTCACTGTAAAAAAAAAAAGAGGCGTAGCTAGTATGGGTGCTACCCGGGGCGGATAACGTTGTGTCACCCCCCCCCCCCCCCCCCATTAATGTTGACTTGGAGCAAATTTCGACCTTATAAAAACTACTACCTAATCAAAGATCCCGTCCCGGGGGGGGGGGGGGTGGCTAGAGACATTTTGTAAGTGCGGCCCGCGCAAGTTCCCACGTCAAATATTTGGCCCTTGGATCACAAAAGGTTGCCGACCCATGGTTTAGGGTCATAGTCACCAAGGATACAAATTAACTTTTAAGCACATATCTACCAGTAACCATTTTTCTTTACTAATTCTGAAATGCAAGAAGAATTTTGTGACACGCGTATCTAGATGCTTTTTTTCCTTTGTTGTTCCGACAGTTTATACGCCGATAATAACAAAATACGACATACTTATTCGTGCAGTCTGCTTAGGAAATAACTGCTATATGTTCCTGCTAGCTAATATAACTTTTTATGTGAATACCTTCCAAGAGTCTAAACTGCTCCCAATTGATCGTAATTTTAAATGGGATAATACATATACAAAAAGTTCGCACACGGCTTAGAGCTATAGTGAGCAAACTTTATAGACTGAAGTTTTTTGTTGCACTAAATACTCTTAGATTAGTATATCTGTCTTTGGTGGAAACGCTAAAAGATATGGAATAACCACATGGGGACATTCAACAAAAACAAATCTTCTTTAAGTGCAAAACATACAATAAATATTCTTTGGTAAACTTATTATTAAAAAAAACTGAATACGAACAAAGACATGATTTACCAAAATGTTACATACAACTCTGTAAATTTATTATCTGTTCGTGCTACATTGTGACTTAAAATTGCGTGTCAACATCTCAATCAGAATATAATAAACTAGTGGTTCATGTTCATAATATAAGACTAACTGCAAACGATGGACTTATAATTCCCAGATACCTAAATAAATACGGTCAAACAACTCTAGAATACCTTGTTCCAATAATGTACGCTAAAACAATGGTTAAGTGAAAGAATTTTGGACTCCAGATACTAATATCTACAGCCTGTATGTCGGACGAATATCTACAGCTCATATGTTGAACTAATATCTATGAACTTCAGTGTGAGGACTAATATCTACAGAGCTATGGTCGGACGAATATCTATGACGGTCTCAGTGGTGACTAATATCTATGGAGCGTAGGTTGGACTACAGAGGGCAGCCGAGCAAGAGGTTGTACGGAAAAGCATAAATTACTTCAATTACGTAATAACTAACCTAACCTAACCCAACCTCTGCCAGTACTGTAGATATTCGTCCACACTTTGGCTCTCATAGATATTAGTCAGCAGTTTGAGCTGTAGATATTCGTCCTCACTTTAGTTCTCATAGATATTAGTCAGCAGTTTGAGCTGTAGATATTCGTCCTCACTTTGGTTCTCATAGATATTAGTCGGATTTGTTCAGTTTTAGGATTTCCTGTAGATATTAGTAGATGCCTTCCTTTTTTGTACTAAACTCTGTTTCTCCGCTTTTCGTCTTAATGTTTTTTCCATTGTTATTTTCTCTCTTCTTATCTTTCTATTTCTTTCATTTTCTCTGTTCTGTATTTCTTATAAATCTTATTAACAATTTTTTTCTTCCAAAATATATTTTTTTATGTATATATATATAATGTAATAATGTGTATATTTCATGTACCTGTCTCAATTAAAAAAAAAAGAAAATGTCGAAAGAACCTGTTGACAAACTGATATCAATCAGCTTAACGGGACTTAATTTAAAAATGTAAAAAACTGTAAATAATAATAAATAAATAATAAAGGAATTTATTAATAAAAAATAAAACCGTTTGGAGCCAGAAAGACTATAACATCCCCTCAAGTTGTTGGGAGAGGAAGACGATGAAAAAGAGGAAGGCGGTGGAGTACCTGGCTGTTCAGATCTAGTCAGCAAACACGGCTCAAGCCATTTCGAGCAACGTTTCATTTCTAAAAATGGTCTTCGATACTGAGAGTTTCTTCCACTCTGAAGTAATATTTTCAATCAAAAGCATCAAGGGTAAATTTATTTGTCTATAGTCCAATATATACCGCGTGACGGACGTATGAATCCATCCCTGTACAAGGCGATGGGTCGAGAGAGTCCTGCTGGAGAGGTCTATAATAGGTCTCCCTCAACCAGTCTCTCCTGATCCGGCCCGCCACGCGGTAGGTGGGCAAAAGCTTCCTCGGCCAAGGCCTAGACAAACCACACCCCATAAACTCGGGCACCAAACGCAGCGAATCTTTACTCAAGATATGTACGTCCATTTTGTTATACCTATGGGCCAAGTATCGGGGAGGGGGCGATTGTCGAGGGATCAACTGTCATGGAACCGTTTTCCCGTTGCAGACTATGTAAGGGGCAAAGTAGACGTTATTAAAAAAAATTCCCTAAAATGGAGTTTAAAATCATTATTTTAAAGTTTTTACAAACTTAATCTATCTATATACGTGTCTTATATTACATGAGACAAATAAAAAACTAAACACAATACCCAAATTAAATCTTCCATATTCCCAAATAGACTATGAATTATTAAAAAAATCATTAATAAATGAAAAATGGGAAGAAGTTTTAAAAAATAAATGCACCAACCAAAGTGCCTTACTGTTTGAAAAAACTTTAACTAAACACGTTTTAGAAGCAACAAAAACAACACAGATCGTCCCCAATTCAAAAACAAAGAAAATTAAACCATGGATTACTCTAGGATTAATAAAAGCCATTAGAAAAAAAAAATAAACTTTATAAAATAACACAAAGACCACTAGTTAACAACAAAATTGTACTATATTATAAAAAGTATAAAAATATATTAACTACTCTAATTAGAAAAACGAAAAACGACTATTACTCAAAAATTATAACAGAAGCTAAAGACAATAATAAAAAAATATGGTCAACAATAAATGAAATAATAAATAAAAATAAAACATATAAGCACATATCCGAAATATCAGATGGGAAATTAATATATAATGTACAAAATAACACAAAAAATGTTGTAATATTTTAAATAACCATTTTAATAACGTTGGAAAAAACCTAGCAAAATCCATAAATTCGACCAATATATCAAATCCACAACACAGAACACAATGTCAAATAAATAAATTTGAGCCAGTCACAGAAGCCGACATTGACAGAACTATTTCGGAACTAAAAGGAGGTTCTGCCCCCGGCTTTGATAACATAAATGCTAAGACAATAAAAGCGATGAAAACATACTTAATTCTCCCAATAACACATATAATAAACCTAAGTCTAGCAAATGGCGAGTTTCCCAATAATTACAAAAGAGCAATTATAACTCCCATTTATAAAACAGACTGTCCTAAAGATCCACAAAATTACCGCCCGATTTCCCTTCTATCAAATATATCAAAAATATATGAGAAAATTGTAAAAAAATAAATTTGGACATTCTTAGATGAAAATAAAATAATTAATGATAATCAATTCGGCTTCAAAAAAAATACAAGTACTCACTACGCGATAGCAAAAATAACCAACTATTTATATACGGCCCTAGATTCCGATAAAAAATGTATCGGAATATTTATAGACTTGAAAAAAGCTTTCGACAGCATATCACATAAAAAATTAATAAATAAATTAAAATCTATAGGAATTAATGGGAAAGTCTTAGCATGGATAGCTAGTTATTTCCATGAAAGACCACAACAAGTAAAATTACTAAATCAAGTCAGCGATTCAAAATATAGCGATTTTTCAATACCCCAAGGTACAGTTTTGGGACCATTGTTATTTATTATATATGTCAATGATATATTCAATATTTCTAAATATGGAGACATTGTCTCCTACGCTGACGACACAGTCCTACTACTAAAAGCAAACACCTGGTCTGAATTAAACAAAATGGGAAATACAGATATCAATGCACTAAAATTATGGTTTGATAAAAACCTGTTGACTTTAAATTCTAAAAAAACCTATTATTTACCATTTTTCATTAAAAAACAAGAAACACCTAAAGAAATAAACTTAATAATCCACTCTGTGACAAATACAGAAAACCACAAATGTAATATATCATGTTCAAAAATAGAAAGCAAAACTGATATTAAGTACCTGGGCATAACAATAGACCAGCGTTTAAAATGGTCTCCACACATAAATATTCTGAACAACAGAATAAGGAAACTAACATATATATTTAGATGTTTAAGAGATATTTTAAACGAAAAATTACTTAGAACCACATACTTCGCTTTCTGTCAATCAATTATACAATACGGCATTATAGGATGGGGCGGTACATATAAAAATCAAACACAAACAATTTACATATCACAAAAACTAATAATAAAAACAATTTTAAAAAAACCCTACTCATATTCGTCAGAACTTTTATTCAAACAATTTAAGGTCAGAAAATTAAGTGCATTATACTTTTATCATGCAACATTACAAATTTATAAAGATAATATTAAAAATCAAGTTGCACCCTTTAAAAATAACAGAAGTCTTAGACAAACATCAATACTTCCCACTCCAAAATGTAAAAAAAAAATTGGACAATTGAGTCATAAATATCTCGGAGCAAAATTTTTTAATTCATTACCAGAAAAAATTAGAAACATGAATACCAATATAAAAAATTTTAAAACTCACCTCAAAAATTATACTGAAAACTTAAACTGAATGATATAAAAAAAGCAATACAATAACACCCCCCCATACACACAAGCCTTGCTTAATTATGGGGGTACATCAAATATTCTACTATGTAATTAATTACTGTATAAAAATTATTTGTAATTTATGTACCTTCTATTACTAATAAAAAATTAAAAAAAAAAAAAAAAAAAAAATTATTATCACTATCAGAGGCAATATTCTGCAACCGGTTTCTAATATACCTTAGGTGATTTTATATTTCTCAGGTACTTTATGTACTTTCAATTTTAATTCCAGATATTTTATCAATGCTATACTAGTTTCTTTTAAACCACTGTATTGTTACTTTAATTTGTGGTATTTGATTCATTGCTTTGATTTTATTTTAAACTATTTATAATTTGATATTTATTGTTTTAGACCTTTGTGATTTGCTGTATAAGAAAATGATTGATATAAATAAATACATGATATTATAGTAATTGATGAATTTAAATAAATGATTAATTTATTAGTTTTTACGTAATAGTTACAATATCCTTCTGGTTTTACTGCAAAAAAATAGGCCCTTAGATTTTTGATCCTGAAAACGGTAAATAAATAAATTAACATATTTTTGGAAAAACTAGAAAATTTTTATGACTTGAAACACCGTTGCTAACCCAAGCGATTATAAAGCCGGGTCCAGCGGTCCAGCGGCAATATTACAACATACTTTGAACCAAATGTTTGTGCAAACATAAAACACTGGGGCAAGGCCAGAATGTTTTTGACTTCCGTAACATGAAACACATGAAAAACATGCGGCCCCAACCCAATGTTTTGATTTTTGTCTGATGTTTTGAAAACATTTGGCCGCTGGAGACCTGACTTTAGAATGGAAATTAATGGTTTAGTTACTAACACATCGGGGGGTAAATTGGATTGGCATAATTTTAAATAACACAAGGCGCCAGTATTAGCTGGTTTACAGAATCAGAAGCTTTAATTAGCTCGATTTCCGATTGCATTAAACCGCATTAAAGAATCCACCAGTAGGTATATAGTACTAGTGAAGTGGGTCGTTAAAGAAATAATTATTCCTACGAAATACATTATTTATCACTCTCACTTTTAAAACTACCAACAACTACCGGTGTGACAACATCATTTTGAAGTGTCAAAGTTATTAGTGTGTTTAAAAATATTATCCTGTACTGCTAAGTGCTATATTGTGTGTAAACAATTACTTTAATAGTGATTCTGTGTAACAAACATTTAATTTGGTGAATTTAATTGGCAGGAGGTTATAAAAATTATAATTGAAAATTTTTCATCGCAGACATTATTTATTGTTACCATGAATTCTACCTGCAACCAATGTGGCAAGTCAGTGCAAACAGCTGACTGTATGAAATGCATGAGTTGCAAAAACCAAATGCATCTCAGTTGTGCCAAAATTACCTCTGCCGTTTTTAGGAAGATGTCTGATGAGAACAGGGAGTCATGGATGTGCACTATTTGTAAAACAGGACAATCACCGCTCTCCAGCAATCTCAACTCTGTTGACTCGTCAATTCTTCTTAGCGAAATAAAGAAACTCTCTTCACAACTGCACTCAATGAATTCAAAACTGATTTCATTCGAACAAACAATCGTTCACAATAACAGCACAATTGAAGACTACACCAATAAAATTCTGGTTTTGGAAGAAAAACTAAAAAAAATGGATAAACTTGAAGCCGAAGTAATTGAATTAAAAAAGTTCGTTACATATTTGGATAAAACAAACAATGATAGAGAACAACAGCTGCTCATCAATAATATTGAAATCTTCGGTCTGACTGAAAAGCAAGACGAAAACCTTGCTTCCACTCTAATTAAAATTGCATCCAATGTCGGTCAGATTATTAAGGAAGATGACATTGAATTTATTACTAGAGCCAATCCACGTCGACATTCTCAAGAGGAAATATCAGCAGCTCCCCGTGACGCCCGCCCTCGAAACGTGGTGGCTAAATTCGTCAACAAAAGGAAGAAGGACGAGCTGATAGCGGCCATTAAAAAGAAGAAGGGTGTAGACTGTAAGAGCCTAGGTGTTGCAGGAGGTAAACTTTATATCAACGACCACCTTACCAGAAAAAACAAATTACTGTTGAGGTCAGCCAAAGACTTCAAAAATGTAAATAATTATGATTTTTTATGGGTGCGAAACTCGAAAATTTACTTAAGAAAGAATGTCACCTCTCCTGCTATCCTTGTCTCTGCTCAAACCCTTCTGAACAATTTAATTTAGTAATTTGTCTTAAATTTAAATCATATTTTTTCTTAGATTTTCAACTTGTACCATTTTTCAACTTTACTTTACACACACATGACTCAACTTCTCACCCAATACATCACAAACACATACATGCATGTCTGCGCAAATTGACAAATATACTAACCTCAGTGGACTTTGGGCTGCTGAGTAATAATTATCATAGTATGCTCATTTCGACTTATGCTTTAATTTGACTAATTTTTATATTAATTTCAAATCGAATCAAGATAATTATTTTCCACTCACACAATGCATGACACCATTATAATTTTTTATCAAAATGCACGGGGCCTTCGATCCAAAACTAATGAATTCTACCAAAATGTCCTAATCAATGAATTTGACATAATCTTAATTAGTGAGACGTGGTTAGTTGACAGCATATCCGACGACGAGCTTTTTGATTGCCGGTACAACGTATACAGAAATGACAGAGATACTACTCTTACGGGTAAAACTAAAGGGGGAGGCGTTGCTATAGGTATAAAAAAAGATTTTAAAGTTCGGTCACGAAAATCGTGGTCTTCAGAAGCCGAGGATATATGGATCTCACTATTATTAAGACATTCTAAACATCGCATTTTGAATGTTCATATTTGTTGCTCTTACTTACCGGGAGTTAGTCCTAAGTTATCTAATGCGCAGCGTTTCTCTATCATCAATAGTCATACAACTGCCATATCTGATTTAACCACTGAATATCCAAATGACATTTTTCTAATTATAGGCGATTACAATATGCCAAACGTGAACTGGAACCCTACGTGTCAACCATGTAGTACCGACCTTTGTGCTTCTACTCTCCTTAGGTGTCTTTCGTTCTCCAATTTAACACAATATAATGCAATTTCCAATTATCATGGACGTATTTTAGATCTTGTGCTTTGTAACACCACAGTCTTCGTCTCCGCTGCCGACTCTCCACTGGTATTTGAAGATGCACATCATAAATCTATCATAGTCGAACTCAATATTCCCCTCCCTGCTGTTAGCCTTAAATCACAGATAATCAAATTGTTTAACAAAGCTAACTATGTAGTAGTCAATGATGCTCTCAGAAATAGTGATTGGTCTTCTGTTGTAAATGCACAAGACGTTGACACTGCGGTACACAATTTTTACAGAATCATTAATGCCCTAATAGATGATCTGGTTCCAAAGAAAGTAACTAGATCAACAAAATTTCCATCATGGTATTCGGCGGCTTAATTAATATAACGAAAGAAAAATTAAAGTTTTTTCGTGCCTGGAAACGCTACAAGAATCCATTGGATTATCAATCTTTTGCATTACTCCGCAAAAGACAAAAGAAGATTTCTAGTCTTACTCATAAAACCTATATTGCTACATTGGAATCCGACATACAACATAATGTTAAAAAAATATGGTGTTATGTTAAGACACAAAGAAAATCTCCCACTATACCAGAACACATGACGTATAATTCCACAACAGCACATGACAGCAAACAAGTTACTGACCTTTTTGCTGATTACTTCTCAACGGTCTTTACAAATGAAATTCCAACTCATGATGCTGATAGTAAGGAAGATCCTCTTAATAACACATTAATATCCTCAATCAGAATAAACGAAGAAATCACCTTAAAGTACCTATCAAACATAGACATTAATAAAGGACCAGGAATAGACAGGCTGCCTGGAATTTTTATACGCAACTGCAGTAAATATATCTGTCTACCGGTTTGCGCCATCTATAAAAAGTCACTAACGGAAGGATCGTTTCCTCTCATGTGGAAATCAGCTGTCATTACACCAATCTTTAAGAATGGTGATAAGCACGACGTTAAAAACTACCGACCAATTTCCCAACTCCCTATTTTAAGCAAAGTTCTTGAAAAAATCGTCTTTGATCAATTGTACTCGACTATTTCGACAAACATTATGCCGAATCAGCACGGATTTATGAAAGGTAGGTCTACAACATCCAACCTCGCCCTTTTCATTAACTTCTTGCACAGCAAGATGGACGATAAGGAGCAAGTTGATACTATGTATACAGACTTCTCTAAGGCCTTTGACCGCGTAATTCACTCAATTCTTTTGAAAAAACTTATCCTACTTGGTATACATGGCGACCTATTAAGATGGATTAAGTCCTACATTAGTAATCGCAATCAGGTAATATTAATCAACGGTGTCTACTCTAAGTCTATGGAGGTAATATCCGGTGTCCCGCAAGGTTCCCACCTAGGTCCGCTTCTCTTCAACATTTATATAAACGACATTGGATCATGCTTTCAAAATTCCGAATTTGTGCTTTACGCTGACGACATGAAAATATTCAAAGTTGTGCATTCTCTTTCTGACTGTGATGCGTTACAAAGTGATCTAGATAGGCTTTGCAAGTATTGCAAAGTTAACTGTTTAGATATCAATGTTTCCAAATGTCATACTATGACATTCACCAGAAATAAACATGTTATTAAGTACTCTTATTCACTCAATAATGAACCTGTCATCTCGAAAACGGAATGTAAAGATCTTGGTGTGTACCTCGATAGCAAACTTATATTTAATAAGCACATCGACTCAATCGTTCACAGGTCATATAAAATGCTTGGTTTTGTTCTTCGCATAAGTAAAATGTTCAATAACCCGCGTACAGTAATAATGTTATATTTTGCATTAGTCAGAAGTACACTGGAATATGCTTCGCCAATTTGGAACCCGCAATACAAAGTATACATAGATAGCATAGAAAATATTCAAAACAAATTTATAAAATATCTTACCTTTAAATTCAACAATAACTTTGAATGCACATTTCAAACATTGCAACAAAGGCGAGCAATAGCTGATTTGACATTTATACACAAAATTTTAAATAATAACATTGACTGTACCGAACTTCTTTCCCTAGTTAATTTTAATATACCCTTAAGACGTACACGTCATACAGAACTATTCCACACGCTTAATTACAAGACAAATGCAGCATCTAATTCACCAATCAATCGTGCTCTTCATAAGTTCAATATTATTGGTCTAAATTCCAACATCGACATTTTCTCTGATTCACTGCCCAAATTTAAAAAGAGCATCTTGCGAATATTATAATTTGTTCAATGCGCACACATACATACACACATACTCACACACTCACACACACACCTTCCCACTACATACATCACCCGGTAATTACTTAATACGCATACCATAAATAAGACACTACAATGAAACACATAATAGGTACCTACCATGTAATATACTTATAAATTGTAATTTTTTAAACAAATTATCTTTTGTACTGTTTGTTTCTGTTAATAAAAAAAAAAAAAAAAAAAAAAAAAAAAAAAAAAAAAGTCATTCCCGAAATTTGTGGATAAAAGAGTCGCCGCTTAATAAGATCTAAACTAGGACAGATCAAGAAATTGAATAGAAATTAAACTGATTTGAATTGAATGCTTTTCTGCATGGATATCAATAGATGAGCAAAAAATCTAATAAGCGAAACATTTACATCTGTTTATCAAAATTCTATGTAAATACTATGAAGCTTTTTTTCTGTGACCTTATTTGAAAAAGGAATTGCAACACGCTTTCTGTATTAGAGCTTTATGTGTATAAAGCATTCTACTCTGTTATTATTTGTAAGCAGGCCAACATTAAATAAGTTATCTATCATTATTTGTAATCAAGGTTATGTTGAGCTAAGCAGTTTAACGTATTGCAGACCGACCAATGTGGGCGGATTACTCAAGACTGTAGGTCAGGCGTGTCTAACGCGCGCGCGCGGCCCAAAACAGTAAGTATTGCTGCCCAAATGGTTTTCTAGATCAGTTTGTCTTATACCAGATTTTAGCTAGGCAAGAAATATGGAAATCTATCAAAATGGTTTGGAGAGTAAATCTGGTAATTTTAAATCATAGTTTGGCGGTACAAGCAAGTAGGTATGATTCCTACTTAAATGTCCATGGTTGACAAGGATCCTCCACTCCATGCGGTTCCGTGCTGTGTGAAGAGCTGCGGACACCGACGTACAGGACTCCAGTGACACTTGGTCACTCCAGCCATTTTGATAAGAAATATTGAATTTAATGTCACTTATGTGGTGTCGTTGAAAGATACATCTAAATCTATTGATTTGTAGGAAGCAGTAAAACAGACATCAGACTGAGAAAGCGTTTGATTAAATTGATCACAGTCTTATTTTGTCCAAATTACTAGCTTTAGGAATTCACGGGGATTTGTATCGATGGTTAGTCTCTTATCTTAATGAGCGCACTCAAGGAGTAACAATCAATGGTTTCATCTCTGACTTCCGGTGTACCCCAAGGATCTCACTTGGGACCGTTACTATTCACAATTTTCATCAACGACATTATAAAATGCTTTAATTATGCAAATGTTCTACTCTTCGCTGATGATATGAAAATATATCTTCCGATTAACTCTATCTTTGACTGCATTAAATTACAAGAAGATCTTTATAGACTTAATGACTACTGTATATTTAATCATCTCAACATGAACACTTCTAAATGTTATGTGATTACCTTCACTAGAAATAAAATTAAATTTGACCATAACTACCGTATAGCCAGCCAATCACTCAAAAGGGTTACTCAAATTCGTGATCTAGGTGTTCTACTTGACAGTAAACTTACATTCGAGGCACATATTAATATGATTGTGAAGAAAGCCCTCAGTATGTTAGAATTCTTATTCCGTATTGGAAATGAATTCAAGAACATTCAAACATTTAAAATATTATATTTGTCATATGTTCGCAGTCATCTTGAATTCGCTTCTCAAATATGGAATCCTCAATATAATATTTATATTAAATGCACTGAAGCCATCCAAAGAAAACTGGTCCATCATTTAAATTTTAAGTATAATATTGGTTATCATGACATAAACAGCTCGCTGGACCTTTATGGACTATAATCATTAAAAATTAGAAGAGACTCCGCAGATATATTATATCTCCATAAAATTATCAATGGTTTTATTGATTGTTCGCCCCTTTTGGCTGAGATTAATTTTAGAGACCCATGCGTTAGAACCAAAGAAAAATGACGTTTTCATCTTCGAAAATGTTCTACTAATCTTAGACAAAATGCTTTTATATTCAGAGCATGCAATGTATTTGATAAGAATTTTAATAATATAGACATATTCTCATGTAATTTAAGTACCTTAAAAAAGTATGTCATAGCCAACATTAAATAATTTTTTAGCCGTATTGCAAGTTATCATGTTATTGCTGTGAATCCTTTCAGTTACATACTTGTCATTCGACTTACTATTGTGTTCACTCCGAGTTGTAGGCATGTACATATTATTATTATTGCTGTTGTGGGTGAGAATAGATTTCTGACTCTGACTACTTTATGTTTTGAAATTTAGTAAGCAGATTATTATAGTTTATATTGTGTTTTTATATCTTTTTTTGTTTATTTTATAATTTTCAATGTTTTATTTTTGTTAACTTCTTACGGGTACACGACCCTTACTTTTTTTTTACTTTTTAATTATGTGAAAATCTGTCATTGGATATTATGTGTATTATTATAAATGTAAAATATCTGTTGATTTTCCCAAATAAAAAAAATTAAAAAATACCTACAAAAAAAATAAAAATAAAAAAGACGACTTTCTTTAACTGATGTTCTGGATCTAATGTTTGCACTAATGGTGCCCCAGCGATGGTTGGCCAAAGTGAGGAGCTTTAAAAAATTATCGTAAATGCATTCGTGATAGCTTTTCAAATTAATGTCATGTAAATCATAAAATGAAGGCAGTACATTTCACAAAGGAGAATGGATTGAATCGTATTGATGCTTTAACCGTGTGGTTTTCCTACTTACTGTATTGTTTCAATTTGATAGGTCGTTGGACTCCAGATACTAATATCTACAGCTCATAAGTTGAACCTATGAACTTCAGAGTGAGGACTAATATCCACAGAGCTAAGGTCGGACGAATATCTATGATGGTCCCAGTGGTGACTAATATATATGGAGCGTTGGTTGGACTAATATCTGGGTATTTCTCTACTAATTGGAAACTGGCCCATACAACACTGTCCCAAGCATATTTTTGTTAATAATTAAGAAAATATGTACATACATGGAAAGGCATTAATAAATGAAATATATATTTACATAAATCTCACACATTTTCCTCTTAATTTTTGGTTTATGGTAAATTTTACGAAAAATATTGACAGGGGACTGTTATATAATTCAGAGGAGTATTTATATGAAATAAAAAACATATTTTCATTGAATATAAGCAATCAGTCTTTGTTTCTATTTATTATAACTATTACCATCTGTATTATGGACTGATAAAACAACAATTTCTAAACAAATAAAACATGTTATGAACTTTCTTAATTCTACAGAACACTTGTATTAAATTTATTAAAACTTCTTAAGTAAACAATCTTTGCTTCACTCTTTATTGACTTGTAAAATTAATACTAAAAAATATTAACTTGCTTTCTAATATCACAATCAACATTATGACTTGACAATAATACTTTGAAATATTTAACCTTTAATAGTAACCAGTTGTAATTATATACAAAATCAGTCATCATATTGCAGTTCCAGAAAATATTAAAATTAAATTATTTCTCTAAAACCGGTACAGCTGATGGAAAGTAATAATAATATCTTTTCCCTTTTAAGATTAGATCTGAATTTGGTCACTTTTCCAGTATTTGTCCAAAAGAAACATCAGAAACATCATTTTCGTTAACTCTAAAAGTGTGACTTATCGTCACAAATTTTCATACAAGTTATTGTTAGTTTACCTTCCTCATAATCTATTTGACCATAACGATATTCCACGTTTATTGATTTTAGCTATAGTTATAGTTAATGCATTATCTGGCAATCTCAAAGGCACCGGAAAAGCTGATGCGGAATACACTGAATCAGGCATATTTTCCTTAACAAAAGTATTTGTAACTGCTTTCAAAACTTTTTTCTTTGCGCGATAGGTAGAACAATGCTCTCTCCAAGTTTTTCTTGGAGCCTTCTGCTCACGACTACTCATGTCCTTAACTAATTTTCTTGTGCCTTTTTCTTTCATTTCTTCTCTTTTCTGTGTGTCATTTTTAAGTCGTTAGTATCTCAAACGTGCAGCTATGCATTTTCGATCTAATATTTCTTCCCTTGTTTTCGCTGAATTCTTTTTATGTGGTATTATGGAGTATTGCCATATTGCTATAAAAATAATATTAAACGAAATGTTTATATTGTGCAATATGGCAGGTAAAACTTGAAGATACCTAAAAGAAACAGTCCCCTGTGGTATAGAACAGTCCCCTGTGACATAAAAATGACAGGGGACTGTGCCCAGGGGACTGTTATTTTTGCATAGAAACTTTTCTAGCATAAAACCATTTTAAATCAATTCAAAATCAAGAAGCAAGCGTGATTGCATTCTCGATAAGTAATTATTTAAAAAAAAAATCGTAATTTTATTACTTAAAACTATAAGTAAAATGCTTACCAGGGGACTGTTCAACTAGCGGTCTAGACACGTAGTTCACTTACAAGCGTGGCTGTGAAAATGCATACGATGGCGTCAGCCCACATAGCTCTACAACCGAACGAATATCACACCGATTTCGTTCTGTTTCACGATATAAACTACCGCGCCAATGCATAGTGCGATTTCGGTGCAATTTTCAAATTGTAACAGGGGACTGTTCAAAAAAATTGAGGACAACATTTGATAACTGTTTTCTTAAATAAATTGTTATTTTAAAAATATGATTGTGTATTGCAAAGATGCTTACTATATTCTAGTACTATTTATACACTTTTAACTGACGCAGTAATGATACTGAAAATGAATATTTGTCATAAGACTTGTAATTTCGGAAATGGGACACGACAGGGGACTGTGAATTGAGGTGTTTGAAGTGCATTTAAATTAATATTACAATATTATTTTACTGTATGAGCTATAGCATGCCAAGAATAGCTAACATATTGTCGTTATCAATACAAAGAACTCGGTAATATTAAGATCTACTATATAAAATTTACCTGGGACAGCGATTTTCCAATTAGTGGAGAAATGCCCATCTACGGAGGGCAGCTGAGCAAGAGGTTGTACGGAAAAGCATAAATTACTTCAATTACGTAATTACTAATTACGTAAAGGCTTAAACGTTTAAAGTACATACATGAAGTTTTTGCATAATATTACGTATTTTGCTGTTTACGAGGACAATAATTTATTGAACAAGCATGAAGGTCAAAATACAAACATATTTATTTATTTCGAAATACACGGCACCACAACCTAACCTAGCCTAACTGACATAGAAATGGTCATGGTAACAGACTAAATAATTTAGAAGCACTCAAAATAAAGAAAGCTGTTAAAACAAAAACCAAAATCTTTAATAATCAGCTAAATGTGTTCAATAGTCCGATATTAGGGATTTTTTCATACATACATAAATTAAGTTTTTTAAACTGCATATGCAATATTACGTTATTCCAATATGCTATACATAATTGCAAATCCAACCTCTGCCAGTGCCGTAGATATTCGTCCACACTTTAGTTCTCATGGATATTAGTCAGCAGTTTGAGCTGTAGATATTCGTCCTCACTTTGGTTCTCACAGATATTAGTCCGATTTGTTCAGTTTTTGGAATTCCTGTAGATATTAGTAGATGCCTCCGGTCGTTGAAGTGAGATGTTTCCGAATTAATATTTTGAATAACTCACTGGGGTTTTTTTTAAAACAAAACAATAAGTGAGGAAGCTTTACATGGTAATAATCTCTATAATTTAATCGGAAATCAATAAGACATCATTGGCAATAAAATTGAAAACGTTTTGATATTCACTCGTAAGGTACCTACTGCCCAAATAGAAGAAATATAAATGATCATATGAAAGTGGCTTCTCCACAGTTTGATAAAGCCTTCGGAAGTTGAAACAGCTGTCACGCGTAATAATAGTTACACAATAGAATTTGTTTATGTATTATTTTTTTGAACAAATTAAATATTTAAACATATTAGGTCCTTAGTGTGAAATTGGCGTTTTGTATGGGAGGAACATAAAGTCGATTTTTTTTTTAATATAATATATTTATTTAATCAAAGTATGTACCATTGCTATCTACGCACTTTTACTATCTCATAGGTAGTTCATCGATCCCTTTAATAAAAAAAAACCATTCGGACGGGAATCAATAAAATCTTTGAAGGCGGTTTAGACTGCCCTATCGGAGTTGAATTTTTTCCCTTGCAAGAAGTTATCCAAATTTCGAAAAAAATGGTAATCTGTTGGGGCAAGGTCCGCAGAGTACGGTGGATGTCTTCGACATTCCAATTGAAGCTCCTCTAATTTGGTAGCCGTCTGTTGTGCAGTGTGCAGTCTAGCGTTCTAACGCGCGTTTGTTGATTTGCTTCACTCAATTCGTGAGGTACCCTTTCAAGCTTTTTGTTGATTTGCTTCACTCAATTCGTGAGGTACACTTTCAAGCTTTTTCACCTTCCCAATTTGCTTCAAGTGGATTAAAACAGTTTTATCACTAACAGCGCAGCCTGCAGCTAACTCGAACGTGGTTTGCGATGGATCCGCTTCCACAATAGCCTTCAATTCTTCATTATCAACTTTGGTCTCCGGCGTCCACGGGGCTTGTTCTGCAGGTCGAAATTTCCAGAACGAAAACGTTGGAACCAAAAACGCACTGTGTTTTCTTTTGCGGCACCGTTGCCATACACATCATTAATCCTTCGAGCCGTTTCTGCAGCACTGGTGCCACGGTGGAACTCGTACTCGTAAATAACGCGATATTTCAAGTTTTCCATTTTGTAAACTAAGTGACGCAAAGAAAAAAAACAATTAAGGAAAAAACAAATAATTTTCGAAACACAAATACATGAGTAAATAAATAGCTGTATAAATTTGAATATGGAATTCCTAACCAAAGAGAAGATATTTGGGATCAAAGTTGCCAGTACGGCAAAACGCCAATTTCATATGTAAGGACCCAATATTTATAATAAATTAAAATGGAATCCTACAAATTAAACTTGATAACCAAAAACAGCGTGTGCAATTCGCACGCGGTAGAAGTGAAACCCTCAGAAAACTAAGGTAGGCAAGAGTGGAGAGGGTACGAAGCACCGCACAAAGAGGAGACCGATTCTCGAAATCTGGCATTATGAAATTTGTATAAAAAAAATTATACAAATTTCATAATGCCAGAGCCTATTAGAAGTTTTATACAAACCTTGTCTTGACAATAAAGGCGGAAACACACTTGTGTGGTGTGGTGTGTCGTGGCGCGCCAGAAGCACATCGGTTTCATACATTTATTATGGTTAGAGACACATTTGTAGGTTGTGGCGTGTCGACAAGCGACGACGATGATTGGTTAATTTGTAGTCACGACACACCACACCACACAAGTGTTCCAGTGCCTTAACGAACACACAAAAAAAGAATTATCCAATTTGGTGCTGTCGTTCGAAAGTTATGCGCGTACATACATTTCGGCGATTCATTTTTATTTATATAGAAGAAGATAGAAGATAGATAGATAGATAGATTTTGCAAATTCACTTTGTGGCACCATTTTATTAATGAAATAATTAAAAACACTTTGTTTTTACCACGGTAATCTTTATTTAAAAAAAACAATCTTATTGATCTTCTAAGCACCTCCCCTTTCCACCTCTCTCCCCCCATTACTTCCATTTCTACCCACGCCTGTCTTTCTATACTTGATAATTTAGTTTTTAGTACATATAATGTCCTGATGAAGAGAACATCGTTCTCGAAACATGTTGATTTTTTAAATAAAGATTATCGTGATTTTAATTATTTCATTACTATATTATTTTTTACTGTGCAATACAATAATTCTTCAATCAATGTGGCCCTAGAAAGTCTAAAGGTTTGACACCCATGCTGTAGGTACGAGTAGCGAGAAGGTACTATATATATATATATAGATTCTGTGTAGAATGATGTACAAAGGCATTCATCATAGCACATACTCCTCACTGCACTACTCCATGTATGTAAATTAGAAACGTGTGGATCTAGCGTTTTACCATCACCACCCACAGAGTCATCCGATATAGGTTATGTTGATTGTCTTTTGCGTTTCTATCGGATACTCATCGATAAAATACTCATCTGTGAGTGACTCAGTACTGAGTGCCATGGCAGATAGGCGAAAATATTAACTTCGAGAACCAGAAGAATAATGATCAATCAACTCCATAAAGGTAAGTAACCATAATGCCATATATTTATTGCTTGGGAAATCTGGTAGAAGATTCGTGAAGAAAGATATTCCCTGCTGAAAAGCTACTTTAGACGTAAATCCCAGTATTGTGTGGTATTTAATTTATTACCTAATAATCTGTAATAATATTTAATTTATTGTTGAAATCTTTTATAAACACAAATCGCTTTCAAAATGCATTTATTATAGGAGACATTAATATTGATATATCTGATGATTTTGAAAACAATAGTAATAAGGAAAAAACTGAATATATTAACACATTATCTGAACTCAATTTCAAACCATATATTAAAAAATATACGAGAGAATGTTTTGGGCAAAGGCCGTCATGCATTGAACATATTTTGTGTAATACAAATGAAACTGAAAAAATAAAATCATTTTTTTGGAAAAATAATATTACTGATAATCACACATGCATTGTAGCCTTCCAAACTGGCAAAATAAATGAAAATAATAATGCGTGCAATAATTTACCTAAAACTATTATTAATTATGAAAAACTAAAACAAAACCTTTATATTGAAAATTGGGAAACTGTTCTGTCCTCAAATGATACCGATATAATGTTCACTGAATTTTGAATGAATCTTGAATAAACATATCAAATCTTCCTCTTCCATTATAACATGCTCCCCAAAAACTAAATTCAAAAAATTAAAACCATGGATCACTCAAGGAATTATAATTTCAATTAGACATAAAGAAAAGATTTATAAGGAATTTAAAAAGTCCCCAGAAAACTATAAACTACACGAATATTTAAAAAAAATTCAGAAATAAACTAGACTACATTATCCGGAAAACCAAAGAAAATTTCTATAAAGAAAAAACCAATATCGCTGGCACCAACAACAAAAAGATATGGCAAACTGTCATTGAAATTATCAATAAAAAACCGAAAAATATCTAATATAAATAAAATCACAGATATTGATAACAAAATTTACAATGTAAACTCGGATCCAAAGAAATGTGCAAATATCTTTAACAATTATTTTGGGTCAGTTGGCAAAAAACACCGAAAATAATGATCTATGTACATCACCTTCCAATCCTTGTAACACCTTCCAACAAACTAACATTGATGAAATTAAACAGGCTATTAATGAATTAAACGGTAATTCTTCCCCTGGTTATGACAATATTCCTGCAGAAATACTTTTAAAAAAAATCTGATTTACTTTGCAAACTATTGGCACACATCATAAATACAAGCTTCGAAAATGTAAAATTTTCTTTAAATTACAAAAAAACTATTATTACGCCCATTTTCAAATCTAGTGACCCCACTCTAAGCAGTAACTATAGACCAATTTCTCTTACCTCAAATATAGCAAAAATATTTGAAAAAATTGATAAAAAACCTCGGTGTAATTATAGATAGTAACATAAAATGGAAATTACCAATCAATACACCAATAGAATGTTTAAGAAAACTAATTTACATTTTTATTAGTATACAACATATTAAGTATTGATTATTAAGAACCATCTATTTTTCCCTAATTCAATCAGTATTACAATATGGAATTGTTGGCTGGGGTGGTGCTTTCTAAACTTCTTTTGCCTTTAGAAATTATCCAAAGAATATTAATAAAAATAATTCTAAAAAAGCCATACGATTACCCTACCATCAAATTATTTCGGGAATTTTAAGTCCTTTCACTTCATATTATTTATAAAAAATATTACGCTTTTACAAATGCAAAAAGATTGTTTCAATAATGTGAACTTAACTCTTTTTTTGAACAGCAATAGAACAAATATCCTTGGTTCTCTGACTACACTGCGCTGTTACACCACCACAGCCCAACAACTCTACAAATATATTGGAGTTAAATGGTTTAACGAATTACTCTTGAAATTAAGATTGGAAATAAATTACAAAAATTCAATAAAAACTCTTTTTATATAACTTATCAACATAACAACTCAATTATAATATTAGTTATCTCTTTTCTCGCATTATTTTTTATCTTCTCCTCTTCAATTTGTTATTTTTCTTATCTATTATTTGTTGTATACATATATATATATATATGTATAAATATGATTTTTTTCTTATTTTCTGTTAATTGTCTATTTTTTGTTTTATATATTTAAAAGAATATTATTTTTCCTTTGCTAAATTGTGGTTAACATGCGTTTATCCGCCTTTTTAACTCAAGCTTTGCTCTTAAAAAGGGTGTAAAACGTATTATTAAATGTATTGTAATAGAAAAACTTAATGTATATAAACTTGTAATTAATACTATTATATTGAAGAAGTAATTTTATTCACGTTCATATTAATAATAATATTGTTCGGTCTGCCAAATAAAATTAATAACCATGACATAATTCACTGTTTATGCGTGTTCGTTTATTTATATGCTTACTAAATAATACAGAGCTAATATTATTTTGAAATTGGGTCTTGATCGTTGGGATTCCCATGCTAAACAAATAATTTTGCATAATTTGAGATTGATGAAATTGGCGTGTGTTTTGTATGTTTTGATGCGAGTTTTTTTTTTTGAAAACTTACATCCTAAAATATTTTATAAGTTGTGGTTAAACATGTAGTGAACCAATAAAAGGTTTCCATTGGCATTTATTAATTACTAGCCGGTCCCGACATGCGTTGCTATGCCATTTAATAAAGAAATTGTTTCTCCCTGAGTGTTTTTTCCCATTCGTCCCGTTCCCCTTCCGCCTCCCCTTTTTTTTCTCCCGTTCCCACTCCGTCACCTCCACCTTCCCTCTCCCCACTCCACTACCCCCCCCCCCCTTCCCCGTCCCGCGAACCCCCCTCCCAAGTTCCCCTCCCCCTCACACGTCCCCTTCCCCTCCCGCGTTCCCCTTCCACCTTCCCCGCCTTCCCTCTTCCCTTTCCCCCTCCCTCGTCCCGCCAACCCTCCTTCCGCGTTCCTTATATTCAATCCCATTACATTCAGTTTTTAAACAGCCCGCGTGCCATCTTTTACAATTTTTATTCAAATTTCCATTTTTCATGTATATTAAATTTGGTACCTAACATAGGTAGATACCTATTTAAAATATCTAAAATTCTTGATTCGATTCAAATTATTAGGGGAGTACCTACTTTAAATAAATTTATCAACTTAAAGATTTTCAAAAATAGAATCCTGATTTAACAATCATTGTTTTGCAAAACGTCATTCTCAAACACGTTAACTGTCAAACGTGCGATAGTCGTTATGTTTTCTGAAATTATCCAATTTTCTGTGCAATTTTCTTAATTTTTCTCTCCGTAAGAACCATCCTCGTACTTCAAGGAATATTCTAAAAATATAGTTCAGCTGCTCTCGAGATTTGCGCTTAGCAACACATTCAGCGATTCATTTTTATACATAAGATTAGTTATTTTAAAAGAAAAAAAAAAGTAAAAAAAAACCCATGGGGATGAAATGGGGGAGGAACGGGAAAGGGGTGGATCTAGCCTGTATTGAGTTATATTATGTATTGTGTGAACTTTATTTATTGACTTTAGGTTTGAAGTTGTGAGGTGTTAATTCACGGTGTGAAATATTGAAAATATATGAAGCGCGGTGAAATTCCCGAAAAAAATTTCCTACTGACCAAAACATTCCCCAGCAAAATATCTACTAAAACCTAACCTAACCTAACAAAAAATAATACAGACATCATAACAAAGACAATAAATTATTATTCACAAATAGTAAAATGGGACAAAAATAATACTCCTTGTAAAGACAATAAATTATTGTTAAAAAATAGTTTTAAGAAAGAATTCAGCGTGGTGGATATTTTTTCCCTGGGATATTATGTCGAGGGTTTTTTTTTGTCGGGGAATGAAAACGCGCATTACCGTTTGTTTTGAGTGGTTTTGACTTGTTTGTAATTTATTATTTTATTAGTTTTTTTACATTAACTCCGCACTGCCATCTGAGATGCTATGTGGAGGGTCATTTTGAGGAGAGGAAGAAGAGTGTTATTACAACTTTACATGTTTCAATATTTTGAACCGCCATTATTCATCAATAATCAGGGGCGACTACGAAAGTTTAATACAAAACATGTTTAGATATCAATAAATTGATTTTTATTGGGAATCAATTCAACTACCTAAATATATACCCCAGGAAAGTAAATTTTGTTTTATTTGCCTACAGATTTATAAATATTATAAAAAATGTCTTAGATTAGGTATATTATTAGAAAATTCGCTAGGAATCTGCTGTGAATTACTTTTTGTACCAAAGTGTGTTTTGTCGATATTACCATCCGTTCTCGATAGTCCTCGAGTAAACGAGAAATAACTTAGCATTCAAGTCTAAGTTAGATGGTGTATTCGTACGGAATAAATAATTATGGCTCCTTTTACGGTTCCTCTCCACTTTCCAGATCAAAGGTTCAAAGTAACTCAGCTCAAGTACATAAAACGTCGGCTAACTGAGAATTAGGTTCGACTAATTTGTACTTCACTATCGAAATCTTGGAAACTTCACAAAACTTTGTTTTCGAATATAAGGCCCATTTTTACGGAGCTCGTTTTAAAATATAAATAATTAATAAAGCCGCTAAATCATAAAATCATTAAATAGCATCTCGGGATGCTCGATTTTCAATCATTTCATAAATATTCTAATAAATCTGCGCTTTCCCATAAAATCTGGGTGTTTTTCCTAACGCGGATAGTTAAAATAACCATTCTAATGTCCTTCTGTTTATATTTGAACGATTAGTGGTGAAAAGCTCCCGACGAGCCGGGGAACTGGTTTTCTAGTCGGTTCCAAAGAATGCGATGAATACATTTTTCTAAGTTTCCATTTCTACGCAAAGCTTTTTGACCACACGCACGCCTGGAGTTTTGACTTCGCAGCATTAATGAAATATTACCTTAACCTGTCAAGGGCCAGGGTTTTTTACCTTACCTTTTTTAAATTACCTTAATAACAAGAATGGAGGAAGCTATTTTAAGCTTTATTTTATGTTATAAATTAATGGAATAAAATTTAAAATCGCATCCAAATTATTTGAATTAATATTCTTTTTTGAAATTCCAGTCTCGCGCGCGGGCGCGTTCCTGGCCTTTGAAAGGTTAACTACTAGAATCCATTTACAAATGTTTCGTAATGAATTTTCTACTGAAAATTACCATTTAAAGAGACGCTTTTGTAGAAAATTCTACTCGCTGCATAACGCAATAAAATACCTCCCCTTAACTTCTAAAACTAATAGCAGCAAATAATAACAACGTTTTTCCAATTGTTCATAGATTCCTAGCGGAAAGCTACTAGCTTCGTACATGCACAAGGTATATGAATAATGGTAATCTTTTTATATTTACTTTTAAAGTCATCATCCAACCAGCTCGAAGGGGGCGCCCTGGGCCGGACGGAGTGCCCCGCGGCGGGGGCGGGGGCGGGCGCAGCGCCCCGAGGCGTGTACGGGCGCGGGGCGGGCAGCACCGAGGCCAGGTCCCGCACTCGCGTGTTGAAGCTCTTCACGGCGGGACGGAGCTGCGCCCTCTGCAGCCCGCTGCCAGGCAACAGGGCAGCCACCACCCTCCTGGGGGGGCCAACTGATACCGTGCCAGGTTCTAATATCTCACTCCCTTCTTCGGACATCTTGGCGTCTTCCTTCTCGGATTCTTCCTCGCTAGGAGAAGTGACGTCGCAGTAAGCGAAGTCGTATTTATCTTCCACTTGTCTCGCTTCTGGCTCGTGCCGGTAGACCGGCTGCTCAGTGGCTGACAGACTCCTCGCTGGAGTGCGCGCCCTGGCCGGGGCCGGGCTGCTCTGCACGGCGTGAGGGGCGGAGAAGCTCCTCAAGGTCTCCTGGCCTATCCGGGGCTTCCCTCGACCCCATGGCTTCGGGTTAACTTTCTGAGTATCTAACATTCTCTTCCGCATTGTACTCTGATGACTTTTCATATGATAGTGCTTAATCTTGAAAGAACTGTGAACACTTTCTATGTAGACTGCAAAGGATTCTAAAGTACGGAAATACCACCTAATGTAAAGGCTTGACCGGTTGCCAATAAAACGTTAAACGCCCGTTTATCAGTATAACTGCGGTTTTACACAATGGGTAGGTAATTGAATAGAAATACAGAAACGGACACAGCGAGCGAACACCGGACAACAACTAACATCAATTACCCGATTTCGTTCGGTTTTACTCTCATAAATTTGCAATCTGACACTTGGTAATGTATCATATCCCATAGTTCACATGAAATTTATATTACCTCCGACTTCCAGAGGTATCGAATGACGAGGACGCTAGATCCGATCCGATATCCCGTGCGTTTTAACGCCGGTATCAGATCGACAACTTGTTGACGGACCATAGTGGCCGTCGTAATTCACCGCTTTTGTGGAATTCCAAACTTGTAATCGATACTCTAAACTGCACTAAACAAACGCACTGAAGTTAATATTCTTAGATTAGCGACGTAAAGTTATCGCGTCCGTTCGATTCGCCTTGCACCTTGTGATAGTGTTCTCGCATTCGCTACATGTACGAGTACAAGGCGAGTACTCGCACGCAGTAAGAATGCCGGCGCGGCTCTCCTAACGGAGGAACTTTCTCCGCGAGTGGAAGGCAGAGTAGATGGGATTATCCGCGAGCGTTTGAGAGAGGTTCTACTCGATGCAATGTGCGCTGCACGCGGCGCGTCTCCTCCATTGTACCAGCCGCCAATTAGACAGGTAAATCTGAAGCAATGGCACCATTAACTACTGTTCAATGTGTGTTGTGAACGCACGAGGCGAGAGACTGGAGGTGACTTGAGACTGCGGGTGTTGCAGTGTTGGTGAGCGCTGGTGCCGGAGACCTGAGGTTGGCTGGAGCGAGTTGGTTGGTCCGAGGGCGGGGGCGCGTGGGCGCTTCCTACCTGGCCACATATTTAGAGCAGTTTCCGGTTGGGTTAAGGCCGTATAAGGCTGCTTTGTGCCGATACATTTGCTAAACAAGTTTTCTGAGGAGAATATTTGCATCTCGTTTTATATTGACTGAATAAGTTATTCTTACCATAACTTATGTAGCGGAATAGCAATCCTTCCGTTGATTCACTTTATTGTTGAGTCATAAAAAACGTCTTAGAACATATTAAATAAAAAAGGTAAGTATATCCTTAGAATCATTTTCACAAAATGAGCATTCGCTTCGGATGGTTTTTTTTTTTTTTTTACATGAGCTACACACAGGAGGCCCTGAGGAAAATAATTTCCCTCAGGGCCTATGTCATCTTTGGGGATGCTGTGTGGAGGGTTTTTTTAAGGAAAGGAAGGAGAGGAGAGTTCTGGGAAGGAAAAGGGTTTAAGGGGTGGGTAGGAATCTGGGGTTCAGTATGTCCTGGTCATCCGCCTCCAAGACCTAGACAAACCTCACCCCATGCACCCGGGCACCCCTTCTAAATCACCAAACGTAGCGAACCACTTGGGGTGACCTATGGCAGAGGTGTTGGTTATCCAATAAAGGTTCCGGGGGCGGCGGTACCCATTCCCGCCTCCCAAATTAAGGTGCTGATTTCAAAAGGGAGTTCCCAATGCCGATGCCTATGAAACCACAAAACTGTAATTTTCGTGTATTTTACGAGGAGGTTCGAGTCAGTATTCCAACAATATTTAGAAGAAAATCTTTTGTCATTTTCTTAAATGGACATATTTAAAACATATCAGCTTAACCGGCTTGTGGCCGAGTGGACGAAAGCGTTAGATTCCCACCAAGGCGTTACGAGTTCAAACGACTGCTAGCTGATAATAATCACAATTGGATAATTTGTAGAGCACCGTTTTTTTGTGAAAAATCAACTCAAGTGCGCTATATAATTTATTGCGAGTTCTTAGGCCCTATCTAATTTTATTATTTACAAACAAATTCAAATACCTCGGGGTCGAATTCTCCAGCGATGGACAGCAAGACGGAGAAGTTGATCGAAGAATAAGTACGGCAAGCGGTGTGTTGCATCCTCTCTACAGTTCAGTGATAAGGAAAGCCGCGGTGTAAGTGAAACCACACGCGGTATAAGTGAAACCTTCAGCAAAATAAAGTAGACAAGAGTGGGGAGGCTACGAAGCACCGCACAAAGAATAGACCGAATGCACTCGCAGGCTAAATCCTGTAGATGTATGTGTTTGTCTCTTTTTAGTGTCGGTATTTTTCATTTCACCGAGTTTCAAGTCACAACGGTGCTAAAGAAGTTTTCACTTCAAAAAATAAAAATCGACGACGCCTGTATCTGGCACTAAACATATCAATTTTTTTATAAAAAATAACAGAATTCTAGTTTTGGCGTTAGTTATAAACTGCTTTTTTTCCTTTAATTTTTTATGTTCACCCAATTTGTCCAGGGGAGGGGGGGGGGGGGCGGTGGCAGAGCTGCACACCGCTCTATTTAGCAATCATTTCTGAGATTTTGATTTCATTCGTGAAAGGAAGTCGTATTTTATTTTTTCCTTAATGTGTGTCATTTTAGCACCCACCAGCCGAGGCCTCCTCCGAAGTTGGGGCCCTCGAAAAAATTAACATATTATTTTCCAAGTCCTGTGTCCTTAGTGTGTACCATTGTAGTGGAAGCCATAGGGAATTTGTTGAAATATTTCTTAACAAGTCCTATGTCTTCAATGTGTACAATACTGGCACCCATCTGGGCCCCCAGCAAATTGGGGTCGATAAGAAATGTGGTGAAATATTTGTCAAACAAAACGTCCCCTGAAAAAAAGGCCCCTGTAGGTCTGGGCTTTATAGGCCTCTAGCGGATGTCCGGGAAACACACCAAACGCGCGCCAAACATACATACACGGCTGACATTTGTCACATGAGAACGAGTCGCTTCTTCGACTGGTTCGTGAATTCAACAGCTCGGCTGTGGAATGATTTGCCGGCCTCATTGTTTCCTACTTCCAACAACATCGGTGTCTTCAAGACCAATGTTCATTCCTTCCTCTCCTCAAAAAGACCCTCCACACAACATCTCAGATGACTTTGTCTTGGCAAAGCATAGCATGACGAGGGGAGTGGTGCTGTTGAATGAAATTGCAAATCATTTGGATGTAAGTGACTGTTCTTTTATATGCCTTAAAAATATTATTGAAGTCACTTGCCTAAATGCTGATAGGGTAACTAAATTGTACTGTAATTGGAATTATTCTGTTGTACAATAATAATAAAAAATAAAATAAAATAGGCCTTTGAGGAATTTATTTTCCTCAGGGCCTCCTATGTGGAGTTAATGTAAAAAACAAAAACAAAAATGTCCGGTTCTGCCAAGAAGACCGAAAATGTCCGTCTACGAAAATCGAAGAAATCACTGCTACCTTTTTTTTTTTTTTTTTTACATTAACACCACACAGGAGGCCCTGAGGAAAATAATTTCCCTCAGGGCCTATGTCATCTTTGTAGATGCTGTGTGGAGGGTCTCTTTGAGGAAAGGAAGGAGTGAACATGGGTCTTGAAGAGACCCATGTTGTAGGAGGGAGGAAACACAGAGGCCGGCAAATCGTTCCACAGCCGAGCCGTTGAACTCAAGAACGAGTCATAGAAACGACCCGTTCTCATGTGAGTAATGTCAACCGTGTACAAATGTTGGGCGCGTGTTTGGCGTGTTTCCCGACTATGCACCGGAGCCGAGGGGATCAATGATGCTAGTTCCTCGGAGCATCTTCCATTGTAATACCGGTAGAACAAGGACAGCATTCCCACCTGACGCCTATGCTCTAAAGATTGCAGTCCGTCTGTTAGGATGGGAGAATCTATCAAACGGACCGCCCGTTTCTGCACAGAGTCAAGGGTTTTTTTTAGGTATTTTGGAGCTCCAGACCAGAGGTGGCTGCCAAATTCAACCGTGGGGCGCACTTGCGATTTGTACAGGGTTAGCAGTTGGGTACTATTAAAGTATCTGCGGGCCCTGTACAGTACGCCCAGTTTCTGAGAGGCTAACTTAACTCTGGTTTCGATGGAGCCCCCGTACCTGAGCTGGTCACTTAGAGTTACACCAAGCATATCAATGGAGGTCCTGTTCGGAAGGTTGCTTCCGTTGAAGGAGACTAGATTTTCATTTCGATCCCTTTTAGACGTTATCAAACATGATTGGGTCTTTGAAACATTAAATCAACCTTCGAAAATCAACCAATATTACGATAGCTGCTAATAGGCCACTTGCATCACATTTTTTAAATTTTTTTCCGGTTCAGGCAAATATTCTAAGACATTCTGTATTTTTTTTAATCGTATTTTTGAACCCCTGGTGATTTTTTGAAAATTTCAATCCGAAAAATCAGACCATTTTTTATAAACCGGAAAGACGGGACATAATTTTATAGGTGTGAAAAAACGATACTTACATAGCCGAAAATCATTTTAAAAAAAGAACGTTTTCCACACGAATGGCACATGAGAATAACGAGGAATACCAAAAATATTACATCTCATAAATATTTTTTTTCCTTGATCCATCTTATTGATCATAAATCATTATAATGTACAGCGTCTATATTACTAAATTCAATGTAATTAACTTGTACTTGTAAATTATAATAATAATAAGAATATTATAAAATTTTATTTTGTTAAAATCAGCACCATAATCATTATACCTCTAAAACACGTACCGACATCATCTTCACGTTCTGAAGAGAACCCCGTACATCATTAAATGTACGGGGTTCTCTTCAGAACATCTGTCAAAAAGTCGAACCAAATGATAAGTTTGCAGAGAACAAACAATAAATCTAGTGAACGAATTAAAAAATTCGCCTGAAATCAAAGTGATGCCATATAAAAAAATAAATCAGTGTGAAATTTTACAAAATTAATAGGAACATTTTCGGAGACGGGACATTTTCATGTGGTGACGTCACGAGCCCAAATAATGGATTTATTTATTTAAAAATAAATAAAAAAAAACTGTACACATCTAACAATTTTTGCTAACATTTTCGTAATCTTAGTAAAAAGATTTATCCACATGATTTTTTCCAAGTCGTTATGAAATCCATGCAAGTGGCCTATTGTTCAATGGCAATTGTAAAACTAACTAACTTAAACAACAGCTGTAATTCAAAAAGTAGATCGTTTCGAAATTAATAAATTTTATTACATTTCAATGGGACCCGCCCCGGGCACCTGGTCCTGGAGGGCCTCCAAGCGCCTCCGTGTTCCCTTGATCAAATCCTAAACAAGGCTTTAAGGCACCAGGACAATGTAAAAAAAAATATATTTTTATGTTATTTTCATTTTCTAAAAGATGCATTTGTTGATAATTTTCTCGTCAATTTTACGAATTTCCTTAAACATTTGTTGAGAGAATTATCAACAAATGCGCTTGGATGCCCCCTATGACCAGAGGCCCGTGTGAGCTGAATAAAAATCTTGTAAAATTACATCAACTTTTTAAACTAGCGGGGGGGGCAGGCCGTAGCTAGGGGGGGGCATTAGGGGGCAATTCCCTACCTTAAAATACCTGTGCCCTACCTTAAGAAATACCATCGACTATGATAATATACTAGTAAACTGTTTGTTCATTGTTTGACATGAATGAAAAAAATACTACCTATTAGTGTAGCGCATTGATTTTCAAAGTGGGGGGCGCGCCCCACTAGGGGGGCGCGAAGACATGTACAGGGGGGCGCGGGCGTGGGCGGCGGTATCACTACGATCGCCGTATACCCGCGCTACCGCACGCATCTGTGGAGTAAGACCTTTTTCGTGTTCCGCAGTTGTACAAGTTCTCAAAGAAAAGATTTAAAAATCCACAGTATGTTTCACAAAAGAGAAAAACCATTTTCATGTCCTGACTGCAACTATTCGTGTGCTTAAAAGAGATGTCTAAGAAGTCGCTTGCTGACTCATAGTGCAATTATTTATGTACTACGAAGAGAAATCTAAAAATCACATGTTTACCCACAGTGAAGAAAAACCTTGTTCATGTTCTGACTGCAACTATTCTTCTTCTAGAAAAAAATAGCTAAAACGGCACTTGCTAACTCACAGTGACGAAAAACCTTTTTCATGTTCCGACTGCAACTCTTCATATTATTACTATTCATGTACTATTAAAAAAAAAAACAAAAAATCACATGTTTACCCACAGTGGTAAAAAACTCATTTCATGCCCTGACTGCAACTATTCTTCTTCTCGAAAAACAAAACTAAAACGGCACTTGCTAATTCACAGTGATGAAAAACCTTTTTCTTGTCCCGACTGCGACTATTCAGGCGCTACAAAACGTTATATAAAAAGTCACATGTTTACCCACACTGGACAAAAACCTTTTTCATGTCCCGACTGCAATTATTCATGCTGTACAAAGGAACTTTTTAGAAATCATTTGCTGACTCACAGTGCTATAAAACCACTTACATGTTTCTACTGCGACTATTCGTGTGCACAAAAAGTAAAGAAGCACAAAAATCACATGTTTACCTTCAGCAGACAAAACCATTTTTTGTCCCGAGCGTAGTTATTGAAGTTCTCGAAAGGGAGATTTAAAAATCCACAGTGCGATTCAAAGTGGAGAAAACCTTTTTTATGTTCTGAGTGTAACTATGCATGTACTACGAAACCCATATAATATTATTATATTTTAGCGGTAAACTATCCTGTGTGTAATAACTAAAAAGCGTTGTTCTAGCTAAAAAATTTCATATAACATCATTCATATGTTCCATAAACTTTTCATTATTTTTTCTTTTGCTGTCCTTCCAAATATGGTTGGCATTTTTTAGTTGCGCTGCGCTGGCAAGTCAGCATGAGAGCCTTTATAGGCCAATAACAGCTGATGTAAATCTCCGGCTTTAGAGGACATTATAATTCCTACAAACTCACATTAATTGTGTTTATGCGTATTTCGCGTTTAAAACACTAACGAATACTGACAACGAAAATAAAATAAAAATGACGCACAATACAGTCGAGGAATTCAACTAAAAGGGTTGCCAACTTGGAAGATTTTAATTCCCTAGTTTTTTTTATTTAAATAAAGAAAAACATGTTACGTAACGCGTCATTCGAGCCCCCCCCCCCCCCCCACCCCTCCCCCAAGTGCGTTACGTAATACTTGAACGGCCCCTCGCTGGGTCCCGGCCGAGGGGAGGCGTGGGCATATTCGTTTTAAGCAGTAGGGAGGCGTGATACTAATAAGTTTGGGAACCCCTGTAATGTAGCGTATCGACATCTAACTAAACAACTTCGAATTAACCAAAGAATCATATTATATCAATTCTTTATTCTGCCCATAGATGGAATTGAAGTAAGTGGTGAGAGGCTGTTCGCGTATTGCAATCACTGCTTAGGGGGAATTCCCAAATAGTTTGGGGATATTATTCAACGGTTGAGTCATAAATAAACCAATCCCTAGATCGATATCTTCGGGCCTTCTCCATACTAAACTGTTTGTCATCAGATCAAGCACTTGCATACTGCTCGCTAACAACGTATACAGGGACAATAGGGGTCTAGTTTTAGTTAATTATAATTGTAGGGTCGTTCTATAAAAAAATAAGAGTCCGTGTTAAATAGTAACCTTCTGTTAGTTACACCGGGTGGTTATGTGGTGGATAACCTCTAATTCACTTCGAATAAGAGAACGTTTTCCTTCAAAATGTGTCAGCAGATGAATCCACAACTGGAAATTTACATTCTGATCACAAAACTGGTTTTAAATTAAGGGTGAATCTGCTTGCTTGTCCACAGATTTAATTAGTATTACTCTCACATAATGCGTAGTATGGTTTTCCTACAAGTTAAGAATTTTGTGAAATGGTTTAAAATAAAAACTTTAACTCCACTCGAAATATTAGAACAGTTTTCTTCAAAACGTGTCAGCAGATTAATCCGCTACTGGAATTTTGACAGATCATTCGGAACATGAAACTGGTTTTAACCCAGGAGTTAATCTGCTAAGTCCTCAGCTTTAGCTCAGATACTACACACAGAACAAGAAAATGATTTTCCTCTTACTTTTGTACTTGGAACACATGGATGGTTTGATAATCCATTGGAACACGTGACGATCCATGAAACTTTCTTAGAATTGTCGCGCATCGCCCACGGACCTCTCTCAATCATTCTCACTGAATATTAGTCATAAAAAATCCAAGCGCAAAACAAAATTCGACTCGGACTGTTGCCAGTCGCTGCAGTTATCAAGATGACATTATTATACATTCATTTGAAGAAAGGGGATTCCCCAGGTTTGTCACAGAATAAGTAATAAAAAATTCCGTACCCATTTCGGTCTGAATCATATATGCAACAAAAATATGAAAGAAATGATTAAAATTTTAACAATATATTATTATTAATTTTTGTGAAATTTTGCCGCCCGTTAAAAGTGCACCCCCCCCCCCCCCTCCCTCCCCCCGCCCGACCCAGATCAGATCATTTTATTTGCGCCCTACCTGTAATTACCGCTGCCCTATCTTAAATTCAACTCTGGCTACGGCCCTGAGGGGGGGGCTCAATTAGCTTTGCCGCCCAGGGCCTCTGACAGGCTTAGTCCGCCACTGCGGCCCATCATCTTCTTCCGCTCTTCCCGTTTTCATTTTGACCAATCATGACGCAAATCAGCCAAGACAAGAAAAATGTGATGAACACTACATTCAGTCAAATTGTCAATATTGCCCATCACGGCCATTAAAACCATTTATTATTATGTACCTATATATGTATTTAAAACATTTTTTTTAATAATTGGGATCCATCAAACTGAAGGTTTCCCAACCGGTCGTCGCTCAAAAATTAATTTATTATGTTAGTAATAATAATACAATTTGGGAACCGGGCATGGGTAGGTACTGCCGCCCCAGGAACCATTGATTGGATAACCAACTCCTCTGCCATTGGTCACCCCAAGTGGTTCGCTACGTTTGGTGACTTAGCAGCGGTGCTCGGGTTCATGGAGTGAGGTTTGTGCGGGACTTGGCGGCGAATGCGTCTGCCCACCAATTGCCAAGTGGTAGGCCGGATCGGGAGAGACTGGTTAAGGGAGACCCCAGATCGATCCATCCACCCCTCAAACCTTTTTCCTTCCCAAAATTTCCTTTCTTAAAAATGACACTGGCCCTGAGAATTATTTTCCTCAGGGCCTATTTTGAATGCACCAATTCTTAAACTATTCGAAAATCCAGTGTCTATGGCACAAAGTAGGGGAATTTCAGTATCTGAAAAAAAAATGCGGACCAGCGAATTTTATTTGATTTTTTATGGAAAATTTTCAACGTTCATAAAAATTAAAAAAGAAGGGGGCCCTTTATAAAACAATCCCTACGTGGGTAGTGTCATAGTCCGGGCCGGATTAAACATGTCGGGGCCCTTTTGGCAATGCACGACTAGGGGGGCCTAGGTAGTTTCCGACTGGATTTTCGAACAGTTCAATGGCCGTTATACATGACATGTTTTTTCAGCCTGATGGTTTCAATTGTCATCACTGCAAACAACACATGAACCATGCTATTTGCTATGATGCCAACTGAAATTGTAGATATGAAAATAGAGATGAAAATAGCGATCGCGTAGAGCGAAAAATGTTGACTTTTGTGTTTTTGTCTTGAATTTTACGAATTTTCTTTAAAAAATTGGTGAGAGCATTATTAACAAATGCATCTTTCAAAAAATTAAATAAAAAATGACACTTTTTTTACAATTTCCTGGTGCCTTAAAGCCTTGTTTAGGATTTGGTCAAGGGAACATGGAGGCATTTGGAGCCCCCCCCCCCCTCAGGACCAGAGGCCCGTGTGAACTGAATAAAAAGCTTGTAAAATTACATCAACTTCTTAAAATACAGGGGGGGCTCACGCGGCTTTGCAGCCCCAGGCCTCTGACGGGCTTAGTCGACCACTGCGTGAAACTAATGTAAAAAAAATACATGTACACTGTGTCTGAAACTGAAACCCTTAGTACAAGCGGCAAACTGGTGAATCATAACTCATAACAGTCATAACAAATAGTAACCAAAAAAAATTCTTTTGTTTGATTTTTTATTCATTTTTCCTGCAGATAAAGGGTTTTAAAATAATTAAGCCGGATCAACATCTTTTACAAGACAACAGCAGACATTAATCCCCATAACGACCGTGTTTTTTAAAAACAAAAGTCGTTAAAACTAAGTACCTATTTTATTAATTTTGAAAAAAGTTATACCACAATTTTGACTCCAAATTTGAAGTAGATTCACCAGTTTCCCGCTTATACCAGTTTCTGTGCCTACAATACACTACATGTTTTTTCAGACCGATTCCAATTAGAGACCAAAGTCAATATTTTTCGCTTTACGCGATCGCTATTTTCATCTCTATTTTCATATCTACGATTTCAGTTGGCATCATAGAAAACAGGCAAAATAGAGATGAAAATATAGATGAAAATAGCGATCGGACTGAAAAAAGATGTCGTGTATAACGGCCATAACTCCCAACAGTACAAACTTAAAAAGGTTGGATACCTACCCGCAAACTAAACAATCTAACAAAACTTGCGGCGAAATGAAAATATAGTCTGTCAAAAAAGAGTAGAAAATATAAAAACTTGAACTACTAAATTTGTAGACTGGCAACACCAATTTAACTGTCAAATATTTTTTTGATGTGCAGTGTCACTGAATGTATAGAACACAGTAAACCACATTTTAAAAAACATTTTTTCTTCATGACATAAAATTGATTAAAAGGTGATTTATAAAGCGATTTGCTTTAATTTAATTTAACATAAATTTGAATTTAACAATAGATATAAAGGAAGAATCACTAATGGTGAGTTAAGTAACACTACTTTTAGATCTGAATGAGTTAAATATATTCAGATCTAAAATTAGAGACATGATCTAAAGCCCAGGCAACGCTAGGTACTTTATCTAGTATTAAATAAATGTGAGCAATTTCTAAACTGTGCTTTATATTTTATTACATTATAGTTATTCTTCATTATGTTAACACAAAATTGCGAAGGTATAATAATAATATACCTATACGCAATTCTAATTTTGAGATCGGCGGGTATCTAGACTGTAATGAAAAAATATTTTTTCCACTATTATGCCTTTTTAATTTTTTATAAAAATGTAGGTTACACAGTTTTTCTCACCTGAGTTATGTGTTTAGTATTGCCATTTGAACAACAGTGGCGCCCTCATATATTTTCTACTCTTATTTGACAAACTGTATGTATCAACATATTGTAGGATTCCTAATTCCTACATCGACTACCCATGATTTTCTTTCGAAGTTTCTGACTAGAATGCTCAACATAACATCATGCAAGTCCATTGACAATAATTGACATTTGTTTTTAGGAAATCTTTTAAACTTTTTTGTATTTCTTGGGCATTAACTATGTACTTAACAATTTCGAGAAATTTTGTTTTGAAGAGTTTTACTTTCCATGTACCTACATTTGTTACTTAAATTTTAATTTGTCTGCTACCGGTTTCGACACATCCGGGTCATTCACTAGTTAACTTAAAAATTTTATACAAGTACTTTTATAATAGATTTAATTAGTTTGGGAGGGGTGATTTTGGGGGAGGGGAAGAACGGTGGGAGGAGTTAACATAACATGGAAACATTGTTAATAAGGGTGATTTACAGGGTGCTGTTAGTTTATTAAGGAAATTAATTTTTAATTTAATTGTTTTGTTTACTTCTAAAGATTCCCAAAAATTAAAATACTTATGTATTTATATTGGAATGTTTAAACTTGGTTTTTTTATTTGTTGAAGCAATGGCCAACTAATTAAATCTAACCATTTATGTACTTGTACAAAATTTTTACAATATCCAAAAGTAATCAGTCATAATAAGCTATATCATGTACAATTAGTCACAATAAGCCATAAGCCTTTACTGAAAGAGCTTAACTTTTTCGCCCCAAGTTGATCTCTATCTCTATTGCAAATTCATCTTATGGTGTCATTTTGATTAAATGAAAACAGATCGCTTTGTATACACCCCTTATTTAAGTTAATAATTTAACCTTTAAGTACCGACGTGTGGTCTGACAGGCACCTTGAGCGTTCGAAAAGTCTAGTTACCTATGTTAGTATAGTAGTGTTACCCTGCACTTCTCTCTATCCCTCCAGTAGTTGCCAACAGTGTTCATGGAGAATGGCAGTCTCGGTTGGTGCGATTTCGATAAGTTAAGGCTGTTATAAGATCGCGAGTGGTCTGTCAGACCACACGTGAGTACATATGTAACTTTTTTTGGATATGAATTTTATCAGATTATATGGATTTCCCCTTTTATTTTCTGTCAAATGTTACAATGAATCAACCAATCTCTTCGGGCATAAAACGGACAACCTCAATTGAAAATAACAGTGTTCCTGTCCTGTCTCTAGGAAGAAATATGAAACACGGCCTCATTCCAAGGGAATTGCTCGATAAAAAGAGTTCTTGGGTCAGATGCGCCGGAAAATATAAGGGAAATGGTGGGTAACCAACCTAGAAAACTCTGTCATATCTGTCCCTCAAATCTAAAATGCAAGACTGCTTACAAATGTGACACTTGCACGAAACATGTGTGTCTTCAATGCAGCGAGCCTGTGTGCAAAAAGTGTTTGTAATATTTGATAGTTCCTACAACTTGATGCCTTGCGGTTTTTCATGAAACTGCTGATTATTTATGTTTTCTTTGTTTTCATAATTATTATATGAGAGAAAAAAGAGTGTAATTAAAATATAGTAAGACTAGCTGTCCCGGCGAATCTCGTACCGCCTCAGAATCCAATAACTGTTGTGTTAACTTATCAGCTGAGTTAAATTCAGTTTTTTATTAAGTTCCTTCCCAGAACTTCCTTTCCTAAAAAGACCCTCCACACAGCATCCCCAAAGATGACGTAGATCCTTAGGGGAATTAGCAATAGTCTCCTGTGTGGAGCTAATGTAAAAAAAAAAAAATTACACAATGAAGCAATTATCGATGCACAACCGTCCATGTTTTGTTTTTGTCAGTAACAAGGATGGCGTTTCAATGTGTGAGCATAGAGATATCAATGTGTGTGAGGGAGATTTATTATATTATAATTATTGTATTTTTCCTTTGGAGGGGTATAGTTATACATACATTCATCGTTTCTCATTTTCGACTTTTGACATTTGGTGTGTAAGAAAGAGGGGCAGCATTATATGTTTAAGAACAAAAGCAAAACAATCTTCTCCTCCTCTTGCATTGACATTTGACGTTTTTGAATTTTTGGAAATCATTCACTATTCAATATTATACTTATCACAATATTGCTGCAGCTCTTTCAAAATATGAGAATTCGTTCCATACAAAATGTATGAGGAAAAGAAACTTCTTCATAACTTTTTTTTGTGAATTTTTCCAATGTTTTAATATTGTTATTCTGCTATTCGGGGCGGAGACAAATCCAACAAATCAAAGATCATAAAAATCGATCCAGCCGCTCTTGAGTTATAAATGGTGTAAGTAACCCGACTTTGTTTTATACATTAAGATTAAGGTAAAAGCTCATTTTTTATTCCAAAATATCGACGTCTGCGATTTAAATGCTTAAGTTTATTAATAAACGTGTAAATCCTTATATTTTATTTTACTTATGCAATAAGAGATACATGAACAATATTTAGAAGGAATGTTAAAGAAAAATACATTATTTTTTATATTAAAACTATGGTGGTCTAGCACAGTGTTCCGCAAACTTTTTGGGTTCAAGGTACACATACCAAATCAAAAAATTTTAGAGGTACTTACACTAAAGAAAAAAACAATGTTTATTTAATATTTATTATTAAAATCAATGTACTTAATATGAAAATATGTTTAACGAGAAATGTGAGCCTGCTTATCTGAGCACAGGAGATCAAAATTTGGATCACTCTCTGATAATGCTGCTCTCATCTCTTCATCGATCGTCCTCAAGCATTCTTTTTTTTTAATTTAATCATAGTTTTTGTGCTAATTAAAACCCCAATACGCATAGGTCGTGCCAAATGGCAAGAGAACTGCAACAGGTTTTGAAAGCAGTGGATACTCATTTTTTTAATATGCAGCCCAAATGTGCTAGCTCTGTTCCGGAAAATTTTAGTTTAAATGTCTGATCAGTTTTTAGCTCCGTGAATTCTTTCTGCTCATTTATCGGTACGTATCCAAGGGAAATGCTTTCGTTAGAATGGATTTCGTACCCAGTCCATAAGTTGCAGGTCACTCTAAGAAAAATATATTTTTTCTGCTAATAGCTCCAAGTGTTTGACTATCAAAGCCTGCACTTTTTTCTGAATCGGTAGCCTTGGCATTTGGGAATATTTCATTACTAACATTGGTAGCGTGGCTGATCCATAACACTAACTTAGCGTGAAAGCTTTCAATATTATCCAATGACGTTAAAATATTATTGAATTCCTATCTTGTATTTTTTTGTTGAGGTCATTTAAATGAGCAAATGTATCCGCCAGATATGCAAGATTTGCTACCTATTCTTATTTTTTAAACAGAGAAGCAAAATCTGAATCCTGGGTCTCTAAAAAAGTCTGGGTCTCATTTTTTAGCTCGCTTGCGGTGAGGCACACCAACTAAGGTCCACGGTACACCAGTGTGCCGCAGTACACACTTTGCGGAACACTGGTCTAGCAGACCTCACGTCGGTACTTATGTAACTAAAACGACACCTCAGTACAAAGGTTAATCAAAATTATTAACCGGTAGGATTTATTTATTATTCGAAACTGTCAAATTATTATAAGCTTTCCCTGAAGAAGGAACGTTTGTTCCGAAACCGGTAGGATTTACGCATTATACACGGTGTCCGGAAACTCGTAGTACAAGCGGGAAACTGGTAAATCTACATTACATTCGGAGTCGATTTGTGATATAACTTTTTTGATTTGAGCTTTCGTTTTCTAGTAAATCGGGTCCGAAGTTGGAATTTTTTTGGTTAAATTTGAAAAAATTTTTCACTAGGTTGATTTCAGCTGTGTAAAGTCTTATAAAATGCATCAAGGGGTAAAGCGGGCTAAAAATTTTTTTAACCCTTTAGTTGCCGAAAAAATGGAAAAATAGAAAAAAATATATATTAAAATCGAAATGCTCAGATCGAAAAAAATAAGTTTTTTGGGTTCTCTACGTGATGTAGGTTCACCAGTTTCCCGCTTGTACTACGAGTTTCCGGACACGTTGTATAAGTGGTTTATTGTTTCATTTTTCTATAATGGATAACCACAAAGTGATAGCTACATTCAAAAATATAAAATTATTAACATTTACTATTGTTATTTTTCATCTTATCCTGATGAAGAAACTATTGGTTATGAAATATTTTGATAATTTTGATTAAATAAGTGGTGTAGGTATTAGTGATGTTCCGGATATCCGTATCCGTATCCGTATCTGGAGATATCCGAGGGAGAAGAAAGATCCGTATCCCTTGATCTTTTACCTTATTAATTTTCAATTGACAGGATGAAATGCTATATATCGGTGATTAGGTAGAATTAAAAAACTATTAAATTCCATTCAGAGTATTTTTTCTTTCTTAAAATCAAATATTTTATCGTATGAAGTTACCATACCGTCGTTGCGGCGGACGTAACGTCAACTATAGTTTCAAGGTCTTGTGTGCCGACACCGATTGAATAAGAAAATAAAGATCCGTATGTGTTATCCTGTGTCTGCGGATCTTGACACCAAATGTCCGTATTCGGATCCGTATCTGCGGATATACATTTTTAACGATCCGGCACATCACTAGTAGGTACACAAAGATGAGTATACAAAGTGATATGTTTTCATTTCATTTTAAATAATTATATTATCTTAGGACGCCTCATCATGATGTTTTAGGTTATTTTTGCACTGTGGCGGGAATCGAAATTGTAACCTAGCTACTAAAAGCTGAAAGTCTGCGTAGACCTTTACCATTCCAGCTTAGCATTAGAAGTAGGTACCAACATAACATAACATGCGAGAGTTTGGGTACTACTCTTTGTTGTATCCCTCTGATTTTCTCGCGGGAATGCTGGGACTAAATCGTCCCGACGTTAGGAGAAAAACTGCAATGGTACTAGTAACAAGCTGCCAAACGGGCACATTTGTAATCCTGATGTCCTGGAAAGGATTTCACTTTATGTCCCCGATAACTTCACCAGAGCAAGGCAACACAGACTTTTTACTTTTCCTAGAGGCAGGACCAACCTACCAATGGTTATGCCTCTGGGGAGAATGACCTCACTATTAAACCTTTCTTCTGAAATTGACATTTTTCAATCGAACTACAATCATTTCAAGAGCGAAATAAAGGTATTCTTTAGCACCTGTCATTATTAATGTACCTATATAATTAATGTATTACACTATTACTAAAAATTGTGAAATGTAATTGGATATATATGTTAACTGTTTTTCACAATAAATAAATAAATAAGTTCGGAAGTCAATAACAAGACCACAAGGCACTGTTTCAAATATTTATTTTTCTCCTACCTATACACACTTTATCATACAAATATTTACATTAATTATTATCTGGTGGCCACTAAATGGTAACTCCCACATCCCACTATTCACCGGCCATGTCCATTTATTACACAAACACACAAAGCTACTACATTATTCATTTGTTCATACAACAAACTTTACACAAATGGTTGTATTCCTATCTGAACTAAATTAGAGACAAGGGGTCTCCTTAACAAGGCGCTGTATCGGTACAATCTGGCACAATGTTCCATACAAGAGACTTACAATGTAATATAAAATATTCAACAGAGTTCAACATTGCATTAGCTGATCATTATTGTACTTTCTAAACCTTCGGAAATTATATAAAAGGAATAATAAAATGTTTGCTTTTAATACTTACAGTGATAATAATGAAAACAGATTAAATGGAATCCGTGAGACCTTAAATGAAAACCTCTTGGGAAATCAACAATGTGCAGATTTTTCAGCGCTTAACAGGTTCACTGCCAACTGGCGATGTTTGAATGTTTGGCAACAATCTGGCAATTGTTGTGACTTGTTTTTATGCTGGCCTTGTGCTTGAATGAAACAAAAATTGTTGTCTGCGTGCGGTTTTTGATTACCTACTCTAGTTTTAATTTTATAAAATGATGAAAATGGGTTGCAGAACTTTCCACGTTTACGCATCGGAGATGTTCAAGCCTTCATTGTGGAAGACTTTCAGTGAAAGTGTTAAAACTGCATTATTGTGTACTAGTTCCATACACTCAAATCAGAAATATGTTTTAAATTATTTGGTGAATTACCATGCAAGATAGTTTGTGTCTAAGAAAGCTGGCAAGCTGCTTTCTATGGAGCGGTACTCGGGAGTAAGCACGCGAGGTGCCTGCCGTGCCGCTACTGAATACAGCAGGCAATCTATTGATGGTTGAATATCATGGTAAAAATATATAGATAATAGAATCAAGAGAGGTCATGAGCAGAGGCGGATCTAAGACTCAAAAAGCAGTCGGTAAATATAGACGAGGGGTCCTTGAGGAGGGAGGGGAAAAAAGTATTTTTGAGCGTGATTTTTATGCAAAAAATTTTACTAAAGAGGAGCGATAGTGCGAACTTCTTCATACAAAACTTAATTTTGGATTTGAGATGAAAATACTCGGCATATACAGACACAGAGAAAGTGCAGCAGGTGAATTTTTTTCTAGGCCCGAGGGTCTTTGGCTCATGCTCCGCGTGTCAATTAGGTAAAGGCGGAACTGCAAGGGGCATCGGAAGGGCTCAGCAAGGGGGGGGCCTCGTCAGCATTTCATCACCTTACTTATTGATTGTCCAAACGACCATTTTAGTTTTTGTTCAATCTCCACTTTAAAATTAAAAATAAAGTATAAATAATGATAGTTAATCACAACTAAGAATTATTTAAACTAACGAGACCTTTACCTTTATGGAAATAGCTTTATCTAACACCTATCATAATGTTTCATTGAAATAATGAAAGAAAACCTTCTCCTTCTGTAAAATTCTCTAATGGTCGTTTGGACAATTACAAACTAAGGCGACGATTTGCTGAAATGCTGACGGTTAGACCTGCCCCAGACCATTAGCCATTATTAGCGAGGAATTGTGCACACAAAAGTGTCATCATCCATGCTATAGCAAAACGCGTCTACGCAGAGCGGTTGCCCAGCCTTTGTTTTTACTTATACACCAAATGCACCTTCAATGGCTCTGCTGTTTTGATAGTCTGTGCAGTTTGGTCGTAGCTTGACAATAGTCGGCACGCTTCCATGCCATTTTTCCATCGACCAATTGTTTCTATTATCTGTGTAAAAACCAGATCCCTCTTCTTCGAGGCCCACAAATTACCATGATGAATGAATGGTGATTAAATTTAACTTGACAAATACATTACATATATTTTTTATGAAAGTTTCTAGCCATTTATTTATCAATTTGATCCTCTCCAATTGATAACTACTATGAGTGTCGTTACTCCAGCAATTTTTGTTGTCGTTACGGAATGGTTGCAATTACATTACCAATGTATTTTTACCACAATTTATCTTTGAGGATATTATAACCGCGATTGTCTATTTCTATTCAATTATCTATTAGTCGATTACATATACAAAAAAATATTTATTGATACCTAAAATCACTGATTTTGATACAAAAGAAAATGAGTATCTAGCGTTGTTTTCTTCAGTATATCAATATGTCTTAACTACATTTTACATCGGTTAGACATTGTAACATTTTTTATTGAATTATTGGCCTAAGTGCTCATGGGAACTACATCGTCGCATTAATTCGTAGACTGCGTAACTCCAAATTTTTGAAAAATACGTTTTTAATGCCATCTGCGAGCTATTCTCTATTTTTTGTGAGAACAAGATCGATATCGCGCGAGATCTCCTGTCAGATTTGTGTGATTTTCAACGGCTGTTATTTGCTTTTTCTACAGGCCGATGTCAGAATTTCAGCTGTGAGCTGTCATGTATGTTAGTTTAGGTCGTTTAAAACACACATTCCTGCAAGTATGCATGCTTATTTATTCATTTAACAGCGATAGAAAATCCCACAAATCTGACAAGAGATCTCGCCTGATATCTATCTCGACCGACATAGATCTCATCAGAGATTAAAAAGAATTTAAAAAACAAAAAACTTTTTAGATAAACACAAATTCGGAAACTGCATAACACCATGGTGCCATTTTTACTCGCAAATACTTCGAAACTCCTTGATTCCACATACTTTATTTTATTTACCATTTCAGGTCTTATTATTTAACTTCAAAATTATTCGTAATATATATTGTGCTGATATGCTTTGTGTACCAAGTACTATTATATTTATCCTGTTATTCTTACATACTGAGACTAAATATTAAAGTCAATTAGGATGTTACAGAGTAATTCATAAAATAAATATCGCAGTTCTGTATTGTTGTGTTTTATTTTTTTAATGTAAAATTCCTATCTCCCAAGTCTTCTGCTAGTGTTCATAAAACTGTTCGCAGAAAAGTACGTAGGTGTCTTTCGTAAAATACGTATCTCCATTCTCGGTTTTCATGTAAACTTCCTAACTCCGATTTGAAATAGAAAGCCTCAACTTACAAAAGTTAAATGATTGAAAATAAATTTCGAAATATATTATACATTCGGAACATAAATAAAAACAATGACCCATTCATTTTTTTCACTACGAGGTTTTTTGTGCCTCCTGTAAGATTTGACATTTGATAGTTATGCATTCTACGAATTAATGCAACGATATGTTAACCGTCTCCACTCTTAAAAAAAAAAACTGAATTTTCGAAGAAAGCAATGAAAAGTTACTTTGTTTTTAACAACTTTATTATTATTAGTAATGAAGCAGTTAAAAAAAAGGGTCACTTTTCAAGTAAGCATTTTTGGTTGAATTTAACCCCTCAGGCTAATTTGTTCGCTTTTGGGAACAGCTCACAATACAAAAAATCGTATCTCCCTTACTGTCATTGTAAGAAATATGATCTAAACCATAGGTTCTCAACGTGGGCGATAACGCCCCCTTGGGGGCGTTTCAGACCATCAGGGGGACGATAAAACAGCAAGAGAAAATTGGGGGCGTTTCAGACTTTCGGGGGGGCGGTGCCCCGTCCCATCCCATTAGTATTATTTTTTTATATGAATACCGCACAAGAGTTCCAACTGCTCCCGTCTAAAGCCAGTGAGACTATGGCATCCCCAATTGGGGTATGTTGTAAGGCTGAAGGTAGTGGGGAGGGGAAGGAGATAGGGAGGAGGAAGGTGGGGAAGTACCTGGCTATTCAGATCTGGTCACAAAAAACGGCTAATGCCATTTTAAGCAACGTTTCAATTCTGAATGGTGGTCTTAAACCAGGGCGATACTGAGAGTATCTTCCACTCTGTAACGTGCCGCAAATATACTATATATTATATTTAATGAATAAATTGTGAAATAACACAAGTTAATCAAATAAAATTTATTTGCCACTCCGGGATTCGATCCCGCGACCTTCGGTGTGCGAGTCAAGCGGCTTACCACTGGACTGCACCGGCCGTCAATTAGTGGCCATCCTGTGATAAGGGGTGTTGGGGGGGGGTCATGAGCTTTGTGACGTCACATGCACAAAACGACTGACACATGCGACTGTCACAAAAATATTTTCCCTATCCCATTACGCCCCCACCGTTCTGCCAAATGTAACCCTGCGTGGTATCCCATTACGCCCCCTCCGTCGTGGTATCCCGTTACGCCCCCTCCGTTGTGGCAAATATAATCGTGACGACAATAATTACTGTTTCGGATTCACGAGTTAGGGGGCGCTAGAAATAAAAATATTCTCAAAGTGGGGCGGTGGGCGGAAAAAGGTTGAGAATCTATGATCTAAACGGATTTAGAAAGAGAAAACACAATCAAAACATATTCAAATCTAGAAGTTAACCACTGAAAAAATAAAATGTGCACCTCTATGAAACCAAAATATCCCACTGCAATTTGAGAAAAATTTATGAACCTTTTCAAAACAAAAGTTTATGAAAATTTGTGAATTTTTTATTCATAATTTTTTTTTTTGAAATGATAAAAAAGTGAGGTGACAATATCGATTACAATACATTTGTCTATTAAAATTCATGTGTTTTTCCTTTATTTCGTTATCAATAATTTTAGTTATAAAAGAATAAAAGTTTTGTGTTTATTTCTAACAATAAAATTTGAAAGCATATTTCAATCACTTTTGAAAAACAGTTTTTACTTTTCCGATACATTCTGAAAAGTTTCATTTATTTGAATTTTATTGCAAAGTGGAAATTTTCTGACCTTCTGTCAGAGTATGCCTGAGGTCTGAGGGGTATAAAGTCAATCGATCAAGCATTTTATCAGCGACAATGATGCAAATAAAACAACACATTGTATTTTAATGGTGAAAAGTTTGTTTAATTTTTACTCAATATGTTGAAACCTTTATTGTATATTTGATTAGTTGCTGAATTCATTATTGAAATACTACCTATTTTAATATTATGTCTTTTTAAGTTTCTTTTAGTTTTCATTACATTTTTAGAAGCGTCTTTACTCTGTTCGGCGAAAAGAAATCATGGAGGGGTTACACGCTGTCAGGAGGACGAAAAAAAACGAGATTTTTAAGAATTTTTCCTGGAAAGACATTTTAATTTATTAACCTATTTATATACATATTGAAATCCATTTGATATTTTTTTGTTTTAGAATAATGATTTTTAAAGCTGCCGTAGCATTTTTTTCAAAATTTCTCGGAAACAGCTAAAACGATTGGTCTAAAATTTTTACAAAAGCTATAAATAGCTGGTTTACCCGGTTCCGCTCAGGGAGTTGATATGAGATTGAACTGACGTTCGAATCCACGAAGGTCTTGCTTTATGTACCCCTACCAATGGGTAGCCTAACCCACGCAAAAAATGCTTTGAATGGTCCACAATGTTCCAGAACATTCGAGAGTGTTCTGGAATGTTCAACAATGATATCGGATGTTCCCAAACATTCCAAAATATTCCAGAATGTTGTGGAAAACTCTCAAATGTTCTGGAGCATTCTAGAAATTTCTCTACATTTTTCTTGTTCTGGACTGTTCTAACACATATCTTCAAAAGCAAGCCCTTTAGGTAAAAACTTGAACCTTCATGGATGGGAGATATGGTTCATGGGGTGAGGTTTGTCTAGGTCTTGGAGGAGAATGACCAGGACATACTGAACCCCAGATTCCTACCCACCCCTTAAACCCTTTTCCTTCCCCGAACTCTCCTCTCCTTCCTTTCCTTAAAAAAAACCCTCCACACAGCATCCTCAAAGATGACATAGGCCCTGAGGGAAATTATTTTCCTCAGGGCCTCCTGTGTGGAGCTCATGTAAAAAAAAAAAAAAAGATATGAGGGTTACCACACCATATAACTTTTTTTTTTTTTTTACATTAACTCCACACAGGAGGCCTTGAGGAAAATAATTTCCCTCAGGGCCTATGTCATCTGGGATGCTGTGTGGAGGGTCTTTTTGAGGAGGGGAAGGAATGAACATTGGTCTTGAAGAGACCCATGTTGTAGGAAGGAGGAAACACAGAGACCGGAAAATCATTCCACAGCCGAGCTGTTGAACATAAGAACGAGTCGAAGAAACGACCATTTCTCATGTGACAAATGTCAACCGTGTACAAATGTTGGGCACGCGTTTGGCGTGTTTCCCGACTATGCACCGGTGCCGAAGGGATCAATGATGCTAGTTCCTCGGAGCATCTTCCATTGTAATACTGGTAGAACAAGGATAGCATTCCCACCCGACGCCTGTGCTCTAAAGATTGCAATCCGTCTGTTAAGATGGGAGAATCTATCAAACGGACCCCCCGTTTCTGCACAGAGTCGAGGGTATTTTTCAGGTATTTTGGAGCTCCAGACCAGAGGTGGCCGCCAAATTCAACCGTGGGGCGCACTTGCGATTTGTACAGGGTTAGCAGTTAATAACTCCCTTGATCGTACCGGGACTCGTTTCTGTGTTTTAGCTGAACGCACTTTGTACACTATTTTTTATAATATAATATTGATTTTTTAGTAATTGAATGAAGGTTTATTCTTACCGATCAATATTTTCCATTTTATAAACAACGGCTAAAATTTCCTAAAAAATTGTTTTCTTTTGAAAAGCCACCATTTTGTTAAAAATTAATATTTTGTTTATTCCTTTCACTCAAATCCTAGATTATACTCTTTATTAACGAAATGTATTTTATTTTTTTGTTTTTAGAAGATCCAATCCAGAGACATTGTGCTCACTGTAAAACGCCTTTTTTAGAGGACCTATCCGAGGTCGGCTATAGCAGCTATAAAAATCATCATTTTGAAACGAAAAAAATATTAGAATAAAGTTAAAAGTTACAACAACATGTATGTAAATTTTAACAAAAATAAATTTAAATATCTTTCCAGGGAAAATTCTACAAAAAATCACTTTTTTTCGGCGTAATGATTGCGTAACCCCTTAAAATAAAAAATTATAGTTTAACATAAAAACTGCACTATAAATAATTTGGTATTATGTGGTCTGTATTAATTTTTGATCAGTAACAAGATAACTATACTAGTATGTTTTTTTATTAGTTTTTGGGGTATTATGCCGTGTTACGCTACCTCCTTCTGTAGCCAATGTTTCGGACAGCGTTGCAGTGTCCATCATCAGGGCAGATGTGTAATAGTTAGGGATGATGTTTGTACTTATCTACTTAGGAGCAATACCGTGTCGCCAGCTCCACTCCTCTACGAGCTGGCGCTACAATATACTTCAACATGTTTTTTTGCGTTTAGCCTTGATGTAACCGTCAATTACCGGATACCAAGAACTATTGAGCTTAGCTCCGTCGTCTCTATTAATATTTATAGGATTTTTGTGAATTTCAATTAATAAAGTAATCAGGCGCGCTCTATGAGTTTTGGGTCTTCCCAGGACCTCAGAGACAAATCCAAAGTGATGGCCGGTTTCGATTAAGTGTTCGGCGATTGCCGATTTGTCAGGTGGTGGTTTCGATTAAGTATCGCCGGACACTTAATCGAAACTGGCCATTACTTTGGATTTGTCCCTGAGGTCCTGAGAAGACCCAAAACTCATAGAGCGCGCCTGATTACGGAGGCAATTGAAATTCACAAAAATCCTATAAATATTAATAGAGACGACGGAGCTAAGCTCAATAGTTCTTGGTATCCGGTAATTGACAGTTACATCAAGGCTAAACGCAAAAAAACATGTTGAAGTATATTGTAGCGCCAGCTCGTAGAGTGGAGCTGGCAACACGGTATCGCTCCTAAGTAGATAAGTACAAACATCACCCCTAACTATTACACATCTGCCCTGATGATGGACACTGCAACGCTGTCCGAAACGTTGGCTACAGAAGGAGGTAGCGTAACACGGCATAATACCCCAAAAACTAATAACAAAATAATTTTTGGCCGTGAAAATCTAAAATCGTATCATACTAGTATGTATTTATAAATTGCAAGTACAATGGGGGATGACATGTAAAACGATAGGTTCTAAGTATAAAACAATTGTGTAAAACTAAAAATATAAATTTATCTACACTACATTTTGTAAGATACATACTCTTTGCTTGATTCCTTCTCGGTAAACAAAGTATAAAGAATGTGTAATATAATATTTATATATTTCTAATATTTTTAAGCATGATTGATTCTGCAGGCATTATTCTCCAATTTTTTTTTTCTGAACCAATAAATGTTGGAACTACAAAACAAATTAACCTCAAATTTCTATGTATTCAAAATAATTTTAGTAAAATGCTTAAGCGAACTGATACATAAAGCGGGAAGTCATTCCTCAAGGATTATTACGCACATTTAGTTCAGCAATAAAATAAATTTTAAAATCATGCAACACTAATAATGTGTGACTGTTGGCTTCTCATTTGGGTCCCACCCAGGTGTCGTGAGTTCAATTCCTCGGCTGGCTAAGTCCTCCATCACGAACACAAGCAACATTTTCCGATTACTGTGGTGGTGGTAGGAGATTTTAAAATATTGTTAGGATATTTGTAACCTGGGAATGTTTATCTTTAAAATGAGAGATTTTGTAAAGGATATAATTGAATATACACAGAAACACGACAAATATTACTTCTCTTTAGCCGTTCTCTAAATACATATATATGTTTAGACACGTATTAAGTAAATAACTAGAGTGCCAACAAGCTAGATATCTTTAATTTCAATTAACCTTCCTTGTTACACATTATTTTATAAATGCTAAGACCTACGCGGAATGTTGCTATAGTATAGAGACTCTCGGGGAATAATAAAAACAACAATTATTGCAGGCATTAGAGTTTGTTTGTCTGTTTGTCTATCATAAGGCCGCTTATTTATGTACACATTCAACTCTTCCTAGATCCTAAGGCTAAGTGAAGGTACGACTTATTGCAACTTTCTACTCCTCATTCTCGGAGGTTTGGTCTCCATACACAATACATATTATTATACGCTCAACTCTACTGTGCTTACCTTATATTACATAAAGGATACAGTTGGATATAGTTGTAACGGAAAAAACAATTCCTAGGTTATTTGGCAGTATGTGGCAAGACACTTTATGTGACTTAAATTCTATTTCAACAGACTACATATCAGGAAATAACTATGTACGCAATGAAGTGAAATGAAACAACTCTTCACCCCGTCCTACCTGTAAGCTTAATTCTCGATAACTTGTACAGTTACCAGTAGTTACCTTTGCAAAAAACAGTAAATAAAGCACACTAAATACAAATAAAGACAGCAAACAAATAAAAAATAAAAAAAGCCAAATGATGTATTATGCATATATTTTATTGTTAAGTTTAGTTGGTGTGTTTGGACTGGTGGGTCCAGATCAGTTTGTTTGTTTGTTTACAAAAAGCACATATAAAAGGGTGCGGGGGGCAGTGGTACGCGGGGCCCCCCAGGCCCGGCGGCGCCCCCGCCACTATCAATACGTCTAGGGAGACCACACTCTGTTCCCAACCAACGTACAATGCCTCACCCGGGGCAGTGTCACTAAGTAAAATAACTCCTCCGTCGAGTGAACTTAATTATTATTTAAGAGATCTCTGGAAGTATGAAAGTGTCGTTACCATTTGTCTAAGTTACTGACTAACGTTACAAGGATCCTATAGACAAGATGGCCAACGCTCGGGAACGGCTACGACCGGCATTTCACTAAACAGAACACAGCGACCTGATCACAATATTCACAATGTTTATACTTACTGCTAATCTTTTGTACATTCAAAAGTGCACACCTTAATCTATCCTCTTCACCTACTCACACAGCGTGGGCGTAGGCTGTGCGTCTCCTCTCAACCCCACTTTCATTCTTTATCTTTGATTGAGCGAACTAACGCTATTTAGTCTTAGCGGGAAAAATATACTTTAATTATAACAATGATCATTGCAAGTTGTCATAGAGCACAGCCTAAATATACATATTTGAACACACATTTACATAACATCACAAACAATATTACTTGTTATGTATACGAGACAAACTGTATACATAAGAAGGTTTCTCTAAGGTGGGAAACTAAAGAAAACCTTTGTGATTTTATAAACTTACAATTCAACTTCTCACTATCTATCCGAACACCTAATTAATCCACATTCATATACGTCAACACTCTCGGTTCACAGAGTTTGGAGGCTATGTGCTGCCCGAGTTTAGCTCGCTAAATGTACATTATTCATATCGTCTACAAACTCTGTGACGTGAGAATCTGAGAAATACAATCACGCGCTCGTACATACTCTAAGGGCAAATAATTTGTACAGTCCAAACTAAATGCTCGATTTTTGTTTGTCTCCATCAGTCTATGGATGAAAGTAAATACAAGATACTAAAATGAAATGAGACATTGGTCGCTTCCGAGGCTGCGCTACACTCGCAGGTGAAGTGGGCTCGAGGAGCGCGTAAACTACACTTACGCATTATGCTCACTACCTCTCTAATGGAAATCTCTTTGCACGACCACCGATTGCGACGAATAACACACGTGTCCATATTTGCAAGCAAATAGACCAATTGATTCACATCACGATGTTTGTTAAAACTAAATATAAAAAATGTTTTTAAAAGTCAGACAATAATAATTATTTGTTTACCATCGCACAAACTTCACTCGAAATTATAATTGTAAAATCACTGAATATTCAAAAACACTGTTCTTAACACTACGTGATGAGGTAAGATGTGGTATCGTAAATGTCAAACGTTTAAATCTCCATCGAGTCCGCTTTGTCGGGCACGTTCATAATGTCTAAATACGTTCGTGAGTTGTGTTTGTTGCACGTGTTAACAGGGTGCAGGCGCCGGCAGATGGCGAGCGGAGAGCCCTAGTGCTCGTCCCCCACAGGTTCATAAGACGCAGTCGCACAGGCCGGCCCCGCTCGAACTGGCGGTGGTGGTGTTGTTGTTGTTTGGAGAGTGTTGGTGGTTGTGTTGGCGCTGCTTGTTGGGTCAGTCCCACTGGTGGGGGGAGGGGGGCAGCTCCGAGGGGTGCGCCACTGTGGAGCTGCAACACAATTAAACCCATATGTCACTCCTCGTCCTCTATAAAGGCACAATCTTCAAATGTATTTACTTTAATAACCAATCAAAATCAATCACAAAACATGACAATCTGTCATCGCAACAACAAACAGAAATTAAAGTCTCAGAATTTTTTTATACGCAATAAAATGGAAAAGAAAAAACTTTTAAAAAATCATTTAAAAATAATATTATTATTATTATTGCAGCATCTTTCAAAGTCTGCAGAAATGCATTGATAAGTGAACATATTTATAAAATAAAACTTTTTTAAGAATTAAAAGATGCATTTTCAAATTTATTGGAATTTTTTAAGGTTATACCCATCAATGTAATATTAATCATTGAATAAGAAAATAATACTAATAAACCTAAGGGGCCATCCATAAATTACGTCACACCTGAAGGGGGGGGAGGAGGGAGTAAAGAAGTGTGACAAGGGGTATGGGGGGCATCAGCTTTGTGACGTCACATGCACAAAACGATTGCGACACATGCGACTGCCACAAAAATATTTTCCCTATCCCATTACGCCCCCTCCGTTGTGGTGTCCCATTACACCCCCTCCGTCGTGGTATCAATGTCGTCGAAAAACTTTAAAATATTATCAACTATTATTTTTACAAGTAAAATTGAAAAATATGTGACGTCACACTGCGGGGGGGAGGGAGTCTCACAAATGTGACAATGGGGGGGTTGTGGGGGGGGAGTAAAAAAATCATGAAATTCATGTGACGTAATTTAAGGATGGCCCCTAAACGAAACATGAACAACAGTTAACAGTTAAAAAAAAATATGGGAAAAAATTAGTTAATGATAATATTGTTAATTCTGAATGTGAAACATAAGATTGACAAAAATTACATAAATCATACAGATCCCAATGGCCGAGGGGCTTAAGGAATTGTCCCGGTAAGACAGAGATCTTAAATTTGATTCCCAGTTGCTACCGTTCCCTTTTTATTTTCTGTGTATTGTTCTCTTTCATGTTTCATTTAGATTTATTAATATTATCTTCTTCGTCAATGATAAGATGGATTATTTACCGCTCATTGAGAATGTATAGAAGTAAAAATTATGTCCAATGATAGCAGCTCTGGTGTTGTCTCCTTTATACCAGATATGTATTATAAATATAATATAATATGTAAAGTGATTAGCAGACTTTGGAAAGGGAAAGCGATGCTTGTTAAGTGTTTGTTACGTGGATAGCAGATTGGCGATGTTAACATGCCAAATAAAACCAATGTTACAGTTACAGTAAGGTAATTAAGATCAAAAGGGTGGATATTATTTTCTGTAGGTATAATTAATTATTATAAATATTATGCTTCAACTAACTTTTCGATACCAGTGAACTGAAAAAAAAGAGAATTAAAGAAACATGAAAATTTGGAATACAAATTAATTTTACCTACATACGATTAATGGATGAACATACAGTTTGTCAAATAAGAGTAGAAAATATATGAGGGCGCCAATGTCGATCAAATGGCAATACTAAATAATAACTCATGGTGTTAAAGTAAAGCTGTGTAACCTACATTTTTCTAAAAGATTAAAAAGGCATAACAGTGGAAAAAATATTTTTTCATTGCAGTATAGATACCCGCCGATCTCAAAATTAGAATTGCATATAGGCATATTATTATTATGCCTTTGCAATTTTGTGTTAACATAATGAAGAATAACTATAATGTAATAAAATATAAAGCACAGTTTAGAAATTGCTCACATTTATTTAATACTAGATAAAGTACCCAGTGTTGCCTGGGCTTTAGATCATGTCTCTAATTTTAGATCTGAAACTCATTCAGATCTAAAAGTAGTGTAACTAAACTCACCATTAGTGATTCTTCCTTTCTATCTATAGTTAAATTCAAATTTATGTTAAATTAAAGCGAATCGCTTTATAAATCACCTTTTATTCAAATTTATGTCATGAAGAAAATATGTTTTTTAAAATGTGGTTTACTGTGTTCTATACATTCAGTGTCATTGCACTTCAAACAAATATTTGACAGTTAAATTGGTGTTGCCAGTCTACAAATTTTGTAGTTCCAGTTTTTATATTTTCTACTCTTATTTGACAGACTATAAAAGTACATTTGACCACAAAACTGATCACATATTGAAATGGTAATACATAATATTAAAATAAATAAATACATATGTTTTTATATACAGTCAACTCTCTAGGACATGAGTGAATGAACAGATGACTTGGTATTCAATCAACAGCATAGGGATGATTGTTGGCTGTACACAAAAAAGCATGCTGTTTTAAACTTAATAAATCAACAACTACGAAAATAATAATTTATAAATGTGGTCCTTGTAATGTAGTTTTAAACACACAAGCGCACTAAACAATCTTATTTATTTCTTCTTGATAAGATTGTGTACATGAAATTAAATTACGGGTGCATTATAATACTCATCAAGAAAATTTAGTTTCAATCAAACACCAACAACATTATTGTATTATTATCTGTAAAAAAGACAGTAAAAATAGTGGTGGAATAATAATAGTGAGAGAATATACGGCCCTGGAATACTATGGAGCAACGACAGGAAGAAACCAAAACAACAGTAAACAGTAAACAGCAAACAGCAAACAGTAAACCTCAGGCAGTCCCATTACGTAGTCATGCAGTATAGGTGAGAATAGTAGTACTAGAGTAAGAGAAGTGACGCAGCACTACTACGGAACAGCGGAACTGGTCAGGACTATTAGACAGTAGACTATTAGTACATCAACCCTTCTGAAACAGGCATTCATGGGACGTTGTATTAGACTACCTACCTACCTTAGAGGGAAGGGAGAAGGCTGGCTAGTGGCTACCCAGGACTATTGAGAGAGACTAACCTGTCACGCGGCGCACAGAAAGATCACGGGGGAAAACAGAACTTTGGCTGCGGTCTTGAAGGGGGAACAAACTTTTGGTTTCGGTTGCGCCCTGAAACTGGCCAAGGGGAACACACCCGATGTAATATCACATTGTTACGTTTGCCGAGCATTTCAAGAGGGTTGATCAATCACTCAATATGCAACAACATACATTTGTACATTAAACAACAAACAACGCCAACACAGCCATGGAAAATTAATTAAAACAATGTGTGGACCAAAGTGGTGTAAGCGAGAAGAACAAAGTTCCATGCAACGGATGGGCCTTACGCCCGGAGCTAATTGCAAATAATGAAAGAAATAAATGCTATTTATTGCAACTATCTACTGTACAAATCACAAGTGACGAATACCAAACATATAAATCAACTAACTACAGGTTGCGGAGTGAGGGAGAGGGGGGGGTGGGGAGAGGAGAGGATCAGTCCCTACACTGCCAGGATCAGAGAACCAACATGGACCTGGGCTAGAGTCCATTCACTATACATTAGGTGTCTAAAAGACCTCTGGGCGCTAAGGAGAGACACAAGAGAGAAACTACTATCAACAGAAGTGCCAGTGGCCGATACTAGAACTAGTCACTAGAACCAGTGACGCAGGCAGCCGGAGCCTTGAGCCTCGGCCTGCGAGCCTCCCCCGAGTGAGGACAAGACTAACAGCAAGCATCCACTCACATCACAACTATGAAGAGCACATTGAACTGTTGACTGATTGCTAAAAGTATATAAGTAAGAAGCCACGTGTTTGTGCAGTACACAAGCTCTCCGTGATCTGTGAAAATTAAATTGATTACACAATTAACACAAGGGCAAAAAGATTCACAGACACGAAGCGCACTCTGGAAGTATCTTCCGCTGTGTCGTACAGTTTAGTGTAAGCCTTAGAGGTCAGAACAGTATTTGCATTTACGCCAACTACCTTATTAAAATCAAATCATGAAAAGCCTTCAGTTATCAAAATTATCGAAATTTTAGGGTCAGTTTTAAGTCTCACATTTTAAAACCCTATCCTTGCAAGGTTTTAAAAAGCTTTATCAAAATTTAAATAGACGAGTTAATGCAATATAGCACCAATATAATATTTGGAGCAAATATTGTCAAACCGCAAAAGAATGACCAAAACTGTTTCAACATCCGGGAGATATTCCGGAGTGGGCTCGCGCATCGGAATCAAAGACTCGAATAAACGGTTGATTCTCTTTAAGGGATTATTCACCTATATCGGTGGCCGGTGGTTGTTGGTTGGTAGTTGGTGGTTGTTGGTTGGCTGGTGGTTGTGGTACCGCTTACCTTGCGAAGCTCTTGAAGGCCGCCGACTGCGGGTTGATGCACAGCGGCACTCTGCTGGTCTGCAGCTGCTCCGCGATGAACTTGTGCATTTCCTCTGGAACCACGGAGCAGAACGGAATGTGCCGTCAAGGGTTATTCGCAACACAACATTTACTTCACTCAAACAATTTTCCATTGGTAAATATTTTTCATTCATTCAAATGATTTGATATTAAATTATTAATCTCTGCCAAAACCGATATCATATTTACTAACTTTATATTGTTATATAAAAACTCGACGAGTTAAAGAAATACAGCAGTTCTAAAATTTTTTTTAAATTCTTTTGATTCTTATTTGCCAAGAAGTTGGAATCATTTAAATATACTGTCTTTTACAACAAACAGCATTGTGCCTCACAATTTTTCCTCAAATGGGTGTTGAAAATATTGTCTGGACTCTTCTTGTAGAGGAAAAAACAATCATTTTATATCACTGATATTAACTATCGTTTCTTCTACTAAAAAAATCTGTAATAGTTGATATTGAGCTTTGCTTTTGCAGCATTCCAAGAAATATAGTAAAATAATTCACTTATTGAAAACCACAAAAATTCAATAAGTTTCTTGGAATGCTTCTTTTAAAGGAAAACAATCAATAACGAAGGATATGTCTCATTTTTAATAAAAGCTATGGAATTGAACGTTAACATTGATTGATATACAAAATCTGAACAAAAAAATTGTAATTTTAAAGATACGTAAAGCAATTTTGACATGTTTAATACCTTTAACCTGGTGCACCGAGGTGAGCTTCTTCTCCCACGTGTCGGTGAAGGGTGTGGTGGTGACGGGCTCGAACTCTAGCGTGTACTGGCGCATGGCGGGGGCACTGGCGGCGCCCCCCTGTCCCCCCGCTGCCGCACCGCCCGCCCCTGCTCCCCCCGAGCCGGCGCCCCCGTTGGAGTAGTAGCAGCACTTGCACATGCACGAGTGGTAGCGCAAGCGCCCCTCGTCCAGGTAGGGGTGCGCCAGAGCATCCACGACGTTGATACGCTTGTCCTGGAATAATCCGAGATTATACTTTATTATGATTTCTATTTCAGGGATTTATAGTGTAGAGCTTACATGTATTATGCCCTAAGAGAAATGTGTATTTTTAAGACATACACGGTACGTTATTACTAGGGCCCGGATTAATTTGTTAATACATATTTTTAATTTACACGATTTTCGGTCTCGTATGTGTTCTCTACCTAGATTATCATATATAGATTGTGAAAAACTAATTTATATTTTCCATATTTTTCCGTATTTCATGGTTAAGTCCATATTTTACAAAAAATATCGCAATCATCCATATTTTCGATTTTTATATCATAAAACATGAGTTAATTCACAAAAATTGATATAATTTTACGTATTTGCATTCTCGCTACCACACGGCCGCGCGTGTTTCATTTCTCTCGCGTATTATTCGTCGTAATTTGATTTTTGATTCTCTTCCTCTACTTGCTTGCTGTTGCTTGCGCGTCTTTTTATTTTTACATACTCAAGTCCCCTACTACTACTGTCTAGGTACCGATCAGTTTAATTTCAAAATGCCTAAGGATAAACAACCTTTGCGTATCAAGTAAAGTATACTTTAGACAAAAATAAAGGATTTGACACCCTAAAAACAATTAATAAAGTTCTGAGCGGAAGCTTTGAGGGTACTGCAGACGTGCCTTACACAATTTCGGAACTAGGCGTCTTTAAGTACGCTCCCATTACATCATGTGACGTGGAAAGATCTTTCAGCCAATATAAGGCTATTTTTAGACCAAATTGACAAAGTTTTAATTTCGATAATTTTAAAAAGCATGTGATTGTGTACTGCAATCAATTTAATAAGACAGATTTGGAGGAAGATGAATAAAACTTCATTTTTTTATTTGAATTACCTGATCATTTCGCTATCTTTTTATAATTTTTTTAATGTAACTGTTACTGCATAGTAATTTTTCACAATAAACATGGTTTAATATGAAAGATATTCTTTTTTTATACTCCACATTTTTTCCATATTTTACATTTTTTGGTCCATATTATATGTACATATTTTGAATTTTTTAATACATATTTATCCGAGCCCTAGTTATTACATATACAAGTTATAAGGTACATTAAATAAAATTATTATATGGTTATAGTACCTATTACGTAAGTCCCTAGAATATCTTTTAACCCATTGGCCACAGAATTAATGAGCAAAAAAATTGGCCTTCACCACTGAATTAATTTTGTACCAAAAATTGAAAACCTGCATTGGTGTACTAAATCTATTGTAACTTTTAAACCATATATTCAAATAAATTAATTTCTTTAAATTTATTTACATATTCGATTAAGGTAAAGAAAAACATTAAAATAAAATTAAAAAAATATATTGAAATGTCTGTAAATAAGGATACAAATATAACCTTCTCTTTTTTCGTAAGTTTTTTTTCACATTTTTATTTAAAAAAGTTACAAAAAAACATATTATTCATAAATCAAACAATAATGATTGTTGTTTTTTACATGCATATATTACTAATGACTAATAAAATAATGGTATGATAGTCCTCAAAGCAATCAGGGACGTTCAGGGTCACTACCAAAAGCCTAGAACCACTCGCAATTTTGAAGAAATTAAATGGCGGCTGGCAGCATACAAAACTTGGAACACAAATATCAGTGAAAAAACATAAGAAACATTTTATTGCCAATTCTTCGAAATGAATGATTAATTATCTACAGAATGTTCGGCATTTAAAATTTTATTCAAAAATGTCATTGTTGAGCTCGTATTCCGTTTTTTGGCGGACCTACTCTAGCCCGTCAGCGTGCCGGGGTTTGTGGTTAAGTACCTGAGTTGCACACCCGGCAGGCTGTCGGGGTTTGTGGCCAATGGGTTAATTTCACCTGAGATTTGAACGCTTCTTAAAACTTAACTAATGAGTGAATGAGAAGAGTAATAAAAAGGAAGATTGTGTATGGAGACGAGAAAATTTTTAAATCAAGAATTACATGCTCACGAATTGTAATAAAAATTTAATGAAAAGATAAGTATAAGAAGTTTAAAAATAAATTATATCACACCAAGAAATTTAGTAAATTAGTTTTGTATGTTTGTAAGGAATCATGAAAAATCTCTTAAGTGCAGTAATTTTTCATAGTGGGTATAAGTTGTGATTGCGCGAGTGATTGACGAGTTTTTTGATGCGTCAGTGTTGTTGGCTTCTATATGAAAAAGTATGTCTGGAATATTTAAACCAATGACGGATAGCAATTCGGGACTATCTATTTTATTATTAAGCAGGTTATGTAGAAACATCAGATTTTGTAAAGTTAACATATTCGTGTTAACATGCAGGGCATCACGTTAACAAATGTGTTTGCACTCAGGTGGGTTTGAAGCCAATGGCTTATTTTTCGAATACATAATGGGATTCTAAAACGCACATGGATGGTACGATTTTAATTAATGTTTTTGTTTTTAGACATGTTTGCAGCGTGTCCATTTTAAGTGTATTTATCGCCTGCCACTCTCGGAAAATTTCTGTGTTTTGGTGGAAGAAATCATGAATATCATTATCGCATAAATACCTAATTCCAAAGATTTGTAGTAATCAACAGGAACGTAAACACCCTTACTTATAATTGCAGTGAAAATATTATGTGGAGCGTAATGTCGGAATAATGAAAACACTTAATTTATTACCATGGTTAAAACAGAATTAAACATTGCATATTGCAGGCTTATCTGTACTAATACTGAACAGGTGCTTAAAAATATAGTAAGATTGTTTATTTAATATTTCGTAAATAGTAAATGCAATAAAAAGATAGAGATACTTAAAAAGAAGAATAATAGGTGTGTTTATACTAACAGGATTGAAGACCAACATCTGACAGAGGAGGTGCACGGCCTCGTGCGTGGCCTGCGTGGAGGAGAGGGAGTAGAGTGCATGAAGTGCGCGCGGCCGTGGCTGGCGCCGCAGCAGGTGCGCACGGGCCCCGTCACATGCTCGCCGCATGTCCTCCAGCGATGGCGTGCCAAGCAGGTCGATGATTAGCTCCAACTACACACACCAATGTTTATTATAGTTCAACGAAAAAAAAACAACTTAACTTCTGTTGTACGGAATGAAAAGAGGTGCGGGCGGTGAGTGCGATGTGGCATGCCACCAACGAGCGCTGATGAATTACAACTAAACCACACCCTTTCTGGGCATGGTAAGAAACATGTGTCTGCAAACCTTTTTTTGTTTATAAGGGGTCGTCCATTCATCACGTGAGGCTCGAAAGGGGGGGGGGTATAATGAGATATTACGTGTATTTATTTTTCGTGATAATATTCTGAAAATTTCAAAATACTTTGTACTTAAAAAAATACCTGTGATTTTGGGGGGGGGGGGTTAAAAAGTTGATAAAAAAACATCACGTGATTAATAGACCACCCCTAATCTGCTATTTGTTTTTCTAGAATCATGGATCATTTACGATATATTGTATCAATTTCCAAGACAGATCGAGTTAACTCTGTAGAGGTCATGACAAGAATATTCAAAGGAAAATATTAACAAAATTAAAAGCTTTTGTTCATGCAATGGAAAATAAAGAAAACTCTTATCATAAAAATTTAAAATTTAAAAAAAAAAATTTAAATTTAAATGTATAAATGTAGATAAAATGTTAGCAGAAGGCAAATCTCATGGCTGAGGGATCTCGAAAAGTGGTTTTTCTGCAGCACAAGGTTTCTATTCTGAGCTGCAGGGTCAAGGGGTTCAGAATGATGTTGCCCAATCTCCAATAGGAGCAGAAGAACATATATATAATATATTTTGCCAATGCTGCCAAGATGTACTAATCTTTTGAGTGGTTTAAGTGTAGTTAAAGGTCTGGGCTGCAATCCCGAGGGTTCAGGTCTCAATGAAGTTTTTCAACATCCATAATTGATATTTTGCCAACTCCACCAAGATTGTATAATTATTAAATAAAAAATATATATATTTCGGAAGAAGGAATTATTAATAAATAAAATAATGTAAAATGACCTGTTGAACAGGACTCTGCGCCTGGAAGAGAATCCTCCGGCTGAGCAGTTCCCCGAATATGCAGCCAACGGACCATACGTCCACAGCCGCCGTGTAGTGCCGCGCACCCATCAGGATCTCAGGGGCTCTGTGGACATGGAACATTTATTTATTTATTAACAAAGTATCACGAAATTTAGAAATGAACATTGTAAAGATGAGGATGGTACATGAAAGCAAAGACAAACAGAGAAAATAGAAGAAAAAAGAAGTGTCAAGTCACGTCACGACTTTGCAAAAATTAGGGTAAATATGAAATATCTTAAATTTTTTAAAGAGCGACAGAAATCATTTAAGCTAATACCAAAAAAATCAAGGTCTTGACCATTGACCGTGAGTTGACCATTCTACACATTCTGGACAGTGGTGAGTTATAACCATAATTAGTCGAATGCTGATTGAGGAAAAGTAGGTCTTTATTTCTGAGTCTACGAGAAGGTATATTGAATGTGATGAGTTGTAGTAATATGTAGGTGAATCGATTAAACAGTTAATAATTTGGAAGAAGCAAATGAGATCAGATTTTTTCCGACGGTCTTCTAAAGGAGAAAGGTTTAGAGTTTGTTCAATTTCAGCACACGAGTAATTGCCTCGCTCTAATCCTAGCCTCCTAGCAATCCCTTTTAGGAACCGATGTTGAACGGACTCAATATGACGAATATGGACAGCATAAAAAGGAGACCATATAACACAAGCATATTCAAGATGGGGACGAACCAAGGAGCAGTAAAGAGTTCTTAGGGTATTTATGTTTTTGAAGTCAGAAGTGATTCTAGAGATGAAACCAAGTAGTTTGAGAGATTTATTAACAATCACATTTATATGTTCCCGAAAAGAAAGCTTGTTATCTTATCAAGAGAGACACCAAGGTCTTTAATAGATTGAACAGTTGTTAGGCAATTATTATTTAGTTTGTATTCGAAAACAATCGGATTTTTAGATCTGTAGAAGGAAATTTAGCACTTATCGACATTTAGTTCCAAGCAATTAATTTTTCACCAGTCATTGAGATCTGATTGGAAAAGAAGGTAGTCATGGTAATTTTTGATAATTTTTAAGATCTTATTGTCATCAGCAAAAAACCAAAAGCGTGTGTGAGAGAAAATATTGCCGTGTTGTCAGATTTGGATGTAATAGCACCTACGGTTCCATGACCAATGATAAGTGAAAGTGATAAGGGCTCAAATTATGATGTTCTACTAATAATGATGGCAATAGATAAAAACAAACCATGATATCCCAACCTGCTGTTTTATCACATGCAGATATCGGTAGCTGCCCGTCAGGGCTATATCTGGACAAATAAGTAGGAGGTAAATCCGTCTACTAGGGTAGACGTAGTATTTATGCTATCTTCTCGTAGTTTACTGCGTATAAGTGATGTTTTTTAAAAAAAAAACTCTTTTAAATTGAATAATTATTTTTTTAATCAAAAGGTATAGCAAATATCTAGTATGGATGTGTGCTACTTTATTTCTTTGTTAATTTAATTTATTTATAAATTATAAAATACTAGCTGGTTCCCCGGTATGTGTTGCAATGCCATATTCACAGTAATAAATTGTATTTTATATATATGTTATTCTGATGTATGAGCTATGTTATTGTAAAGTTTCGTTAAAATCCATTCAGTAGTTTTTGCGTGAAAGAGTAACAAACACACATACATCCATACAAACTTTCGCATTTATAATATTAGTAAGATAGGCTACTAAAGAAATCGAATTTTCACGATTTTAGAGGCAGCTTTGGCAATTAATTATTTGTGAGTTAACTATTATTATTTATTATGTAAAAATATGTTGAACACAAATTTTTAATATGTAAATTTAAAATTTCAACTCAAAAAATGCTTTTTTACAAATGAGACGATGTATGAATGTGAGTGAGGCAAAGAGTGTGTGCCAAGACCGAGTTGTTTGGCGGTCCGTCCTCTATGCCTACCCTTGCGGGAAACGGCGTGATGGTTAGTTAGTTAGTTATAAATTTTTTTAATATTTTAAATTTCATTATAATATTTACAAAGTAGTTTGGGAAAGACTATTCTACTAATATTATAAAGACGAAAGTTTGTATGAATGTATGCATGTTTGTTACTCTTTCACGCAAAAAATACTGAATGGATTTTAATGAAACTTTACAATAATATAGCTCATACATCAGAATAACATACAGGCTATAGCTCAGAGCTCTGACATTATGAATAAGTTGTATAAAAAAAATTGCAATAGGTGGCTCGCGAGCAGTTTGAAAACTGAATGTACCGTGAATTAATGTATGGAATGCGGGAGGGTGGTGGGGAGCAGGCGGGAAGGGGGAGGGGGTGGGGGGGGAGGCAGAGTGGGAACCCCCCTAATACCATGCGAGCGAAGCCGCGGGAAAAAGCTAGTCTTTTATATAATTACCAAAAATTTCAACTCATCAAAAATTGTTAAAATTTACTTAAAATCGAGAAAAAATTAATTCTTTATGGCCCATATTTTTCAATTTAAATCACAAATATTAAATAAATAAAGTTGCATATTAGATATGTACTGTACCATTTGCTTAAAAAAAGAAATATTCTGTTTGGTTAAGCATTTTGGCCTCAAATCCAAATTTTAGTTTTGTATGAAAAATACCACGCAGTCCTTCCCAAGGTTGAAGGATTTATCGGGATATTTACCCAAATTGCTCCTAAGAAGGCCAACTTAAGGGTCATCAGAAATGGTGTTTGTGTTCAGGTTCCTCAAATCCAAATTTTAGTTTTGTATGAAAAATACAGCGCAGTCCTTCCCAAGGGTGAAGGGCTTATCGGGATATTTACCGAAATTGCTCCTAAGAAGGCCAACTTAAGGGTCATCAGAAATGGTGTTTGTGTTCAGGTTCATCTTCAGGTTCATGTTCAGGTTCAAGTTCGGGTTCGGGTTCGGGTTCAGGTTCGGGGTAGAGTGTGGATGTTTGTTAGTGGTCAGTGTTACCTGTAGTATTGCGTGACCACTTCCTGAGTCATGTTCTTGGTGTGGTCGGGCTCCTCCACTCTCGCCAGGCCGAAGTCGCAGATCTTCAGGACGCAGTTGCTGTTCACCAGGAGGTTCCCGGGCTTGATGTCTCTGTGCAGGATCCGCGCTGAATGTAAATATTTTAGACCTGCAAACAAAGATAAATCATTTGTAAATAAATTATACATTTGAATATTAAAAAAAATCTACGAAGGCGTACATTGAAAAACGGTTCCATGACAACTCAGAATCAACTCAACTCAACAACTCTTTGAAAAGTCATTAAAAGCTATGATGTTTTTTTTAAATAGCCCCATAACATAATGAAACCTATTTCACCATTTGTGTATATTTTTTTCATCACCTTTAATAATTTTTCAAAGGAAGTGTTAAGTTGAGTTGATTCTGAGTTGTCCGGTCACTATATTGAACATCACAAGGACGGTAATTTAACTACGAAACTGTATTATTTTTTTAATTTATTTAGTACAAGATTATACATTGTACATTTAGTATACATTATTTATAATTTATATTTATATTCTTTTATTTTTTCTTTTAGATTTTTATTTACTCTGTAAAATATTATTGTACTCAAGTTTATGTAATATTCAGATTGGGATTGCACTATCCTCCCAGTCCTGCTAGAATAAAAACTTAAATAAAATAAAATATATATGTACGAGTATATGAAACGTTTTAAATGCCCAGCTAGGAGGATTCCCGTTTTAGGACAGTCAAATTAAATTCAAAAGAAGTCAGTCAAATTAAGGGCCCGCAACCCGGATTTCTACTGATTTATTACATATTTCCCTTAAACACGGTAAGTTTTAAAGCTCTTAAAAAAATATATGTTATTCTTGAAGATAATATCTAGACTTTGCCCGCGCCGAAACGCAAATTATATAAAATTCCCTCGATAGAAAAAAATCGCAAAGTATGCTCCAAAAATTATTATAAACACGTTTGTTTCAGTTCTTTTACATATTATATATATGAAAAAATTCACAGTGTTTCTTCAAATGCTGTTTAAGAGCCCGCGCAGACAGCCAAGCGTTCAACGTTCAGCGTTCACTGGCGTTCACCTAGGGTTCGTTCGGTTGCGTTCTACGCGTGTTCTAACATACACAGCAAACGGTCAAATATTCTGCGTTCCATTTTCCCAAAAAGCTTGTACGTCAAACATGTATTTCGATAGTTCGTCTTCAGAAGACGAAGCATTGCTTTTGTTGACTTTGGAAGAGTCTAAAAAGAAAAGAAGACACTGGGTGCATCCGATTAACACTGAGCGAAATGAAAAAGGAGAGTTCAGTATTCTTTTTCCTGAATTACTTAAAGATGAACAACGTTTTTTATTTACTTCCGAGTCAATAAGTAGCTTTAATGAATTGCATAATTATATAAAAAAGGAAATAGAAAAAGATGACAGTAACTGGAGAAAGGCTATATGTACAAAAGAAAGGCTGGCAGTATTTTTACGGTTATTTATTTTTATTTTTTAAATACAGTGAAAATAAAATATTGCACAGATTCATTATTTAGTGTGTATTCTATTGTTTCATAAAAATTTGTTAAATTCTGTGTGTATGAATCCTCCTGAGACATATTAATTATTTCAGGTTGAATTACTTGAGAATTACTTTACGGTTTTTATAGTCTGTGTCACTAAGAATATATAAAAACTGCCTTTCCCTTACTAAATCAATTAATTTTTCGGTGTCAGTCATCTTGCGAGCGAGGCGTTCCACGAGTTCTTTGTAATTCTGACAATAGATCGCAAGAACGCAAGCGTTCACACTGACCGGCGCGGTCTGACTGCCTCTGTGTCTGCGCGACGCTATAGTGGTCAACTACTTACAAAGAACGCGGAACGCAGAACGCGGAACGCGGAACGTGGAACGCTTGCTGTCTGCGCGGGCTCTAAGATAATGCCCGTGAGATTTTTGCTCTATTTTAAACGAGTCGTGTTTTATTAAACATTTTCGCAATTTTCGCATCGATTTTGTCGCTGTAAATGTTAGCGCTCTCCTCTAACATTCGTAATTTCGTATCTCTCCATCTTCTTCTTTTCGAACCCGGTTGCAGAGCCATAAATAAATTTTTAAAAATGAAATAAGGGCAAATCTGAAATCTCTATTCGGCAGCGCTAATATTTGATTGTGATACAATATGGAAGGCGGGTTTGGGGGAGGCGTCTACTAATATCTACAGGAATTCTAAAAACTGAAAAAATCGAACTAATATCTATGGGAATCAAAGTGTTGACGAATATCTACAGCTCAAACTGTTGATTAATATCTATGAGAACCAAAGTGTTGACGAATATCTACAGTACTGTCAGAGGTTGGATTTTCAATTATGTATAGCATATAAAAACATACTAAATCCACTAATTAAAACTCAAAAAGCTATAATGAAAATTATACTGAAAGTTCCTGTAAGAACTAGCACTGACGAAATCTTCAACAATCTTAACATCATGTCAATTAAACAACTATATTCTAAAACTATACTCATTTACATTCATAAGTACAAAACCCAAGAAATAACAACTAATACGTACATTAGAAACACTAGATCTCATGGTCAAAAACTTATCCAACAAGTAACTACTAACACAACATTTGGGCAAAAAAGCTTCTTATATTATGGCATTAAACTTTACAATAAAATACCACTCTCACTCAAAAACCTCAACATTATAACATTTAAATTTCAAATAAAAAGCTGGATACTAAATATAGGAGATCAGAAATAGAAAATATACTGATATCAAATACAGACTAAAACCAAATCTAGTAATCTGAATTATAAAAAAAAACCACTATCTTATTTACTTTATAATTATTTAAAAAAAATACTACATGATATATGTTATGTCTAATTCATATCAATTTCTTATAATTAAATTATAATATGTAAATGAAATCCTCAGCACGGGAGATCCCAGTGAGGATATCATTATCTCTACTGTTACTAAGAAATGAAGACAATAAATCATTATTATTATTATTATATTGGAATAACGTAATATTGCGTATGCAGTTTAAAAAACTTAATTTATGTAAGTATGTATGTAAAAATCCCTAATATCGGACTATTGGACACATTTAGCTGATTAGTCCAACCTACGCTCTGTAGATATTAGTTCAACCTACGCTCTGTAGATATTAATCAACACTCTGAAGTTCGTAGATATTAGTTCAACATATGAGCTGTAGATATTCGTCAAACATACGGGCTGTAGATATTAGTATCTGGAGTCGGGTTTGGGTACCGCAGCTCTGGGAACCATTTATCGGATAACCAACACCCCTGCCATAGATCACCCCTAGTGGTTCGCTATGTTTGTCGACTTAGCAGGGGTGCCCTGTTTCAGAGGGTGGGGTTTGTCTGAGACTGGCGATTAAAAGAAGTTTTCACTTCAATATAAAGCAGAAACATCAATTACGTATGAATATGGCAGAAGCATATTTAATTCTCAGATTAAGTAATGTTACGATTTTGGTTACGATCCATTGCGTATTTCGCCCGTATGCCCCAATTAATACCAGCTGGTCCAATCGCAACAACACGAGGTTTTCATTCGACGACCATAAGTATAAGAAAGAATCTGTGAAAAATAATAATGTAATGTGTCCTTCAAGGTAAAGCACCAAAGCACAAAGTGCCAGATGCCGCTAGCTGCTGACTCGCCACGACATACATAAACGATTTGCACATCAAATGAGATTACGCAAAAGCTTGCGAAATGTCCCCGAAAACATGCTGTTGCCATTATATTATCAAAGACAAAAATATTCGAAAAACCCCTCGGATAATCGTGTACGCCTCTTTAGCCATACACCTGCCATGCGATTCTGTATCTTTTGAGGACACGGAATCGATTCCATACGTAATCGACTGTCAAATTTGTGTGGTTGTCTATGGCTTGCGATGGGAATGATCGAAACATTTATATAATCGAAATTTTTGACTCCAGATACTAATATCTACAGCCTGTATGTCGGACGAATATCTACAGCTCATATGTTGAACTAATATCTACGAACTTCAGAGTGTTGACTAATATCTACAGAGCGTAGGTTGAACTAATATCTACAGAGCGTAGGTTGGATTAATCGGCTAAATGTGTCCAATAGTCCGATATTAGGGATTTTTACATACATACTTACATAAATTAAGTTTTTTAAACTGCATACGCAATATTACGTTATTCCAATATGCTATACATAATTGCAAATCCAACATCTGCCAGTGCTGTAGATATTCGTCAACACTTTGGTTCTCATAGATATTCGTCAACAGTTTGAGCTGTAGATATTCGTCAACACTTTCCTTCTCATAGATATTAGTTCGATTTTTTCAGTTTTTGGAATTCCTGTAGATATTAGTAGACGCCTCCAAATTTTTCCATGGAAACATCAAAAGAATCGAATGATTAATCGATTATTCGCTCGGAGTTCAGGAGCAATAGCTGCGGTCAAGGACAGTATTATTTCTCGCGGCGGGTGGGTGGGGGGGGGTACATCGGGATGGCTACGTAGATTTTTCATTGCTGGCAATGATGTCTTTACAAGCAACATTATTAATTTCTATAGTTTTCAACACTTTACTATCTATAATCTATGGTCAGACCCGACCTTGAAACTGTTTCTAAAGATCGATAAGAAGGTAAAAAAGATCGATACAACATCGATATTTGATCGATATTTCCCATCGCTACTTGCAATTGCTTTTTCTATGGGTTGATGTGTCAGCTGTCACCGATTTCAACTAGTTTAAAAGTAAAACATGAAATGCTGTAAGCATACATGATTATTTATTAATTTAATGTACGTTTAAAGTTATATACGACGGATTTATTTATTTAATTTCAACGGTATACATATACCATAAGAATTGACGAATTGACGAATTGAAGAATTTGACATTTGCAAATTATTACACATGAATTACTTAGTTTTCCCAAATTAAGAACCTAATAACTGTTGTAGTTTCTTGTAGTAATTGTTGAAATAAAGTGTGATTCCCATAATCCATGCCTAAAAATGCGGTTGTGAAATAATTTATGTATTTCGTCCCCAAACATTCAATTATCCTGTACGTGTACACTGCCTCAATAGCTTTGCCATAGGTTTTTAATTTGGGCAAACTAAGTTATTCGTGCGTATTTAGATTGAAACGAAACTTCGCAAACGTCAAATCCATGGTATACAACTTAAAACGTACATTAAATGAAGAAATAATCATGTATACTCACAGCATTTCGTGTTTTAAAGTTGAAATCGGCGACAGCTGTTATATCAGCCCATAGACAAAACAATTGCAAGCCATAGACAATCACACAAATTTGACAGTCGATTATGCAGATGATACAGTACTTCTAACAAGTAACATTGAGGATTTACAACTTTTGCTGAATCAAGTAGTGAAGACTTGTGAGAATTTTGGGCTAGAACTGAATATAAATAAGACATAAGCAAAAATAACACATTGGATGAAAATCTTTATATTGCTGGAACAAAACTAGAGGAGGTACAGAGTATTGTATACTTGGGCTGCAATGTAAATGATAGATGGGATCCTTCAGTTGAAATCAAATGCCGCATTGAGCAAGCTCGTGCAACCTTTATCCGCATGAAAAAAATGTTCTGCAGTCATGATCTCAACCTTGGATTACGAATGCGAACGGTCAGATGCTACGTGTTTTCGATATTATTTCACGGAATGGAAGCATGGACGCTTACTGAAGAACTAATTAGGCGACTTGAGGCATTCGAGATGTGGATCTACAGAAGAATACTTAAAATAAGCTGGATGGACAGGGTTACAAACGAAGATGTTATGGCTCGGATGAATAAAGAAAAGGAAGTAATTAAAACTATAAAAATCCGAAAACTTCAATATCTTGGACATGTGATGAGACATCCAGAGAAGTATGAGATCCTGCATCTCATAATGCAGGGAAAGATTGCTGGAAGACGGGGCCCTGGAAGAAGGAGAACCTCATGGCTGAAAAACCTGAGACAGTGGTTTGGCCAGTCTACCGTAAGACTGTTCCGGGCCGCAGTAAACAAAGTTCGCATAGCCAAAATGATAGCCAACGTCCGTTGAACGGACAGGGCACAAGAAGAAGAAGATTATATGCGTGTGGAATCGATTCCGCATCCCCAGAAGATACAGAATCTCCCTTCTGTTTGTATCACCTCCCAAAGCAGCCATTATCATCAGTGTTATTTCCTGAGCCGCTCTCTCCTCTAAACTATACTCCGACACTCCAATCATCAACCGGCCGCTGTAATCCGACTTTAATTGAGCGAAGAACAACTGCTGGCGAGGAAAGGAGTTCCAGCCGAGCGAGCTAGTTTCGTCTTCGAGTCCTAAACCAGTTTCGGTTCAAAGACAGCTTGTACTTGGCCTTTACAAATGACTTAAACCTTTCAAACTTAGTTCCATTTTTTTTGTATTCAACCAACATAATCATTGAGTTTGAAAGCACCGACGGATCCATTCACCGATCGACCACAGTCAAAAAAATTATAAATGTCTCCGTAATAGAATTCAATTAGTCGCTTGGAAAATTTCACACAAAGAAAGAAATAAAAATAAAAAAAGAGTGGAAGATACTATTAGTATCGCCCTGGTGTAAGACCACCATTCAGAATTGAAACGTTGCTTGAAAATGGCTTTAGCCGTGTTTAGTGACCAGATCTGAATAGCCAGGTACTTCCCAACCTTCCTCTTCCCCACCTCCTTCCCCTCCCCACTACCTTCAGCCTCACAACATACCCCAATTGGGGATGCCATAGTCTCACTGACTCCAGACGGGAGCAGTTGAGATTCTTGTGCGGTATTCACTGTAAAAAAAAAAAAAAAAAAAAAAAAAAAAAAATCTAGAAGCAACTTAGGGACCGGTATATAGCGTTGCTGCCAGTGTTCAAATCCCGAAACGTCCATAGGAAAACCAAAATAACCTTATATAAAACAATTATCAGAACGGTCTTGGCCTATGGATGTGAGGCGGGAACACTGACAGCAAAGTCAGCGGAACGGCTGGACATCTTCGAAAGAAAGGTACTTCGAAGAATCTTAGGACCGGTGCGAGAGGGAGAGGCATGGAGAATCCGCCACAATAATGAGCTCTATGATATTTACCAAGCTCCCAGACTCTCCACCCATTTAAGACTCCAAAGATTAAGATGGGCCGGACATGTGCACCGAATGCCAAGCACACGAGTACCGAAGAAGGTTCTGACAGGACACCCGGGAGGTAAACGAAAGGCGGGCAGACCTAGACTGAGATGGGAGGATGATGTCAGAAAGGATGCAAGAGGATTACTCCATGTTGCAGATTGGAAGAAGATGGCCGAGGACAGAGAGCGGTGGAGGCTTATTTTGAAGGAGGCCAAGGCTCGAAATGGGCTGTAGCGCCATTGAAGAAGATATAGCGAGTCCATATCCTTGCTATGTACGACATTCCTCGCTCCAATTTAAGCGGGCTACCGCTTAAGTCTACCGCTCAAGTTTAAGGCTGAGAGTGTACCATTTTTTTGTATTCAACAAAAATAATCATTGAGTTTGAAGCACCGACGGATCCATTCACCGATCGACCACAGTCAAAAAAATTATAAATGTCTCCGTAAGAGAATTCAATTAGTCGCTTGGAAAATTTCACACAAAGAAAGAAATAAAATAATCTAGAAGCAACGTAGGGCCCGGTATATCAGTCAATCCATATCCTTGCTATGTACGACATTCCTCGCTCCAATATAAGCGGGCTAAATCTACCGCTCAAGTTTAAGGCTGAGTCTTTGCTAAACCGCAGAATAGTTCCTATTTCAGACACAGAGGCGTAAATTCGGACATTTACGTAAATAACATTTGAATACTTCACACTGAAATTTACGAAATTGCTTAATTTTACAAGTGTGGGCTATTATATTCGTCGAGCTACGAGGAATGACGATGTTATTAATTGATAATTTTAATCAATCAAAAATATTCTGATAAGAGATTTTAAAAGTTTCAACGTCAGGACAGTTTGTTTTCAGCGGTTAATTTCGTTAATAGTGCACTGACTCTAGCAAAACAAATATTAATTAAAATTAGTGTACTCGCATATAGCACCATACTCATTGAAGTGGGAAACCTTATCAAAAATTTGCTCGTAAATTAAACCCGCCTAAAAATCTGCCGTCGCTTTTCGAAAGACTGCGATCATAGACAATAGATTTGTTTTTCAAAGAGAAAAAAAACAATTCCTCTATTAAATTCACAGGCAATACACGTAATATTGGCGACATCTAGGCTTTCGACCTACATACGGATTATTTTCCAAGCTGTGTTAAGCTTGACATTCCAACCGACTCCAGATACTAATATCTACAGCCTGTATGTCGGACGAATATCTACAGCTCATATGTTGAACTAATATCTACGAACTTCGTAGTGTTGACTAATATCTACAGAGCTAAGGTCGGACGAATATCTATGATGGTCCCAGTGTCGACTAATATCTACAGAGCGTAGGTTGAACTAATATCTACAGATAGGTTGGACTAATCAGCTAAATGTGTCCAATAGTCCTATATTAGGGATTTTTACATACATACTTACATAAATTAAGTTTTTTAAATTGCATACGCAATATTACGTTATTCCAATATGCTATACATAATTGCAAATCCAACCTCTGCCAGTGCTGTAGATATTCGTCAACACTTTGGTTATCATAGATATTAGTCAGCAGTTTGAGCTGTAGATATTCGTCAACACTTTGGTTCTCATAGATATTAGTCAACAGTTTGAGCTGTAGATATTCGTCAACACTTTGATTCTCATAGATATTAGTTCGATTTTTTCAGTTTTTGGAATTCCTGTAGATATTAGTAGACGCCTCCTTCCAACCAAGCCGAGCTTATAATTAACTGATATACCGGGACATAAAGCGGTAACTCTAGCAGGACAGTTTAAGCTCGTGCGGGCTACAATAGTTGCCTCCAAACGGACAGCGCAACTAGCAAATCAACAACTAAGCAATAAAAAGGACAAAATGAAGTGTATGAAATCCATTGAGACTACAATACTGTATTCGAGCCTTCCCATCAATGTCCAAGTATTTATTAACTTACTTGCTGCCAGTCGGGAGGCAACTGTCGATAACAATGTACATAATAATTATTGTGTGTCATATTTAGGGAGCTGATAGCGGCTAATAGGCGCTAGCAATAACTATTACCCATTGCCGCAACACCCATTATGCACTAATGAACAATAAATGGAGTCATATGTGACCAGAATAACGAATACTTTTGATTTGACAAAAGCACCATTAAAATGTATTTTTGAAATCCTTCGAAATCCATTTTTTACATTAGCTCCACGTAAGAGGCCCTGATGAATTTCATCTTTGGGGATGAGGTCATGATTTGAGGAGAGATTTTTTAGGAAAAGAAGTTCTGGAAATGAAAAAGGTATGAGAAGTGAGTAGGAATCTGTGGGTCAATGTGTTCAGAAATGAAGTACGAATGAATTCATTCCTTCCACTGCGGTGCAAGGCGATCGGTCAAGAGAATCCGTTTCTCCGATCCGACCCGCCACGCCGCAGGCGGGCAAACGCATCTGCCGCCAAGACCTACACAAACCTCACCCCCATAAACCCGTGCATCCTTGCTAAATCATCAAACTTAGCGAACCGCTTGGGGTGACCTATGGGAGGGGTATTGGTTATCCAATCAATGGTTCACGGGGCGGCGGTACCTATACCCGCCTCCCAAATTGTGAAAAATGTTTGTGCTAAATGATAATTCATAATTTCTTATGTAGAAAATCATTTATTTATTTATTTAAGTACGCTCTTTTAAGGAGGAACATAAGAATAGTAAAAAAATCATAGTATGCAATTCACACGCGGTAGAAGTAAAACCTTCAGAAAAATAAGTAGACAAGAGTGAGGAGGTTACGAAGGACCGCACAAAGAGAAAACCGACAGGCTACAAAGCACCGCACAAAGAGGAGACCGATTATACTATCTCATTCTCTCGCAGGCTAAATCCTATAGATATATGTATATGTCTTTGTCTCTTTTTTGTCGCTATTTTTCGTTTCATCGAGTTTCAAATAACAATGGTGCCAAAGAAGTTTTCGTTTAAAAAATTATACAGTATTTATTGTAAGTAATTAATTGAGACCTGTGAATTTATCAGAATCAGACAAACGCAAACAAAGCGAGCAGGTCATTAGTCCACCTGCCAAGTGCGTTCCTCCCAAACTACGTTAGAGTCCTGCTGGCCAAAATGCCCGAAACGTAAATCTGCCGAGTCGGCGCGCGGCATATAATAATATACTTTACGACCTTTGCGTAGTGTTAGATTTATTTCTGTTACGCCAACGTAGAAAAGCACACCGCGAGTGAAATTGGACGTCTTTGAACTTTGTCTCCAGTCATATTTTTTTCAACGCGCGCTCGCAAATAGCATCAGACTTAGCGGCTCCCCATCGGCCGTCAGGACGTCATCGGGTAGGGGGGGGGAAAGGATTTAAAAGTTTAGCGGTCGGGACTTTCGGGAGACATCATTGCTCACAAAATGCAATAACCCTTGGCAGATTGATGTGAATAACATACCGATCGTATTCTAAAGAACTTAATTTTCCACGTTAATCCATAACCGAAAAGGTATAGAGATTTTACACTTCAAAGATTTTTTTATAGGCCAAGTAATTTTTTTTTTCTAATTTTTTTAAATTTATCCTTTTTGCTCGTATATAGCAAAGGTCAAGATGTTTTCTATCGAATTCATCAAGTCTTAAGGCCCCGCGCGCACAAAAAGAAGAAGATGGAGCGATATGTAATTACGAATGTTAAGAGGAGCGCGCTAATATGTAAAGCGAAAAAATCGTTGCGAAAATTGTGAAAATGTTTAATAAAACACGACTCGTTTAAAACAGAGGAAAAATCTCGCGGGGTTGTCTAATGTCTAAGGCTCTGCAACCGGGCCCGAAAAGAAGAAGTTGGAGAGATACGAAATTAGGAATGTTAGAGGAGAGCGCTAACATTTACAGCGACAAAATCGATGCGAAAATTGCGAAAATGTTTAATAAAACACGACTCGTTTAAAATAGAGCAAAAATCTCGCGGGCATTATCTTAAACAGCATTTAAAAAAACACCGTGAATTTTTTCATACATATAACTTGTAAAATAACTGAAACAAACGTGTTAATAATAATTTTTGGAGCATTTGGAGCGATTTTTTTCTATCGAGGGAATTTTATATAATTTGCATTTCGGCGCGGACAAAGTCTAGACATTATCTTCAAGAATAACATATATTTTTTTAAGAGCTTTAAAACTTACCGTGTTTAAGGGAAATATGTAATAAGTCGGTACAAATCCGGGTTGCGGACCCTTAAACAGCATTTAAAGAATTAACTGTGAATTATTTCATACACATAACTTGTAAAATAACTGAAACAAAAGTGTTTATAATAATTTTTTGAGCATACTTTACGACTTTTTTCTATCGAGGGAATTTTATATAATTTGCGTTTCGGCGCGACGAATATAGATATTATCTTCAAAAATAACATATATTTTTTAAGAGCTTAAAAACTTCAAATGTTTAAGTAGGGTTTGCAAGAAATCAGTAGAAATCAAGGGGAAAGATGTCTTAAGGACGGTTGTTTAAAAAATATTAACAATTCATCAAATATTTTTAATGTACAGTTAGGATGCATGCCAAACGCGCGCCCAACATATGTACACGGTTGACATTTGTCACATAAGAACGATTTTTAAACTTCGACGCTTCTTCGACTTCAGCAGCTCGGCTGTGGAACGATTTGCCGGCCTCTGTGTTTCCTCCTTCCTACAACATGGGTCTCTTCAATACCAATGTTCACTTCTTCCTCTCCTCAAAAAGTCCCTTCACACAGCATCTCAAATGACAGAGGCCCTAAGGGAAATTATTTTTCTCAGGGCCTCCTGTGTGGAGTTAATATAAAAAATAGTTAATTTTCGCGTTCTGTGTAAGTTCTATTCAAGTTCTATGATTAGTTCAGTTTTATAAAGCAACTGGCCTATAATGATATATTCACAGAAAAGAGCTTACACAGAACGTGAAAATTTACTTAAAATATTTGATGAATTGTTAATTTTTTTTTAAACAACCCGTCCTAAACTTAAACTTTTAGCTACTCGTCTATACTGCCGTCATAAGCAAAAAGGCAGCAGGGAATTTGTAAAGCTAACATTCTGATATACGAGATCTTTCAGCTATTATAATAAAAAGTACATCAGAATGTGACTCTTGCAAATTCCCAGCTGCCTTTTTGCTTATGACGGCAGCATAATATTTCTAGGCGATCAACTTTCCAGACCACAAACACATGATTTGGCATTACTTTGCATTACATGATTTGAAATAATTTAAAATGCAGAATGAATGCAGATATTTTAACCTTGTGTAGGTGTATAACATATTACATAAAACATATTTAGAGACGTAATACTTGCATGTTATTGCGGAATGTGTCGTGACTTTTTATAATGATAATAACGGATATACCTTTAGACGTTACTCGAGACTTTCCTCGAGTTGGTAAACTCTTATCCCCTCCGGACATTTCTTAGTCCTTAGTGAGTGTTCTAAAACTTTCCAATTCCTTTGTGTTCGAAGTCATTATAATATTCCAAAGTAATAAAGTAACTTCCTAGATTAAATTGAAAATTCAAGGAAAGGATTCTAAGATTTTAGCTGTAGAAATGTACCGTGTATAAATGATAAAATGGACATTGAAAATGATTTAGCTCGGTAAATAATAATAACGTGCCGTTCGCTCTACAACTCTACACCGGGAAGTCGCCAAATAAGCCGTAACCTCGAAATGCCCAACACTACGATAAAACATTCACGCGGACCGTGAATTACTCCACTTTAAATGCAAAGGGTAGGGGCAGCAATGTCCGTCCACGGATTATAAATGGCGAAGAAGAAGAAGAAACCGCTCATCACATTCTCCTATCGACGGCCATCGCACCGCACGACCTGAGCTGGACGATGCAAATTATACACGCCATTCCTAGAGCCTCCCCGGGCCGTGATGCACTACCAGCTAGAGCACATCAGCACAACTAGGCGGTAGGTGGTGCCATCACTATCTGTAGCAAACAGGCCTGTGCTGGTACCCTCGGGAGTTGCTTGGTGACTGGCTATGGCTGTGTCGTGACTGGGACCTAACCTGGACCCAAGATAGCAGTTAAACCGTTTCTCCGGTTCTTGGCAAACAAGGATTCCACGATCGTTCTGGCGGAGAGAGCCAGTATTTACAGTTAAGTGTGTGTTTAACGATCAACGTAGAAAAGAACACGCGTCGTCTTTTATATTCATCTAGGAGGATATTGTTTTCGTAGCTAGCTGCAGTTGGGACCGCATTGATTACAATAGCCGGAAGCCGATACGAAAAACAAAACGGGTTATTTGATGCATTATGTTGACTGCACGCACACACTCGCTCCCGAGTGTAAATTAACAACAAACGAAAACATGCTTGGAAGTTGGAACGCAAGTTTAAAGTACAACTTCGTCTATTTTGTATCTGATTAAACAATTTATTCGGCGTAAAACCATCAGAAGAATGCTACAATGCTTTCAGTTTACAAGAAACCGCTACAGAATTTGTTACACCGTAATTTCCGTACGGAAAATAACAAACGATCAGTCATTTTCATATATCGCATTTTCAAATCCACTGCCTACGCGACAAAGGCAGACCTTTCGAGGGCTATTGAATGGTCTGCTATTTGCCACTTGAAATTTCGCAATGAATCGAGTGAATCAATTTATTACCAGACTAGTAGAACAGTTTGGACGTTGTTTCACAATACACAATTGGATCGTTCACAAGAGAAATCAAGTGGCGCTGGTATTATTTTACTCCCGAGCCATACGGGCGCAGGAAGTTCGTGCTTTTACGGCCTATTTGAGAGTCCGTGGTACAGAGTACAGACCACTGCTTTAACAGACGGTACAGACTATAAAACCGCACCGTAAGAGTGGGGAAAAACAAAGGACTGAACAAACATGGCGGCGGAGATGCCGGTGCGCCTATCAAGTGACGGGCCACGAGAGCCCCAGGAAGCGGGACTACGCCCCCTGAATACAAAAGAGCCAGCTCCAAAATCTCGGCCGCATAATCATGGCAAATAATTGAGCGATTGTTGTCTGAATTCCAAGACGGCTTCCATGATCATGGGCATAGGCATGTACTCAGATCAGAGGAAATACTACCAAGGGACCGAATACATAATACTACAATCAAACCGATGACGATGAGCAAAAAAGTTATCTTAAAAGGGGAAACGTAATTATCATACAATTTAAGGCAAAGCAACTTGTACTGCGTGTATACCGATTATGGGGTAATTATTTCCAATTACTGAACCTGAAATTCCAAGCGCCATAACAACATTGAAACATTCAACGCGAACATGCGATTCAATGAGTAGTAACTATCCAATTAACCTGCAATGACGACCAAATACATTTAGTCATAATTAAACAATGGCATTGTTAAAACAAACTTGTTTACGCATGCCAACAGATACGCGGAATTGCCGACAAGAAAGGAAAAACGAAATGCTTTTCACATTTTAGTTTCTGCGTAGTTCTTTATTCTCATTCCGTCGTAAGAAAAAGGAAAGCGGAAAACAGGAAGGCATTGCGTATGTGCGTACATCAACATTTCAAGAAAATCGTCTACAGCTCTTTGAATATTGTCTGGGAGAATCCCTAGGAATATCGCCCCTAGAACGTTAATACCGAATGGGCGAGATGGAGGGTTTTATACAGTAAAAGAATACTTAGAAATTTTTCCCAAAAATGATAGGCAATTTAAAAAAGGGTAAATCTTAAATATCGGCATTAGGTATGTACCAAATAATAGTGTGTACCGTTCTACCCGAAGCTTTAATGCTACTTACCAAATTCAGAATAACAGAACGAATTGTGTCAGGAAAATGTAATGGGGAGGCGCGGTGCGGGTAGATGAAACAGGGAGTTCGAGGGAGAAGGAGGAAGAAGGGAGATAAAGTGCGAGGGAAAGTATCCACGCAAGTCGGAGGGAAAACAATAACGTGCAGCAAGGCGGATAGGAATTTTAATAATTAAAGCAATATTTTCAATTTAAAACATTCCCGTCACAGATTGCGTTATTTCCGAAATAAATAACCCTACAGCAATTTATAATACTTTAAAAGTGGAACGATTTACTGAATGAAGAACTTTGCTCCTAATGATCCTACACCGCCTTCTAGAGACATTGTAAGCCAGGAACCAGAGTAGGAGCTGTCATTACTGTCAATACTCAGTAAATTACTTTGCTTTACAAGCCGTGAGCAAATTGGCAATTGGTATGACGCGCAAAACATGTCGCAAATTAATTTTAAGCACGTATGACATATTTATAAGTAATACATTATTTTAATGGATGAACAGAACCGAATTTTGTTTTAAATACTTATTGATTCATTTTTAAGTGGGTCATTGGAGTACGGGAAAAATTGTAAACAAATAACTGCGTAGTAGATTTTCCGAAAATAACTTACACGATTATGAAGGTTGGTTTTGTATTCGTACAAAATGAAAATATAATACGCAGGAGGAATCAAATCACAAAATATATTTTATTCTTCGCAATATTTTGTGAAATAGATTTTGCTCAATATTCAACCTTTCCACGAACTCCCAAAAATACAATACTGCAACGGGATAATTAAATCAAATGCACAACTTTAACGGTAAACACAATTAGTCTTTATTTTGGGTATACCTAATCAATTTGCAAGTACGACACTGTTCAATAATAGCAAGACAGTATAATAATCTTTATCAATAACTTGATGGGTTCACTCCCAAAGGAAAGTTAATTGTTCCCACAATCGCTCGCTTTACCTTTTACCAAAAGGGTTACAACGAGTATATACACTCTAGGTTAGCTGAAATCAGTTCAGTCCTGCCATAGACTTACCTAAAGATGCGAGTTAAGAACTGGGAAGCAACTTAACTTTCTAGAGTTAACACACTAACATAATATGACCTTATACCGGTCATCCCAGCAGTGACATCTCTTGCAGGGATCACATCTGAGCGGCGCGGCAGGGTGAAAATTAACCAATAACATCCGTCGCTCTAATTACTAAGAGACGAAGCGGTGCGGAAATGAAAAATATTTGAGATCGAAGAACTATTGAATCGGAAATATGCATAACGACTAGATAGTTTAGTACAATTAAAATTTGTTAGGTGATATGAGATCTGTTCGCAGTAGGCTTGTTGAAAAAGTATCGATATATCGATATTTTAAATTCAATATGTCGATAATTTTAGCCGATATATTTTGATCCGATATATCGATACAAAATATCCAATATCGAAAATTGTATCAAAAACGATATTTTTTAAACTTATGTATTTAAAGTCACTAGAATCCAAAACCGTATAGGAACGAACGGAAAAAAGTAACTGTATTGGGTCATGACATCTGGCGGTTGAAATTTTAACTATTTAACTATTAATAGCTTACAAATCTATTGTCTTTGCATTAGTATTTGTGATCACCAATACTATCTCATGTGTGTAGGTACATACATAGAAATGTATGCTATTTTTCGTCATTTTTTTCTAAGCCACTCCTATGTGTTGGTTCCCAATTGTCTATGATTATTGACTATACCTTGTTCCAAACACGAAGTCAATTTTGACAGATTAATACGCCAATAGAATGTTACTGAGACGCATACAAACTTTGTATGCGTCTCAGTTTACATATAAGTTAGAAGGCAGCTTTTTAGTTTTTGATATTTTTGTAATTATTACGTAATAAAAATACCTTCATTTTTATTGAGATTTTTGTACATTAAAAAAAAGCAAATTGTGTACAAAAATTACTATTGATAATATTGAGCTGAATACACTATTATTTTAAAAACCCAAAATCTCTTGAAAATTTGACCGATATATCGGTATTTTTTCCTCGATATATCGACGTCGATATTGATATTTTAATAAATATCGATACATCGATATATCGACATTTTTTTTTCACTTTCGACATCCCTAGTTCGCAAATGAACACTCAAAGAGTTAATAGAAGTTGAAGTTCAAACAGTTGAATAAATTGGGAAATATCTAAACATAACCTTACCTACACAGTGCATAGTTGTTGGTCACTCCCGTAAGAGATAAGCTGTTAACTACAAAAAGCAATAAGGAAATGATTATGTGAGATGAGAGAGTTTAAGATGCCCGACAAGTGAATACATAACAACAATAGATAGTCTCCCGCTGATATGAAGAAGACGACAATAAAATAAGATCGTCAATCGATCGTGATAGATCGATCACATCGGTTCCGCGACTTTTCGTCCGGCGACAAAATACCTTACGGACAAAACATTCTCCAACAAAATATCTACTAAAACCTAATCTATTTTTTGAACAATAATTTATTGTCTTTACAGGATGTCTTTATTATTTTTGACCTATTTTTTGTTAGGTTAGGTTAGGTGAGGTGACGTTAAGTTTTAGTAGATATTTTGTCGGAGGATATTGTGTCAGAGATATTTTTGTCGCGGGATGAAAACGCGCATTACCGATCACTTCAACCTTAATATATAGCATCACCACTGCCATCCTACAAATAATTCAACCCTCTTCACACACCAACACTAAACCAGCCTTTAATTCCGATATACACCAGCACAAAACACGATCACAAAATCAAATAAACCTATCGTCATCCACTCGCACAACTAAATTTGGCATTAACTCCTTACAATACATCGCACATACGCAATACAACGCATTACCTAATGTCCTAAAACTACCAGAATCAAACAAAAAAATATTGGCAAAGGCTCTAAAAGGATATTTTTTCAGCAACTTTATTAACCAGTGACGAATTTAGTTGTCTTCCTTTGTAACTCTTGTATATTCTTCAATTACCTGTATCAAGTGTGTCTAGTCCATTTAAAAATCTGTGTATTGTTCATTGATTTCCGTGTTCTTATGTAAAAATAATTTTCCATTAGAGGTATAATGTTGTCCTTCCCGAAATGAGTTTCATCAAACTCATTGGGAGTAATGTATTATAAATTTTATGTAATAATTTTGTAATATATTATCTCTAATAAATAAAATAAAATAATATAAATCAGATTCAGGTGAGAAAAAAAATCCACGATATTATTTAATTCACGGGAACGATTAGAGGAGCTTTACTGTTGACGTTGACCATAAATATTGTTCGCAGGACAACGAACAGGGTGCGCTGGCGGCGCTAGTGGCAATGGTGGCAGCGGGTGCTTTCAATAAAATCCGGCAAAAATAACGTTTTCTCTTCGCAAATACGTCCGCTAGTAAATAGCCGCGTTGAATAAATCACCATCCTTTTTTGTCGTAAACGGGGTTAACCTAAGTTCAGTTCGGCCCCGGCTGCACACAGTACAGTGTACAAGGGTTAACTAAATCCAAACAGCCGGTGTGGATTATAGACAACAAACAAATCGAATTATTCACGATACTTTCCGGCGCTGGGAAAATAGCGTTTTTAAATTTATTTTCATACCGAACATGTATTTATTTACGATACAAATACCTTTAAACACAGAATAAAACAGTATTTTACGTAAACAAGGGTTACAAAACAATTATACAATATGATTTAAATTAAATAAAATTTACAGTGTGGTAACAAAATGAATACCTACTAATAACTACGACGGCCGGCGTAGTCCAGTGGTAAGGCTCTTGACAAGCACTCCAAAGGTCGCGGGATCGAATCCCAGCGAGGCAAATAAATTTTATTTGAATGATTTGTGTTATTTCACAATATATTAATTTAAAATAATACATGGTATATTTGCGGCACGTACCAGAGTGGAAGATACTCTCAGTATCGCCCTGGTGTAAGACCACCATTCAGAATTGAAACGTTGCTTGAAATGGCGTTAGCCGTGTTTGGCGACCAGATCTGAATAGCCAGGTACTTCCCACTACCTTCAGCCTCACAACATATCCCAATTGGGGATGCCATAGTCCCACTGGCTCCAGACGGGAGCAGTTGGGACTCTTGTGCGGTATTCATGTAAAAAAAAACTATTTCAAAGAATATGTGAAGTGCTTTTTTGTAAGTTCTTTCGGTGCTAGAGAAAATATCCGCTATTTCTGCATATTGGTTACCTAAGTAAGGAATAATGGAGTAATCATACGAATTGGCATAGGCAACATGATTGTTGCAGTGAAAGATATTTTTAGTTAGTGTGATTCTATTAAGAACATGAAATGAAACTAATTGCAGTAATGCAAGGATGTCAATAAGGGAGTTAAATGATTTTAAAAAGAAAAAATACATCAGATCAGACCAATCTTCTGTCGGCGCCATATTAAATTAAGATTTCCATTAGACAGTTAGAGTTGATGTATAAAATGGAAACAACGAGTTGATTCGCTAATAAAGTAGTAAGTAATATTGGTTACAATATTGTGGCCATCAAATTTGTAGACATTTTTATTATAACTAAAAAGTAAGGCCAATAAATTTTGATCAGTTTCACATCTTATTAATCGTATTCTATCGTGTCAGAGAAAGACAAATGTAATGCAAAATATTCTGCATCGATGTTCCATGGTTATTGAATCTATTCGTATTTATGATAGACGTGCAGGCGTGCAATAAATGCATTTTATTTATTTATACAAAGACAATCAATCAGTGTAATATTTATTGTCGATTTTTTGAAGCATATGATTTTATGAAGGATATGATTTTAGATTGAAACGGCCAAATGTATTTTTGTTATTTATTTTTGGGGTGTTATGTCATGTTGCGCTACCTCCTCCTTTAGCCAAACATCTGTTTTTCAAAACATCCTCACATCTGCCCTGATGATGGACACTGTTCGAAACGTTGGCTAAAGGAGCAGGTAGCGCAACACGGCATAACACCCCAAAAATAAATAACAAAAAACCTAAAAGGTAAGTTAACTTCCATAATATTACGTATACTAATATACACTTCGACATGTTCTTAAGTGTTAATAGAACCTGTCAATATTGTGGATTGAAAAACAAAGTTGAAATATAGATCTGATCTACCTTATTTAGTCGAACAGTTAATTAATTAGTGTGAGAGTTAAAGTATGTAAACTAGTGTGAGAGTTAAAGTATGTAAACTAGTGTGAGAGTTAAGTATGTAAACTAGTGTGAGAGTTAAAGTATGTAAACTAGTGTGAGAGTTAGAGTATGTAAACTAGTGTGAGAGTTAAAGTATGTAAGGGAACGTACCCATACCACGTGGCCAACTTTTTGCAATTTTTAACCCCCTCCCCCCCCGGTGACCAAAAACCTAAGCCGGCCGCCGCTCTTTTGTACCAAGCGTGGCATTTTGAAGACCCCCCCCCCCTAAACGTGTCACGTAGTATGGGTACGTTCCCTAAACTAGTGTGAGAGTTAAAGTATGTAAACTAGTGTGAGAGTTAAAGTAGTTACAGAAATGAAATTCATTCAGTTCATTATGTATGGTAAGGGAAGCTATAACATACCAGGAGATATCTATCCAAATATATCGATTCTCACACTCACAGATGATTTAAGATGCAAATTCGACGTACATAAAATAAACAGCGAGTTTATCAGATTTATGCTTAGGCGAAATAGATTTTCAAAAATAATTAATTAAATTTTCAATAATAAATTGGATAACTGTGAAACGATGGTGACCTTGAACACGATGATATTAATCCATAAAATAGTAAACAACCTGTTACCAAAATACTTTTCAAATGAAATTATACACCACAAGGAGATTCACAAACACAACACAAGGACGTGCGAGGAAATCAGGCTACAAAAAAGGACAAAACGAATACGCAGAATAGTTTACTGTACAAAGGGATAAAGTTTTATAACTCGCTACCAGAAACTTTACAGTCCGAACCAATTGGAAGGTTCAAGATGTATTGTAGGAGCTACATCGAACCATGGAAAAATTATAGTACGCAATATGTAATGAATGAGATTTATGATTGTGTAGAGTGGATTGATATGTTTGTGTAAAGAATGACTGGCGAAGGACCTTGATTTTGTGTTACTATCACTGCTTGAAATGATAAAAATACATGTGGCATAGAAAGGAAAGGACTCACCGAAAAGGATAAAAGAACTTGTAGGCTGGCAATGCTCTCGTCTGCTTTCTCTCCCATCCAACAGGAACAAACAGCAATAGGCGTGTGTTTCGTTTATTTGATAATACACGGCGGAGTTAATGTAATAAGTTAAGTTTAATGGCGATTAACCGAAGCACAATGGCTATATGTTGCGGCGGGAGTTTATTACAGACTGAGTAGGAATTGACGGATAGGCAATAGGGATAGGTAGGAAAGGAATTTGCAACAATATTAATACCAATCCCAAGCAGTGACAGTATGTATGCGTGCTATGTAGGTATGTGTATGTGTAGGTATGTGTATGGGCGTAACCAATAATTAATTGGCAATTTGTAAACTTTCATGTACAAATTACTGAAATAAAAACGGTAATTCAAAAACAAATTAGATAATGTTATATAATCTGTAATGTTGAAAGATTATGTACCTACTTACAATAGAAGCTAATTAGCGAATGATGTTGCAAAAGCTTCACAGGATCTTCGATGTTGACGATAACACTAACTTGTATTTAAGTAAATTTATTGGTAACAACGAATGTAATAAAGCAAATAAAAAATATCGGCCTTGGCAATAGCAAAAACATTAAATGAACATGTTCATAATATTTCTCTTTACCTGCATAATGCATTTTCACGCACAATAGTTTGCATTGCTGTTTGATCGAGAGCTTAAGCCCCTCTGATTGCTCGTTTGACCACGGAAAAGGGAAATAATCCAATCCACCCCCAAACGGATTCAAATTCGTTCAAAAATGCAATCACCACGTGCAGAACCACGCCGATGGACAACGCAACACAAAGGGAGGAGGATTATTTATCCAATTCACTGGCACCATCTGCCGTGGAAAACTGGCATTAAAACTGCAATGGCATCATTAATCACTGCTGATTTATGCCATCAGACAACAGATGGAACCCTTACTAAGGGAGCTCAAAGCAGTAATGTTGCTGTACCGCTGTGGGGGAGTTTCACAATACCTACCTAGACTACCTGGAAGTTTCAAACACCAACTTTGTACAATACTTCTTTGGAGGTACAAATTGGTGACCCCGCAGTTGCCTCAATAAATTGTAAGTTTTATAATTATTATTTTTTGTGCGTTATTTTTTTTACATTAGCTCCACACAGGAGGCCCTGAGGAAAATAATTCCCCTCAGGGCCTATGTCATCTTTGGGGATGCTATGTAGAGGGTCTTAAGAAGGAAGTTCTAAGAAGGAAAAGGGTATGAGGGGTGTAGGAATCTGGGGTCAGTGTGTCCAGGAGTGACGGACGTATGAATCCATCCCTCCCACTGCGGTGCAAGGCAATATTCCGAGAGGGTACGGCTGGACTCCCTCAACCAATCTCTCTCGATCCGGCCTGCGATGCAGCTGGTGGGCAGACGCATCCGCCGCCAAGATCCGGAAAAACCTCACATGAACCCGGGCACCCTTGCTAAGTCACTAAACGTAGCGAATCACTTGGGGTGACCCATGGCCGAGGTGTTGGTTAGGTTGGTAAATTTCAATCCCAATTTCAAATCTAAAATCGACTTCGATAACAATGACTTTGAATGGATGTCAAACGAATTTATTTACAATGTCGATTCTCTATACTTATGCGCTGGTATATACAGTACATAATATAGACAAGTAGTTTTATCCTTGAGGCATTCGATTAAAAATCTATTTTATAATTTGTTATTCGGCGGCAGATTCGTTATATTTTTGTAAGTACGAAAACTGTTTTTTGATTTTGAAAAGTTTTATTTCACACGTTACTTATTTTTTATTTATCTGCTACCGATTTTGACATATCCATGTCAGCAAAAAGCTCAAGAAATACAAAAAAATACTGTATATAAATATGCCGGGGGGCCAACTGTCGGGGGTTCAACTATCATGGAATCATACAAATGTATGACGATTTTTTTTTTTCATGAGCTCCACACAGGAGGCCCTGCGTAAAATAATTTCCCTCATGGCCTATGTCATCTTTGGGGATGCTGTGTGAAGGGGTTTTTTAGTGAAAGGAAGGAGAGGAGAGTTCTGGGAAGGAAAAGGGTTTAAGGGGTGGGTAAGAATCTGGGGTTCAGAGAATCCAGTCATCCGCCTCCAAAACCTAGACAAACCTCACCCCATGAATCCGGGCACCCCTGCTAAATCACCAAACGTAGCGAACCACTTGGGGTGACCTATGGCAGAGGTGTTGGTTATCCAATAAAGGTTCCCGGGGCGGCGGTACCCATTCCCAGAGTATACAAACCACTTCGACCTCAGTTTGGTAGCGACTAAATTGAACCATATAACGGAGCTCCGTTGTAACATACACCCCTCTCTCGTTTGCGACGCATGCAATAGAAAGAGAGGTTACAAAGGAGCTCTCGGCGGCAGGGCTATACACTTGAACAGCTGCAAATACGTGTCGCGTGAGGGAAGTAACGACAAGGCCTCGGCATTTATAGCTCAAATATTTGCCAGGAAAAATCAATTCTGCGCCTTTTGGGCACGTCACACCGCTAATGTAAACGCCAACAGAATTATATATTTTGCCGGAACAGCCGACACAGTAATGGTGTGAATGAATGGGTAACCAGTAACCAAGGTTTAAGTACAAAAGTCCACAGTCCATCGTCGCAGTAAATTGTCGTTATATTATTTCGATGGTTAAGAGCCAAAACAGGCTAACTAAAAGTTTTTACAAAATTGAGTTTCTAATAATCAAGTTTGCTTTGCAATGTATTGAAAAAATGGATTAATACTAAAGGACATTTGGAAAAATGTTAAGTTTTTTTTTTGAAATGATAGACAAACATTTACGAATAACCTTACAAGATTTAAAATCTCTTACTACCACCACAATAAGCGGAAAATGTTGATTGTGTCGTGATGGAAGACTTAGCCAGCCTAAGAATCTAACATCGACGCCTGGGTGGGACAACTCAGCCACTGACCGGTCATTGGCTCCACACAGGAGGTCCTGAGAAAAAAAAATCCCTCAGGGACAATGTCACCGTCGGGGATACTGTGTCTTTTATAAAGAAGGGAAGGAGAGGAAGTTCTGGGAAGGAAAAATGTATGTGGGGTGGGTAGGAAACTGGAGGTCAATGTGTCCAGGAGTGATGGACGTATGAACTCATCCCTCCCATTGCGGTGCAAGCCGATGAGTTAAGAGAGTCCGATAGGAGAGGTCTAGGTCAGGTCTCCCTTTCGAGGGCGAGCAAACGCATTCGTCGCCAAGACCTAGACAAACCTCACCCCATGAACTCGAGCTACTCCATAGGTCGCCCCATGTAGCGAACCGGGGAGACCTATGGCAGGGGTATTGGTTATCCAATAAATGGTTCCCGGGGCGGCGGTACTCGTATCCACCTCCCAAAATGAATTTGTCAACTTATATAAGTCTTTCATTGGTGCTTAAGAGCGTTTAACCAGCCAGCGGTCGAAAATCCACATTTCGTCGAAAGTTGTTCTTACGATCGTGCAGGGAGGTTACAATGAGAAAGATTAATTATTCTCCGTACCAGCTTTTTAAAAATATAACTCAATAACGATTTCATTTCGTTCCAAATTTGCTTTAATTTATACCTACATCAAAAAATGCTGAAAGGCGTTATGATAAAACTATTAAAATAGTATACTTTTTGTAATTATTTTTTGATTATAAGTATTTATCATTTTTCAATAAGTCAAAGTTAAATAAGAATGTTGAAAAAATCTGAAATATATTAGTTTGTAAGTGCGCAAATAAATACACAAAAAGACTAATTTTCGTCAAGAAACACGTATGTATTTATTTTTTAATGATTTTATTTAAACTAAAATTAAAAAAACAAAATTCTAAAACATGCGATACCCAGATAATGAATTGATTTATTTTACTGCATGATTTTATATGATTTGAAATGGGTGTGGTATAATACAAAAGCTTTTTTTGAAAATTTAACAAATCTGCCAACGACCTATGGTATAACCTTATTATAAATTATACTAAAAATAAACATTTTTTCTCAAAATTTAAAACATGCGAATTCCAGATAAAGGAACAATCTTTCGAAATCCATTTATAATTTTTTGTGGAAAAGAGTCAATACGTCTACAATCTGATCTAAAAATGACACATTTCTGGTTTTATCTGGTAATAAATACCCTCTTAAGTTCATGGTCAAAATGATTTCGATAAACAAAAAAACTATTCAAAAATTTCATTCTAAATATTTCGAATGAAATTTAATCGATTTTAGAATTCCGATTTTCCAGTTAGTGCTCCAAATAAATGTCAATCGATTATTTTTAGAAACGTGATATTTCGAGAGTTGAAATATTTGTTAATTTCAAAATTGGTGTCTCGATACCATTATCTCACGAACCACGAACGTGAAAAATTTGAACTCAGCAGAAGCAAAATGGGACGGAGCTGTATACTTTTTATTAAAAGCATCACTAAGGACAACCCACAGGCCTAGGTCTGTAAGGGCTGGGAATAAAGATATATGAGAGAAACCCCCCTGGGCACTAAAAATGCCCTCCAGACTGGAAGAGGGTGAGAGGAATTAAAATTCACAGAGGCTGTGCGGCGGGAGGGCAGAGGGGGTTGGGGCTAGAAGGAGAGGGGTACACCCTCCACATCAACGCTATAGAGAACTCTTACTGAGCACACTAATAAATATATTCTGATTCGAATATGCCTATATTTGGTGATACCTACAATTTTAATTGTGTTATTTTAAATCTGATATTTGCAGATTTACTATGTATGAATAGGTTTATTTTTGCTGGGTTAACGAAATTAAATTAAAATATAAATTTAATAAAAATAATAAATTCCCTCAGGGCCAATGTCATCTTTGTAGATGCTGTGTGGAGCGTGTTTTAGGTAACGGAGTGAGGGAAAGTTCTGGGAAGGAACAAGGTGTGAGGAGTGATTAGGAATCTGGGAGTCATGGGCCGTATTCATAAAACTGAAGGACATCCTTGTAGGTAAGGTATAAGGTAGAAGTATAAGGTTTTGAGTTGAAGAAAAAGGTAAGAGTATAAGCATTTCCTTTTTTTCGTATTCATAATGATTACCTTATTTGCAAGAATATCCTCCAAGAACAAGTTAAAGATTGTTGGCATGTTGGCTTGCGACTGTGCCGCGGTAGGTTCCAACCTGTTTTCGATGGTTTGTTTATTTACAGCATTGCCTGTTGTATGCTGATGATGCGGTGCTGATATCTAACAGTATGGAAGATCTACAGTCTCTCGTGTCAAGAATGAACGAAGTATGCATGAAGAATGAGTTAATGATGAATGTTAGTAAGTCTAAAGTCATGGTGTTTGAAAGAGAGAGTACGAAAACAGTATGCAATATAGTTGTGAATGATGAATACTTGGAGCAGGTGGATGAGTTTGTTTATTTGGGAAGCATGTTTACGAGAGATGGGAAGGCTGATAGAGATATTGAAAGAAGGGTGAATGCAGGTAACTCTATTAATGGAGGACTGAACGCCGTTGGCAGCAACAAAAAACTGTCCAAAGACGCGAAACTAGCCGTCCATAATGGAGTACTGGTACCTACCCTGATGTATGGCAGTGAGGCATGGAACTGGCAGAGGAAGGATGAAAGTAGACTGAACGCTGTAGAAATGAGATCCCTGAGGCGTATGTGTGGTAAAACCATGTATGATCGTGTGAGAAATGTGGAAATCCGCAAAGAATGCAAGGCTGATGTAAGCGTGATGAGTAAGATCAAGAAAGGAACGCTCCGATGGTTTGCGCATGTAGAGCGAATGAACGAGGAAAGGAGTGTAAGGAGAATATATGACGCAAATGTGAATGGTAGAAGAAGTCGAGGACGCCCAAGAAAGACATGGCACGACCAAGTGAATCAGATACTTGAGTCGGGCCATGTCAAGAGACAGAATAATAGAAGAGAATGTATGAGACGTTGTATGAATGTAAACGAGGCAAGGAATGTGTGCCAAGACCGGGATGTTTGGCGGTTCGTCCTCTCTGCCTACCCCTGCGGGGAAACGGCGTGATGGTTAGTTAGTTAGTTAGTTCTTTTTTATCGGTGTTATTTGAGTACAGTACTTCGATCAGAGAAGATGTATTCCTCAAGCAGCGATAGTGAAAGTACAGAAAAAGATAAAGCTACAACCGAACTGCACTTCATAGCAGATGAAATTGCTAATTTATTTATTTATTACATTAAGATACAGCAAAAATAACATAAGAATAATATTTCAAAATAACTGTAAATATTAAAATGTATACAAGTGTTATTATGTCTTGTTTGTCTATATTAGTTCCTAGCTAGGCAGATTGCCCGTTCTGCCTAGCGGATTTGCCCCCGTGATTTTGGAAAATGGAAAATGCAACCGGTATAATTTTTTATTTAGATCAAAGAGTTACGTTTATGAATAACCAAATACTTTTTGTGAAGGATATGCTCATACTCTATAAGTATAAGGTTTTACTCGGAATATTATGAATGCGAGCTGAAGGATTTCCTTTATATTCTGCAAGTATAAGCATAACCTTTTTTTATGAATACGGCCCATTGTGTCCAGGGGTGACGGACGGATGAATCCATCTATCCTAATGCGGTGTAAGGCGAGAGTAAAGAGAGTCCGGCTGGAGAGTTCTAAGTTCTCCCGATCCGCCCCGTCACGCAGTAGGTAAACAAAAGCATCCGCTGCCAAGATCCAGACAAACCTTACGCATACCCGCCTCCAAAAATGCAATTACTTGTATTAAATATGCATTAATATTTTAAACATTTATCACAAACATTCTGTCATCGTCGATTGTTTTCTGATTCGAACAACCCTCTTCCGACCACACGCTTTTTTGACTGCAATATATAAAAAAAATGATAACACTGGGAAGACTTTGAGCATATTGCTTTTTCCCCTCAAAACATACCTACAGAAAAAAAAAAGTTTAATTATCCACAAATTAATTAAACAACAAGAATCACAATATTGATAACGACTAGCGTAAAGCTGGGTTTCAGCTATAGCCTAAAGCTGGGTTTGTAGTTGCAGATTGCTTTATTATTCGACTAGCAAGTTCCCGGCATGCGTTGCAAAGCCATTTAATAAATAAATTGTTTCTCCCTGCGTGGCCTTTCCCATTCGTACCGTTCCCCTTCCCCTCCCATATCCCCTTCCTCTCACACGTTCCCCCTCCACCTTCCCCGCCTTCCCTCACTCCTCTTCCGCTTCCCAATCCCGCCTACCCCTCTCCCGCTTTACCCTCCCCTCTCCCGCGGGTCATATATATTTAGTCCTGGTTCATTCCGTTTTCAAACAGCTCGCGTGCCACCTATTGCAATTTTTTACACAAATTTTCATTTTTCATATATTACAAACATTCATTTTTGTATATTATAAGAACAATCATTCAAATTTGGTACTTAACATAGGAATATTTTTAAAATACCTACAATTCTTGATTAGATTCAAAGTATTCGATTTTGGTAAGTATCATAGGTATCACTTGAAGTAAATTCATTGATCTAAAGAGTATATTCAAAAATTGAATTTTGATTGAACAATCGGTGGTTTGTAAAATGTCATTTTAAAATTGTGACATTTTTAATACATTGTCATGTGGTTGTAATAATACAGAAACCTTTGCGAGGGTGGAAAGAAGGTATTTTGAAAGTTTTAAACATGTCCTATGCCTAATATAACAATACATAATCAATACATACATACATACGTAGATACATGCAAGCAAACCTACATTCATTTACATACTATATGATCACTGATCACTCTCAGCATGTTATCAGAGAAAAACTATCGGGCCGATGTTATCGTGACACATTTGAATGATTTAGTTGTTAGTTTATCGGCGCGATAAAGATTCGGCTGACTGTGAAAAACTCGACATCTGAATTGAGACAAATTGCCTTGTCACTAACTCGTGAATGTAGCCCAACGGGGTGGGGTATTGGGCAACACTCGGAGCATTCTCGCAGGCAGTTTGCGGAACAATAAACGGTATGTTTTCAAGACCTTGGCTTACAAAACCACATCGGCAGTTTTGCAAAAAAAGCGCGAACGACAATAAATACGCTAGAAAATAGCTGGACAGTGTGACCTCGGACCTATTGCGGGAGTTAATTTTCTAGTCAATACTGTGCATAAAACAGCGGAAGGTTGAAATTTTCATAATGTGTCACTAATGCATGTTCAATTCCGGACTATTTTCTTCCTCGCTTGCATAGATTTACATATCTAACATACTAATTAAAATAAATTTACTAAGCGTTAATACCTTTTTCCATACTTCCATTGGAGATTATCCCCAAAGACTATGTCACCGATGACCAAAGACGATGATTGTAGGTATTATAAATAATGAAATAACACAATATTCAACGCACGCCAATTTAATTTAATTTTGACATAATCAGAATAAAACACGATCACATAACAAAATACACCTGTAGTCCAGTCAATGATTGGTCCAAAAGGAGGTGTAGAGTGCGTGAGCAGGAACCTAAGCGATTCCTTGAGAAACTTGTTTAGGGTGCTTAGGGTGTGAACATACTAAAAGTCCTGACGTCTAGGTGGTGAGCTAGGGGGGGAGGGGGAGGGGTAGGTCCCATTTTTTGGGTTTCCGCTTACATCTCAAAAGCGGTGCGTCGCAGAGGAATTGATGAAAAATGTGAGGTAAAATGATTTTCTTCGAAAATATCTACATTTGTGGAGCGTGTAACTCAAAAACGGCTGGGATTTAGAAAATTACATATAAAATTACATATATCCGAACCCTCTGATATGAAAATATCTGGAGTCGGTGAATTATATTCCCATTTGGTCTCTAGTGGGTTGACATGTTGTTCTTGTATTGTTTTGTATTTATAATACTTATATAGTGCAATTGCATAACGTGGATTCACTAGATGATCATTTGGGGAAGTGTATGAAAGGGTTTAGTTTTTCCTTCTTTTTTTTTTTTTTTTTTTTGGGGGAAAATTTAACCCGGACATTTAAATCTGGTGATTAAAAATTGTAGACAATTTTATGAGCTTTTTCTTATTCACAGAAAAAATTCTTCTGCGACGTATCGTTTTTGAGATATAAGCGGAAACCCGAAAATTGGGACCTCCCTCCCCCTCCCCCCATCCATAGCTCACCACCTAGACGTCAGGACTTTTAATATGTTCACACCCTAAGCACCCTAAACTAGTTTTTGAAGGAATCGCTTAGGTTCCTGCTCACGCACTCTACAACTCCTTCATTGACAGGACTACTAGGACACGTTGTTTCACCTAATTTGAACATCTCGTCATATTTCAAAGATAAAATTCAAGTTCTTTGAAAGTTCTATTACTATTTTCATCATGGGCCGGTTGTTACACGGCGCTTGGATAATAAATAGAACTTCAATAGAACATTAACAGAACTTTTTATTTTATTAATGTCTATTTTAAAAAAAATACAAAGTAAGGGGTCGTCCATTAATCACGTGAGGCTCGAAAGGGGGGGGGGGGTTCGGAAAAAAATCACGAAATATCACCGGAGGGGGGTATAATGAGATATCACGTGTATTTATTTTTCGTGATAATATTCTGAAAATTTAAAAATATTTTATACTAAAAAAATACATTTGATTTTGGGGGGGGGGGGGGGGGGGGGTTAAAAAGTTGATAAAAAACATCACGATTAATCACAAAGGCAAACACATCGATTAATGGACGACCCCTAAGGTACTTTAATCACAGTTCTCCTCACTAGGGATTCCCGTTCCGAGGAGGTCTGTAGATTGTTTTACGGGTAGGTATAACATCATGTTTTCCTTTTCTTCATGTATGTTGATTTCCACGAAATCATATGCATGTAAATTGATATCCCGTGATTTTTAGCAAGTAGGTAATAATATAATAACTAGTAATACAGGGTGTTAAGGGACGTACTTGACTTACTTTAACCAGTGATTCCTGACATTGTTTGGAGTCAAAAATGTAAATAAAATTTTGGTCTCCGGTGACTTTTTTTGACGACTTTTTTTTTTTTTTTCAAAAATTTTTTCTTCAAAATCAAATAAAAAAAAAATCTTCCGCATGTCGTCACTGGTCACTCAGCCGGGTGTCCGACGAACCCCTTACCCCGCCTTCAACTGTTCAACAACTACCATTTTTTTATGTTTGTGCAGAAAAAAAAAAACATCAAAAATGTCACCGGAGACCAAAATTTCATTTACATTTTTTACTCCAAATAATGTCAGGAATCACTGGTTAAAGTAAGTCAAGTACGTCCCTTAAAACCCTGTATAATAATAATCTTGTTTGAATTTGCAATACGTCGATAAGGGATTAATTCCAAGCGATTTAGAAGAGTAAAATATATCGATAGCGGAAATTTTAAATGCTGAATGACAAAAAAAATTCGTTTACATATTAAGGTAATTTTTCTCCGTTTTTCTCTCTATCTTTTCGCTGACCTGCATTTCAAATTTCCATGATCGATAATTGTTTTATGAACTCTTTCTGAAATTGCAAATATTTGCTTAAAAACACAACATGGCAGAGGAAGAAGAAAAGTGGAATAAATATTTCATAATCCATACACATTAAGGTAGTAATGCAGATAGTTTTTAAAAGGCAACAACTGTTAGTTCGATTATAATAACAAATAACTTAATGGTGTTGAAAATTACGCGAAGACAACTAAAGATAAATGCAATTACTGCATGATACCCGCCTGATTGAACTGCGATACTCCATCACCAGCAGCAGCATACAGATCGAGTGATGGAATTAATTTCCGATGATTGATTAATTTACAAATAATAATCTTCATTTGCCAACAGCAGATAGGCGAAGAAGCAACGGCCACTTATTTCAAATAGCGTAATAGGCCAAGGCAACCGAAGTATAAAAAGTAGCTACAGACTAGGGATGTTATGGATATGAAATTTCGGATCTGGATACGGATACGGATATAGGAATAATATTATACGGATCTCGGATTATCCGCTAGTTTTGGATAATTTCGGTTACGGATATTAGAATTTTAAAATTATAAAAGCAAAATACAAATAGCAAAATTTGACTTTTATTTCTAGTCTATATTATCATTTGTTTTTTACAATCAGTCAAATAAATAACTCTTATTATAGTCACTTTTAAGTGCTATTAGTCCAGTAAACGAATGGTCCAAAAGGAGGTGTAGAGTGCGTGAGCAGGAACCTAAGCGATTCTTTCAGGACTTGTTTAGGATGCTTAGGGTGTGAACATACTAAAAGTCCTGACGTCTAGGTGGTGAGCTAGGGGGGGGGAGGGGGGGGGGGAAGGTCCCAATTTTCGGGTTTCCGTTTACATCTCAAAAACGGTGCGTCGCAGAGGAAAAATTTTTAGGAATAAGTAAAAGCTCATAAAATTATCTACAACTTTACTCTATACGTAATTTTGGAAATCTCAGCCGTTTTTGAGTTATACGCTCCACAAATGTCATATTTTCGAAAAAAATCATTTTGCCTCACATTTTTCGTCAAACATTCCTTCATATCGTCTAAAATATTCATCCAAGAAAAAAAATTATTTGAAAGAAATTGTAAATAATTTAATTACCTTTTAGAATATATATACATATGTAAGTAAATCTCTAACCAGTAAATATTTACAGCAATTTTAAGTTTTTTCGTAAAATGTCATTTTCAGAAAAAGCTGTTTTTTCTTACCAAATTATTAAGACGGGTTTTTTCTTCATGGGAAATTCCTTATTAATTTTTGCACGCAAGAAAGCAGGTAAGTTGTTCTCGAACAGATGATTAGTGGAATTCATTTTATAATCATTATTATTGTAATGGATGATTAGGTTAGTCGTCGGAGGTGCTACAATAACGTGCTACGATGCTGTTCGAGTTGGTGAAAAGGCAATGAATGCGATAGTGGGCTTGACATTCTCAGACATCAAGTTGTCCCGCAAAGATCGGGCATTCCCAATGTCTTCTAACAGCTCGTCGATAAAAATTCGCGATGAAAAGGTTGCAGTTGACCCAACATTGCTGTTTCAGTGGATGTGTATATGGATTTGATGAAATTCTTTAAGTATGAGTTGGCCCCCTTTTTCTTGGCACTGTTCAATGAAAGTGGGATGCGAAAGACAAACAAATCTGTTCTGTATAGCTTATTCGAGCCTACCAAAAAAACTGTTCTACTGTCTCAGATGAACATAGTTGTGGACGGAGGATTTCTATCATATTATACATATTATCTATATTATACAGAGTAATTTGACAAAAGATGCCTCCGTTGCCGCAATTCGTGATCGTTATATCACCTATGTCAACCACCACTATCCTGGAATGACTCGCACTGTGGTATTTGATGGATACGCAAATCCAGTCAATAGTACGAAATCACAAGAACAGATGCGACGATACAGACTGAGAAGGTCAGCAGACATCAATTTGACATGGAACAAATCAATACCCGTTAAACAGGAAGATTTTTTATCCAATCCTACCAACAAAAGTAACTTCATCTCCTTACTACAGACAAAGTTTCGGGAGAATGGGATACAGACTCTTCAGGCCACCGATGATGCTGACGTCCTTATCGTGAAGACTGCTGTGGAACTATCCTTTCACAACTTTGTGGCTGTCTTTGGTGAGGATGTGAACCTGACTGTCCTTTTGATTGCTTCCACTCCTCCCACCTAAGATATTCTGTTGCTGAAACCCGGACGAGGGAAAACCAAAACATTGGCACTGTCCACCCAAGAGATGCAGCATCGTGGATTTGAACACATCATATTTTTACATTCATTTACCGGATGCGATACAACGTCTGCAACTTTCAGGAGAAGCAAGGTGGGCTTTTCAAAATTGTACTTGAAGTCAGAAATGATCAAGCAAGCGGCAATGATCTTTTACAACCCCTCCTCTACTCACGACGAGGTTGAAGAGGCTGGAAATAAATGCTTCCTGAAATGGTATGCGGCGCCAAAAAGACAGACCTCCCTTAACCAGTACCGCTCCCAATCGTTCACAAGGTCCGTGGCAAATATGAAGCCTGACATCAGCTCCCTCCCTCCAACAGAGAGTGCAGCTACACAGCATTCCCGGCGGTATTACCACCAAGTTCAGCAGTGGCTCGGGATTGAGCTGTCCCCTGAAGAATGGGGGTGGAAACACGAAGGAGACACCCTGGCGCCAATTACAACAGAAGATCCTCCAGCACCGGAGGTCCTTCTGAAAATGATATTTTGCCGCTGCACCAATGATTGTGCAATTGGCAAATGTGGATGCCGAAAAGCAATGCTAACCTGTTCTGCAGCGTGCTTTCACTGCCAAGGGAGATGCCTCAATAGTGTGCCTGTTGCCGAGGACGACGATGAAAACGACGTAGAGCCCTTTCAGCAAGAACATCCACCACTGAGAATGACGATGCCATGGATGAACAATGCTCACGTCCAAAGAGGATATGAAAACGTGAATCCATATAAAGTTGAGAGTGTAACATGATGTTATTGAGAACAGTGCCAAGGGAAATGGGGCCAACTCATACTCAAAAGAATTTCATCAAATCCTCATCTGATCGTTTGCTTCTACACATCCGCTGAAACAGCAATGTTGGGTCAACTGCAACCTTTTCATCGTGAATTTTTATCGACGAGCTGACAGAAGACATTGGAAATGCCCGATCTTTGCGGGACAACTTGATGTCTGAGAATGTCAAGCCCACTATCGCATTCATTGCCTTTTCACCAACTCGAACAGCATCGTAGCACGTTATTGTAGCACCTCCGACGACTAACCTAATCACCCATCACAATAATAATGATTATAAAATGAATTCCACTACTCATCTGTTCGAGAACATCTTACCTGCTTTCTTGCGTGCAAAAATTAATAAGGAATTTTCCATGAATAAAAAACCCGTTTTTGGTAAGAAAAAACAGCTTTTTCTGAAAATGACAACACTTTACGAAAAAACTTAAAATTGCTGTAAATATTTACTGGTTGGAGATTTACTTACATATGTATATATATTCTAAAAGGTAATTAAATTATTTACAACTTCTTTCAAATAAATTTCTTTCATGGATGAATATTTTAGACGATATGAAGGAATGTTTGATGAAAAATTTGAAACAAAATGATTTTTTTCGAAAATATTGACATTTGTGGAGCGTATAACTCAAAAACGGCTGGGATTTCAAAAATTACGTATAGAATAAAAGTTGTAGATAATTTTATGAGCTTTTACTTATTCTTAAAAAGTTTTCCTCTGCGACGCACCGTTTTTGAGATATAAACGGAAACCCGAAAATTGGGACCTTCCCCCCCCCCCTCCCCCCCCTAGCTCACCACCTAGACGTCAGGACTTTTAGTATGTTCACACCCTAAGCATCCTAAACAAGTCCTGAAAGAATCGCTTAGGTTCCTGCTCACGCACTCTACAACTCCTTCCTTTACTGGACTATATGTAGGTTACAATTACTATTATTGAAAGTTGTTTTGAGGGCCAGGAATTATCAATGTGGGATTGGTTCCAGAGGCTGAGGAGCTGATGGAGGATGTTGACCTGTGCTCCGTCTTTGCATCAGACGGGTGTATATACTTAACCATGAGAAATATTCAGGCTCCTGGAGGTCGCGGTACTTTCAGGCCGCGATCCTGTGTTCAATAATTATACGGGATGATGATTGAGAACACTGTAATCTCATTTGAGTGATTTAGCAATTTATTTAAGATTTAAATATATTACAACAATTAGTGTTCGCGTAGGCACGGGTGGAGAGGTATTAAATAGAAACCTGCGGTCAGATCGAGTGCTAGAAACGGAATGATCCGAATGCTCCGCTCGGTAATCCTCGGAGCGGTCCCGAGATATTGTCGGATAGGTGGCAGTGATGACACATGTAAAAATGAGTAAGTGATGCCCATACTATCATCCCAGGAACCTCTATTTTTCAAAGAGTCTGTTATTGACATCCGTTTTTTACACTCTTGTAAAGACGTTAGCTATTGAGGTGGTTGTTGTTGTTTTTGTTGAGTATCCTTTTCCAGTAACAACAGTTCTTCATATTTAACAAGATGTTTTGATTTAAGATGAAGTTTCATAGAAGTAGTGCCACCTCCTTTGCGTGAAAAGTTTTTACCGCACACTGTTTACATTTTGCAGAATCTATATTAATTTCATCAAAAAATGTCCAAATTAAACTAGACTTAGGACGCATTTTACCTTTTACCAAGCCTCTAAAAATTTGTTTACAAATACTTTGAAACTAAGTAAGTAGGTACTCGCAAATAATAAGTTTTAATATTTGTAAACCCACAATCACAAAGTAAATCGGACTCGGTCGGGCAAAACAAACAAAAACCTATCGTAATCTGTCATTTAGACTCAGCCTTTATCCGAAACTATCCGAAACTTTTGTATCGGTTACGGTTACGGATATTTTTTTAATTCGGATATCCGATAGTTTCGGTTACGGTTACGGAGCTCCATAACATCCCTACTACAGACAGTATCACGTTTCACCCCGAAGGACAATAACAATTAAATCCTGATGAAGGCCCATTAACTAGCGGCAGAGAATTCAAATTTCGTCAAAAGACGGACTTGCGATCGTACCCTTGTAACTGCAAAGGGCAGCTCCGATAAGAAAGATTGATTATTCTCCGCACCAGCATTTTTAACTGATAACGATTATCGATGTAATTTCATTCAAAATTGGTTTTAATCTATACCTACATTAAAGTTAGCAATAAAAAAACGCGTAATGATAAAACTAAGTACTTTTTGTAATTATTTTTTGATCAGTATTTATAAATTTTCAATAACGTCTAAGCAAAATAAATGTCTAAAAAATCTGAATTATTTTCGTTTGTAAGACCGTAAATAAATAGACCAACTGAAGTAGGTACTTTAAAAATTAAAATTGTGAAAAGTAGCTTTTCTACATAAATTATAGATTTATTTTACTGCATGATTATATGAATTGAAATGTGTGTTGAAGACGTGGGCAGAATGATTCCCAGGAGTGAATGGATTCAGTCTGATTTCGCTGGCCTTTTGAATTGATTCCTTTTATTCATTCGTTTAATTCAATCAATTCCCACAAAAATAAAATAGACATGAATAGAGAGGCTACGAAACACCGCACAGGAGACCGGGAGGCTACGATGCACCGCATAAAGAGGAGACTGATTGGCTACCAGACACCGCACAAAGAGGTAACCGATTATTCTATCTCATTATCTCGGAGGCTAAATTCTATAGATGTACCTGTGGGTTTGTCTTTTTTTAGTGTCGTTATTTTTCGTAAGTATGTTAGGGAACGTACCCATACTACGTGACACGTTTAGGGGGGGGGGGGTCTTCAAAATGTCACGCTCCATACAAATGAGCGGCGGGTTGCTTAGGATTTTGGTCACCGGGGGGGGGGGGGGGGTTAAAAATTGCAAAAAGTTGGTCACGTAGTATGGGTACGTTCCCTTAAATGTGTTTATAGCTAGCTATTGAATCTTTAAACTAAACGGTTTTCTGTATGACCTCTAAAGTTTTACTAATTTTATTTAATTTATTAAACTTAAAATTGTTCCACTTACGTAACATTCAGATGAGTATTTTATGAAAGTTGACCACAGCTGATTGGCCTTATAATATCTGCATATTTACATATTATATTTACCCAAGATCTACGTCTAAAAGTAGGTAGGTACTTGAACTCTAATATCTTTCGTACGTATTTAAAAAACGATAATAAGTGCATCGTTTTTGCTTCTCACTTTTCTAGCTCGGATTCAAAGTCGAAAGTTTCCGACTATCTATGTAATGAAATTGACGGCTTGGCCCGCGGAGGAATGAATGAACCGCACGGACGGATAAAGGGCCGGAACTGAGGAATGAATTAGTAACTCTCGACTAGTGTATTATATATTATAACTGGGATGCGTTTTGGACAGACCCGAGATTGACGTGGGACGACGACATCTGACGTCATTTCCAGGTCTGAGATTTACTAGGGACGATGACGTCACAAGTAAAAAAGACTGTTGTTTTAATTCCTGAATCAAGCGCTTCGGACAATCTCGATAGCGACAGACTAGATACCTGGGACATGGACCTAGGACGCGGACCTGGGACGGCGGGGACCTTAGGACGATCGCAGGACTTTTGACTAGGACAAATGATTAATTCCTTGCGTGAAATAGACGCTTGGACAACTCGGCTGAATCGCGGCCGCGTATTGGGACGGGAATTTTTATAATCTGATGCCGTACATCATCAGTGTTTTTAGAATGGCGGCGGTAGCGGGATACGAGTCGTTCACAATACCGTCGATAACTTCGCGGCGCGCCGCCCATTGAATAATATTTAAATACCTATGAAATATTATAATATTTAAATCGTTTACGGAACACATTATTCACTGAAATAATAATTTAACAGTAAAATAAATCGAAACTAAAAATGTATGGTGCCGTTAAAAATGGTACGATGCAAGGCCAAAGGTGAGGAATGAAGAATCAATTCCTTTTGAAATTGAGAATCAGATCGAGTGTCACAAGATTGAATTTATTAATTTAATTCGGTCATTCAAATTTGCCCACGTCTAGTGTGTTATATAACATTTTATTTGATAAACAAATCTGCCAACGGCCGAGGGTATAACCTTATTATAATAAAAATAAACATATTTCTTCAAATTTTAAAGCATAACTTTACTAGATAAAATATCAATCATTCGAAATCAATTTATGTTTTTGTAGAAAAGAGCCGATACGTCTAGAATTGTTAATTAAGATTATATTTATTTATTTATTTATTGTGAAAAACAGTTAACATGTATATCCAATTACATTTCACAATTTTTAGTTAATAGTGTAAAACATTAATTATATAGGTACATTAATAATGACAGGTGCTAAAGAATACCTTTATTTCGCTCTTGAAATAATTGTAGTTCGATCGAAAAATGTCAATTTCAGAAGAAAGGTTTAATAGTGAGGTCATTCTCCCCAGAGGCATAACCATTGGTACGTTGGTCCTGCCTCTAGGAAAAGTAAAAAGTCTGTGTTGCCTTGCTCTGGTGAAGTTATCGGGGACATAAAGTGAAATCCTTTCCAGGACATCAGGATTACAAATGTGCCCGTTTAGCAGCTTGTGTGTTACTAGTACCATTGCAATTTTTCTCCTAACGTCGAGACGATTTAGTCCCAGCATTCAAATTATATTACAATGCATACAGTTTTACAGTAAAATGATCTCCGAGGCAGTTGGATTTTATGGTTACGAAATTCAATCATGCAATTGATTCCAATCGTTACGTTATCACATTACTTTTATCGTAATGGGTTTCGGCCGTTTCGGGGCGTTTAATTGTAATTGTGCGTTTTCTCGATTGCATGTGCGAAAAATAAACAACATATTCGTTAAGAAGTTTGTCGTAATTGCACGTTTTCTTCGTAGACTATAGACTATAGACAATTAGATAGAGACATGTGGGGTGTACCATGATAACGTAATATATGTAATATTTATCTCCCACAGCGTTGGAGCATCAGGTGTTTGGAGGAGGCTTCTCGGGGTCACGTGTCGCGGGGGAGATCGCGCATGTCTTGGCTGACAAATAGCCCCACACATCCACCCCCTCTCCGTACTGTATATCTTAAGACAGCGGAGCAACCACACAACAATGCCGTAACTCTAAACATGTCAAACACAGAAAATGGACTTTCAAGTTTTGCATCCAAGCTATTGTAAATGATTAAACATTATATAATACAGGTTCATCGAGTGAGGCGTGTTTAGGTCTGGGCGGCAGATTTTCCTGCCCACCAACTACGTGGCGGGCCGGATCGCGAGAGGCCGGTTGAGGGAGACCCTGCTGGTCTAGATTCGTTTTAAAAATAAATGTAGCTTCCTTTTTAGGAAGGTTAAACAATCAGTTTCCTCACACAGCCGTTGGGAAAGTGGTGGGTCCCCTCCAATGGTCTCTCTGGACCCATCCCGGTCGTCTGGCACCGCAGCGGGAGGGGTGGATTCAAACACCCTTCACTCCTGGACACACTGACCCCTATATTCCTACCCACATACTTTTTCCTTCCCAAAACTTCCTTTTTATCGTTTCATTAAAATGACCCTCGTCACAGCATCCCCAAATATGACATAGGCCATTCACGAAATTTGTATTTTTATTCATTTTTATTCCAGTAAAAAGAAAATTACCTTTTCACTTATTTAACTAGAAATAATTAAACACATTAAGGGCCCGCAACCCGGATTTGTACCGGTTTATTACATATTTCCCTTAAACACGGTAAGTTTTAAAGCTCTTAAAAAAATATATGTTATTCTTGAAGATAATATCTAGACTTTGCCCGCGCCGAAACGCAAATTTTATAAAATTCCCTCGATAGAAAAAAATCGCAAAGTATGCTCCAAAAATTATTATTAACACGTTTGTTTCAGTTATTTTACAAGTTACATGTATGAAAAAATTCACAGTGTTTCTTTAAATGCTGTTTAAGATAATGCCCGAGACATTTTTGCTCTATTTTAAACGAGTGGTGTTTTATTAAACATTTTCGCAAATTTTCGCATCGATTTTGTCGCAGTAAATGTTAGCGCTCTCCTCTAACATTCGTAATCTCGTATCTCTCCATCTTCTTCTTTTCAGGCCCGGTTGCAGAGCCTTAAACTAAATTAAACATAACAATACAGCACTATTCTATGTCGTTACTTTGTTTATCAAGAATAAACTTTAATAATTTTTTTTATATATACCCAGCTTATTTTCGTTTTTAATGTCGTTTGGGATGCAATTATATAATTTGCCCCCTTCGTAACCAATGGATTGTTTACCATAGTTAGTGTGGATGGTGTTTAAATGTATGTTATCGTGTTGTCGTGTAAAGTGTTTGTAAATTATTTTCCCGTGTAGGGTTAGTGTTAAAAAAACAGGAATCAAGATTTGGATGTATGCGAAATTTACGCGCATTTCAAAACCAGTTGTATCAGTAATTTTCCTCTTATTTTTAACGTCAGGTATTCAAAATTTTATCAAGTAGTATCAAATTCTGCTTTAAGGATTGGGTAGATAATGAATTTTCTTTTATTTCGAAAAATTCGATCAATCTGGGAATAAAACGGTAGATTTGTATAAAAAACAAAACCAGGGAAACTCAGAAAAACCCAAACTTGTGTATGAGACGTGTAGGAACAATATTATAATAAATTATACTCTAATAATTGAGCGCACTTGAGGTGAACTGTCGCAAAAAATGGCTACATAGGTACATTTATCGTAATATTAAAAAAAACATCCATTGTAATATTCGAATATATTCATTGTAATATTAAAGTATGGATTTCGATTCCACTGAAGAAGAGAGTAAATAAAGCTCCCGTGAAACGCCGACAGCTTGTAAAGCAAGCCACAGTTAATAACTAATCGGTGACCGGACAACTCAGAATGAAACCAACTCAGAAGCACCTCAGAAAGGTCATTAAAAGTGGTGATAAAAATATATAAAAAAAATGTTAAGATAGGTTAAGTTAGGTTAGGGTTACCGGCTATTTTAAAATTATTTTTTCCTAGCTTTTAATGACCTTTCTATGGTGTTTCTGAGTTAGACTCATTCTGAGTTGGCATGGAACCTAACTAATCCGAGCATCCCGAGCGGAGATAAATATTCTACTAGGACATTAATACGTAATGAAAACAGTTTTGTAAACATGAAAATGGGTCGTGGTTTAGCCTGGAGTGGAGTACTGTACAGAGTACAGTGTGCCAAAGGCTCCATGGCTGTTTAGGCCGCGACCAACCGTGAATATTATTATTACACACTTAGCTTTGCAGTCGGTTTGCAGTCTTTGTAGATATCGGGGATAACATCCTGGTGAAAGACCACCACACTTTCCGTTCAGAATGGAAACGTTGCTCGATTCACTTGAAAGAGTGATGTCGTCAGATGCCAGCAGGGAAAACGCTTAAATCGGTGGCCGACAGGGGTACCCGAGTTGACAGGTGCCGCCGGGCTTTATCCGTATTTGTGACCAGATCTGAATAGTCAGGTATATATTTTCTAACATACTTCTTTCCCATCTCATTCCCTTCCCAACACCCTTCAACCTCACAACTTACCCCATCTGGGGAGTGCGTTAGGTTATGTTATCTTGACTATGGATAGTGGGAAGCAGTTAGGATTCTTTCGCGGTATTAAAATTTACAAAAACAAACAAATAGAACTAGCAGTAAACTCGTTTTGTTATTGGAAAAAATCATCACCATGTAAATCACGATTATTAACAATGTTTCCATGTTATGTTGACTCCTCCCACCGTTCTCCCCTCCCCCAAAATCACCCCTACCGCTACCCCCTACTAATAAAATCTAATCTTTTCTGTAGTTGTATATAAAAAAATTAAGTTAGTTGCTAGTGAGTGACACGGATGTGTCGAAACCGGTAGCAGAAAAATTAAAATTTAAGTAAAAAATGATAAAGGAAAGTATAGTTTAAAAAATAAAGAAATCATAGTTTCACTTTTAGGTTGTTCTCTCTATATCGCTTATCACAAAGCAACAAATATCTTTGGTGAAACCATTTAGAAAATATTTTGAAAGCCGAATAAGAATTTTTTTTAGTTCATCTTATGGCCACCTGCAAAGTGCTTAGCTGCATTAGGCAAGGCGCTGCCGCTGAGAGTTTCATTGCGTCCTCTATTTCACACCTCGTTACTTGCGTACATACGTAGTGTATGAGTAAGAAGGAGATGTTAATACTTAGATACAACGTAGCTATGTACAATGAACACTTTACAGACCGTGTACCGTCATTTACCACGTTTTTCCCAGAGGAAACAGACCGATGCGGAGGAAAAACACGACAAAATGTCCTCACAATGAAAATATACGGAATCCTGCGCCGCGTTGGGATTGAAACTTTTGAATTGAAAACCGTGATTGGAAATTGTATTTGCACGCTCCCAGAGATTTAGGGGCATTAGCACCAGAAGGAAAATCAATTTGCAAACATTTTTTCGGTTGAAGAAATAAATAGAAATAAACATCGATTTGTGCTTTCCCTACATTCAGACGAAAAATATTATGTGCAAAATACAATTGTTTGGAAATGTGGAGCTAATGAACTGAGAAATTAGTGCCAGGAAAATATACGACGCGGAAGTGAATGGTTTAAGAAAGCGGGGATGCACGAGGAACACACGGCACAACCAAGTGAATCAAATTGAGTCGGGACTTGTCAAGAGTCAGGATAACAGAAATGTACGTACGACTATAAGACGATGTAGAAACGTAAATGAAGCAAGGAGTCGTGGGGCGTATATCTACCTCAAAGGAAACGGCGTGATGATCATAAATATGTAAATATTGCATTATCTTTCTTTTTTCTGACATTTTCAAATAATGATATCCCCACTGGAATCTCCCGTGTTGAGGATTTCATTTACATACTTAACAGGTTAGTTAGTAACAACGCCGTGTCAGGCCTTTTTGGAGATTTGTCATTCTATCTATACATATCCTCTTATCGTTAATTTATTCAGAGCTACGTCAAATGGTCTCACAATTTCTAATAAACATCACAATAAAATAACGATAACAACGGATATCTTAGCGGCAGGACCATATTGAAATTTCCGACAAGTTATATGAAGTTATGATTAAAACCCCGCTAAGGTTCAAAGTAACCTAAAAATTCCTAACAGGTATTTGAGATCAAAGTAAATTCAAATACATTTAAAATACCACTAGACTGGCGGGCTTTCCTGTCTAGCTTATAAATAGACAGTACTCCGAATTTGCTAGCAAGTTGTGCGAAGTAAAATACAAGCCGTGGTTTGTTCTGTTGTAGTAATAATTCTCGGAACCTGCGGGAGTCACCAGTCACGGCAAGAGTACCTACAGGTCATCAGACGTTGGACGCTGAATTTATTACATTAATCAAGTATTTGTGCGGAATACTGGGAATAGTACACCGGATTCAATTTTATTACTACAATAAATTAATAAAAGGATCTTGCTTTTCCTTTCCAGCAAATAAAATCAGGCAATCTGTCAGATGTTGGAAACTGGCATTGAAAACGTCATTCGATCAAAATTATTTTTTAATAAATTTATTTAAAATTAAATTAATTGAAATTAATTTAATTAAATCAATTCAAATTAAATTGATTAAATCAATTAAAATTAAATCAATTAAATCAATTAAAATTAAATTAATTAAAACTATTATAATTAATTAATTAAAAAATAATTAAATTAATTAAAATTAAATTAACTAAAATTAAATTAATTAAAATTAAATTAATTTAAAATAAAATAATTAAAATTAAATTAATTAATATTAATTAATTAAAATTAATTTATATGAATACAATTAAAATTAAATTAATTTAAAATGCAGCAATCATTTTGAAAAGCTGCAGTAGCTATCTATGTACTTATTTATTTACTCTTTTATATGCCTATCTATTTTACAAATGGTTCATAAAATGAAAGGATGAGTCATTAACAACGTTTGCGTAATTGCAATCCATTGGCAACTTCAAAAAAAATATGATGGCCTCCGTGGTCGAGGGGTGAGGCTCTCGACTAGCGATCCAGAGGTTAACTTTATTTTATTTGTGTTATTTCACAATTTATTCATTTAAAAATAATATAAGGCATATTTGTGGCACGTTCCAGATTGGAAGATACTTTTAGAATATAAAGCGCCCAGGTGTAAAACCACCATTCAGGATTGAAACGTTGCTTGAAATGGCTTTAGATGTGTTTGATGACTAGGTCTGAATACTCAAATACTTCCCCACCTTCCTCTTACCCACATCTTTCCCCTCCCCACTACTTTCAGCCTCACAACTTTCCTTAACGACTCTTGTGCGGTATTTACATAAAAAAATCAAAAATTTTAAGAAATAATAATTCGTAATTAAAAAATTGTTTAGGTACATCGAATTTGTTAAATTAAAAATCTTCATACCGCTAAATGAAAAGCTTATCAGTTGATAACAATTTATTCAAAACCTGAACAGAAGCTACAAAATTTGTATTTAATTTGCTGAGCTATGTAGGCAAGGAATTAAAATGTAAAGGGAAGGTGATTTACTCACCAAACGGTGCTTTATAAAATTAAGCCAGTATTATGTTTCAGGTGGAAAGTTACTCAATGAAACATTGTTAATTAATTTTAAACCACAAGGTGTTTAACCGTGTCTGAAAAAAAAACTGAAAATTTTACACCACAAGGTGTTTACCGTGTCTGAAAAAAAAACTGAAAATTTTACACCACAAGGTGTTTACCGTGTCTGAAAAAAAAACTGAAAATTTTACACCACAAGGTGTTTTCCGTGTCGGAAAAAAAACGGAAAATACGCCGAAACCTGGTGTTAAGTTGGGTGTTGGGTGTTAAGGGACGTACTTGACCTACTAACTAGTGTGATTCCTAAGATTATTTGGAGTAAAAACTGTATTAATTGTTTTTGTGTTTGATTCGTAGAGCTCCATTTAATTTTTTTCAAATTTAATTTAATCATGTTATTATCAAGTTCTGTGAGTGTTTTAGTATTTATTTTGGTTACAGCTGTTTCCTGAAGTTTCAATTTTTTTTTCAATTTGCGATCCAAAACTTTGTGTAGATAAAAGTGTACATTTTACTTTTTTGGTGGCTATTTTTTAGATTGAAATATAAAGCGTGGTGTTTTTCCTTTCTAACACTGATTAGAACATATTTCTAACTATGATAGTAAGGGAGTTACAGCGTTTTATATGAGACCTATGTGCGTTGGGACAAATATGGTCTCCTGTGATTAAACGGGTTAAAACTGTCCTTGTAAACCTAAACTAAAAATGGCCTTGTAAGCCGAAACAGCTGTAACAAAAATAAATAAAAACCTTAATGAAATTTTGGTCTCCGGTGAGTTTTTAATGTCTTTTTTCAATTTTTTTTCTACTTTAAAATCAAACGAAAAAAATGTTCCATCACCCGCCCCCGACTGTCGAACATCTACTATTTTTTTTGTGTTTGAAGAAAAAAAATCAAAAATTTCATTTACATTTTTACTCCAAATAATGTCAGAAATCACGGGTTAAATAAAGTAAGTCAAGTAACCCTTAACAGCCATTAGGTATATTATGTCGGATGTGAAACGTTCTCTCACTGAGCACTGTTCTGAGTTGCTGCTCCACAAAACCACACGAACAAAACACATTTTATAATCCTGCAAAGTGTTCCAGGGGGCCCACTTTAGCGGAGAGAACACAGAGATAGTTAATAGATCCCATATTTTCTATTTGCGAATATTCATAATCGGCAACAAACAACGCCGTTGGTGAATAGGGTTAATATCTCAGTTTTGGATACTCAGCACGCGCTAACCTTAAACTGGGTTAGGTCCTATTTAATTTCACCATTTGTGCTTTTAATCTCGTGGGTGATATCTATCCGTGTTGGGAAAACAAAATCGATCTGCGAGCGCCACCCGCTGCCAAGTTCCTAGTATTATTTGTCTGGTTTTGTTCGCTTTGGAGCTGGCTCCGAGCGGAGATTGATACCAATATGATGTATTATGTATGTAGCCCAAAGGTACTACTAGGATTTAGTATCTAGCCTACTGGTGAGAGGCGTACGTACTAAGCATTAACCCTCAGCGCTAAAATCACGAGTGGCACTCGCGATCGTATTTACCTGGCGAACGGATAGAAAAAAAAAAAAATAAGTCAATAAAAATACAAAGATTTGGAAAACTTATTACTATTGGAACGTTGGAAGATAGAAAGAACATCAAACTTACTGACAAAATCTACAACAACGCTGTTGGTGTTAGGCTGAATTTAGTCTTACGCTGACCGCACGCGCACCGTCGGCGCTGATGGTCGAGATGGTCGGCGCCGCGTAGCTGTCGGCGCTGACGAATGCACGAGCGCCTCGGCTTTCAGTGAGCGTTCTAGTGTCAAGCGGAGCGGACGTCGTCAGCGTGTACAGTCATGGCGAATCGTTTTAATTTTTTGGGGATAGGTTGTACAAAGCAACAATAACTAATACACTCCGCATTAAAGTCTTCGTCTGTACAGTAAGGCGGTCAGTACGATACTGAAACGAGCCACGCTGAGCCTCAGCGCTGAAGAACGACGCGCTGATCTATGAGCGCTGACGGTGAGCGTGAGACTAAATTCAGCCTTAGTCATAGGCATTAATACAAATTTTCATGCCCGATGTCGCTAATACACGCTCAAATCAAATCAACACTCCACACTAAAAAACCATCTATACTAAACATTATTTTTTCGAAGAATATTTTTTTTACATGAATATGATTAAATTGTCAAATATGTATTAAAAAAATCAATCAAAAAAAATATTTGAACGCGCGACCTACGGACTAGACGATAGCATTACACCTCGACAACGGAGGCCATCACATTATCAGGAACTGATGTTTTACTAACTTAACACACTTACGGGTGTTTTAAAACATTTTCACTTCACTTGAATTATAATTATTGGGTAGATACTAAAAACATACACCTCTAAAAAATTAAGTTGTAAAAATGTAACTATTTCGTAACGAAATAATCACTTTGTTTTCTCATAACATTGTTTTTTTTTTTTGTCTGAAAATTATTTGACGAAAATTCAAATACTTTTCAAAAAAAAAAACAACTGCAATGTACATTTTTTTCTGACATCGGTAAAAGAGTATATTTATTTTAAAAATACGTTATACACTGAAAACTACTGTTAAAAAAAGTAGGTTAAGTTAGTTTTTTTCGTTAAAAATAATGGTGAATTTATATGAATATCAGATGCGGTATTTTTACGAGACACAAAGTTGGTGATTCTCAGATATTTCTGCATATTTAACTCAAAATCGTGATTTTAGCACACGCACTTATTTTGGATTACATGGGCGAAATGCGTTTTTATCAAAATTTGAAATCAATTTTATTAATGAATTATACTAAAAAGATAATTTAAAAAAAATACTGATAAAGATAAACGATAAATGAAATAGTTTAATCGTTTTGTCAAATTGTGCTAAGTGAAAAAAAACAAGGATATTTAATAATCAATTAATATGAACTTTTAAAATAATACGTTACTGAAGGATTAGGATTACATCGCAGTGCAAGGGGTTAAGCATTGATCACACACGCCAGGGAGACGGCATTTCCCGGCACGGGACGTCAGGCGAGATGAAGAAAAGGCCGACGGACGGGTGATGGGGGACGAGGCAGGGGACTGGGTACCTACTGGGCCCAAGAAGCGGAAGCCTGCAGCCTGCTTGCCGAGCCACATCACACGAGCTACCAGCTCATCCCCTTGACTGCTCGACTCCCTCTCCCGTATCCTATATCTCGTCTCTCGCTGCGAGGAGACGGGAAATTGTAAAATGTTTTATCGCCGATCCGGACGGCAGACGCCACCGTGTAAGATCGAATTTTCCCCGAGGAGAAAAGAAATAGTGATTTGTAGCGTAGCTCCAGATTTTCCAAAGAAATTTATACCAAAACGGTAAGATTTTATCTCGAAATTGGTCAACGCAAAAAAGGTCTCTTCCAAAAGTATAATCAAATTCATACCGAAATCTTTAATCTGGGGTAAGTTAGAGTTATTAACCAAAGTACAATTTAGATCTATGTTATACTGCGCATGGGCCTCAACTAACCAAAGTCAATGAAACTATGGAATCCTTCAACTGGGAAAGATTGTGAGGGTGGCTACACTAAGCTTAGATACAATCACTTCTCCAAACACAGCAAATATATTTTGAGGCACCATTTTAATTCAAAATTAATAGATTTCTTTGTCATTGTTTATAAAAAACCGACATGTTTTGTGAGCGATGCTCACTTCCACAGGGTTTACTTATAAACAATAAACGAGGTTAAAACAGAGAAATCTATTAATTTTGAATTAGATACAATCATAAGCACTGTTTGGTGGCCTCTCACCAGGGCAACACTAGAACTGCATCAATTACTCTTGCACCAGTTGCAAAAAATACCTACAATATTTTAAAATCCAAAGTTATAAATTAAAAATCCTGCATTTACCAAAAGATTTCGTGTAATGTTTACGTACACCTGTACCTTGATCGTAACGTACCTTCTAATCCCAGAATAGGTTTCGGAGGTATTTATGCATACGTAGCAACTGTCCTGTTTCAAGTTGACTTTCTTATTAGGCCGACAGAACAACTAGAAACTAGAAATTTAGAAACCTGAGACTGCCTTTCGAGGATAAGAAGGCTAAACCTTTGGTCACAGCGTAGGCGAGTACTTAGTCACTAAGCATGGCGGGCACGTTCTCATTTTTAATTACAACTCGTACCGGTAGGTGGTAAGACAACTGGCGAGCGAACCGACCCGCGATGTGCAGATCGCATCCTGACTCCTGACTACCTTCGTTTATTCGCGTCACGAAAATATCATAAATTTCTCACGAACCCACCTTTCAATTTGCAATGAAAAAACAAGCAAAATGATTTAATCCCATGGTTCTCAAAGCATACGGATTGTTGTTACGAGGGGCTACATGTCCGGATTCTTACTGCAACTCAGTAATTAGAGGTCAAAGAGGTCGAAATAAATTTCGCACAAGTCCCTGTGCACACAGACATTTTTGTTTTGTTTCGCGTAATAAAAGCTTACTGATTTATAGGCGGCTAAGGGCTAAATTAGTTTTAATTCCATAGATAGAGTTTTCCCTGAGAAACTAGGTCGGAACTGTAGATCTATGTAAAATACATCACAAGGAACGTTCCTTCATGATCACAGTTGAAAAATTTCATCTCTCCTCAGATAGGGAAAGTGGCAATAAATTTTCTGAGGAAATTGGACCAGGTAGATACCACGCTTCTACTTTGAGCTGTAAAACATTGTGACATGTAGAAATGGTTATCCCCGACATCCGCAGCACAATAAAACAAAAGTGGTATAAAATAAATTATATATAGTGACTCACCTCTAAGTATCTGGTATAGGAAGACCTTGATGTGATCTGTTGAGAGATGCTGCGGGGAAACGATGATCTTATGGAGGTCACTCTGCAGTAACTCTGTTATCACATAACTGGAGGAATCAAATGTTAAGGAAAAACCAAGTAACAAAACAAGAACACGATTTTAATATAAACACAACGTGAGGATACGAATCACAGAAAATAATACAAATATCTTACCTATTTAACAGAAAACATCAACTATGTCAATCATAATTTGTGGAATTTGCATATAAAATAATGTTGATATTAATGGTGTTTTCTGAAAGGTTACATATCTTCACTTAGGTTGGACAGGGTTCTAACATCTCTTTATCTGTTCTGTGATATGAGGTATCAAAGTTTGCAAAGACGATTCCTCATAATCTATTTACCGATTTCTGAATTTGAGGCAGAATCTTATGCAACCAGCTTATGGAACCATATGCAACCAGCTACGGCATAATAATTCATTGCATAAAGTTCTTAAAAATTATGCGGAAACTTCGCTGGTTCATGCAACCACGTAATTACTTTAATAAAGTATGTGTACAACTGTTTATTTCCCTAATAAACTAAAATAAAAAATTAAAATAAACTACATTTCCTTTATGCCATTCCAAGATAGGTCCACTTTCTAATTAAGTATTTTCCTTTAAAATATGCTTTACTAAAATACTTGATACAAGATTGAAAATCAAATCAGAAATAGGCCACTTGCATCACATTTTTTTAATTTTTTTTCCGGTTTAGGCAAATATTCTAAGACATTCTGTATTTTTTTTTTTTTTAATCGTATTTTTGAATCCCTGGGGATTTTTTGAAAAGTTCAATACGAAAAATCAGACCATTTTTTATAAACCGGAAAGACGGGACATAATTTTATAGGTGTGAAAAAACGATAATTAGGTACATAGCCGAAAATCAGTTAAAAAAAAATAACGTTTTCCACACGAATGGCACAGGAGAATAACGAGGCATACCAAAAATATTACATCTCATAAATATTTTTTTCCTTGATCCATCTTATTGATCATAAATCATTATAATGTACAGCGTCTATATTACTAAATTCAATGTAATATACTTGAACTTGTAAATTGTAATAATAATAAGAATATTATAAAATTTTATTTTGTTAAAATCAGCACCATAATCATTATACCTCTAAAACATGTACCGACATCCTCTTCATGTTCTGAAGAGAACCCCGTACCCATTAATTGTACGGGGTTCTCTTCAGAACATCTGTCAAAAAATCAAACCAAATGATAAATTCGCAGAGAACAAACAATAAATCTAGTGAACGAATTCAAAAATTCGCCTGAAATCAAAGTGATGCCATATAAAAAAATAAATCAGTGTGGAACTTTATAAAATTAATAGGATCATTTTCGGCGACGGGACATTTTCATGTAGTGACGTCACGAGCCCAAATAATGGATTTATTTATTTAAAAATAAAAAAAACTGTACATTTCTAAAACTTTTTACTAACATTTTCGTAATCTTAGTAAAAAAACTCTATTCACACGATTTTTTCCAAGTCGTTATGAAGTCCATGCAAGTGGCCTATTGTTAAATTGATCGTCTTTGCAAAATTTGACACCTCAGGAGAATAAGGCGGAGTTATAACCCATCCAACTAAAGTGACAAACCACACAGCGCCTCGTAAAAACTAACAACTGTCAGATAAAAACAAATCGATAATTGAAAAAGGTTCAAAGTGATGCTAGAACCGTGTAAAATAAATGAAAGCTTTAAAAACTTGATGATAGAATTTGGTCATACAAGTATCCACGGAAATAAAACACCGATGACTCAGAAATTATTTTGGTTATAGAAATTTGCAAAAAAAAATGGTTTGCATTCAAAGGTCACTATTGAAAAAAAGTGTCAGTTCAACTAAGGTTGTGTAACATTTAATTCTGAATTTTTAATAAAAAAAGTTAAAATATGAAGAAACACAATAAATTCGTACATCTCTACGAGAGTGTAAAATGGGAGCGGGACATAGACATCCAAATTCAATAGACCAGAAATAACAGGTGAGGGGAAAAATCAACTATGGCGGTACGAAGAGGGGAAGATGACTGTCATTGGTTGAAAAATTAATCTGACAGTATATAGGCATCTCGCATTATAATATCATCATTTAGTTCTTAAAAGCAAAATCTGCTTTGAATGAATAGACCTTTTTACATGGGAGCGCGAATTGCTTGCCACGATAATAAAATATTTGCGTAGGCCAAATGTACACCCCAAAAAGATTCGCCCGTTTTCACATAGCAATATTTTTTTGCCGTGTTTAGTTAAGACACTTTTACAAATGTTTCATAATTTACTTACCCCTGTAACCAGCGACGAGCACACTAAGGAACCGCCCACATTTATGTGCACACTGATATGTAGGTATGTTGTATAGCACAAGCTACTGTTTTGGCGTGTTATTTTTTCGTTAAATGTATAGATGTTAGCTTCGCGCTGCCCACGGCAAGAATGATGACGTCACACATTTTAGATTCAAGCGATTCTCTATCCCCTCCACATGGGGCGAACTGGCGCCAAGGAGGAGCTCCAGCCGGTTCCATGGCGAGGGGGAAATAATACGTTTTTATCACTTAGGGCAGGTCCAGATATATTCATATGTCCGTGGAGCGGGATGTAAATATTCTCACGTGGCAAAAATGTTCTCCTTTGAACCGGTAAAGACTTTATTAGGATAGATTATTGATACTATCATTACGAAAGCCGGCCTACTTCACCTTTACGGAATTGATATTTTTTGTGGTTTCTACAAATTACCATATCTGTGAGGAATGCGAATTCTTCGAATAGCTGTCTAGCAGCACACAGATTGCGGTATAAAGTATGGATCTTGCGACCGTGTATCAATTTCATCATGCCGCTTGTGGATGGTGTGGATGGTGGCTGGTGATATTCAGCAAAGTGGACTTCTAGGAGAGTCAAAGTATTCCTTGGGCAAACAGCTCGCCTCACCGCAGGATAATGCCGCCGGATTACCGTAAGCCGGTGAGTGCCCCTGCCATCCAGAGAGCACCCATATAGAGGTATAGTCCAGTAAAGGAAGGAGTTGTAGAGTGCGTGAGCAGGGACCTAAGCGATTCTTTCAGGACTTGTTTAGGATGCTTAGGGTGTGAACATACTAAAAGTCCTGACGTCTAGGTGGTGAGCTAGGGGGGGGAGGGGGGGGGGGGGAAGGTCCCGATTTTCGGGTTTCCGTTTATATCTCAAAAACGGTGCGTCGCAGAGGAAAACTTTTTTAGAATAAGTAAAAGCTCATAAGATTATCTACAACTTTTATTCTATACATAATTTTGAAAATCCCAGCCGTTTTTGAGTTATCCGCTCCACAAATGTCAATATTTTCTAAAAAAATCATTTTTCCTCACATTTTTCATCAAACATTCCTTCATATCGTCTAAAATATTCATCCAAGAAAGAAATTTATTCAAGAGAAGTTGTAAATAATTTAATTACCTTTTAGAATATATACACATGTCTAAATAAATCTCCAACCAGTAAATATTTACAGCAATTTTAAGTTTTTTCGTAAAATGTCGTCATTTTCAGAAAAAGCTGTTTTTTCTCTCCAAAATGTTAAGATGGGTTTTTCTTCATGGGAAATTCCTTATTAATTTTTGCACGCAAGAAAGCAGGTAAGTTGTTCTCGAACAGATGATTAGTGAAATTCATTTTATAATCATTATTATTGTGGTGGGTAATTAGTTTAGACGTCGGAGATGCTACAATAACGTGCTACGATGCTGTTCGAGTTGGTGAAAAGGCAATGAATGCGATAGTGGGCTTGACATTCTCAGACATCAAGTTGTCCCGCAAAGATCGGGCATTCCCAATGTCTTCTGTCAGCTCGTCGATAAAAATTCACGATGAAAAGGTTGCAGTTGACCCAACATTGCTGTTCCAGCGGATGTGTAAAAACAAACGATCAGATGAGGATTTGATGAAATTCTTATGAGTATGAGTTGGCCCCATTTCCCTTGGCACTGTTCAATGAAAGTGGGATGCGAAAGACAAATAAATCTGTTCTGTATAGCTTATTCGAGCCTTTCAAAAAAACTGTTCTACTGTCTCAGATGAACATAGTTGAGGACGGAGGATTTCTATCATATATTATACACATATTATCTATATTATACAGAGTAATTTGACAAAAAGATGCCTCCGTTGCCGCAATTTGTGATCGTTATATCACCTATGTCAACCACCACTATCCTGGAATGACTCGCACTGTGGTATTTGCTGGGTACGAAAATCCAGTCAAAAGCACGAAATCACAAGAACAAATGCGACGATACAGACTGAGAAGGTCAGCCGACATCAATTTGACATGGAACAAATCAATACCCGTTAAACAGGAAGATTTTTTATCCTATCCTACCAACAAAAGTAATTTAATCTCCTTACTACAGACTAAGTTTCGGGAGAATGGGATACAGACTCATCAGGCCACCGATGATGCTGACGTCTTTATCGTGAAGACTGCTGTAGAACTATCCTTTCACAACTCTGTGGCTGTCTTTGGTGAGGATGTGGACCTCACTGTCCTTTTGATTGCTTCCACTCCTCCCACCTAAGATATTCTGTTGCTGAAACCCGGACGAGGGAAAACCAAAACATTGGCACTGTCCACCCAAGAGATGCAGCATCGTGGATTTGAACACATCATATTTTTACATTCATTTACCGGATGCGATACAACGTCTGCAAATTTCAGGAGAAGCAAGGTGGGCTTTTCAAAATTGTACTTGGAGTCAGAAATGATCAAGCAAGCGGCAATGATCTTTGACAATCCCTCCTCTACTCACGACGAGGTTGAAGAAGCTGGAAATAAATGCTTCCTGAAATGGTATGCGGCGCCAAAAAGACAGACCTCCCTTAACCAGTACCACTTCCAATCGTTCACAAGGTCCGTGGCAAATATGACATAGGACATAGGATATGAAATAGGACATACCACCAAGTTCAGCAGTGGCTCGGGATTGAGCTGTCCCCTGAAGAATGGGGGTGGAAACACGAAGGAGACACCCTGGCGCCAATTACAACAGAAGATCCTCCAGCACCGGAGGTCCTTCTGAAAATGATATTTTGCCGCTGCACCAAGGATTGTGCAATTGGCAAATGCGGATGCCGAAAAGCAATGCTGACCTGTTCTGCAGCGTGCCTTCACTTCCAAGGGAGATGCCTCAATAGTTTGCCTGTTGCCGAGGACGACGATGAAGATGACGTAGAGCCCTTTCAGCAAGAACATCCACCACTGAGAATGACGATGCCATGGATGAACAACGCTTGCCAGGACCCTCACGTCCAAAGAGGATATGAAAACTTTAATCCATATAAAGTTGAGAGTGTAACATGATGTTATTAAGAACAGTGTCAAGGGAAATGGGGCCAACTCACACGCAAAGAATTTCATCAAATCCTCATCTGATCGTTTGTTTATACACATCCGCTGAAACAGCAATGTTAGGTCAACTGCAACCTTTTCATCGTGAATTTTTATCGACGAGCTGACAGAAGACATTGGGAATGCCCGATCTTTGCGGGACAACTTGATGTCTGAGAATGTCAAGCCCACTATCGCATTCATTGCCTTTTCACCAACTCGAACAGCATCGTAGCACGTTATTGTAGCATCTCCGACGACTAACCTAATTATCCATCACAATAATAATGATTATAAAATGAATTTCACTAATCATCTGTTCGAGAACAACTTACCTGCTTTCTTGCGTGCAAAAATTAATAAGGAATTTCCCATGAAGAAAAAACCCATCTTAACATTTTGGTAAGAAAAAACAGCTTTTTCTGAAAATGACGACATTTTACAAAAAAACTTAAAATAGCTGTAAATATTTACTGGTTAGAGATTTATTTAAACATGTGTATATATTCTAAAAGGTAATTAAATTATTTACAACTTCTCTTGAATAAATTTCTTTCTTGGATGAATATTTTAGACGATATGAAGGAATGTTTGATGAAAAATGTGAGGAAAAATGATTTTTTTAGAAAATATTGACATTTGTGGAGCGTATAACTCAAAAACGGCTGGGATTTTCAAAATTATGTATAGAATAAAAGTTGTCGATAATCTTATGAGCTTTTACTTATTCTAAAAAAGTTTTCCTCTGCGACGCACCGTTTTTGAGATATAAACGGAAACCCGAAAATCGGGACCTTCCCCCCCCCATCCCCCCCTAGCTCACCACCTAGACGTCTGGACTTTTAGTATGTTCACACCCTAAGCATCCTAAACAAGTCCTGAAAGAATCGCTTAGGTCCCTGCTCACGCACTCTACACCTCCTTTTGGACCATTCGTTTACTGGACTAGTATACGGTCCAGACTTTCATGGCGCCACACACAAGGACGGACAAAGGGAATTACGGTGCCGAAAATAGGAAATAATAATAATAACGTAGTATTGTATTCAACCTAAACTTACTAACATTATAAACGCGAAAGTTTGTATGGATGAATGTGTTTTTCTTACTCTTTTACGCAAAAACTACTGAATGGATTTTAATGAAACTTTACAATAATGTAGCTCAAACATCAGAATAACATATAAGCTATATTTGTTTATTTGTTTATTAGGAACATACACAGTACATAAGTTTACAAGTTATAAGGAATGTTAAATAAAGTAATTACATGATTTAGTACCTATTACGTAAGTCCGTATAATATCTGGGATAATACGCCTGGGATTTGAACAGATCTTAAAACTTAACTAATGAATGAAAGAGAAGAATAATATAAAGGAAAATTGTATACAAAGATAAAAGAGATTTTTTTTTTTTTTTAGAACAAGAATTACATGCTAACAAATTGTAAATAGTTTAGTGAAAGATGAGTATTTTTATACGCCTGGGATTTGAACAGATCTTAAAACTTAACTAATGAATGAAAGAGAAGAATAATATAAAGGAAAATTGTATACAAAGATAAAAGAGATTTTTTTTTTTTTTAGAACAAGAATTACATGCTAACAAATTGTAAATAGTTTAGTGAAAAGATGAGTATTTTTATAGCAATTATTTTTATATACATGCTCATGAGTAGTAATTAAAGTTTAATGAAAATATAAGTGTAAATAAGAAGTTTTAAAATTAATTATATCACGCCAACAAATTTAGTAAATTAGTTTTGTATGTTTGCAGGGAATTGTGGAAAATGTCTAAGTGTAATAATTTTTCATAGTGTGTATAAGATGTGATTGCGCGAGAGATTGGTGAGTTTTGTGCTGCATTAGTATTATTGGATCCTATGTGAAAAAGTGAAGTGTGCCTGGTACGCCTCATTGGAACATTTAAACCAATGACAGATAGCAATTCGGGACTATCTATTTTATTATTAAGCAGGTTAGGGAACGTACCCATACTACGTGACACTTTTAGGGGGGGGGGGGTCTTCAAAAGGTCACGCTCCATACAAATGAGCGGCGGGTTCCTTAGGATTTTGGTCACCGGGGGGGGGGGGGGGGTTAAAAATTGCAAAAAGTTGGTCACGTAGTTTGGGTACGTTCCCTTATGTAGAAATATCAGATCTGAGAGTGTGCGTCTTTTTTGTAAAGATAACATATTATTTGAAGTTTTGTTGTATTTCTTGAGTAAATATTTCGAAAATTTATTCTGTATACTCTCTATTAAGTCTATGTATACCTTATATTGAGGATTCCATATGGTGGAAGCATACTCCAGTGGACTTCTGACCAATGAACAGAATAATATTTCCAGAGTCTTAGCACTTTTAAAAACTTTACATACTCTTAATAGAAAACCTAGCATCTTACAAGATTTTGATATAATGTATTCGATGTGCTTATCAAATATTAGTTTGCTATCCAAGTGAACACCTAGATCTTTACATGTAGACAAATATTTTAGAGGTTTGTTATTCAAGTTGTAAGGATAGGTTATTATATAAACGGTGCTTTTGTAGAGGTATAGAACTTTGAAATGGAATAAAACAAAGATGAACTGTTTGAATTGACATGAAATTTACTTTATTCGAAAGATAATCTTCTGGCATTATAATTTAAATATGACTTCTGGCATATGACCGCCATGGCTGGCTTGGACGTAGTCTAATCTGGAGGTTCAATTTTCGATGACTTTTTCCAACATTGGTGGCCGTATATCAGCAATAACGCGGCGAATGTTGTCCTCCAAGTGGTCAATCGTTCTCTAGCCTATCGGCGTAGACTAGTGACTTCACATATCCCCACAGAAAATAGTCTACCGGCGTTAAATCGCACGATCTTGGAGGCCAATTCACAGGTCCGAAACGTGAAACTATGCGGTTACCAAGCCTACGCGATTATAAATCAATTGTGGCACGAGCTGTGTGACATGTTGTGCCGTCTTGTAGAAACCACAGCTCCTGCACATCATGGTTGTTCAATTGATGAACGAAAAAGTCAGTAATCATGGCGCTATAGCGGTCACCATTGACTGTAACGTTCTGACCAGCATCGTTTTTAAAGAAGTACGGACCGATGATTCCACCAGCCCGTAAAGCACACCAAACAGTCAGTTTTTCTGGATGTAACGGTGTCTCAACATACACTTGAGGATTATCATCACTCCAAATACTCCAACTTTTTTTTCCCATACAAAAAGACGTACCTACTAAAAATCCTTAGTATGAGGTACGATCTTACTTGCTGAAAGCCTGCCGGGCGCCCGACTCGATTGTAGTTGGCCCGTATTGAGACAGCGGAAAATAATAAATCTGGCCGCACACGCCGGACTAATTTTATCTTTTTACCTCAAAACTACCCCAAAAAGTTGTAATTTCGAAAAAAGTTATTTATCTTTTTTACTTGTACTATCATGTAGAATCACCTCCCGAAGTTAATGCACTTTACCCCCGGACAAGTCATATTTAAAGGCTCTATCCATGCATCACTAATTCAAAATACAGAAATAATTCAATACAAAAAATTAACATTTTTTAAAATTAGACTACTACAAACTTCTGACCCCAATAAGGTATTTTTTAAAGATTTTCTTATGCGCCTTGTGTGCGCCGCAGAAAACAAATTCCCCGACAATTTCAGTTTCTTCAAATTTGTTTTAATTAAATCAGTTATTGTTTTCATTAACTTACACCCTGCTTTTGTTTCGTAATCTTGGAGCGTAAACTATCTACCTATCTTCCATTAATCATGAAGCTTATATTACAACCACATAAAATACACGGCAAAACACGGCTTCATTATCACCCAAAGGCAAAACGCTTTAGGGGTAAAGATTTAAATATATATTTTCCCGGCTTTCGAGGAAAAATAATACTACGAAATTTGAAAAATTCGAAATTAAGGAAGATATAATTTAAATAATATTTTTTTATTATTGTATAAAAGTTACATACAATGGGAAATAATACCCGCTAAGATACTGCAAGTAGCTTGTCAGCAGGAGATAAGTTCCACAAAACAACACATAAAATAATCTCAAACGCATCAGCGTGGCAACAACGTACAACATATTAAACGTTACAGCAATGAAGTTAAGTAAAAAAAATTCATTTCATAATAATAATAATAATAATTTTTATTTTAGTAATTTGTACATTGAAGTTTACAAATTTCTAATTGATTAAAATATTTCATATTCACTATATTTTTTCAAGTTTTATGTAGCTCCTACAATACATCTTGAACTTTCCAATTGGTGTGGACTTTAAAGTTTCTGGTAGTGTGTTATAAAACTTCATTCCCTTGTACAGTAGACTGTTCTGCGTATTCGCTTTGTCCTTTTTTTGTAGCCTAATTTCCTTGCACGTCCTTGTGTTATATCTGTGAATGTCTTTATTGTATACAATTTTATTTGAGAAGTATTTTGGTAACGTGTTGTTCAATATTTTGTGGATAAATACCATCGTGTTCAAGGTCAGCATCTGTTTCACGGTCAACCAATTTAGTTCCTTTAACATTTTAATTATTTTTGAAAATCTGTTTCGTCGGAGAATTATTCTCATAGCCCTGTTTTGGAGTATTTGTAACTTATTTTGTTCTCTTTCGTTACATAGGAAAAGTATACTTGAGCAGTAGTTGAAGTGTGGAGCAATAATTGAATTGTATACGGTGATTGCAGTTTTTCTAGAAATTTTTGGCCGAATTCTTCCAAAAAAAGATATCTAAATAAGATTAATAAATATATTAACTAAATAAGATTGACCCAGATAATTAATTCCCTGTTATTTCCGATTTTCCTGGTTTTCCAGGATCGCCCTGAAGGAACAACATTTTATTATGGAGTAGGTTCTTGCTCAGAGATTAAGTAGGTACAGAGCATCTACCTGAATCCTAAAGATAACATACAAGCGTATCTAGACGGCAAGCAATAGGCAGGAACGTAACGGCTTCCACGCCAGGCCATTACCAGAATTGCCAGGATGCCAAATGCATTATCAACGGGGAATTGATTGTGTTATTAGCGTCCTCCACCGTTGGAGCCGTGTAACACACATAATGCATATAGCGCCAGTCATATTATAGCCAGAGGCATAGAGTACACCGCCGTAGTCCGTATTCCGTACCCGGGGAGCATAATACAGGAGGTAGAGGCTGGTTGGGTGACTGGCTGGCTGGCTATATAGGATCGGTACTCGCTAACCGGTGCAAGACGCATATCAAGCAGAGGCATCGAGTCATTGCCCCCCGCTCTTCCTGCGCCGCACACTACTTCTTATCATCGACAATATTGTGTAAGTATATTTGTGATTTTATCCGTAGGTCATATTGGGATGCGGGAACTAATAATAGTTCCTGGACTCTGGCTAAGAATTAGATGGAAGACATTATTTTTGAGTACGTTCGTTTTAAGTTTAAACGCACTACGCTTCAAATCACAGCTTTGTTTTGGGGGAGGTTCGTTTCGACTGTGAAAAGGCATAGGGCCAGAAGGGAAATACGTTTGAATTCGCGGGTTCAAAATGTCGTGCTCACGTTTCTTATAGAGAAAATGACAGTCGTAATTATAATAGATACTTGGAGCAGGCGGATGAGTTTGTGTTTTTGGGAAGTATGTTTACGAGAGATGGAAAGGCTGATAGAGATATTGAAAGCAGGGTAAATGCAGGTAACTCCATTGATGGAGGACTGAACGCCGTTGCCTCAAACAAAAAACTGTCCAAAGAAGCGAAGCTAGCCGTCCACAGTGGAGTACATACCCTGATGTCCGACGGATGGATGGTCCGACGCTGCGTGGGGAGCCCGCTTGCACAGCGCGGGAGTAAACTGTGCGACCTAAAGTTTAAGTTTAGACTTACGGATTTCAATACTTCTTTCTTGTGAAAGCACTATGAAACCAATACATGATTTTACTTCAATGGCAAGCCAGAGCCAGAGACGTCAGTAAGGCATGGAACCGGCAGACGAAGGATGAAAGTAGACTGAATGCTATAGAAATGAGATCCCTGAGGCGTATGTGTGTAAACCCATGTATGAATGCAAGGCTGATGTAATGAGAGTGTGATGTAAGAGTAATGAGTAAGATAAAGAAAGGGACGCTCAGATGGTTTGAGCATAAAGAACGAATGAACGCGGAAAGGAGCGTAAGGAGAATATATGACGCAGAAGAAGTCGGGGGCGCCCAAGGAAGACATGGCACGACCAGGTGAATCAGATACTTGAGTCCGTGTCATGTCAAAAATCAGAATAATAAAAGAGCATGTATGAGACGATGTATGAATGTGAACGAGGCAAGAAGTGTGTGCCAAGACCTGAGTTGTTTGGCGGTCCGTCCTCTCTGCCTACCCCTGCGGGGAAATGGCGTAATGGTTAGTTAGTTTTAAGGCAGGTTCGTTTCAAGGCAAAGGACCAGGGGGGAGTAACCATAATACATTTTAATTCGCGGGATCAAAATGTCGTGCTCACGTTTCTTACAAAGAAAATGAAAGTCGTAATTATATTACAGTTATCTATTTGATTATCTTCCCAATTCGGAATGCAATAGTTTCACTGGTTTCGAATAGTTAGCAGTACTTTTATTTAGAGTATCACAAAATTTGTAATAAAAATCGATATTAAAGTAAGAAATATGGAAGATGAACGGCTCTTTCATAGAAACGCCGAAAAGCTTCTGTAATGTAACTTTATGTAATGCATGCAGGGACGTAAAAATGTGGGCAGCCCATTGGCTACGTACCAACTCGGGGAGCGTTAAATGTCGCCCTTAAACTAGGTCCGACAAAGGCCTTTTGCCAAGAGGACTTTTATTCAAATTATACGAAGGCTGTAAGGAAACTTCCAAGACTCAGATATTACTAAATCCTTTGGCTTCCTTTTAAATGTTTAAAAGCATACTATGAAAACAATCATTAAAAACTCCGTTTGCTAATACTGTTGTGATTAAGACAATACCAATTTTCTTCTTTGAATTTCAAACAAGCAAGCATTTAATTTTCTTTGATCGTTAGTAGAATAGGAATCGCTAGAATCTCAAGTTTAATAATTTATTTTTCAGTTAAATTATAATATGAATAATATTAACTATCACGCCGTTTCCCCGTAGGGGTAGACAGAAAGGGCGGATGAATGGTAAGCCACTCATCATTTCATGACGCCAGAACTCACTATTGCATTGACCGCTAAACAATTCGGTCTTGGAGCACACTCTTTGCCTCATTCACATTCATACTCTTCTATATATTATTCTGACTCTTGACATGGTCCGACTCAAGTATCTGATTCACGAAATAATATTTCAGTAGAATAATATGTACATTGTGTATACTATTATGTACTGTAAAGTAAGAATGATGTGTACTATTAAATTAACCTACATAAGCAATATGCACGCAAATTACGATTAAAAAATTAAAAAAAAACTATACTTCGTTACTTGATATGCAAATTTCCCAAAAGAAACCGAATGATGTTGCGTGATTAAATTTTTGTAGTGCCGGGTTCCGCCAGAAGGATTTTCTACAGCTACTAGGGATGGACATTTAAAAAATACATCGATGTTTTTTCCGATGTAATGCATCGATCGGTTGCATCGATGTTAATACGATGTATTGAGAAATACATCGATGTTTCCAAAACAAGGTAAGTTAAGTACAAGGAAAAATATTTATTAAAATTCGCAAACACAGCATTATTTTGTTAACAAATTCTAATATTTTTTCAATGCTACGTAAAAACAAAAGTTTACACTTAATCTTTTTCCCTTCAATCGGTTTCTTTGCTCAGTCAAAAACTAGCCCTGCCTGTGAAAAAACTCTTTCTTATGGCATAGATGTGCCAACAATTGTTAAATACTTAAAAGCTATTTTGTACAGCTTTGGGAATTATAATTTATAATCCCTCTATTAATTTTATATTTAAGGTTTTATTTTTAAGTTTGACTTTACCGGCTTCGCAGCAAAGGGAACAAAACCCATTCAGCCAAACCGATAAATGGTAGGCGTTTTATATTGACTGAACTGATTATTACGTTCAGATTCACGAAACGTCGTGAAAGTCACTGCAGTCATAAGTCATTGTTGGTCATACTCATAGACACTCATCTCATAGTTTGCGCATTCAATGCATTGAATAAAAAACATCGATATATTTTCGATGTTGAAGCATTAACAATACATCGTATTGAACATCGGTTCAATACGATGTATCGGTACTATACATCGAGTGTTTACAATACATCGATGTATATCGTCCATCCCTAACAGCTACCATTCCTTAGTCAGTATGCCAAACTCCCAAGGGCTGGAGAAGTCGTCCTTTCGATTGGTGTGAATTTTTGGCGACAGTTGTTTTGTGTGCTCGTTATTTTGTGAGCTCGTCGTTTTTGTGATGGCTGATTTTCGTGAACAGAGACCGAAATGACCAAAACTTTTTATCCAAGGTCATCAAAGGTGACGAATCATGGTGCTAAGGATCCTGAAACAAGGCTACAATTTCCAATGGAAGATTACAAAATCATCTCGCAATGAAACATCAAGACAATGCTGATTTGTTTTTTCGATGTTAGAGGAATTGTCCATCCAGAGATTGTTCTCCAAATTTGAGTTTTTTCCATAGTAACCTTTAGGCCGTTTTTAACATTTCAAGAGATTCTGCGCCAAAAAAACTTCACGGCCGCGCGCTGTTCACAAAAATCAGCCATCGCAAAAACGACGAGCATACAAGACAACTGTCACCAGAGCCTGGCATACTGAAGCATACTGAAAAGGTAGCTGTATATTAGGGGTGGTTCTGGACTATTCGTGACCAAGATTGCCAAGATTGATAAATACGTCAGCATTGAAGTATTAGCTGAAAAAACAAATATAATTTTGAAAAAAAAAAAAATTCAGCTACAACATTAAAAATGTCACATTTTTCAATGTTAGTACTCTAACTCGCTGAAAAGTCACGGACCGCCACTTTTGTACACGGTCCTACCGACAGAAGCAGGTACTACAAAAACTAAGCCCCCCTTAACATCAGTTCGATTTCTTTTGGGTACCCCCTCGTTTCTATACTAAATTAAGACCAGAAATCATAAAGTGTGTAATATTAAAATTACTACTCGTTCATTTGCGAAAAGTTTAGGAGTCGTCCCGGTGGTAATACCGATCTAAATGGCGGGCTATTTCCGGCTAAGCAGAGCGGCTGTCAATCTCTCATCCACGCACTAATTTAGATGGTGAATGACACACCGAAGCAGATGACACGTGGTTGTGGACAGTGGACATTACACTAGCGGCTTGGCTAATCAATTATTAATCAAGACGGTCAATGAACATAAGACAACCCGATGTAAGTTGCATTAAGCTTTTATAAATAAACGATCGACTCAAATGTGCACCTTTATCGATTTTGTTACGGGAATAAGATAAATAGTAGGGTAAACAACATTGTTTTACTATATGGACTTTCCTGGCAAAAGAATGATAAAATCAAAATGGGTTTTTATTGCTTTGGCGGCGCAACGCGAAGTAATGCAAAATCATGTGTTTTTGTTTTGAAAATGTTATCGCCTAGAAGTATGATCGATGCCTTAGAAATACTCTGGTCTAGCCATTCCAAAAATCGTCTTTTTGCCTAAAAAATCTTCCTATTACATGGACAGAATATATTCAGTAAGTTATAGCATCAAATTCGATCTTGAAATATATTATGTAGTTAGGGAGCGGTGCGCGCCAAGCGGGTAGAATATGTATATTTGTGTCTTTTTTTGAATAATTTATTGTGATTATACTTTTATAAGTCCTGTTTATATTAGAAATTGGTAGTCATAAAGTTCCCGGCTTTTTAGTCTGTCCAATAACAGCGCTAATTAGTCAAAGTATTTACCAATTATTATAAGCAATAATTATCAGCCTGAAACACTCATCTACATTGAAAAAATCTTCCGAGAAAAGATACATGACGCCAACGGAACTTGAACCCGTGTCCTTCTGATTGCCAGTCAGGTGCTCTCACCATTGGGCTAAGGCGGCTCATCTAATACCCGCCAAATAATTCAATATATACTAGTGTTTCATTCAACAATTATTGCTTACATCTTTTCTCGGAAGATTTTTTCAATGTAGATGAGTGTTTCAGGTTGATAATTATTGCTTATAATAATTGTTACCCTTTGTGCTATGCATAAAAATCTTGTCTTAAACGTTAGTTTATCAATTAAAAATTATAAAGAATTTACCGCCTGCCACAGGGGCCAAACGTAATATACAAAATAGCCATTGTTATAAAACCGTTTTTTCATGTTTTTTTAAATGTGGGTTTTTTTCTTTCTGCATTTTCACAGTCGAAATCTCGTACGTCTACTGTCTGGTCAAGATCACAATATCCCCCATAGCGTAGAGAGTTTAAATGTCGCTCATAATTCTAAGAAACGCTGTTGACTTCCTGCATTCACGAATTTTCTAGCACACCAACATCCGACGGTTCACTCGTTATCCTCTCAGAATGCCTGGTCTGGTAATGCCTTCCATTACTGTTGAAAACGGCCATAATGACTGTTTTACGTTTTCAGAACAAAATGTCGCCTCGCGGTGATATTTTCCCCGCACCAGCAATGGTAGGGGCAAGAGAGATTACCCGCAAAATTCGGCTATTATTTCTGGTCAAATAAATCTGATGGAGCAGTCCAAACGAGCGGACGACCTCCCGGTCGTTAGCTTGCGGCTTTTAGGCAGATCTAGTAAAATCGGTTATTTAACTAGGGATATAACGCTTTACTAGACTATGTTCACGCTCAGGTTGGTCAATCACATTGAGGAAGCGAAAAAACCAGAACCAATTGTGTTGTAGAGCAGTGTATTAAATCTATGCTTTTATAGGCTTTGTCCAAAGTTTTCATCGCGTTTGCCGACCGTTCTTGCGTGGCGCTTTTGGAATTATAACTAACGGCTGAATCAACGGTAACGCTTTCAGCTTAGAGTGGGGTCATCAAAGGAAGAGTGTGATTAGCCAAAGGGAATAATTTGTATACAAAGAAAGAGATAATAAGTTCATAAAGGCTACAGTCGAATAAAAGCGTTCATCGCCGCTATGGAGGATTTTAAAGATTTTATCTAGAATGCCTTTTATAAAAATGTCTAGTAATGTATAATAACGTCAAACAACTTAGGCTCGTAACAAACAGCCGAAAAACGTACGAAAATTTTAATTATAAAATTCTGGCCTGTGTGTGGCTTATATAACAAGTATTTGATCATCTTTAATACAGTGCCATGTCTTTTCCGAACGCTTCTACTAGCATACTTATGGAAATCATTACTTTTTCCCATCATCCATTCAACGGTGTTCATTTGACGTTTGGAAATAATGTCCAGTAATCCGTGCAGTGATAAAACAGACATTTGATTGATACGACTGGGAACCATCACCAGATAAAACAGCCCAGAGTGTGTCAGTCAAGAACCTTAACACGGCTCGGATATTTTATATAGAATTGACTTTAATAATAGTTCAGCAGCACTTGTAAGGCTATGCCGGGTTCAAATTCCAGGCGAGGGTTATGCAAAGCTCCCGCTGCGAGCAGCAAGCAAGCCATACGGTAACACGACGGTTTTTCTGCATCATTCCGCAGAACGGACTCGTACGCCGTATTAATAATCCTTTTAGTCAATTAGCTGAAGGGCTGACGGTGCACTTAGCCATTTTGATAGGGATGAAGCGTCCGTTACAGGAAAAGCTTTAAACCTATTTAAAACGTCGACATTGTGTAGCATAATTGCGTAAAGTAAGACGTAAGACATACCTAAGGACCTGTTCTTGTAGCCGTCAATCAATTGATGTAATATTATCTGTTTCGGATTCGTCTTTCAACCACATTCTTCGATACAGTGCTTAGGTCATCCAGACCCATGAGCTATATTTACATTATGCTGACGTTAACATTATTATGAAACGTTTTCCGTCTTCACGGGGCGGTATGATACCCTAGCGACTCAGGTGACGTGTTGACGACCGAAGGCTGGGGGGATTAATCCCTTTAGACTTTAGAGTGTAGACCAGTGATTCCTAAAGTGGTCCAGGTGGACCCTCAGGGGTCCATGAGAGACTCAACGGGGATCTACGATTGCGTTGGGTCCACAAGTTGTATGTGGGGGTCCACGAAAATTTATCTGGTTTCGATAGTAAAGAACAAAAATGTTAACTTTAACTATCAATTTACGCAGATTACTACTCAAAAAAATTAAGGGAGCAAAAAAAATCAAAATTTTCGGTGGTTTTTGACAGGATATATTTCGGTGAAAAGTATTGAGACTTAAAAAAGCAATTTGAAGCTTTAAGATTATAATTTTCAAATTTTTGGCAATTTTTTTTTGTAGGAGCTACGGTTCTCATGCAATCCTAATTTGTTGCTATTTTTTGGTACACGGGCTTGAAATTTTTTGAACGAATGAAATTTTTATTTAAAACTTTGGGAACATATTCTTAAATAGTTATAATAACAATTAGTGAAAAAAAATTGAGTCATCTACATGTATTTCCCCCTAAGTATGTAATCATATTATTTTAATAAATAGAACACAATAAAATATATTATTTTTCTTTTTATTTATACCACTCCGAATTTAGGATTGGAACGCAAATTTCCATCGTTAGATCCAATCTTCACATTTTTCAATCCAAACATGAGTTTGGGAATATGGTAGAAATGTAGCAGCAGGGGGTCGACCGAAATCAGTAAAGTTTTGTAAGGGGTCTACGAGAAAAATAAGTTTGGGAACCTCTGGTATAGGCCAACCGATTTCCCGTATTCGATCACGTAACTGAAATACATCGAAATCGAACAGATCAAACAGCTTTACATTGTTTACAAATAGAGACATACCTAAATGAAGGTCAACACGCGTACACGGAGTTGGATTCTAATTAATTATTATTTCACAAGCTGATGGAAATATAATTTTGAATGAATATTATTAAATACACGCAATCAAAAGACGTAGGTGAAAAGGGTCAAGAAGTACCGTGATTCCTTGAATACCAAGGGGAAGGTAGACCATCATTAAAATTCGCCTGGCACCGATGCTGAACTAAAAATACTCACAACAAAGCGGAATAAAACACATTACAGGGCAGTAAATTTGGACACAGTAATAAAGTGGTTTTGGATGACGCCGAAAAGGGAAATACAAAAGACGAGGTGTCTCCGGGAATCGGGGACACGCGGAACAAAGATGAAACAGAACTGACTAACAAAGGTAAACTGGAGACGAAGCCAACAAAGAAATTCCATTTGGGTGTTTTGGAGGACACGGTGACAATTATGCGTGGAACCAACGCGCGTTGGTGGCGAATAAATTGGCAACGTATGAAAGGAATACGAGGGAAATATTTTTAGGAGGAACACACGTGAGTGGACTAGTCGGAGACATGGTACAATACAATATAGTATAGTAGGTATGATGATGGGTGTGCGCTGTACGGCTAATGACGACGATGTTAAACGACGCTCGACGGACGACGGGACGCGGTGGCAGTCGGGTCGTCGGTTGTCCTTTCAGCCAGCGGCGAATTTATCAACACTGTCTGACAGTTAATCTGGGTGGAAACAAAAGCTTTGCTAATGGTTATCTGCTCTCACAGCATCCCGCATGTGATATACATGTTTAAATTAAATTATTATTTGTTCAAAACGAGTACACAACATTTCACGGAAAAGATTATTAATTAACATTCGCCACTGGTAAAAAAGAAAAATTTACTTGACAAAATAAATTCCGATTTGTTTATTAATCACCGAGCCATAACAAAGAAACCTCTTGACAAAAGTTTTCTCCCGAGAAAAAGATTCTTTTTCTGAAACTTTTTAAGCCTGTCCGGCATAAAAAAAGAAGAAGGCAAGAGTAGACAAAAAGGAACTTTTCTCCAAATAATAATACACAGAAATATTTCCCGACTTCAGCGTGAAAATAAAGCTACACGAGACTGGCCGTAGTCGCGGCCCAAAACAACAACAAAAAATCGCTCCAAGGGGCGTAATTAAAATCTGTAATCATACTCGTAAAGGCAGTTCGCTCCTCGGGGTGGGGCGGGGAGGGGAGGGGAGGGGCCTGCCGGGATCGGCAAAACACTCATTAACAAGGAATAAGGGGAAAAATAACTAAATTGAAAAGGTTAATCAAAGTAGAGAAGACTTAATCGCCCGTGAACGGGCTCGGTCCTAAATCTAGTAAAAAATCAAAGAAGGAAGAAGATTACCTTCGTGAGGTGCTAGAAAAATATGTACTGATTCAAAATAATTATAATAATTGGCTAATTTATATAGCGCCGTTTTCGTGGAAAATCACCTCAAAGACTGTTGTTGTGTAAGGGCGCAAAAATCTAATTGCTACTTTTTTTCCTACTGTTAAAGTTAATTTTAAATTAAATGAAAAGAAATTACCTACTTCGTATACACCACTAATTTATTCAAAATTGTCAACACAACCTGAAACTAATAACCTAAAACTTCCAACATCAAGCTTAAAAACCTTGCCAAAAGCTCTAAAAACATATTTTCTCAAAAGCTTTATTAATTAACCAGTGACACATTTAGCAATCTTTGTTCGTAACCTTTGTAAATCTTTCATGTATTTATGAAATATTCTTTAACTAGCTGTATTAAGTGCGCCTAGTCTATTTTAAAATCTATGTACTTTTTTTCATTTAACTCACCTCAAATTCGTATTCTTGTATAAAAATAACGTTCTTATTTTTTTTTAAAGAAAGACAAACATTCCATAGCTACAAATAACTTGGCAATATTTGAAAATCTCCTACTCCACCACAGTAAGCGGAAAATTTGGCTTGTGTCATGATGGAGGACTTAGCCAGCCAAGGAATCAAACACGCAACGATTGGGTGGGACCCAAATGCGATGCCAACACAGCCACTGAACGGTCTTAATTTTAATTGCAAAATGTTGTCCATCCCGAAATGAATTTTATTAAAACTTATTGGGAATAATGTATTATAAATATTATGTTAAGATTTTGTAATATAATATCAGTAAATTGAAAAAGAAACATGTTTCGAAACCAATGGTTTCTTCGTCAGGATAAAATGAAAATAAAAAATTATAGTTTTTATTTTATCCATACGAAGTAACGATTGGTTTCGAAACATGTTGGTAATTTTGATTAAATAAGTGGTTTATGCAAAGTGATTTGTTTTCATTTAATTAAAATGACGTCACAAAGTGAATTAGCGATTATTGAAGAAGCAATTGGAAATTATCTAGAGAGGAGTTATTCGCATGAATAAAACGTGGAAAAATCTACGCCATTATCGTGGGTTCAAAGTAATGAAACAGAGGCGCGTACAAGTATTCTATCGCTGGCGGGTTGGTTACGTTATACTAACGTGAACCCATTTGCGGCGCCCTATCGCAATATTTGTGTTGTCTGTTCCTATCCCATCGTAAAATACCTTCAATGGAATCCTTTTAAGAGAAAACTCCACCAGCCATGTCCTCCCGAGTGTCTAGAGATGCTTGAATAAAAACCCAGAGGCGTAGGAGCACCGAGGGAGGATCTGTATCGGAGATTGGGGAGAGATGTTTCCATGGCAACGCTCTCTCCACGGGGACCACCCACTCCACCATCCCACCCCCAACTGCGGGAGAACAGGCCTAGGCCGTAGGGCGGGAAGATAATTTGGGAACGGACGTGTACAAAGTGCGTCCGATAATTCCAGGACTGCCATATCGGGGGAGGACCTCACTCCCGGATCCCGGTGTCACGCAGGAATGGAATAATGCGGACAAATAATAATAATATCCGAACCATTTCTGCGTAAGAAATGGCAACATCAAACCTCTCCGAAATATTCCACAAATATTAATGTACCTATTTCAAGCAAATCTGAATGTTTACTAAGATGTAAATAAACACGCTAACGATAATAATCAAATCTGCGAAACGTGTCGCTTATAACAACACGCTTACAGATAATAGCAACATCATGACGTTATTGCATTTGGATTCAGTAAATAACTGCAACGGATATAACGGCCGGTGATAGACGAGTATCTTGCAACTTGCAATAGAGTGCATTATTATTATGGCGGTGGATAGTACTAACTGACCCCGCACGAAACTGGACGGAATGGAACGGAAATTGACCGAAGCAGAGCAGAAGCAGCCAAGTGAGGACATAAATCATCAGGTGCAGGTAATTGGTGATACCGTGGTGGTCGTGTTGGGTGACCAGTCCATTGTGTTTCTCATTAGGGTGTTTCCATCACACACCCCGTGCTACTGACTACTGACCGTAACTACTAACGGGGCAGGGCGTAGCTATGTCATTTGTTGTTCTAATGTCAAAATTAACACACTTTGTGCGGGAAGGGTAGTTCGATTATTGTACATCAATTTCTTTGTAAGGGTATGTATAAAACAAATATTAGGTCCTTACATATGAAATTGGCGTTTTGTATGGGAGGAACATAAAGTCGATTTTTTTAATATAATATATTTATTTAATCAAAGTATGTACCATTGCTATCTATGCATTTTTGCCATCTCATAGGTAGTAGTTCATCGATACCTTTACTAAAAAAACCATTCGGACGGGAATCAATAAAATCTTTGAAGGCGGTTTGGACTGCCCCATCGGAGTTGATTTTTTCCCTTGCAAGAAGTTATCCAAATTTCGAAAAAAATGGTAATCTGTTGGGGCAAGGTCCGGAGTGTACGGTGGATGTCTTAGACATTCCAATTAAAGCTCCTCTAATTTGGAAGCCGTCGGTTGTGCAGTGTGTGGTCTAGCGTTCTAACGCGCGTTTGTTGATTTGCTTCACTCAATTAGTGAGGTACCCACCTTTCACCTTTTTCACCTTCCCAATTTGATTCAAGTGGATTAAAACAGTTTTATCACTAACACCGCAGCCTGCAGCTAACTCATGATGATGATGAATCCGCTTCCACAATAGCCTTTAATTCTTCATTATCAACTTTGGTCTCCGGCCGTCCACGGGGCTTGTTCTGCAGGTCGAAATTTCCAGAACGAAAACGTTGGAAACAAAAACGCACTGTGTTTTCTTTTGCGGCACCGTCGCCATACACATCATTAATCCTTCGAGCCGTTTCTGCAGCACTGGTGCCACGGTGGAACTCGTACTCGTAAATACCGCGATATTTCAAGTTTTCCATTTTGTAAACTAAGTGACGCAAAGAAAAAAAAACAATTAAGGAAAAAACAAATGAATTATAATTTTCGAAACACAAATACATGTGTTTCGAAAATTAGCTATATAAATTTGAATTTGGAATTCCTAACCAAAGAGAAGATATTTGAGATCAAAGTTGCCAGTACGGCAAAACGCAAATTTCATATGTAAGGACCTAATATTTTTTATTTTTATTTTTTTTATTTATTTATTGCTTCTTCACAATTTATGTACATATATTTTTAGCATGTAATTATTAACCCCACTAGGGTTCGCCTGTATCGGGGTTAATAATTTCACAATTTAATAAAAATAACACACGCAAATATCGGTCATGCAAAACAGTTAAGTAAAAGCAAAATCATAAAATTTAAAAATAAAATGATAAACAGACAAAATAATAAGTGATAAAAATATATGAATTAATAACAAAGTGTTGAGAGATCAGACAAAATGTTATCATTCATTATATCATTAGTTATATAAAATTAAAAAAATACATGTCCTTAGGTTTTTTTTTTAAATAGGTGTAAAAAATAAGCAGTGAGAAAAATAAACAAAGATTTATAAGCGATTACATTAGAGCGAATCTTTCTTATGCAATATTAAAGTGACTATCAAATAATTATGAAATAAATATGAAAGAAACCCTTTTGATCACAACATTATTGTTTTCATTCCATTTAAGTGCCCGTTTTCATTAAAATACGATTGTATTTTATAGTGTAAGTGACACCTTAGAAATGCCATCCGTGTGATCTTTTAGTTTTGATAAAGTTATGGGATACGATAACCCCTATATATTTATTTATTTATTGTTTCTTTACCTTTCTAATTTAGGTGTTATTGTTTAAATTGAAATTTTGAACTTCATTTTGACTTGAGATTAACAAATTTTATAGAGTACACAAAATAATGTGTTGAAAGACAATATTGTTACAATAATATTTCTCACAGAATGGGCCTCTACAAATATATACATATTTAAGTAATAAAAACTTATGTGTACATTATACAAAGATGGAGAAATCTGCCTTGTCTTTGGCGTGGAGGAATATTTTATCAAAAGGAAGCTTAATCTTTGGCACTGGGCACTGGAGGCTGGAGGTGCGCTAATTGCCCTTTTTTTGCAATGATTTGTACCAAAGCGAAAAACGAAAACGAAAACGAAAAATTTTGAAGTAAAACTTCTTTACACACGGGGGGGGGGGGGGGGTAAGCTGGTGAATGCGTTACGAAAAGTGTGATGCGAACGGTAATCGATGCGAACGGTGATTGGGCGAGGCGAACGGTCGGGCCTTCACGCTAAGGTTGAGAGGGAGATATAAGTTAGTAAAGTTAGAAAGAGAGAGTTACGTTTGTTACTGTAGGGGCAAGAGAGAGAGGTGCGAGCACAAGGAATCATTTATTGAATAACCGTGCCATAGGTCACCCCAAGGTCGTAGGTCACCCCAAGGTTATAAGTCACCCCACGGTCGTAAGTCACCCCGGGTCATAGGTCACCCCGTTGTCATGTCACCCCAATGTCATACGTCACCCCAATGTCATATGTTCTTTTATAAGTTAGTGAAGTTTTACTTCAGTCGTGTGGTCTAAAGCACGCTCGTTTTTATTTTGTAATAAAATATGTACAATTTTTGCACATAAAAGGTCACTAAATGGCCCAACACTGACTTTAACTTCTTTTATAGAGTCCTATTACAAAGTAGGTTATAATTTTGGACAATACTTCTATAGTTGGGGTATGTTGAGCACTATACAAAAAAAACACTCAAATGTAATTATTATTTCGGTTTAAAACAATTTCCATTTTCTCAAACGGGTACCTTGTTTTCATCCGCTTGAAATGTGTTAACATACTGCGCAGTTCAAATTATATCTTGAAAATGGAAGGTTTGTGAAAAATATGTAAGGGTAGTTTAGTCTTAACCTTTCAAAGGCCAGGAACGCGCCCGCGCGCGAGACTGGAATTTCAAAAAAGAATATTAATTCAAATAATTTGGATGCGATTTTAAATTTTATTCCATTAATTTATAACATAAAATAAAGCTTAAAATAGCTTCCTCCATTCTTGTTATTAAGGTAATTTAAAAAAGGTAAGGTAAAAAACCCTGGCCCTTGACAGGTTAACGAAAGGCCTCAATACAAACAATAATTTCGGTGGTGTGTCTCAGTATAACTCCGATTCATTGACCTATAAAATTACGACATGCCTTGATTTTCAAAAATTGAACTGATGGTGACACATTCGCATTTCTAATTTTAAAATGTGTATTTAAAAAAAAATTACAAATGTTGTAATTTTTCAGGTTTTTTAGGAATATCTTTTAATGCATTATTTCGGCTTCCCAAATCCCACAAATTATAATATCCCGTGACTTTTCACGGGTTTGGGCTAGTACAAAAATCCACGTTTTATATTATGTAAACAGTACCAACATCGCTCGAACTAGGATTATCGGATTACCAACATATTTTGAACATGTCAAGTAACTTAAAAAGCTCGGATAGGTACTGTAAATTTTTTTTTGTGAAAAAAGGTAACTAAAATTAAACAATTTCTATAAGCCTTTAATAGATTTTTACTCGTAAAACTCCTGTTCAAAGACATTAGGGAACGTACCCATACTACGTGACACTTTTAGGGGGGGGGGGGGTCTTCAAAATGTCACGCTCCATACAAATGAGCGGCAGGTTGCTTTGGATTTTGGTCACCGGGGGGGGGGGGGGTTAAAAATTGCAAAAAGTTGGTCACGTAGTATGGGTACGTTCCCTTATCAGAGAGTGGTAAAACCACTGACAAATCTAAGAGTATTTATTAAGTCATTAAATCATACATATTATGTCATTAAGTCATTAGTTTTAGGGTAAGCAGTTATAAGTCACTAGCTATAAGTCTTAGGTGTAAGTCACTAGCTGTAACTTTTAGATGTAAGTCACTAGTTATATTTATAAATCTTAGTTGAAAGCCAGTTATATTAATTATTTTATACAGTTATTTGGAGGCGTCTACTAATATCTACAGGAATTCCAAAAACTGAAAAAATCGAACTAATATCTATGATAATCAAAGTGTTGACGAATATCTACAGCTCAAACTGTTGATTAAAATCTATGAGAACCAAAGTGTTGACGAATAATCTACAGCACTGGCAGAGGTTGGATTTGCAATTATGTATAGCATATTGGAATAACGTAATATTGCGTATGCAGTTTAAAAAACTTAATTTATGTAAGTATGTATGCAAAAATCCCTAATATCGGACTATTGGACACATTTAGCTGAGCAGTCCAACCTACGCTCTGTAGATATTAATTCAACCTACGCTCTGTAGATATTAGTCAACACTCTGAAGTTCGTAGATATTAGTTCAACATATGAGCTGTAGATATTCGTCCAATATACAGGCTGTAGATATTAGTATCTGGAGTCATTTATTTGTACAGCGCCCTTGAGGTGATTTTTCACGAAAACGGCGGCATATAAATTAGCAAAATATTATAATTATTATTACAGCAAATGTATAATCTACCTTTAGATGTCTTTGTTTTCATTTCCTAATTTAAAATATATAATTTATCATCAAAATTAAAACTATATTGCCGTTTTACAAACTGAACAAAAACCTTGTATTAAATTAAATGTCAATGTTCGATGCGAAAGCTGTACAGTCATCTCTGAATAATATATAAGGTCTAATAAAATGAACACTATAAAGACACCCAGACAGGCAGTGCTTATACATAATAAAAAATGGAAATGAGAGATCTTGGAATTATTTTGGATGAAAAACTAAGTTTCGCCAATCATATCCACCAAATTGTAAACAAAGGTATGAAAACACTAGGCTTCGTATTAAGAACAACTAAAAACTTTAGTTCCATAGAAGCCATTAAACTATTATATGTATCTCTAGTTAGAAGCCAAATTGAATATAACTCGGTAGTTTGGTCTCCATCTTACAAAATTCACGTTAATAATATTGAGCGAATACAAAAAAAATTTCTGCGTTTTATAAATTTTAAATTAAGTATCCCACTAGAAGACTTAATAGAAGACAGACGTAAAATAAACGACTTAACATTTTTATTCAAAATACTTAACTCTAAATTCGACTGTTGTGAACTCCTACAACTCATAAACTTACGAATACCGACAGTAACCACGCGACAAAATACATTTTCTACTGCAGCATTCACAAGCGGAACTACATTGCCCACTCTCCTATACAACGATTTCACACTATGGGAAATCAGTACCTAGGTGATGTCGACATATTTAACATCAACTTGGCGAATTTTGTGGATGTTGTAAAAAACATATTCCAAAACTATTACTAAACATATGTGTATTTTTGTAAACTTATCAAATCGCTGTATTTTTTTTTTTGTATTTTTGTGACTTGTGTGCATTTTTTATCTAATTTTATTTTTGTTATTTCATTATCTATTGAAAAATCATCTGTCATCATTGTATTACCAAACATGTAAAAGCCCTCTGGGCGTTGAATAAATAAATAAAATAAAATAAAAAAAACCCGCAACATCCGAAGTCGTTCAAATGCGTTAACCACTAGGTTATGTATGTGGTATGCGTATTGCAGCATCTCTTAATGCTATGAACTCAAAAGGTTCTTTATCCTTCTTAGGAAATACTAATCTAAGAAGATTGAAAGTGCATTCGAGGTCACGCCGTCATAATTAACTCGAATGGGGTTTATGAAGTAACCTTCCTTTCTCGGGATAGATTCTGTTCTCCAATCCACTCAGATAGTTTCATAACAAATTAGGATTAACATGGAGAAATTGCATGGCGCCGAGCAGTGGCGTAGCCCCGCCGTGGGGGGCAATCTTATTTCATACCTAATTGCAGTGGTGGGAAGAGCGGGACGGTACGCTACTGCAGGCACACTAGTAACTAGGTCTGGAGTAATGCAGATAGAGCTGCATGCGACGTTGGGAGGGGAAGAAAAATGTGAACCCAGATATCAGGGGTGACTTTAGTTCAAAGCAAACTGACATTTCAAAGGAAAGATAGGGTTATGAAATTTATGAAAGTATACCAAACAAAGAGATGTTTTGCCCTCCAGACAGCAGCATTGGGTTTTATGCTCGTGAATTAGATTATCATATCAGACAAACTTGTCCTAATTACAAGGTTGTCATAGATAGATTATATGTTAATCTGATAATAACTGCTCTGTACACTACTAAACATTCTGAAATACAGGTTGTTCAGAACAGTGATCGCTTGAAAAAAGCCTCGGGGACGTAAACAAAATAAAAAAAAAATCAAGTTTTTATTTTCATTATGACGGCCGGCGTAGTGCAGCGGTAAGGCGCTTGACTCGCATTCCGAAGGTCACGGGATCGAATCCCGGCGTGGCAAATAAATTTTATTTGATTAATTTGTGTATTTCACAATTCATTTATGTAAAATAATATATAGTATATTTGCGGCACGTTCCAGAGTGGAAGATCCTCGCATGCTGATTCCAGACTCACGGCGAGAACAAGCACTTATCCACACTCTCATTTTTCTCACTCGTCATCTGTTTCCCATCCGGTATGGACGACATTACAGACGATATTCAAAATGCTGCAGTTTTGGGTCTGTGCGATAAATTGCAACTCTTGTTGATTGTTCCACATTTTTAACACAAGGAAACAAAATTTTCGAAACAAAAACAAAAATATAACGCACGTCTACTCTCAACCGTTCACTAAACAACACTGAGACAAAACGTGAGTGTAGTAGTCTTCTCGCTTCTCTTCTTCTGAAGCGGCCAAATTTACCCGACAAATGACAGTGATCCGAGAACAGGCGAGCCCGAGAAAGAGAATGTGAGAAAATCATCACATTCACGCTTCTCGGGTGTCGGGTGGAGGGGCTATTAGTATGTGTAAGACAACCATTCAGAATTGAAACGTTGCCTGAAATGGCTTTAGCCGTGTTTGGTGACCAGATCTGAATAGCCAGATACTTCCCCACCTTCCTCTTCCCTATCTCCTTCCCTCCCCACTACCTTTAGCCTCACAACATACCCCCAATTGGGGATGCCATAGTCTCACTGGCTCCAGACGGGAGCAGTTGGGAGTGTTGGGACTCTTGTGCGGTATTCATTTAAAAAAAAAAAAAAAAATTTAGCCTGTGAAAAAATTATTAGTTTTGATTTTCCACGATTTTGAAAAAAATGTTTTCAAAATGTGCCTTCCAAATTATGAATAACAAATAATTATTAACGCGCTTTACTGCGTGTTAACTAAAGCGGAAAAAAAATTACATAATAAGAATTTCTGAAGCCTTTAAAAAATCCCTGATGATTACAAGTTCCATCAAATTCCCGGTTTTCCCTGTATGTGTTGCATTGTACTAATTAGCGAGATACACAGCAGTATTACAGCACAAAGAGAATAAACCAGAATTAGATTAAGGCAGCGCAAATAATTGACGTTACAAGATAATTATTAATTATAACCGATGTCGTTCCTATTAAACCAGGTCCATATAATTACATATTATTTAACTGCCAACGCAGATATATGTTGGGTTATTCTAAACCATAGGTTCTCAACGTGGGCGATAACGCCCCCTTATGGGCGGGGGGGCGGTAGAAGACCCAGAGAAAACTAGGGGACGTTGAGATGGCATAGTGAGGGCGTGGGCAGGAAAAAAATGGTATAAAAAGACAAAAAAAAGTACTAATAATCTTACATGTATTAATATTATTAAGAATTGACTCATGAATACAAGAAGGCAGGAGGTAGCATCTGTTTCAGATTCGCGGCAGATGAAAGTTTACAATGGGGGGGCGCTAGAAAAAAAATATTCTCAAAGTGGGCGGTGGGCAAAATAAGGTTGAGAAGCTATGTTCTAAACGGAGCTAATTCACAGCACACATTCACCGCCGATTCAATAAATAGATTTACAGTCTTAATTTATCAAGATTAAGACGACAGTAATAATTAAACGCACGATTTTAAAAAGTCAGATACAACACTAGCCATTTCAGGCGGCAGAAAAGGAAATAAATTAAAAGAAAAAAAAACTGCAAGCACATTTAATCACGTATGCCAAATGCCAACTTGATATCATAAAAAAAACCTGTATATACGATGTATTTATGTGGATTATAACCACAAACTAAATTGTTCTTTCGAAATTTTACTGAGATACACTCTCGGAAATCATAGTTACCCATCTCCCTTTACCGCTCACCCTTCCCTAGGTCAAACTATGCACTTCTTTTCTTAAAAGCAATTTGTTCAATTTACTCAGTTGAATTCTGGGAAAAATATAGTAACTCAAGACATCTCACTCTATTGCCCGAACCGAATTTTGCATACGTCGTGCGACGTTACTTTTTAAAACATGCATAAATAAAGATTTTTAAACGATAAAGAGTGAATTTAATATATCTTAGAAAGCTTTCTTACCAGTCACGGAATTTTCAACAATTTCAAAGAACGTTTAAGAACACCCTGAGTTCCGGACATCTACTTACTAATAATAGTATTGGCTATTTTGTTCTTCTTTGTGTGCCGTATCAGGTCCCCCCGACGTTGGCGATCACTCTTGAAAATGTCTCTGTCTTGCGCTGCCCGGAATAGCTCCTCCACACTTCTAATGCCGGTCCACTCTCGTATATTTCGCAGCCAAGACGTTCGTCTCCTACCAGGCCCTCGGCGACTCTCTATCTTGCCTTTCATTGTTAAATGGAGCAAGTGATACTTCTCCCCTCGAAGTATATGACCCAGATATGAAATTTTCCGGATTTTTATTAATGTAAGCAGTTCTCCATCTGCTCTAGCCCGCCTGAGAATTTCTATTTTGTTGCATGACGTAAATTCAGCCCATCTTTAGGTAGAAGATTGAGATGTGCAAGGAGAAAAATGAATTGAGACCCTTGCAATCCGATTTTTTACCGATTTATAACAAAATTCCCTTAAACATTTAAAGTTCTTATAAAAATACATGTTATTTTTGAAGATAATATCCGAACGTTTGTCAAGCCGAACCGGTAATTATATGAAATTCCCTCAATAGAAAAAATGGCAAATGCGAAAATGATGAAAAACTCATTGTTTTGTTATTTAACATGTTAAATGTAAGAAAAAATTCATAGCGTATCTTTTAATGTTCCTTTAGACTTAGACATTTGTCGAGAGATTTTTGCTCCATTTTAAACGAGCCGTGTTTTATTAAATATTTTCACAATTTTCGCTTAATTATTATCGTTTTTTAACATTAGCGCGCTCCGTCGAACATTCGTATTTTACATATCTCCCTTTCAAACGATATTCTGCTTCTTTTTGAACTACGGGGCCATAATAAAAGTGGAATTTTTGAAAAGGATACATTTCTTGAAAGAAGTCCAGGTGGGGTGGCTGTAGGATATCCAACGCTGACAAGACCTGGAAACAAAACAAGATAATAATAAATGTTATACGTACAATATACAACTAACATTATCATACTTTATACACTTTAGAGATGCCATCCTGACTAGGCAAGCACTCGCAAAATTACTCATTCGTACATTTATTTTGATATTCGTGCAATATCCCCATGAACTCGTTTCCATTTCATCCTGAAAAATATTATTGCTAAATTTATATTGCGAATAAACGAAATGAAACCATACATAAATGCACACCGTGGAAAGCGAATCGTGAGACATAAAAAAATATGTACCTAGCTGGTACGCGTGTACTTAAAGACATTTTTTTAGAAGAAAAAACGGATTAATTTATTTATACAACATTGGACTGCTATACAAACCAAGCAAACAATATTTGTTTGCGATGCTTTTAAGATTGGTGTAAATACAAAATCTGGTTTATTTATAAAACTAGCTGACCCGGGCACGCGTTGCTGTGGCTAATAAAACACTTTGTAAAATCCAACCTTTGTAACCACCGCCGTCTTTGAGTTTATCGCGAAGAGACAGACAGATGCCGCGGAGGACTTTAATTTATAATGCGTAGAGATGGTGTGAAAGATTACCTATAATAATGTGAATGAAATGCTTGGGGTAACTAATGTATTTAAGTTAATAAGGATTAATACTGTATCCGTCTAAATAACTTTCCAATTATCCCATAGTACGTGACCATTTTTTTAGAAGATAGAATGGGTATAGTAAGCTATCCGTAAAAGATTGATGTATGCCATCGCGGACTTTTTTGTAGATCTATAAATGAGGAATGTCCCACCATGCATTGTTTTGTAATATCTCAAAGGGATTAGGCAGCGTTTTTGATGAAATCTCCCAGGCGGCTTCACTTTTTCCGACACTTCTGATAATTATCGTTATGTTTCAACCAATTTACACAAATCCTCGAGAAATTACATACCTAAACCTTCCTCACGAAACACTCTATCTATTGGTGAAAACCGCATGAAAATCCGTTCAGTAGTTTTCGAGTTTATCGCGAACAGACAGACAGACAGACGGCGCGGGGGACTTTAATTTATAATATGTAGAGAAGGCATATTTATTTCGAAACACAACTGCCGAAAGAAATGGTTCAATTGTTGCCACATAAGCTACTTACGCGCGCAGTATTATTTTATTCCAAGATTATTACCAACAATTTAAAGTAGGCCATAAAGACGAGACGTGCCTTTATGGTGCTGATTTTGAATGTCCTAATTTTTTCAGTTTCTATTTCGATGAAAATGAAATAATTTCATGAGCAAATATTTAAATCTGGGTTTGTATGTGAATCAGGCAAAGAAATGCCTTGAAAACCTATTTGAGCCGAAATCGATTTTTTTTTTCACAAAGTAGTCTGTCACGTAGAGGGCGCTTTCTCAAAAAACATGCTAGCAAGCTTTTCAGTTCACTTAGGAGTCTTCACTCAGAATAGTGAATCAAAGACGTCTTATCACCGTAGGGGAAACACCAAAACAGACACACATAATACACGATCGTGTCTCCACACTAACGACCAAATTATTATTTTTTTACATTAACTTTTCACAGGAGACCTCTAGAAAAAAAATGCCCTCAGGGTCTGTGTGATCCTTGGGGATACTGTGTGGAGTGTGTTTTTGAGGAGAGGGAGGAGTGAATATGGATTTTGAAGAGATCCATGTTGAAGGAGGGAGGAAACACAGAAGCTGACAAATCGTTCCACAGCCGAATGTTAAATCAAAAACGAATCGTTTTTGGCAGTTTCTTCTGAACTGTAGTCCCAAGGTACTTAAAAAAGATTATTGACTCTGACGCAGAAGCTGACGGTCCATTTGATAGATTCCTCTATAATAATAATAATAATAATATTTGGCTGATTTATAAAGCGCCGTTTTCATGAAAAATCATCTCAAGGGCGCTGTACATATAATAAGCATACAATAAAATAAAATGAATACGATAGGCTTACAACTAGGATTCAAACTTATAACTAGGAACCTACATTTAAGACTTATATGTAGCTAGTGACTTACAACTAAGACTTATTACTACTGACTTAAAACTGGTGACATACAAATATTTGCAACCGTGACTTAAAATTAGAGATTTACAATTAAAATAGGTATTTACATACAACAATAAATATTTTTAGTTTTGCCAGGTATCTAATATTACCAAGTGATCAACAAAACTCTACAGATATAGGTACAGACAGAGAAAGAGAGTCGAAGCAGTTTGAGGATATTATATATACATGTATACATACATAGATATTTTATTCTACACATTTTACAAATTATTTTATACCGTATTTTAATATTAATATTGTTAGCGCCAGAAGAAGAAGGAAGTTCGTACATAATATTACAATTTTATAACACGGTTGTGAAAATGATTGTAATGGGTTAACAGTTTTTAAAGGAAAGCATAGGTATCTTAAATGAATGAATGAATTTAATCGTCGATCTCAACTGCAATAAGATAATTCATCGCTCAACAACAGATTGGATAGCAATGTTTGAATGAAATAGCGAATTTATGGAAATGAGTGTTTAAATAGTTTTAAATAGTTGAAAGAGAAGTTAAAGAGTTTAAAGAGAGAAGTTAAAGAGTTTAAATAGGTGAGTGTTTAAATAGGTGAGTTCTATCTACATTAACAACGAATTGCCATCTTAGGGAATGTACCCATACTACGTGACACTTTTAGGGGGGGGGGGGTCTTCAAAAGGTCACGCTCCATACAAATGAGCGGCGGGTTCCTTAGGATTTTGGTCACCGGGGGGGGGGGTTAAAAATTGCAAAAAGTTGGTCACGTAGTTTGGGTACGTTCCCTTAAGAGCACAGCCGTCAGATCGGAATGCTCCCCTTGTTCTTTACCAGTATTTCAATGGAAAAGCCTCAGAGGAACTAGCCTCATTTATCCTCTCGGCACCGGTGCATAGCCTGGAAACACGCCAGACCCGCACCTTCACATATGTACATATTTGTCAAATGAGAACGATTCGCTTTTAGTCGGCTGTGGAACGATTTGACAGCCTATGTTTCCTCCTTCCTGCAACTTGGGTCTTCTCAAGACCATTCCTCTCCTCAAAAAGTCCCTTCACACAGCATCTTCAAAGATGACATAGGCCCCGAGGGAAATAATTTTTCCTCAGGGCTAGAGTTACTGTAAAAAAAGGGGGAGAGGCAAAAAATACGTGCAATTTTCAAGTCACGTATTTCCAGTGGAAATATCAGGATTCCAATTACCACCATTCAAATTACATCCGAAACCGTTCCTGTCATTTTTTTTCTATCTTGTTATCCAAACAAACAGGTTACTGGGTACGTCAAATTAGTTAAAATATTTTTAGTCTGATATTGATATTGTTTTCGTTTACAGGAAATATTAATGAAACTACATATTATTGAGAGCGAGTACCTACACACGGATTTCCAAGCTTTATTTAATTCATTCAAGAACACACCGTGATACATAATTACAGAGGGAAATTTAGAATATTCAAATGCATATTTCACAGAAATAATCTCGGTGCTTGTGAATGTATAATTGGATGTAACCAAAAGAAAGCCTCAGAGAACAGTGGGATACACAGCAACCAGCACATAACGGATCCAATCTGAATAAACAGTCAAGTTACTGTGACTGTTTGCTAACAATTCGGGGTTTACGCATAAGTCTTAAGACCGTATGAAGAACACTTCCTTCCTACATTGCAAGAACAATTACCATTAAATGTTAGCACGAGTAAAGATGTGTATCAAATGTTGGTATACTTTGCTTGAAGAACTAGTACACCGAAGTAATTTTAGGAATTAGTGATCTTTTGAACAATGGTGATAATGATTTTACTGTACCCAACTAGCAGTGGACTGTAGACCATAAAAGCTGAATAGCTGTAATTACCGTAACAAAAATTAATCAACATGTTTTTTTTTTTAAATGTATGTTATGATTGTTGTGCATTGATAAACAGTTTTTATACATATCGATCGTCCAGTAGTCAGACGCTTATGAATGCTGCAGTAGAATAGTGTATTTTGTGGTGTTGTTACTAAAGGTATTCGTAAGCAACGCATACCACTGCTAACTAGCCAGCGGAGCTTCAATTTGGGAGGCGGGTATGGGTACCACCGCCCGGGGAATCATTTATTGGATAACCAACACCTCTGCAACAGATCACCTCAAATGGTTTGCTACGTTTGGTGAATTATCAGAGGTGCTCGGGTTCACGGGGTGAGGTTTGTCCGTGTCCTGGCGGCGGATGCGTCTGCCCACCAGCTGCTTGGCAGACCGGATCGGGAGAGAATGGTTGAGAGAGTACCTTTGACTGCTCCAGTACTCTCTTGGAACATCGCCTTGCACCGCAGTGGGAGGGATGGATTCATACACCCGTCACTCCTGGACACACTGACCTCTAGATTCCTACCCACCCTTCATAACCTTTTCCTTCCCAGAACTTCCTCTCATAAAAAAGACCCTCCACAAAGCATCCCCAATGATGAAACACACCGTGAGGGGAATTATTTTATAGCTAATGTTAAAAAAGAGAACATAGTTTCAATGATTCACAATCTTGCATAATACATACAGGGTGTTTGTTAAGGGACGTACTTGACTTACTTTAACCAGTGATTCCTGACATTATTTGGAGTAAAAAATGTAAATGAAATTTTGGTCTCCGGTGACTTTTTTTTTTTCAAATTTATTTTCTTCAAAATCAAACAAAAAAAAAATTTCTTCCGCATGTCATCACTGGTCACTCAGCCAGGTGTCCGACGAACCCCTTACCCCGCCTCCAACTGTTCAACAACTACCATTTTTTTATGTTTTTGTAGAAAAAAAAATAAATAAAAAATGTCACCGGACACCAAAATTTCATTTACATTTTTTACTCCAAATAATGTCAGGAATCACTGGTTAATAAAGTAAGTCAAGTACGTCCCTTAACACCCTGTATAGACGTCCATTCATACAAAAGCAAAAAGGTCGGTTTATTTAACCCTAAAGCCATCATTTAGCTAAAAATTGTATTTAGCCAAAACTTAATAAATGTTTATTGAATGCTTAGTTATAAACTTTAAAAAAAAATGAGTATGGCTAAAATATAAAATTGGCTAAACCACGACTAAAATATGAATAAACCGGCTGAATTCGCGGATATACTAGACTTCTTTATTGCATTTCCTTTACTAAGTCACCTCTTATTTGGCTTTAAAAAATTGAATACTATGCTTGGAATAACTCTCTAAACGTCTAAGCATAGACATATTTATGGTAACCTCACATGAAGAAAACATGTTCATCTTCCCAGTTATTTGAGCGGAGTTTAAAAAGGAAAGAGGAAATTTACGTTTTCGTGTTTGAAGAAGCAGAGCATCTTGAGTTCCCGGAAGACCCGCTTGGAGGAGACGAGGGACTGGAAGACGTTGGGCAGCTTCTTGAGGGCGACCCGTCTGCCGTCCCGGGGGTCCGTTACAGCCCTGAAACAAACACAAACAACACACAATTAGTCAATTATGCAAGTTACTACTTGGGAATTAGAGAAAACTTTCCATAAAACTATTAAGAATAATAATAATACATTCGCATAATGTTAAGTCGGGTTATTTCAATAGGTAAAGTCGAAGTTTATATAAAACATTTTATTTTTAACTTCAACCACTGAGGTGTGATCTAAACCAATATGATAGAAAAAAGTCGTCAACTCACATAATATTACCTTTCGACGCAGAATACTATCAAAATTCAGTATCCGTTAGAAAGGTTTTGATAAATTTTCATCCGAAATAAGGAAAATTGACCCTATTTTGGCACACCTATACACAACAATTTTTTTTTCATTTGTGAACCCCGAAAACTAATACTTTTAAATAATAGAGTAAAAGTAAATGATACTACGAATGTAAGGTTAAGGAAAACTCGGCATTAGTTATAAACCCGGATGAAACAACGCGGCGCGGCGTTACATTAGAAAAAATAAGGTTGTTATTTTTTTATAATATGAATTTTAAGACGCTCTTGGTGTGATTTTCATAAAAACCGCGCTATAGCAATAGCAATGATCCAACCATTGTTATAGCGCGGTCAACCCTCTCGTGCCGGAGGGGGTAATATAATTCCCCAAACAAGAGTTTTGTGCAATATTCAAGTTGTTTTTTACATCGCACACCATACAGTTCAGATAATCCTAGAAAAGAAAACTATACGGCAATCGATCTGCTTTTAAGAAACATAATCCCATTACTATTTTTAAAGTATTAAAGTAAATAATTTCTATCGAATACTGACGAAATTATACAACGAGCCGGGAGTGGGTACGTAAAGGTGTTTTTTTACTGGAAAGGGTTACAATAATAAAATATATCTGAGTTACGTTCGATTTTGTAATTATCTCTTTACCGCTTTGCAATTAAATGTAATTAAACGAGAATGATTGACTGCTAGTTGAAGATGGGCAACGTCCGGATATAATGGTAGTCATAAAAAAAGTTACTTATATGCGAGTATTACTCGAAAGGGCAAAAATAGTATTAAAAGACAAGATCGCTCCGCGATATTACTCCCGGGGACCCTAATGACCCCCTTCAGTAGACAAATCGTCAGAAGGGCGCTTAAAAGAACTGCAATCAAAATGTTTCTGGAGCCAAATTTCTGCTTTTACTGATTTTATTTAATTTATTGGCGTTATAAACAGTCTTTATAAGTTCATGAATAAAACTTTTAAGAATATTTATGTCATTGACCAATAAAATAACGACATTTAAATTTGAGATCATAATAAAAAAAATCACAATATACCAAATACAAACAATAAAGTGCATCTTCTTACTTAAATCTATAAAAAGTGTTTTAGAATATTTCCCAGTTTGGAATGGATATCAATTATATCTTTGAGATAGAAAAAAATCGCAAAGTATGCTCCAAAAATTGTTATTAACACGTTTATTTCAGTTATTTTACAAGTTATATGTATGAAAAAATTAACAGTATTTCTTTAAATGCTGTTTAAGATAATGCCCGCGAGATTTTTGCTCTATTTTAAACGAGTCATGTTTTATTAAACATTTTCGCAATTTTCGCATCGATTTTGTCGCTGTAAATGTTAGCGCTCTCCTCTAACATTCGTTTCTCCATCTTCTTCTTTTCGGGCCCGGTTGCAGAGCCTTAAGTAAGTCTGTTTAAAACACGCGAGAACTATCAAATTAGGCAATTTGTGGATATGCTAACGCGCGCTGACGAAATAGGCCTCTGGTTGGAAATAATATATACCAAAACTAGCCCTTTGATTTCTGTCATTTGAGATCACAATCATAATAGCCAAGTTAAGGAAGTCCTCATTAGATATACGAATGTCCGCATTGACATTGTCATCGACAATAACAATATTTTTGCGGTCACTTATATGTGATGTGAAAAATTAGCCCTGACCTCAATGGGACAAAAGCGTCGAGAAAAGCCATTCATTGGTGAATCAGTCTGTACACCGCGGTGACTCACTAATAACTGACCTGACCTCAAAATGCAAACAATTGGAACCTCTTTATTGCAAACCAATTTACAGGAAGACATTATTCTGCAATATTCATTTATTAAATCTTTACCAATATGACAATAATAATAACATGCAACGTGATAATCTGATAAATCACAAAATCAAGAAAATAAACGCGTTGTCATTATATCTGACATTGTTCTTATTTACGTAGTCCCTAGCGTTACCCGGGCTTTTGAAATTATTTTGAAATCAGACGTACACAGCAATTTCCTCTCTTTTTGAACGTCAGGAAGCGTGAAAAATGGTTACCCGACAGTTGATTCGCCGACAATTGGCCCCCCGAAATCATATTTACTATAAAACTATAATTTTTTTCATTATTTACCAATAATTTTGTTCAAAAAATCGACTTAAAAATACCCTTAATTATAAGTTGGTGAGATTATCAAAGGAATTTATATACAGGGTCGATTTTTTGTACTTATGTGCTGGTATACATAGTACCTATAAACTGTCTTGTTATTCGGCGGTACATCCTCTCTGCACGTCCCTTCGGGGTAATACATTATAATAAAACGAATATAAAACTTTATTCCACTTAATTTTATTTGACCGTAACCGGTTTCAGCTCGTTAGAGCCATCTTCAGACTGGTGCAAATAATTCTTAGTCTACGGTTTATATACATAACTTATGGGGGAGCTTAGTTTTATTTTGTGTACTTTGTATTTTGTGATCAACCGTCATGGAACCGCAAAACTTCAACAAGAACTATCAAAATTCAGCTTTAAGGAGTAAGAAAAGGGGTTGGACATGGTTTTGGGAAGCTGAAGACATTAAGCTTCCTGTTGTATTATAAGTGTTTTAAAAGTGTGCAAAATAACTGTAGATTTGTATAAAAACAACAAAGCCCGCCCGCCACAGACACTTTGCTTGTATATGGAGATAACCAGGTAGAAGAGATAGATACATTTACTACGGTTCCATGCCAACTCAGAATGAAACCAACTCGGAAACACCTCAGAAAGGTCATTAAAAGCTCTAAAAAAATAATTTTAAAATAGCCGGTAAACCTAACTTAACTTAACCTATTTATCCATTTTTTTTATATTTTTTTATCATCTTTCTTAATGACCTTTCTGAGGTGCTTCTGAGTTGGTTTCATTCTGAGTTGTCTGGTCACCATTTACTACTACTACTGCCCGGCTTTATCAAGTTTGAGCAATGTTCTTTCTAAACATAATTCTTACAAAACCAAATGAATATTTTAAAGCTCATTTGACCTCTATATCCCTAGGATAGAAAAGCTGAACGAATCCCTAAAGATCCCTACGGCCGGGGTAGTCCAGCGGTAAGGCTCTTGACTCGCATTCCGAAGGTCGCGGGGAATCGCCGGGATTCGATCCGATGGCAAATAATTTTTTTTTTTGGTTAATTTGTGATTTCACAATTAATTTACGGCACGTTCCAGAGTGGAAGATAGAGGATACTCTCAGTATCGCCCTGGTGTCTTACCACCATTCAGAATTGAAACGTTGCTTGAAATGGCATTAGCCGTGTTTGGTGACCAGATCTGAATAGCCAGGTACTTCCCCACCTTCCTCTTCCCTATCTCCTTTCCCTCCCCACCACCTTCAGCCTCACAACATACCCCAATTGGGGATGCCATAGTCTCACTGGCTCCAGACGGGAGCAGCTGAAACTCTTGTGAGGTATCACTATAAAAAAAATCCCTATGGGTAGAAAAGCTGAAAGAACTTCATGGTGCAAGAGGTTACCATCGGGAAGTTTTTACTGCTTCAGCACAGAGATCCATATTTCTCTTAGTATGTATGTCGGGGTCGCTGGAGAGCGATCAAATGTTTTCAAAACATCGGACAAAAACAATGTTAAACATTTATTGCATAAGTTTAGGTATGGGTACCGCCGCCCCGGGAACCATTTATTCGATAACCAACACCTCTGCCATAGGACACCCCAAGTGGTTCGCTACGTTTGATGACTTAACAGGGTGCCCGGATTCATGGTATCAGGTGTCACCCCCCAACAGCGTGGCAGGCCGGATCGGGAAAGAATGGTTGAAGGAGATCTTTTGACCTCTCCAGCAGGACTCTCGCAGGACTGCGGTGCAAGGTAGGCCTTGTCACTGGAGCCGCAGCTTTAGAAAACATCCATAAATGAATACCGGAAACTTAAAAGGGAGTAAGTGCCATTTACAAAAAAATGGCACTTACAAAAAAGGAGATAAGACGGAAATTGAAGGTACGCTCAAGCATCCAATCTTTGAAAGGAGTTTAAATTCCCGTCTAACTCCTTTTTTGTAAATAGCATTTATACCCTTTTAAGTTTTCGGTATTCAAATTATGTTAGATTACGCAGGTCTCGCGAAGTTTAAATAAGAAAAAGTACCTATACCCCAGGCGTACGACTCGCGTCGGCGTCGTACAGACTCAGCTCCGGTCTAATGGATGACTTTAAAGAGAATTTGCATAATACGTTATCTCCGGTGGCGGACTAGGTGTAATAAAGGAGGCTGAACTGAAAAGGCTTTGCAAATTTCACAAGTCGCATATAGGTGCTCGTGCGACGACCCATTAGCGAGTGAACGGGCTCGCCTCGCCAGACAATAAACATTTCATACTAGACCAGCGCTCTTGAGGTGATTTTTGACAAAAACGGCGCTATACATATCATATAAATATTATTTGAACCACATAGAACCTTGTTTTCACTGGTCACAGTTTGGTCTGATGGATGATGAGTGACGAACCATTTTGTATCAAGGTTGCGTAATTCTTGCCATTTTTTTTACATTAGCTCTACACAGGTAAATCATTTCCCTCAGGGCCTATGTTATGGATGCTGTGTGGAGGATTTTTTAAGGACAGGGAGGAGAGGAAGTTCTGGAAAAGAAAAAGGTTTGAGAGGTGTTCAGAAATCTGGGGGTAAATCAAATGGCAGTGCAAATGGATGGTTCGAGAAAGTCCGACTAGGGAGGTCAAAGTGTCTCCCTCACCCAGTCTCCACGCAGAAGGTGGGCAGACGCATCCGCCGCCAAGACCTAGATAAGCCTCATGAACTCGGGCACCTCTGCTAGGTCATCAAACGTAACGAACCAAAAGTTGGTACCAATGGAATTGGAAAACTAAATAAATAAATTTAAAACAAAAGTAAATATATGTTTGAGAGAACAAAGTGATAATGAACTATCAAACATACTGAAGACCATGTAAAGACAACTGGATACTAAATACAAATGTGGAAAAACTACAGGCCGCCTCAGAACAGGAAACCCTAGTGAGGAGGACTGTGAGAAAAACATAAAAAAAAAAAAAATAATGCACTTCATAATACCTTAATATAATATAATTTATAAATACATTATGTACAAATTTTGCTATAGATACTAATAAAAAATAAAATAAAATAAAAAAATGACAAAGGTGTTGGTTATCCAATAAATGGTTCCCGGGGCGGCGGTACCCCTACCCGGCTTTCAAATTCTTGATAGAAACGGCATAAATAAAATTAAGCAGGCCTTCGTATTTTTTGGGCGAATAATCTTCAAATTTGAATAGATTTCTAAAAAGATTTCGGTAAACCGTAACCGCCAGTTGTATAAGCATCTTTATAGGTTTTCGAAACTGTTTAATATCCAACTATGTATTTTTAAAAATAAAATTTAAACTTGTTAAAAATCAAAGTCACCAATTATGAATTGATAAAAAAAATACTAAAAGTATTGATAAGTATATTTCCTCAGTAATCACCTAGAATATACTCTAGCAATCTTATTTTCAATATCCAGGTAGCAGAGTTTTCCGTTGGCAATGTTATGTAGAAAATTGTTATTAAAAAGTGGGCAATTCACACGCGGTAGAGGTGAAACCTTCAGAAAACTAAAGTACACAAGAGTGGGGAAGCTACGAAGCACCGCACAAAGAGGAGACCGAATATTCTATCTCATTCAACGCTAAATACTCTTTCTAGTGTAGCTATTTTTCGGTAACCGGCCAACTCAGCATTAAATCAACTCAGAACCAGAAACCTCAGAAAGGTCATTAAGAGTGATGATAAAAAATATTTAAAAAAAATGGTTAAATAGGTTAAGTTAGGTTAGAGTTACCGACAATTTTAAATTATTTTTTCATAGCTTTTCATGATCTTTCTAAGGTGGTTCTGAGTTGGTTTTATTCAGAGTTTGCATCGAACCCTATTTTTTTGATTCCAGATACTAATATCTACAGCCTGCATGTCGGACGAATATCTACAGCTCATATGATATCTACGAACTTCAGAGTGAGGACTAATATCTACAGAGCTAAGGTCGGACGAATATCTATGACGGTCCCAGTGGTGAATAATATCTATGGAGCGTAGGTTGGACTAATATCTACAGAGGGCAGCTGAGCAAGAGGTTGTACGGAAAAGTATAAATTACTTCAATTACGTAAAGGTTTAAACGTTTAAAGTACGTACATGAAGTTTTTGCATAATATTACTTATTTTGCGGTTTACGAGGACAATAATTTATTGAACAAACATGGAGGTCATAATAAAAAGATATTTATTTATTTCGAAATACACGGCACCACAACCTAACCTAACTGACATAGAAATGGTCACGGTAACAGACTAAATAATTTAGAAGTACTGGAAATAAAGAAAGCTGTTAAAACAAAAACCCAAATCCTTAATAATCAGCTAAATGTGTCCAATAGTCCGATATTAGGGATTTTTACATACATACATATATAAATTAAGTTTTTTAAACTGCTATACATAATTGCAAATCCAACCTCTGCCAGTGCTGTAGATATTGGTCCACACTTTGGTTCTTATAGATATTAGTCAGCAGTTCTCACAGATATAAGTCAGCAGTTTGAGCTGTAGATATTCGTCCTCACTTTGGTTCTCACAGATATTAGTCCGATTTGTTCAGTTTTTGGCAAAGATATTGAAATATAAGTAGATGTGCTATCTGCTGTTTTTACTATGCGGGTCTGCGCTTCCGGGTGTCGCCGATATTGTTTACCAATTAACAAATAAACTAAAAGAACAAATAATTAACGAATAAACCAAACGAGCGTTAAACTAAATGAACGAATTCTTTCCTTATTCAAAATATATTGTTAACCAATATTAATGCACATTTTCAAAAAATCAACGAAATGAACAAATTCTTTTTGTATGAAAACTACGCTAATTAGCGCGTAGTCCGGCGACAGTTGCGCGGACACCATAGCATATCTATTCTGTATTTGAATATCTTTGGTTTTTGGAATTCCTGTAGATATTGGTAGACGCCGCAATTTTTTTGTATCATTGAGTTTCAAATCGCAACGGTGCGATTTGCTAAAGAAGTTTTCACTTCAAAATAAACGTTATACAAATATCGATTATTTTTGATGTGTTGACTGAATATTTGTTATCACCGATGTTAGAAACGTTACAAACGTTACATCGCCATCATAAAGACTCGAACGATCCATGTTTTCAAAAGAAAAGCATTTCTGAAAAAGCGAACAATATTCCCATAATGGCAATTAGGTGATAGGTAATACCGGATAGCTAAACGAGATATAAGATTTATATAACTGGTAATGTGGCATGTGGCTACTTGGCTAACTGCTCGTCGCGAGGTGACGAGAAGAAAAGAGGTGGAACGTGAGTGGTGTGGGTAAGGTCGGGAAACTTCTAGGAAAGGCGATCGGGGAAGGAAAACTGAACTGACCTACTTGGGAAGAAAGGAAATCACAAAGCGAAGCTGGGATATGACGCGAAACAAAGAATTCCTTTGTCCAACCTCCATATCTCTGTGTATTTTATAAATAATCTTAGACCGTTTTCATTTTGGCGATATAAATCATGTGTGGGAAGCGTACCTATGTATTTTAGTTTTTCAAGAAAAAAAGACAATGAAAATTCAAGAACCACTATATTTCGTTGCGAAAAATTCAGTCCTGACCAAGGTTCGCGGCAGGAAATATTCTCAAGTAGGCGGGTCAGGTGAAAAACGCTTTATCATTATGAAATTTTTTAAGTGAAAATTTCTTTATCACCGTTGTGATTTGAAACTCGATGAAACGAAAAAGCGACACTAAAAGGAGACAAACGTATACATCTATGGGATTTAGCCACGAGAGAATGAGATAGAATAATCGGTCTTTTCTTTGTGCGGTGCATCGAAGTCTTCCCATCTTGTCCACTTTAGTTTTCTGAAGTTTTCACTTTTATCACTTTCTTCTAGGCCATTTTCATATAATTTTGGATTTGAGGCCAAAATACCCAATAAGCTGGAAAATATGTATCGCAAAAAAGAAGTTTTGGGTAGTAATTTTAATATAATAATACACATATCGAGATAAAAAAAATATTTTTTCAGTTTGTTTGGGTATTTTGGCTCATATTGGCCTCATAAATACAAAATCAACCATTGCTTTATACATGAAATTTTTGAAACTGTAGATTCGTTGGAATTCCATCGTTAATTATATTACTTAATCACAAAACTTAGCAACTTCATTCCACTGAAGTATTCAGCGGAAATCTTCAGACTGTTCTAAAGATGTTGTGTAGAACAGGGTTAAATCTGTCAAACCTAAAATAAATAAACGGACTAAAGCTTTTTAAATGATGTAATTGCATATTGTTATTCTTCAAATATGAACGTATCTTTTAGTGTATTTTAATTTATGTTGGAAAAACCGACGGAGAATTTGGAGAATGTGAACGAGACCGGAAGGTAAATAAAAAAAATAGTGCACCATTCTGTAAACCGTCGGATGTTAGAAGCCAAACGCTGAGATGGAGGGTATTGTAGAGAGAACAATGGTTGAACCGTGAAGGTAGTTGAGGCATAAACCCCACCACAATAGAAGCATACCATACAGCAGAACCTATATTTTAAAATTATATAAGAAAATAGTAAAATAGCCAGGTCACCATATTTTTTTTTGTTTAGATTTTTTATGAAAATATCTCGTCAGTGAAAGTACTGAAAAATATTTAGATAAGGTATTATTTATCGATGTACAGTGGATGTACACAGCATAAACACGTCGATAGTTATTATAGATAATTTGTCTGCCCTGGAACGGGAAACTTTCCTAGTTGGAAACTTTCCTAGTTGGACAGGCAAAGCTTCCTAAAATTTAATTTGTACTTTCTTTTGTATCTATAGTAAATAAATAAAAAAATAAACATAACTATTACGAAAATACATCGTAATATTACGTAAAAAAATGTAAAATGTTGTTCTGTCAAAGGTTGATATGCTTTGAGATTTTCAGGGCTGAATTTTGGTAAATTTGCAGTTTAGAATATTTCGTAAAATGGACTTGCGAGTCGAAAGGATGTATTTTGTAAAGTGCAAAAGAGGGCTTTAGCTGTGTAATAATTCTGAGAAACTACGTACTTTCCAATCGTTCTCTTCCGTTTCATATTTCGCATTTCCCGTTTTACAACATTCCTCATTGTAGGAACCTTAAGAGGGTATTACCAGAGAAAACCAGAAATATGTCATTTTTAAATCAGATTTTAGACGTATTGACTCTTTTCCACAAAAAATTATAAATGGATTTCAAAAGATTGTTATTTTATCAAGCATTCGCATGTTTTAAATTTTGAGAAATAATGTTTATTTATAGTATAATAGGTCGTTGGCAGATTTGTTAAATTATCAAAAAAGATTTTGTAGTATACCACACTCATTTCAAATCATATAATCATGCAGTAAAATAAATCAATACATTATCTAGGTATCGCATGTTTTAGAATTTTAATTTTAGTTTGAATAAAATCATTAAAAATATATACGTACATGTATTTCTTGACGAAAATTGGTCCGTTTGTGTATTTATTTGCGCACTTACAAACTAACATATTTCAGATTTTTTTAACATTCTTATTTAACTTAGACATTATTGAAAGATAATAAATACTTATAATAAAAAAATAATAACAAAAAGTACATTATTTTAATAGTTTTATCATCACGCCTTTCAGCATTTTTGGATGTAGGTATAAATTAAAGCAAATTTGGAATGAAATAAAATCGATATTGAGTTATAATTTTGAAAAGCTGGCACGGAGAATAATTAAAATTTCTCATTGTCGCCGTTTAATAATTAAAATTTATAATTAATAATTAAAATTTCTCACCGCCCTGCACGATCAACTTTCGACGAAATGTAGATTTTCGGCCGCTGGCTAGTTAAACGCTTTTAAATCCACTGGCTCTAGTGGCACTGGCACTATTTTGTTGTGTTACAATAAATTATAAAACACAAAAGGGCATTTGCCTTAATTGATACATAAAATATATAAATTTTACCGAAATACTCTGAAAAGTTTTTTTTTGTATCGACAGGTGTTACTGACATTACCGAAGCATGTCAACAGTCTCTTCACGCTTTGTTATCCGTATTTAAAGTGTCCAATTTCCCCTTTACAGCAGGCACAATGAAAGGCGAGTTTCTTTACTGGTATATCGAGAGCCGAAAAAACATATCCACAGCCGAGACGCGAACTCGACCCTCCGAGCAGTCCAGTAGCTTCTCTCCAACATGGCTAGTCGGGAATGCCATCAATTGGATCTCAATCATGTTAATTAAGCGACATCTATGCATAATTAATCCTCATGTAGTATTAGTACATAGCAGATAACTGTCTGGAGGATCTAATCTGTTCGACAAGCCCTAATTATTGATGTAATCGGTTAATTTAAGGGAATCAGACGTAACGCATTATTATTATTTAATTAATGAAGACAATATTAGCGAAACTCAATCGACAATCTGAAACGGAAAAGTCAGAAAAGGATACGGTCACATCTGGGACTTGAACCCAGGACATTCGGCTTTCCGTACCGCAACTCCGCCAACTAAGCTAAAGTGTCCCTATCGATTCGGTCATATTTAACTGTATCATTCTTCGACTAAGAACTAAAAACATTATCACTGAAGAAGAATATAATAATAGTAATCTAAACGAAAATATGAAAGAGAACAAGACATAGAAAAACATAAAAAGATAATGGTCGCAACCGGGACTCGAACCCAGAACCTCTTGTCTATCAGGGACGTGCGTTCAACAATTCCGTCATTGCGCCCTACTGTCAAACCGTCATAATAGCCAATCTCATATTTCAAATTTCATAATTAACAATATTATAGACGAGAGTTTCTGGGTTCGAGTCCCAGTTGCGACCATTATCTTTTTCTGTTTTTCTGTGTCTTGTTCTCTTTCATATTTTCGTTTAGATTATTATTATTATCTTCTTCTTCAATTATACATTACATTGATCGGAATAACCTTCAAAAGTTATAAAAGGAGAGTTTTTCTTATAAAAATTAAAAACATTATCTTCCTTTTCTTAGCGCTTATTTTTATTGGCACTTTCTGTATGATTTCTGTATCAATCTTTATGTATGATTGCAAGATTCAACCAGAACTAAATGCTATCTAGATAGTGTCTTGGATAAATTTATCCATCTTTTTTATTTAATATGCGACATCTATTGACTTTTTTTGCAAGTCTACGATGAGTATTTTTTTTTGCGTGAGTAAAACCTCAAATTGAAATATTTAATTAATGAAGATAATATCTATTAGCGAAACTCAACCGAAAATCTGAAACAGAAAAATCAGAAAAAGATACGGTCACATCTGGGGCTCGAACCCAGGACCTATGACTTGCCGGGTCAGTGCTTTACTAACTGAGCTAATGTGATCCTAATCTATTCGGTCATATTTAACTGCGTTATTCTTCGACTAAGAACTACCAATATTATCTTAACTTTTTAACAATATTATCTTATCTTCATTTTCTTAACGCATATTTTCATTGGCTGCTTTCTTTATGCATGCTTGGATTAGTTTGCCGAAGAAGTAAAAATTACTAAAATCACTGAGATTAAAAATCACGAGTATTATGTATCATTTCATTGGGACTCACGATTAGTCTGTAAGGTGACTTTTGAGAGTTAATTTGTAAGCGCTAGATTGTATACTAAATAATTAATTGGAGTTTCAACGGTTCCTAGTTACACAACTAATATTGGCAAGTAACGGGTTAAACCAGTCGTAGGCAACTTTTGTCGGTTTGCTTACGAGAGTAAATATTCTAAACAATTGTAATAAGTTTTTCAATGATGTTGACAAACAACTAAAAAGTAGTTAATCGGGACTTTTTTCTCTTTTGTTCTACTCGTGTTAAATTAAAGTTATACTTACATTGTGCAAATAAAAATATGACTTAGGCCAAAATAATAAATATAATATAATTAATATATGTGCAACAGTCGGGAAACACGCCAAACGCGCGCCCAACATAATATATATAATATATGTAGGTACACGGTTGACATTTATCACATGAGAAGGGGAATGATTTGCCGGCCTCTGTGTTTCTTCCGTCCTACAACATGGGTTGCTTCAAGACCGATGTTCACTCTTCCGCTCCTCAAAAAGACTCTCCACACAGCATCTCCAAAGATTACATAAGCCCTACGAGTAATTATTTTCCTCATGGTCTCCTGTGAGGGGTTAATATAAAAAAAATAGTCATAATTTTAAGTTTATTTTATTAAATGTAAATCAAATTTAATAATGATATTATTGAGTTATGCGAGTATTTTAGTTTTTATTTTATTATTATGACAGCTGTTTCGGTTATCAAGGCCATTTTCGAACTGTGGTGAGGTCACTATGAGACGACTTATTTATATTATTCCACCCACTTACCCAAGCCTAATTTAAATGTTTAGGTGCCTAAAATGATTTATTACAGGTAAAACCTATTTACCGAGAAAACAATTGTGACAATAGATTCTCTATTCTGTGGGGTACTTGTAAATCTGTTTTCCCCGCGTTAGTTAGTTATTATTAGTTAGGGGTCGTCCATTAATCACGTGATGTTTTTTTAGCAACTTTTTAACCCCCCCCCCCTTGGTGATATGTGGTGAGGTTTTAGACTAACCCCCCCCCCCCCCCTCCCCCGAAATCACGTGTATTTTTTTAGTACTAAGTAATTTGAAAATTTCAGAATATTATCACGAAAAATAAATACACGTGATTTCTCATTACACCCCCCCCCCCCCCCCCGTCGTGATATTTCGTGATTTTCTCCGAACCCCCCCCCCCCCCCCCCTTTCGAGCCTCACGTGATTAATGGACGACCCCTTACATAGTATCTACATCAATACAAACAATTCGATAACCTTCTTTAGGGGGCATACATTAATTACGTGAGCAGTTTTTCTTTCAATCTAGACCCCCCCCCCTTGGTCAGATAAATTTGGGCCACTTCGTATATTGTTTTCAAGTAACGTGAGATTTTGCTGGACCTCCCCCTTTTGAGCTCACGTAATTAATGTATGCCCCCTTACACTAAATCAAATTTAATAACAGACTGAGAATTTTGTACTAGGAAATTAAGTTTATTGGAAAACCTTTAAATAACACGGGCCACGGGTTGCCCGTGATTTCAAACATTAAATCAAATCAAAGTGAACAATAGGTACCTATAATACCCTACAGACATTTTAATTAAATTCAAACCTTTATTGGCACTAGAATTCAAATGGCCATTGAGACGTAAAATTAATTGATCGTTAATTTCGAAGCAAAATCTTTCCTTTGCAAACAGTCAATTATTCCTGAAACAAGCTATTCGCCCGGGTCAAATGAATTTATGCAATTAGCAATTGAAATATAGCGTGAAAAAGTCAAGTAGGTTAAAAAGATACAAACTGTCATCCTACTGGAAAATAATTTATTGTAAACGAAATCAATTTAAAAAATTGATTGTATTATTGAATTACTCGATAAATCGGGCGTTTACCCCCGAAATAACTAATTACATGTGTGAATTCACGAGGACATAATTGTAATTATGTTAGGTTAGTCTGCCTGTTAACTGCCTTTCTGTCATAGAGAATGCTTTCTGTTGGTATATTATATTTTAGTTTTAAAGTTCTTGTTTTGTCCTGTGTTACAATAGCACCGCTATTGTCTATTATTATTATTGTCCCGTGTGTGCTTTAACAGCACTATCTTTGTTAATTTTGTTCTTCTGTCATTGTTTTGTAAATACTGTATATTCTTTAGTTAATTATGTTCTTCTGTCATTTTTTTTTTTTTTTTTTTTTTAAGTTTCTTTATTCTTTAAATGGTTCGTTACATAAATTGGGGATTTTTCGACCACCATACTAGGCACATGCCCGTGTTGTGGTGGTCGATATGATTATTATGTAAATACTGTTTATTCTTTTATTATTTTCTTAATATTATAAGAAGCACTGTAGAATTATTTTAAATTTTATTATAGTTAAGCGCACTTGAAGGGAAATGTCACAAAACTGCGCTATATAAATATAATGTTATTATTATTATTATATTAGTGAAAATTGACTTTTGAATTGTGGCTTCAACGGGGAATGCTCAAAGTCCTATGGACCGACATGATCACCAACATAGAAATTCTCAGGCGGGCTAGAGCAGATAGAGAACTGCTCACATTAGTAAAAGTCAGGAAAATTTTGTGTCTGGGTCACATACTTCGAGGGGAGAAATATCACTTGCTCCAATTAATATTAAAAGGAAAGATGGAGGGTCGCCGAGGGCCTGGTGGGAGGCAAATGTCTTGGCTGCGAAATGTACGAATGGACCGGTATTAGAAGTGTGAAGGAGCTATTCCGCGCAGCGCAAGATAGAGATACATTTACATTTGATCGCCTACGGAGACACCTGATACGGAGACACCTACAGGTAGGGTTGCCATCCGTCCGTGTTTCCCCGGATTTGTCCTAGTTTAGAGGGCGTCCGGGGGGCGTCCGGGCGGGGTTTCATTTGATGTCCGGGTTTAAAAAAAATAATTTAAAGTCTTAAAATTTAAAGTCAAACGTATACATTTGCCCTGAGGAAGGAACGGTCGTTCTGAAACCGGTCGGCTTTAAACAAATATAAAAGTGGTTCAAACAAAAACATTGTTTCATTTATCTTTAATTAAAATTAAATTCAATTTCCAAGAATACATGCATTGATTTTTACAAATTCCTTTTAAAAAAGGAAGATATTCTAAAAGCTATCGGAAAGAGTGGTAAATACAAAAAAACTGAAAAGTAAAAAAGGCGAGAGGCTGAGGAAAAAGCTTGTATAGCTAGATAATAAAATAATGTTCTTATTAATTATGAGTGCAATAATTTCTTTTCATTTTTGTAGAGTTATGATTGTTTTTATTACGTAAAAGAAATTTACAAAATGGCTGTTGATTAAAACTTTAAGGTGATATAAATGAGTATAGTTTTTGGTTATTTTATGCTTAAAAAAATAATAATGTAACTTACATTACAGTAAGTCTAACCTTTAAAAAGTTTCAGTTTTGTTGCTTAAGATTTAAGAAGACTGAATTTAGTTCATATTATGTTAAGAAATATTTTGTTGTTTAAATGGCTGCTGATAAAAATTTAAAGATATAATTATTATTGAGTTAAAAGAGTTGCCTCAAAAATTTTAAGACTAAGTTACTAAAATGGTCTCAGTACTTTTAAGTTTTTGTTTAAAAATTTAATTGAATTTCGTTAGGCTTATATTATAAGGTTTAGTTTTCATAACAGAGTACATTAATATGTGTTTTATTTTAAGAATAAAAAAATTCTAACTGATTATTAAAACAATTTTTAACAAACTGTAATAAGATTCTGTTTTGTTAGGTACATTTAAAATGATGAAAAAAGATGACTAAATTTAATTTGAACATAAATAAAAAAGGTGATTTATGACATTTTCAACTGTTTTTTATTACACTGACTATGTTTAAAAAAACCTGTTGACATGTCCGGGTTCTGAGCCCCAAAATCCGGGGTTTTCACGCGTCTTGTCCTGGTTGCCAAATTTAAGAGATGGCAACCCTACCTACAGGGCACACGAAGAAGTGAAATTTAAAAAAAAATACTAAAAAATACTGTATCACAGATAAGTAATGGTTTTCCTGTAGCTAAACCTCGCTGGTCGGCTTCAATGGAGAAGATAAAAAGCAAGGAACACAAAAAAGCAGAGAAGAATCCATTTCCTGTCCCGCGGAAGTCGGTTTATCCCAATTTCCAGACCTCTGCTTGTCGCTGGAAGGACAGATAATAGTCAACGGAGAATCGGGAGAATTGAAAAGACAATTTCCAGGAAAATTTACAATCTGAACCAAAATGAGTTCGTCCGTGACAGGCATTGTAGTAATTATCTATTAATTGAAAATTGTTTCGTTTATCAGGAATGAAATGGCGTCGTTCACAGTGGCGAGATGAACGAAAACAAAAGAAATACCCATAAATACAGTGATAGCTTTTCAGCGTTGACTAAGTTGCGTATTCACAGAAATCGTAAGTGGTGCTTTGTTTGCGGCAGAGTTGTTTTGACAGAATCTGCGGTTACGTGAGCAATATTGTTTGCATTCAAGATGTGAACATTGAACATGGGTCAGGGAACGTGTGCGGGGGAGGAATCCTGGGCCGAGAGGGGGAGAACAAAAAACCCACCGACCAGATGTTGCTTCCCAGATGCTATTCTGTTCGGCCTGAACTACCAAACACGTCCCGATAACCCGAGATTCAGGAACGAATGAACAACAAACTGGGAGAATCACGTGTATTACATAATCCAATAAGAAATGAAGAAAAAAACGATATAGAACCAGCGGTTGGAAAAATATTTAGATTTCACACCGAAACAAAAATATTAATTATTGCAACTTGCAAGTATGTCCACCAAAACCAAAGTGGATTATAAAGTCCAGGGAATATTATTAATCCTTATGAATTAATATTTCAATTACAATAACTATTTATTAGTTAGTAGGTATAAAAAGAATATATATAAGAATACATACCGAAAAGTATGCGATTGTTTATTGAAAATCGATTACAGACTCGTGTAGTGGCTTAATCAATATTTATACCTCAAAATATCTAAATACAAAAGTAAACAAAGATCATTTCCAAACAGACAGGCTCCTTTCATTAGATCCCTTATCCTGCCACCCGCCATAGACTTGACTATAGACTTGTAAATAAAACACAAGTGTTTCTCCAAGCGGCGCGGCGGCGACACGTTTGTGAATGTAAACACATGTGGACTGTTCACATTCCTGCCTAGAGCATAGGCACAAAACCAAGCTGAAACTCTAAATTTATGTAATTTATCGCCATCTTAGCCCAACCTCAAACGTTAACCTCCTGTCTCTCACTCGAATCATAACACAGGCGTGACACCCGTCAATCCGGGAATGTTCCTGCGTAAAACGATTATTGCCACTTATCACTGGCGTTAATATATTTACCCTCCCAAAGTCCCAAAGGGAACAGGTAATATTAATTCAGAAATTGTTACAAAAATTACACAAGTTTCAATTTGTTTTGTTAATTTAGTTCAGAAAGTAGATATCTGTTTATAATATAACCATGATTAAATAATAACAATAAAAAGGGTAAATGCAGGAGACGCCACGGGAGTTACACATCTGCCCTGACGAGGGAACGCTGTCCGAAATGTTGGCTAAATAAGGAGATATCCATAGACATCCAAATTTAATAGACGAGAAAATACAGATGAGGAGTAAAAGCAAACTATGGGGGACGAAGAGGGGAAAGATGACTGTGATTCGTTAAAAAATCAATCTGACCGCATATAGGCATCTCGTATTATAATATCACCATTTAGTTCTTAAAAGCAAAATCTGCTTTTGAATGAATAGACCTTTTTACATGGGAGCGCGAATTGCTCGCCACGTTATCAACATATTTGCGAAGCCCAAATACAGCAAAGTAAAGTTCGCCACTTTTCACAGACGAATATTTTGTTGCCGTATTTAGTTAGGGAACGTACCCAAACTACGTGACCAACTTTTTGCAATTTTTAACCCCCCCCCCCCCCCCCCCGGTGACCAAAATCCTAAGCAATCTGCCGCTCATTTGTATGGAGCGTGACATTTTGAAGACCCCCCCCCCCCCTTTAAAAGTGTCACGTAGTATGGGTACGTTCCCTTAAGATACTTTTACAAATGTTTCATACTTTACTTACCCCTGTAACCAGCGACGAGCACACTGGAGAACCGCCTACATTCGTTATGATCGACATATTTTAGGGTATAATGTACAGCACAAGCTACCATTTTTGTTATTAAGTTATTTCGTAAAATGTACGATGAGAGCTCGGCGCTGGTCCGGACAAGAATGATGACGTCACATTTTTTAGATTCAAGCGAGGATTTTTTTTTTCACAGAGTCTAGGGGTTTTATTTTTTTAGGTATTTTGGAGCTCCAGACCAGAGTTGGCTGCCAAATTCAACCGTGGGGCGCACTTGCGATTCGTACAGGGTTAGCAGTTGTGTATTATTAAAGTATCTGCGGGCCCTGTACAGTACGCCCAGTTTCTGATTAAGTTTCGATGGAGCCCCCGTACCTGAGCTTGGAATAATAATAACGTTAGATACCTACTGGTACAGATTAAAAATTTGTTTTTTTTTTGTTGTCAAACTGTACATCGAAAAGGAAAACTGAATAACTTTATTTTTTATTTTATTTTTTATTTTATTTAACACCCAGAGGGCTTTTACATGTTTGGTAGTAAAATTAATTCATGACAGATGATTTTTAAACGGATAAAAAAATAATAAAAATAAAATTACATAAAAAAGCACACAAGTCATAAAAAGTACAAAAATACAGTGATTTCATAAGTTTACAAAAATACAGATATGTTTAGGAATAGTTTTGGAATATATTTTAACAAGATCAACAACAAAATTCGCCAAGTTTATGTTAACAGGGTGGCCACAAAAAACGGATTTCAAAATTCCCTGATAATTCCAGGTTTTCCAGGGCAGTTTCTACATTTTTCCCTGATATGTTTAATTTGATATAAGGGAACGTACCCATACTACGTGACCTGTTCAGGGGGGGGGTCTTCAAAATACCACGCTTGGTACAAATGAGCGGCGGGGGCTTAGGTTTTTGGTCACCGGGGGGGTGTTAAAAATTGCAAAAAATTGATCACGTAGTATGGGTACGTTCCCTATGGGGATATCGTTTGTTAAATAAATAATAAAGGGAATTCCGTCATCTATAGCATAAATTATTTCTTTGCATTACAATAATCTATTAAACACAAAATACACTTGTTACAAATTTATGATATTTCGCCTGAAGACAATTTGTGAAGAAATGAAAAGACCAGAGAAAAATAGAAAAAAAAAAATTAACATTAGAAGAGATACAAAAAAAATATCACACGAAACAAGCAACAATACTAGGGAACAGTTTAGATTGAGAATATTAATAATTTAACAATATAGGTACCCTTTGGGTAAGCAGTTAGGACATAAATAATACAAAGAAAAATATGGTAATAGAGAAAACTGAACCATAAGGCCGGTTACAGTGCTCGACCGACGGTCGGTGCGTACGTCGGTCGCGCTTGTCATTTGTATGAAAATTCCTAAATCGTTCAGTGCAGGACCGACCGTACGGATGCGTATATCGCTACGCAGTACATACGAGAATCGTCGGTCGAGCGCGTGCGCATGCAGACCGTCGGTCGACTGACGAGCTAGAAATGCTCTCTGGGCGACGATCGGGTGTACGTGATATCTACGTCTTCTGTTCCTAATACGTCTACGATGATAATAAGCAGCTATTAATTAATTAATTTTGCGACGTCCGGTCAGCTTGTTGATCAATCGTGAACTGACGGTACGCACCGACGGTCGGTCGGTGGTATGCGATCGTCAGGACCGACCGTACGCACGCGTATCGTCAGGACCGACCGTACGCACCGACCGTCGGTCGAGCATTGTAACCGGCCTAAGCATTCGACTAAAGTTTAGAAAGAGGTTTATTATATATTTACACGAAGCTATGGTATAAATAGTGACGCAATGTAATTTTATAAATACTAAAAACCTTGATTTAAATGTTAAAATACCTACACACAAAATAAAAACACACACACACACACACATCAACTATGATTGTGTTGCAAGGGCATTAATTAAAATAATAATAAAAAAAATACCTATGTAGTTTGTCTTTGTCGGCATATCTTTTGTTACACAAGTCGCAAGTAAAAGTAATAAAACACAACTTTGGGGTTTCACAAATCGCAAAATAACGAATTTAGTTTTATTTTTATTCCCTGATATTATAATTTTTTTTCGAAATTCCCTGACATTTCCCTGATAATTCCAGGTTCGGTAAAATTCCCTGATAATTCCAGGTTTTCCAGGTATTCCAGGTCTGTGGCCACCCTGGTTAAGTATGTCAACATTACCTAAGTACTGATTTCCCAAAGTGTGAAATCTTTGTATCGGAGAGTGGGCAATGTAGTTCCGCTTATGAATGCTACAGTAGAATAGTGTATTTTGTCGTGTAGTTACTGTCGGTATTCGTAAGTTTATGAGTTGCAGGAGTTCGCAACAGTCAAATTTAGAGTTAAGTATTTTCAATAAAAATGTTAAGTCGTTATTTGAATTTATTTAATGATTTGCCCAACGAATATAATTAAGGGTAGGTACTAAATAAATCTGTGAATTCTTATTGATATGAATAAACTCCCCCCGACGTAAAACGAATTTATTTAAAAACTCGCCCCCTCTGCAACAGCCAATCCCCGATGATAAAAAAAGGCTCTTTGATCAGCGCTAATCTGTAATAGTTCAGAGGGTTGTTTTGTTGAAAACATCAGAGTACTTTGTCCAATGAAGGCCTGTTCGAAATGGTTCCCTAAGAGATTAGTTATCTAAAGTTAATATAATAGCAAATATAATCATTTTATAAATTCAACTCTTATTTCAATAATTAACATTACGTATTAATTATACACTTATATATTTTTTACATTAGCTCCTCACAGGAAGCGCTGAGAAAAATAATTTCTTTCAGGGCCTGGTAGCCCGGGCTTAGACTAAGCGGCTTGCGTGTTGGGAAAAGCGTAGTTGTGCATTTAAGCAGTGATGAACCTTAGTTTCAGCTTAGAAGTTGATTAGTAGGATTGGTAACAGCAGCCGTAAGTCATCTTTGGGGATGCTGAGTGGAGGGTAAAACCATGTATGATCGTGTGAGAAAAGTGGATATCCACATAGAATGTAAAGCTGAAGAAGAAATCGGGGACGCCCGAGGAAGACATGGCACATTCAAGTGAATCAGATACTTGAGTCGGGGCATGTCAAAGTCAGAATAAAGTATGTATGACAATATTCAGTATGTATGACAATGTATGAACGTGAGTGAGGCAAGGTGTGTGCCAAGACCGAGTTGTTTGGCGGTCCGTTCTGTCTGCCTACCCCTGCGGGGAAACGGCGTGATGGTTAGTTAGTGTGGAGGGTCTTTTTAAGTAAATGAAGGAGAGGACGTTCTAGGAAAGAAAAATATAAGAGGTTTGGGTAGAAATCTAGAGTTTAGTGTCTCCAGGTCGTCTGCCGCCAGATCCAGACAAACCTCACCCCATGAACCCGGACACCCCTGCTAAGTTATCAAACGTAGCTAAAAACGGGGGGGGGGTGGCAGAGGTGTTGGTTATCCAATAAATGATTCCAGAGGCGGCGGTACCCATTCTCGCTTCACAAATTACATAAAACTAGATTTAAATATTTCCTTCCTTGAGATGTTAACTAATATAAACGGATAATCATTTTACATATTTATTAGATAAGAAGTATAATTTATAAAATATGTAATTCATTGTTTACAAAGAGAAAGAATACAAAATTAATTCTAACTTTTTCAAAGCAATTTTTTTTAACACTCTTTAAAATGATATGAAAATGCTTAAAATGTAAAAAGATTTTCTCTGACTTATAAAATATATCTCTATGTAAAATTCTAAATAATTCATTTGATATTCCAGAATTGCTTGCATTGGTCAGCTTTTGGATACCACAGTGAGATACTTTATTTTAGTGCAAACATTCTGGAACTAACTACCATATATATTCCTCGGTGCCTAGAATACTGCTAACGGAGGGATATAATTATACCGAATCAGTGGACAGTTTTTCAATTTATCACTATAATGCAGGCGCTGGACGGAGTTGAGTGTGCAAAATATGAGTGACGCACTCTGTGCGTAGTTTTGAACTCAGAAAAGCTTTCAGATTATGATTCTGGATGTTGCTAGTAAGTTTATTATTCCAATTTTCCCCATTTTCCCACCTTCTTTTTCCCCAGCTATCAGCTATCCTTTTCCCCAGCTACAAATGGACTGAAAAAACGCTTTGGAACGTTTGTCACGAAATCTCAATTTCTAATTGACCGATTCTCTTGAAATTTGGCATGAATTTTCTTTATGTATCCCTCTATGGTAAGAACCAACAAAAAATAATAAAAAATACTATTTTTACTATTTTTAAAAATTCGGAAATGTTAAAAAATAACTTTAAAAAACATTTTTTTGGGAGTAGTCGCCATTCAAGATTTATTTTTCATTTTTCCTGGTTCCTACCATAATGACATTTGTACTAAAAAAGAATCTACCTTTTTTATATTTTTCAGATGACCAGAAGGGTTGAAATCGTGACACGATGGGATGGAAACGCTCTTTTTCCCCACCTACTTAAACAGCGTGTAACTTTTTTTTAAATTTGTGAATTCTTAAAATATAAATAAATAATTTTAAAAAATTATACTTACACTATTAATTTTTTTATCGACTGACAAAAAACGCCCGAAATTCGGGCTTCTAGATTAGTTTTTTCTTAAATAATTTTTTTTTCAATTGACTTGCATAAATATCTTTAATCATAAGAAACAATTGGATGTTGTCATTAAAAGAATCATTAAAATGGTTCCAAAGCATTTTTCAGTCCATTTACTTGATAGCTGAGGGGATGGGGTGCAAAAAAAATTGGACCAATAAACTTCTTGGCAACATCCAGAATCATAATCTCTTTTCTGAGTTCAAAACTATGTTCAGAATGCGGTACTTATATTTTGCACACTCAATTTCATACAGCGCCCGGTCTACTAAACAAATTCAAAATGTTGTTACTGAGGAAGTGCAGTTACGTATAGTAACTATGTAATGTGTCATTAATATTCATATGCAAAAGCTCCTAAAAATGGCGTTAATAAATAAATATCAAGGCTGCAACCTGTTTTTTAAACTATATGTTCAGGGTCTATAAAATTTGAGTTCATTCTTAAGTTTTTTTACAACAGTAGAACAAAAACAGGGAAGTGAATTTAAAAACCAAATAATTAATTACGGTAATTAAAGGTACCAAAATAAATCATAATGACATTTAACCACACACTGGGAAATTAGTCCCTCGCAGTAACAGAGCGGTTAAATACCGGCGCGTGTACACTTAGAGCTGCTACAGTCGTTAAATACCGAAAACAACGCCACTACAACAAGAAAATTAAGTAAAACATTCTTTGGCACCGTTGTGATTTGAAACTCGATGAAACGAAAAATAGCGACACATACATCTATAGGATTTAGCCTGCGAGAGAATGAGATAGTATAATCGGTCTCCTCTTTAAGGGGTGCTTCGTAGTCTACTTTAGTTTTCTGAAGATTTCACTTCTACCGCGTGTGAACGGCACATTTGTAATTTTTGAAGTTTTCAATAAAAAGCATACGAAAAACACTATTTTTAACATGGTTTTTATCCTTCAATACATGGTTTTTATACTCCCAAATCGTGGTTTTTAATTTTTGGGACATGGCACTCTGATCCAGATAGTTTTTACAGTAATAAGCGTAACTATTACCTACCTCAAAATTCTATCGGCTACGAGTAAAGAAAATTTAATAAAATGTTCCAGTTATAACAATAATTCATACTTGTCCTTATTTGGGATAGCCAAGGCATAATAATATAGGATGGTGTGGTTGGTTGGATTTAGTTAGATGGGTAGAACCCCGGTTGGTTGTTTGTTCCCCTTTAGCTTCGCGCACGGTGTGCGTGGCGGTGGCGCCCATTGTGGTGTGGTAGTACGGAGGGAACGGGGTCAGTGCCCGGCGCGGGCCCGCAGCTGAGGACCTTTTGTTAAAACACAAACAAAAGGGCACACAACTGATAGGAATAACGTTTTTGGCGTTTTATTGCAGACTTTCATCAAATGCCAGCCATTTCCGCTCAAATCAAATATTTGAAAGCGGACGAATTAAACACCGATATTTCATTTTATTTTTGGGACTAAATAAGGACAGGGTATTCTCCGTTATTTAAATCAAATCCTCGTAATTCAGGACAGGATAAATAAACAAAAACAAAGAACACTCTTAACCCTATCTCATCTGACACAATTTCCATGAATTTAGAACATATCAAATGCTTATGGAGGGATTTTTTAAAATTTCTATATATTATGTACTCATACACACAGTTTACAAGTAAGTAAAGACCAAGACTCGTAAAAATGCGTTTGAGAGGTTAGCCCGGCCCGTTTCATACAAATCTTAATTTTGGTTTTGATATCAAAATACCCAACCAAACTGAAAAATTATTTTTTTATTCGTATATCAAATATCTAGTACGGATATGACCTATCTATTTATTTTTGCTTTAAATTGGAAGATAGAGGCTATTAAATATTTGAAAGTTTCATGATTTTAGAGGAAACTTGGGTAATTATTTGTGAGTAGGTAAATAAAAATCTTTTCCAAATTTCGAAAGCGTGACGTAGCTTGAAGTAAAACACTGTCACTTGTGTTGCAGTTCTTTGAAATCTCTGTGGAATATGGACTTCAAGCTACGTCACGAATTACCCCCTCGATGAGCTTACCCAGTTAAACGCATTTTCTATGAACCTTGGGTAAACATATTATAAATGCAAGAAAAACAAAAAATTGTTGTTAATATAAAACAAAGTAAAAGAGTATGTACTAGTATAAAAGAGTAACTGTAGGCAAATGGTAAGTAATATTTTGTGAACATCTCACTAGGAGAACAAGTATTGAGCCGGATCTGCCCTGATGATGGACACTGCAACGCTGTCCGAAACGTTGGCTACAGAAGGAGGTAATACGGCATAACACCCCAAAAACAAATAACGAAAGTATTGAGGTGTTCGCATGTTGTAGATAAGACGAACCTCGACTTCTCCTAACATTCACACTCGCATTACTTAAATTCTCCTTAAGCCTCGATGACACACGGCGAGTTTACAAGCTACTATCTGGGAAATTCACTATCTGTTAGTAAACTCGCCCAGTGTCATCGTGTTACTTGCTAACTAGCAGCGACTAGCAGATTGTCGACAATCTACGAAAAAAAGTTGAAAGGCCGTCAACTTTCTCGCCTACACGCTTGCTCGTGATTGGTTTATTTATGTTTCCAACATGGCTTCCGATAAACAGCTGATTTCGACTGTCAAACATCTGAAGAATTAGTTCATGCAGGCGTCGTTATTCTTGTTACTGGCGCTAGCAGCGGCCTCAGTTTCCTACGCTTCTGAGCGAGTGGACAGTTTTGTGTGTCATCATGACAATCTCACTCGCCGATTTAACCGCTTTTAGATAGTAGCTTGTAACTCGCCGTGTGTCATCGAGGCTTTACACTCTTTTCTATGAAGATTTATAAAGTAATTCATTTTTTTAAACATAGCTTGAGCAAAAAATGCTTTTTGATCAGATTCAGATTGCCATCCGCAAAGTAGTGGTCAATTAAAAAAAATAAATTTGTAATTTTAATTTCATAGCAGATAGGTTTATTCAAATATCAAAGTTCCTTGTATAATTTTGTAATTCCCAGATCTCACAATCACACAGAACAGACTTCACGTCCCCCGCCGCTACCGACAGTACCGACAGGCTCTCACCGCGACCTCGTCCAACAATTACCAGCATGATCGTATTACATGCACCGCGGTATTTATTTCTTAATTATGAAACTTAATGCCATCAGCATTCTGCTCCCCGCGGCTCCAAGGCCCTCATTCTGTCTCTGCCGCAGAGCTGCTCCTGCCAAGTGTTAGTGTACCCTATCCCTATAACTGTGCACACGCATTATGTTGATCGCGCACAAGGGCTCTCATACCCTTAAATTAAATATGTATACCTATCTGAGAGTATCATTTTTGTATTGCCTACGACATGTCTTAATCACACTTTTCTTATTCGAATGATTCTTGGATTAACGTTATTCGAATCCATACACATCAATCCGTCTCTTACCGAGGGACGAATCACATTTATGAAGATAAATATTCTGATCAAATCCTTGTACTATTGTACCGCCCATTATAAAATTTTGCTTTTGCTTTCTAAAATACGCTCTAGAACATATTTATTACTATTAAAATACATAAAAGTAACAGTACCTAAATTTCTCTAAATAAATAATAAACAGTGTTAATCTCAAGTGACCTCCCAGGTAAGTATGGTCCTTTATATTTTCTGCCTGAACAAGTATAAATAAAACAATATAAGTACATTTTTACGTAGCATCGCATTCATTGGTCAAATCATTGTATATATAATTGTTTGCCTATTTTGTAGTTGGAATTGGAAGTAAGATTGTAGAAATGTATTATTAGTTTGTACAGCGCCCTTGAGGTAATTTTCCACAAAAACGGCGCTGTTCGAGTCATCCAAATATCTATCTTCTATCTATATAAATCTATCTATCTATCTATCTTCTATCTATATCTATATAAATAAAAATGAATCGCCGAAATGTATGTACGCGCATAACTTCCGAATGACTGCACCAAATTGGATAATTCTTTTTATTGTGCGGTCGTTATTGTCAGGACAAGGTTTGTATAAAACAACTGGTAAGCTCTGGCATTATGAAATTTGTATAAAAAAATTGCAATAGGTGGCACGCGAGCTGTTTGAACTGAATGTACCGGGACTGAATGTATGGAATGCGGGAGTTAAGAGGGGGGAGGGGGACGGTGGAAGGGGGAGAGTGGAGTGGGGAGAGGAAAGGTGGAGGAGACGGAGTGTGAACGCAAAAAGGGAAGCGGACGCGGGAGAGGAAGGGGTGGAGGAAGGGGAACGGGACGAATGGGAAAGGACACGCAGGGAGAAACAATTTCTTTATTAAATGGCATAGCAACGCATGCCGGGAACCAGCTAGTTTATTTATAAATATTTGGATGACTCGATAAATAATAAATATTTATTATTATTATTATTAAAGCAGGAGGCTTCCTGACGGGAAGAATCCACCAGAATGGTGCTGGATTGAATCAATTGGAATCACAATTGACTAATTGGTGAATTCTTGACTCGAGCGTGTTACTGTTTGAAATATGAATCGGCTCGATAATGACGAGATGACCTTTTGGGGCTTTTTCTAAATGTAAATACCGCACAAGGGTCCCAACCGCACCCAAGCGCCTGGAGCCAGTGAGACAACGGCATCCCCAATTAGGGTATGTTTTGAGGCTAACGGTATTGGGGAAGGGAAGGAAATGGGGAAGAGGGAGGTGGGAAAGTAGCTTGCTCTTAAGATCTGTCACTAAACAAGGCTAATGCCATACGCCACGTTTCAATTCTGAATGGTGGTCTTACACCAGGACGATTCAGAGAGTATGTTCCACTCCACTAATGAATGAGTTCATATAATAGATAGCCATTTTAAATTCTTATTTAACACTTCATTATGTAAAACTATTATTTTTAAATTGAATGCGTGATGCGCAAATCAACAATGGAGTATTTTCAAAAACTACTAATACTGTTAAAAATGTACGGAAAATTTAGAGATTATTTTTCTGATTCTGATGATTGTATATATTCTAATAATTAGAAAAACGGCACGTTCCGAAACGGTTCCAGCTAGCTGGGTAGTACGACTGTCACAAACGTTGGCCGGCGTCACGTCAACGCCGCCGAATTCACGATTAAAACATGTAGATTCTTGTAAGAATTATTGTATAATATTATTTTCCAATTTCAGTAAATGTAAAAGGCAAGATAGTTAAGGTTACTAATACCGAGTTATTCCACAAATCTGGAAAATACAGTACCTGTTATCATCATGGACAATCTTTCGTTGGCCGAGAATTTACCTTTCTGCATATTTACAAATATATATAAACTGCGAAGAATTAATCCCGTTACTTTTCACGGGTACATGCTAAATTATTTTAATAGCTTTTAGAGGGTTTACGCAACACGTCACATCGGCCACGCGGAAGTAGTGCGAAATAAGAGTCCATTACAAAAGAGGCAAACAATGACTTTTTAAGAGCAGTGTGATCCGCAGCGTGAGATAAGATAATTGACCGCTCAATTAGCGTGAGCCGAAAAAGAGCAGAAAATTACTAAATAAAGTTAGCCTCATTCGCAATTCTCACGGTTAAAACGTCGGAATAACCCAAAAACTCAGCGGGGTTTGATCGGAGAATTAGGGTAATAAAAAGAAGCCATTCAAACATCATAAAGTAAATTATTTTAAGGATGTAAGTATTTTAAGTCGTAAGATGGGTGGGGTATAAGCAAGGTTGGTAGAAAATGCGTTTGACAAGTTAAGCTCATACGGTACTTTTTCGAAAAAAAAACTCGTCGGGCCGCTTTAGAAATTTCAAATTTCGAATTTTCTTGAAGTAAAACACTGCCACTTTTATTGCAGTTAAATCAAATCACCCAGAGGAATATGGACTTCAAGCTACGTCACGAATTTTTAGGCAATCACCGCTCTACCCTCCCGATGAGCTAACCTCGTTAAAGGCGTTTTCTACGAATCCCGTCGCCTTGATAGAAGGCATGCTCCAGATTACGTCACAAAGAAATAATACGCCACACTGAATCATTTGCAAATATATCACAAAGAAACAATAATTGACATTGAATTATTAACAAATATGTCACAAAGAAACAATACTTGACATTGAATCATTAACAAATAGATCACAAAGAAACAACACTATTTTTTTTACATGAGCTCCACACAGGAGGCCCTGAAGAAAATAATTTCCCTCAGGGTCTAAGTCATCTTTGGGGATGCTGTGTGGAGGGTTTTTTTAAGGAAAGAAAAAGGGTTTAAACAGTGTGTAGGAATCTGGGGTTCAGTGTGTCCTGGTCATCCGCCTCCAAGACCTAGACAAACCATGAACCCGGGCACCCCTGCTAAATCATCAAACGTAGTGAACCACTTGGGGTGACCTTTGGCAGAGGTGTTGATTATCCAATAAAGTTTCCCGGGGCGGCGGTACCCATTCCCGCCTACAAAATTAACTTTACTTGACATTGAATCATTAACGAATATGTCACAAAGAAACCAACCCTGAAATAGTAATTTACAAATACGTCGCAAAGAAATAAAACCGAAGTAGTATCATTATGTTTGTTACCTCAGAACTTTCGACTGGGGAACCGATATTGATGATTCTTTTTTTATTTGAAAGCTAGTGCTTCCCGTGTGGTCCCATTTTAATTTGGTCCAGTTCTAACAATGGCATCCATGAGAAAATCATCATATAAGTCTTAAATTTGCATCAAGTATGCGCGCGACAAATGGACGAATAACTCAATATTACGCCAACCGATTTCGATCATTGTTTTTTTATTGGAAAGGATGTACTTCAAGGGTAGTTTAATGAGAGTTTGGTTAGGTTCTGATTATGGGATCCATGACAAAGTAACGGAACTCTCCAATTCTTAAGAGCAAATTTACGATACTCGGCCGAATCTTAATCGAATTAGTTACTTCAGATTCACTAAAAATAAAAAATAAACAAAAATTTAAACAAAACAAAAAAACGACTTCAAAAAATGCACTAAAAAGAAAAAAATAATTACTTTTTCTACTCATCAATATGTAGGTACGATTGTTATTTTTGGAGTCGGTGTCAGCCAAAAAGTTTTCACTTCAAAAGGGTTTCACTTCACTTAATAATCAACTTACTTTTTCTACTCATCAATATGTAGGTACGATTGTTATTTTTGGAGTCGGTGTCAGCCAAAAAGTTTTCACTTCAAAAAGGAGATTCACCCTCTTGAAGGGGAGCGTAACAAACAAATTAACAGAGATGTTATGCCAAATGGTCGATCTAAAACAAAGAAACTTCGCTAAGCTCCACAAATTAAAAAAAAATGAGAGTGCAGTTTACACGCGGTAGAAGCGAAACTTTATCAAAACAATCTTAACCAATACTTGAAAAGTGAGATCATAATTAAAGCGACCAATGAGCGCAGACCAGCGTAATTTCCGTTTCATATCTCAACCAATAGGAGCCTTTAAAAGTGACATCATAATCAAGCGGTCAATGAGCGCAGTTGATGCATCGCAGGTACAGTAATCGTCATTTCCGTTTTATCCGAAATCCAAATCATAGCGTGGCTGTAGAAGTTTCACTTCAAAAAAGTCACAAAGAAACAAAATTAGTAAAATTGATTAAAAACATGCGGAGGCATAATCAAACGTGATAAAATACACCGTTGTTGCATGTTGCGATAGATAATAAAGATACGATTCGTAGTCTTTCCCAAATCTCGGTTCCAGCCTCCGGACAAACGGGTTCGGTCCAGCACACCATCTGCCTACCGCAGTCCGGAGAGCGGGGGCCCTCGGGTGGGGTGCCACCTGCCGCCCAGCTGCCGCCCGCACCTGCCGCCCTGGACTGGTAACCATTCAGGTACACCAGGTACACCAACTGCACCATCTCCGCCATCGGTAATTAAGTGCGTACTCAATCTCTGGTCGGACAACACCGAGAGCGGAACCATCATCGCTGAGATATAGGGGTAAAGCAGGTGGCAACATGAATTATTAGCAACGTTATTATTTACGTGCAAATTCATTTCCAAATTGTTAGACACGCGTCGTGTTGGCCAAATTCCCAAGAATTTATTTATGGAGAATATATAATTTTTTTCATAAATTATTCATTAGTATTTTTTCACTTTAGATAGGATGGCCTGTGGACAATAAATTTCATCAGGACCTATCATCTTGGGGAGTGCTATGTGGAGCGCGCAATTTAATTGCGAAATTTTAATGTAATGAAGGAGAGGAAGTTCTGGGAAAGAAAAGATATGAGGGGTAGCTAGTAATCTAGGGGTCAGTGTGTCCAGAAGTGAAGGACGTATGAATCCATCCCTCACGCTGCGGTACAAGACGATGGGTCGAGAGAGGCCAGCAATCAAATTCCCTGAGGAAAATAAATTCCCTCAGGGACTATGTTATGTTTGAGGATGCTGCGGGGAGAGCTTTTTCGAGGAAAGGAAGAAGTGAACCTGGGTCCTGAAGAGACACATGCTGTAGGAGGGAGTAAACACAGAGGCCGGAAAATCGTTCTACAGCCGAGCTGCTGATCTCAAGAACGACCCGTTCTCACGTGACAAATATGTACACAAATGTTAGGAGCGCATATGGCGTGTTTCTCGACAGTGCACCGGTGCCGAAGTAACCGATGGCGCTAATTCCTCGGAGCATCTTCCACTGAAATACCGGTAGAATAAGGACAGAATTTCCACTCGACGCCTGTGCTCTAAAGATTGCAATCCATTTATCGAAATAGAAGAATCTATTAAATGGACCGCTTGTTTGTGCACAGTCCTGGATTGTTTTCAGGTGTTTTGAATAACTCCATACCAAAGGTATCTGCCAAATTCAACCGTGGGGCGCACTTGCGATTTGAACAGGGTTAGCACTTGTGTTGACATATATCAACAAAATTTAATCTTAAATTAATAATAATATGTTCGTATTAAATGTTCATAAGTAAGGTTTCTATTTTAATCTGTCCAGCGCCCTTGGGGTAGTTTTTCAAGATGCGTTAAAAATGATCCAATTATCATTATCATCACATACATTATTGGTTGATTGAACAAATACCACAGAATGGCGTAGAAGAACTCACAATGTCACAATACTACTTTCCAATATCTAATTTCCCAAGTTTCAAGTTACAGATTAACGTTTCCTTTCCCACGCCTGTAGCCAACTAACTCCCTCCCCTCACACGCAAAGATGGAACGATTTCTCATTCAGCGAAAATTATCAATTTACATGAAGACAAGTTTATTTATATGACATTAAATATAATGTATTTAATTCTACACTAGTTCACTAGTGATTGCTAAAGTGGACGATACCGCCCCTTCGGGGGCGTTGGAAAATGCGGGGTGACAATCTAAGAGCCAATAAAGGGGGCTTTCGAGGGCACAAAGAGGGCGGTTAGGGCAATCAAAGTACGATGAATAAAGTTAAATTAAAGAATGTAAGTTAATATTCTCCCATTACACATGCATAATCGCAATAATTGTACACTTTAACCCAAATATATTGTTACTATCTTACAAATGAAACGTTTGTGTTTGTTTGTTTGTGAATCTTTATTTATATGCAAGCATATTTTTTCATACATCTAGCAAAAAAAATTATGTATAAAAAAAATACAGTTACTTACATTTATTTAAAAAATAAAGCGAAATTCAATTTAAGAAACACATTTAAATTGGTTTAAGGGCCCGCAACCCGGATTTGTACCGATTTATTACATATTTCCCTTAAACACGGTAAGTTTTAAAGCTCTTAAAAAAATATATGTTATTCTTGAAGATAATATCTAGACATTGACCGCGCCGAAACGCAAATTATATAAAATTCCCTCGATAGAAAAAAATCGCAAAGTATGCTCCAAAAATTATTATTAACACGTTTGTTTCAGTTATTTTACAAGTTGTATGTATGAAAAAATTCAGTGTTTCTTTAAATGCTGTTTAAGACAATGCCCGTGAGATTTTTGCTCTATTTTAAACGAGTCGTGTTTTATTAAACATTTTCGCAATTTTCGCATCGATTTTGTCGCTGTAAATGTTTTGCTCCTCCAACATTCGTAATTTCGTATCTCTCCATCTTCTTCTTTTCGGGCCCGGTTGCATAGCCTTAAAGAGGCAAAAATAATATTGGTAAACCTTCGTACACAAATAATTTCTTTTTACTCGTACATATACAGCACACACACACTACAAAAACCGCCGAAGACTTGTTAATGCAAGATACTTTATTTTAAAGGGAACTGCATTTTTATGGACGTACCGCACAAAAGTTCAAATTGCTCCCAACTGGAGCCAGTGAGGCTATGGAATCCCCAACTGGGGAAGGCTCTGAGGCTAAAGGTAATGGGGAGGGGAAAGAGATGAGAGGAAGGTGAGGAAGTATCGGGCTATTCAGAGCTGGTCACCAAACAAGGATAAAGCTATTTCAATAAACGAATATATCTCTGAAAAGGGATTAGTTTGGGAAACTCTGGTCCACATGAATTAACAAAACAAGGTAGGCACTAAGTAGAATTCCTCATATCTTTCATATGACAAATTACAGGTTCACAATTGCAGTGCAGTGCATACGTGATCCGGTGATCGTATTTAATTGGCGGCGCCCGCATCGCCATGCCGTCTTTATACATTAATCGTGTTTCTGGCAGAGTTACGGCTGGGAGACTCATTTCAGTCATTAATTAAAAAAATTAAAAAATGCAATCGTAAAGCGAACACGATCAAAGGTTAAAGCTATTCGGTGATACCTCTCATACCTTGTCGATATACAGGACAAGGATGTTGGGAAAATCGGCGTAAAACATGTCACAGTGTATCCAATAACAAAAGGTCACGATAAATTATTAACATCCCATATTTTGCCGTCAGTCCAGGTTAAGAATAACGCTATTTAAAATACATAAAATGAATCAAATAATTCAGAAATTAGCAACTCAATAATAGGCCACTTGCATGGATTTCATAACGACTCGGAAAAAATCGTGTGGATAGATTTTTTTACTAAGATTACGAAAATGTTAGTAAAAATTTTTAGAAATGTAGTTTTTTTGTTTTTTAAATAAATAAATCCATTATTTGGGTTCCTGACGTCACTACATTAAAATGTCCCATCTCCGAAAATGTTCCTATTTATTTTGTAAATTTCCACACTGATTTATTTTTTTTATATGGCAACACTTTGATTTCAGGCGAATTTTTGAATTTCACATTTAACGTTCACTAGATTTATTGTTAGTTCTCTGCAAACTCATCATTTGGTTTGACTTTTTGACAGATGTTATGAAGAGAACCCCGTACATTTTAGTGTTTCAGAGGTATAATGGTAATATTATAATGGAAAACGTTCTTTTTTTTTAAAATGATTTTCGGCCATGTAATTATCGTTTTTTAGCACCCGTAAAATTATGTCCCGTCTTTCCGGTTTATAAAAAATGGTCTGATTATTCGGATTTAAATTTTCAAAAAATCGCCAGTGATTCAAAAATACGATTTAAAAAAAAATACAGAGTGTCTTAGAATATTTGCCTAAACCGGAAAAAAAAATTAAAAAATGTGATGCAAGTGGCCTATTAAGTACATATTAGAAGGCACTTTTTTTAGTTATGTAGTACTTCTACAAGTACCTACTTAGTAGTAAACCTTAATATGAACTGCTTTCACAGTAAAGTATCCAACAAAAGAAATTAGTCAGTCGGGTAAGAATGTATTATCTGTTTGAAACCAGCGCAACGTATTATTACATTGAAAACCAAGGACGGGTTGTTTCTAAAAATTTTAACAATTCGTCAAATATTTAAAGTTAATTTTCACGTTCTGTGTAAGTTCTATTCAAGTTCTGTTATTAACTAACTAACTAACTAAACATCACGCCGTTTCCCCGCAGGGGTAGGCAGAGAGGACGGCCGCCAAACAACTCGATCTTGGCACACACTCCTTGTCTCGTTCACATTCATACATAGTCTCATACATGCTCTTCTCTTATTCAGACTCTTCACATGGCCCGACTCAAGTATCTGATTCACTTGGTCGTGCCATGTCTTCCTCGGGCGTCCCCGACTTCTTCTGTTATTTATTATATCGTTCTGTTATTATATCATTATTAATCAGTTGCTTCATAAATCTGAAACACTCACAGAACTTGAATAGAACTTTCATTCAACGTGAAAATGAACTTCAAATGTTTGATAAATTGAATTTTTTGAAACAACCCACATCCTTAGTCATTATTTTATGCAACCATTGTTCATTTCATTACTAATTGCTTTTTTTTACATTAGCTCCACACAGGAGGCACCGAGGAACACAATTTTCCTAGGGGCCTACGTCATCTTTGAGGATGCTGTGTGGAGGGTTTTTTAAGGGAAAGGAAGGAGAAGAAGATATGGGAAGGAAAAGGGTACGAGGGGTGGGTAGGAATCTGGGGTTCAGTATGGCCAGGAGTGACAGACGTATGAATCTATTCCTCACAGTGCGGTGCAAGGCGAAGGGTCGGGAGGATCCGGCTGAAGAGGTCAAAAGGCCTCCCTCAATCAGTCTCCTCCGATCCAGCCCGCCACGCAGTGGTTGGGCAAACGTATCCGCCACCAAGACCTTGGCAAACCTCATCCCATGAACCCGGGCATCCCTACTAAGTCACCAAATGTAGCGAACCACTTGGGGTGACCTGTGGCAGGGGTGTTTGTTGTCCAATAAATGATTCCCGGGGCGGCGGTACTCATACCCGCCTCCCAAATTGATTTTGAAATGAGAATACGCTTAATTCCTGCCGGAATGGGGTACGGGGACGCATGGGAAAGGAATCCTTTCAAAGGTCTCGAAGAGGAAAACAATTTCTTTCTTTGAGTGGCATTACAACGCATGCCGGGAATTCGCTAGTTTATACATAAAATAATTAACAAATTATTTAAATCCTCTTCAAACCCAATAATTGTTATAAAAAGAAATACAAACATTTCCGGGTTACGAATAACCTGACAACATTTTAAAATCTCCTACTACCACCACAGTAAGCGGAAAATGTTGCTTGTGTCGTGATAGAGGACTTAAGGCTCTGCAACCGGGCTCGAAAAGAAGAAGATGGAGAGATACGAAATTACGAATGTTAGAGGAGAGCATTAACATTTACAGCGACAAAATCGATGCGACAATGTTTAATAAAACACGACTCGTTTAAAATAGAGCAAAAATTTCGCGGGCATTGTCTTAAATAGCATTTAATGAAACACTGTGAATTTTTTCATACATATAACTTGTAAAATAACTGAAAAAAACGTGTTAATAATAAATTTTGGAGCATACTTTGCGATTTTTTTCTATCGAGGGAATTTTATATAATTTGCATTTCGGCGCTGGCAATGTCTAGATATTATCTTCAAGAATAACGTATATTTTTTTAAGAGCTTTAAAACTTACCGTGTTTAAGGGAGATATGTAAGAAATCGGTAGAAATTCGGGTTGCGGGCTATTAACCAGGCGAGGAATGCAACACGCGACGCCTAAGAGGGACCCAAACGCGGTGCCAATTTAGCCACTGACCGGTCGATTTACAACAAAGACAACAATGACAGGTATAACAAAATAACGTGCAATGAAATCACACGAAAACAAAAGGACGTGCAATGAAAACCAAAAAGGGGCAAAGTCAATACGCAGTTTATTCGACAAAGGGATGAAATATCATAATACGATGCCGGAAACCACAAATACAACACCAATTATTAATAAAATTAAAATAGATTGTAAGAACCACATTAAATTTTGACATTATATAATTCATAATAAGTAATATTTTTTTAAATAAAACAAATTTGTGAGCTCTCTAAAACCAAAACCGGCCACCCCGCTACCCAAATATGTCACAGCAAGTAATGTTATAAAGGTCAACCATTTTACAGAACGCGGAGGAGGGAAATCGATAATTTAGCCTACCTTTGCCTTTCTGTAGTGGACATGAAACTTGACATTGTAGGCGAAGAATAAGACCTCAACGAAAGACCAGAATGTATGTCAAAACCTTTAAGTCACTTGACATAAATGGATAATAAATTATATAATAAATAACCTTTTAATTTTCAAATAAATATTCTCAATTAAAACCTCGGGAGATTATGACGGGCGGTAGACACGGTAGGTAGGAAACACGGTTGATGTTGCAGCATGTGAACGAGTCGTTCTGTCAATTCTAAAATCTCGTATTTTACTGTTTTTTCGTTAAATAGCATAATAATAATAACTTTTTTTTTAAAAAACGCAATATTGTGTTATTTCACTTCAAGTGCGCTGAAATATAATAAACTTAAAAGTAATCTTGTAGTATTTACGAGTCCTTATAAAATATTGATCAAATAATATACAGTAAACAAAGCATTGCGAAGAGAACAAAATTAACAATACAAGGGCTCTTACACGTTTAGGGGGGGGGGGTCTTCAAAATACCACGCTCGGTACAAATGAGGGGCGGATTGCTTAGGTTTTTGGTCACCGGGGGGGGGGGTATGGGTACGTTCCCTAATGCATAAACAATAACGGTGCCATTAAACAAGAGGCATTAACACTAAAACATAATATAGGACAGGAGGCAATTTACATGTAGAAATAAGAAACATTCTGATTCATTCGCACATTAAACATAAAAGTACAGTAAGGAGGAAATCTAAACATTACCGGAAACTTGAGAAACATGGCTTATATTATATATATATATATTGAAAAGGTGTTAAGATTCATGAAAGGTATGATTTTTTAAATAAGTTTGTATTTAAAGCCCGTTTAAATTCAGCCTAGTTCTGGATAGTAAGATCTGAAGGAAGTTTATTCCAAATGAGCGGGTCAGTTACCGAAAAGATCGGCCATAGTAAACGGCTCGATTTGACCTAGAAAGTTCGAATAAACGATTAGTAACATCTACCACACATAGCTACCCCTTCAAATCCTGCCAACGTTGCCCAATCAAGCGGAAATGTTATATTTAGTTCCCCCAATATATTGTATTTAGTCATGGGAAGTCATATTTAAGTTGATACAACTTTTTTCATGTTCAAGTTAATACAACTTTTTTCATGTTAACGGAATAACGTAATATTGCGTATGCAGTTTAAAAAACTTAATTTATGTAAGTATGTATGTAAAAATCCCTAATATCGGACTATTGGACACATTTAGCTGATTAGTCCAACCTATGCTCTGTAGATATTAGTTCAACACTGGGACCGTCATAGATATTCGTCCGACCTTAGCTCTGTAGATATGAGTCAACACTCTGAAGTTCGTAGATATTAGTTCAACATATGAGCTGTAGATATTCGTCCGACATACAGGCTGTAGATATTAGTATCTGGAGTCAAGTCAGAAGGAACATTTAGGTTAACAAATATTTTATCTTCCGAGACGATCATTTTAACTTTTATCTTGACCTGAGAATTTGTAATTATTCTGATAATCTCTTATAAAGCTGTAGCGGAAACGGAATGTAAGGAATTTAACAAATATCCATGTTTTCACGTCCAAAAACCATCTCAAGCCAAGCCAGGACACCGAATGCAATCGGCCTGTTATTTCCAAAACAAAAGGATGATCTTATAGAAATTAAAGGTCCATTTGATTCAGTGTCCGGCTTGAAGTGATTTTGCTCCGCTACGGTCTCGTGGCCCTCTGCAGGTGGTGTATTCGAGAGATGGCCGCCATGATAGGAGTGTTGAATAATTATTATAAAATAATATATGGCCAGTGCCCACCTCCCAAATTTGTTGCATTCACCGCTAGGAATTAACATACGCCACATGATCGCGGAAACGGGCCGAACTGGGGATACGAACTTTCATTCAAGTTACATCGAGTACAGATACCTATCTATGTACGTGAATTACAAATTAAACTGATGTAAATGAATCAATTCATCTAGGCGAGATTGTATCATTGCCATGGTTTGAAATTTAATGGAACATTTTAAATGTTACGTCAAGTTTACCAGTGATTTGGTAATGTTACATACCAACCATTATACAAATTATAGGCGTACCGTTGGTAGCTCCGTTGTAACCTCTTTTTCACAAAGTAATAGATATTCACAGTATCATTCTGGTGAAAGACCACCGTGCAGAATAGAAATGTTGAGATGACTTTAGCTGGGTTTTTTTAAGTGAAAACTTCTTTAGCACCGTTGTGATTTGAAACTGGATGAAACGGAAACGAGCGTTACTAAAAAGAGACAAACACAATAAAACATCTGACGAACCTTAGCGGCCAGACATTCAACAAACCAAGGGTCAAATGCCTCAAAATACAATTATTTTTTTGTAAACAATCTTCAAACCACTCCAAAATGAACAGGCAAAGAAATCACAAGAGAAAGCGACATCTAGCGACTCCGAAGAACAACACACAAATTCTAAAAAGAGGACCAAATATGTAGGAAAAGGTGCACAGGTAAACGACAAAAATATGGAAAACATCATCCTTCACATAGATAAAAAAAGTGCTTCGTAGTCTCCTCACTATTGTTTACTTTAGTTTTCTAAAGGTTTCACTTCTACCACGTGTGAATCGCACACTGATCTATTTTTTCAATCTGATTTATTTTATTTTATTGGTACATTTATATTAAAAAAATACGTTACCGTATTAAGCCAAATAATGTATACACGGGTATTAAATTGGATATATGCAAAATGATAATAATATAAAAAGCATAATGTGCGTTGAGGGCAACTTGCAATACAGGCTTGATAACATTATGGCCCAGACAACATTAGTTTCTAACTAGGCAGATTAACACTAGATCGAATAAAAATGACATAAAAAACATTCCATGTTATAAAACCACATTCGGATAAAGAAACTACATTTATTTTGCAAATAAACTCCATAATATTCTTCCGCAAAACATTAAACTAATAAAAAAATTTAATGAGTACAAATCAAGAATAAAAATATGGCTGAAAGAGGTCAACGAAAACACCCTAATGAAGACACTAAAAACGACATAGAAGACAAATAAACTATAGTTAAAAACCCCTACCATAATAATACATTGTTCCCATCCATATTTCATAACTGTCAAATCAGCGTACGTTTGCCCTGAAGAAGGAACGGTCATTCTGAAACCGGTCGGTTTTATTCAAATATAACAGTGGTTCAAACAAAGTTAAATTGTTTCATTTATGTATAATTCAACAATTTAGTCCGCCTCGGCACGAGAACCCCTAGTGAAGAGGCTATGAAATAAAATATCTTTACCTATATTACCATTATATTTTGTATACGTATAGAATTATTTTATACTAGCTGGTCCCGGCATGCTTTGCTATGCCATTTAATAAAGAAATTGTTTCTCCCTGAGTGTCCTTTCCCATTCGTCCCGTTCCCCTTCCGCCTCCCCTTCTTCTCCTGCGTCCTCTTCCCCTCTCGCGTTCCCACTCCGTCACCTCCACCTTCCCTCTCCCCTTCCCCCGTCCCGCGAACCCCCCTCCCGAGTTCCCCTCCTCCCTCCCAAGTCCCCCCCCCTCCCTGGTTCCCCTCCCCCATCTCTCCCTCCCTCCCGCTTTCATAGCAATAGCCGCTTCCTGGCGTGCCAGCAATAGCATTTTTTTATACAAATTTCATAATGCCAGAGCTCACCGGAACTTTTATAAAAACCTTCTCCTGACAATAACGAACACACAAAAAAAGAATTATCCAATTTGGTGCAGTAGTTCGAAAGTTATGCGCTTAGCAAACATATAATAGATAAATGCTATAAAAAAAATCATGACATAGACTGTCGTTGTTTGATACGTAATATCTCAAATTGGTACGATTTTTAAATTACACTTTATTAATTTATTTATATTTGTAATACATTTAAGGATAAGAGAAGTAAAAAATTGGGAAAATAAATTTCAGAAAATTTAAATAAAAGGGAAGGAAAGTTATGTCTAGCACTCGTGATAAATTATCAGATGACATTTTTTAATATTATTTCCGAATCTGTTCTGTGAGTCCTTTGTTTGGGGATCAGAGCTGCTACTTCCCCCACCTTCTTCTTCCCAGTTTGAACAACAGAACTCTCAGAGACAGCACTATGCAAACCTATATTAGAAGTGGACATTTAATACAAACTCTCCTGTTAATATTTAAAATTTTACTTATCGGCACACTCTGTTGACACAAGGAATCATTTTCAAACACAAATAATTAATTTTATCTCATAAGAGAAACTAACGAAATATGAAGTGCATATAATTGAAAACTAATGTACAAGTAGGTACGGTCCAATTGTTGCAAAAAATGATGATTGCAATTTATAAATTACAAAATAGTAAAGTCTTAAGAAATTTAATTTCAGCAGATTTTTAGTTTTTTTACATTAGTTCCACACAGAAAACTCTGAGAAAAATAATTCCCCTCAGGGTCTATGTCATCTTTGGGGATGTTGTGTGGAGGATCTTTTTAGGAAAGGAAGGAGAGGAAGTTCTGGGAAGGAAAGGGGTATTAAGGGTGGGTAGGAATCTGGGGGACAGTGTGTCAAGTAGTGACGGACGGACGTACTAATCAATCCCCCCCACATAGGTGTAAGGCGATGTTCTCAGAGAGTACGGCTGGAGAAGTCAAAGGAACTCCCTCAACCATTCTCTCCCGATCTGGCCTGCCATGCAGCTGGTGGGCAGATGCATCCGCTGCCAAGACCCGGACAAACCTCAACCCGTGAACTCGGGCACCCCGGCTAAGTCACCAAACTTATCGAACCACTTAGGGTGACCTATGGCAGAGGTGTTGGTTATTCAATAAATGGTTCCCGGGGCGGCGGTACCCATACGTGCCTCGCAAATTTAGTGACCAAAATCGAATACATACAGGCTAATTTATTTTTATTAATAAAAAAGTATCAACACGGCCTGTTTTGCATCGTTTTTTAAACACTTTCAAAACCAATGGGTTCTTCACAAGGACACAAGTAGGTAGGTATATTGATGAAGAATTTTCTTTTAAATTAATATGACGCCACACTGAAGGTAAAACCACACTAAGCCCACGCAACGCGACGCCACGTGGGTTGACGTCACCATTTCCATATCTGGACTGCTTACCATCCATACATTTTCTATGGAAACGGGTGCTTTAGAATCACACTAGCCCCACGCAACGCAAACCGACGCCCCCTACGCGACGCGGATCTGCCACAGCCAGATCGGCGTGGGCCGTGTGGAAGGTGGAGGGGGTATGGTCACGCCTACTACGAGATGATTTTACATGTTTGTGGTGTTATCTAAGCATCTAACGGTATGTTTCGTTATATCTGTGGTTGTTTTTTTGACAGATATTATTAAAAAATGGATGACGAAACTGTTAGACGTCACGAAGTTATTTATAAAATCAAATTACAGGATTATAGAGATTCTGCGTACGCAGTGCAGCTTGGGAGGAAATTTCAGCCATTCATGGCATGACTTTCAATATTCTACTCCTATAATGAATGACAATCAAACCTTAGACACACTGCCAGTCTTTCTCTGATCCCAATTGAATTTCAAAGACGTGTGTTTTCTTTTTTTATGTCATATTCAATTATGCTGTGAAGCTCTTCAAATACCACTATTAGGTCTATGCCCACTACACCGTTCCATACCATGACCGTAATCGTAGCGGCGCATGCAAAAAAGTATTCTTTGTATCGATCAGTATGAAACGCTGCCCACTAGACCGTTCCGTCACCGACCAACACCGTCGCATACCATGACCGGACTGACGGCGATAATATTTTGCAGGTGCCGGTCCGCTCTATGCATGGCACGCGACGAAACGGAACGAGCTAGTGGGCAGCGTTTCATACTGATCGATACAAAGTATACTTTTATGCATGCGCCGCTACGGTTACGGTCATGGTATGGAACGGTGTAGTGGGCAGAGACCTACGTGTATAATACGGTGTTAACACGTTCTAGTGGGCATAGTAGGGCGTAGCGTGTTTATTTCGTGTCTGATACGTTCATAGTACGGTCATAGTATGGAACGGTGTAGTGGGCATAGACCTTTACTCATACGAAGTACTTACATGAAGTATCGTCCGTCATCAGATTTTAGTTCCTTTACAATGGAACTCTCCAAACATTTGTCTTTGTTAATGTTGTGGACCCAAATACTTCACACTTTTTTCTTTTTACGAGAATATTGATTTAATAATAATAATCGTAGCAAATCATCTTCAAATTCGCTTTCAAGACATAGCAAAGCTGTCGTCTGCTGAGAAAAGAATCACACATAAATAAATGGAATCACATAAACCATAACCTAAAAAATAAATGTCAAATGTGTCAAATCAAACGCGCCTGCGCACAACCAGAGACCCCTTGTCACGTGGTCACAGCGACTCGTACGTACGTCGGCCAGTGTGAACGGGACAGGAACGTTGCGTCGCGTTGCGTCTGCTCAGTATGATCCTCGCTTTATTTTGCTTTACTGAAGAAGCAATATATTTTTTAATTGCACATGGCATTATTACCCTGTATCGACGCAAGGAACTTTGTGTAACACTTTTTGTATTATTTATTCTCGATAACAGAGCAAAGTCAGTAGAAATGTACTAACCACTGGAAATATTCTTTATCACGTTACTAAATACCTACTAACCACTGGAGATATTGTTTATTACATGTTACTAACGTACTAATGATGCCTTTCGGCGGTGTTAAACGAATCGAATCCTAATTTATCGTGAGCTGTGCGCGTTGCGAGCACTACGACATTGATCAGCCGATATTAATCGGGCGCGGAGTGGGCCCCCCATCGGCCTGACCCCAATTCTTCGCCCAATTTTTCCGCCGTTCTCAATTTCCTCAGCGCGGAATGAACTTGGTGAGAATTAGTGTCGAAACGCTTATATTTATAGGAAACCAGCGGAGCGCTAATGACTGATCTTTCACGCTTCGGTTTTTATTTTAATTTTCATGACTGCGCTTTCACTCGCTGCAATGGCTGCAGTTTATATACCTCGCCGGGTCAAGTGCAGCCTTTAATCATAAACTAACGTGAGCAAACTTGACTGCAATCTTGATAAATCAGGAGGTTGCTCTTCAAGAATAACGACCTCCGTAAAGTTCCACGCATTTGACTCATTTCATTTGAGTCAAGACTTCGCGGGTTCGGTTTCTATCTCAGCGAAAAATCATCATTCGTAGATAATAATTGTTTGCATCACATTTTAGCTTACAAATAAAAATTTCAAGACCTTTGAATAATATTGCGAGAAACAATTAACAAAAATTCTGCCTCAATACAGGTTCACCTAGTGAGGCAGGCTATGCACAACTAAAAATACTGTATAACTATACTACTCCTGTGTAACCTTTCTTACGTTACTTCCTATTTGTTAATTTTTCTGTACTGATTGATGTAATCTATTTGTAAACTACTATGAGCATGTAATTTTTTTTAGTTTTATTGTTGTTATTTCATTGAATAAAAATTATTATTATTATTATTATTATTGTTGGTCCAACCCTTCGATCAATAAAGGCCTATAGATTTTTTTAAAGAAGAGTGAAATTGATGAAATTTTGCACACATGACCTTTAAAACAAGAGGAAGATCACTGACTTCTTAAAAAACCACCCATCCCCCTTTCCCAGTGTTAAACAGAATTCTGATACTTGACGTTTATTAACGAACATAAGAAGTCAGCAAATTGGGAGGTGGGTATTTTTATTACATGAGCTCCACACAGGAGGCCCTGAGGAAAATAATTTCCCTCGGGGCCTTTGTCATCTTTGGGGATGCTGTGTGGAGGGTTTTTTAAAGGAAAGGAAGGAGAGGAGAGTTCTGGAAAGGAAAAGGGTTTGAGGGGTGGGTTGGAATCTGGGGTTCAGTATGTCATGTCCTGGTCATCCGCCTCCAAGACCTAGACAAACCTCACCCCATGAACCCGGGCACATCTGCTAAATCGCTAAGTCGCCAAACCTAGCAAACCACTTGGGGTGACCTACGGCAGAAGTGTTGGTTACCCAATAAAGGTTCCCGCCTCCCAAATTGTATGTGTATGGGTACCACCTCCCCGGGAACCATTTATTAGATAACCAACACTTCTGCCATAGGTCACCCCAAGTGGTTCGGTTTGGTTGAGGTTTTTCCGGGTCTTGGTGATGAATGCGTCTGTCCACCAGCTGCATGGCATGCCGGATCAGGAGATAATGGTTGAGGGAGTCCATTTGACTTCTCTAACCTTACTCTCTCGGAACATCGCCTTGCACCGCAGTGGGAGGGATGGATTCATACACTCCGTTCATACACCCGTCACTTCTGGACGCACTGACCCCTATATTTCTACCCACCCCTCATTCCCTTTTCCTTCCCATAACTTCCTCTCCTTCCTTTCCTAAAAAGACCCTCCACACGGCATCCCCAAAGATGACGTAGGCCCTGAGGAGAATTATTTTCTTCAAGGCCTCCTGTGTGGAGTTAATCTAATTCCGAAAAACTCTGCACAAACCACGGGAGACGCCAGGGATTTGAGCAAGTAAAATACATTTTTGAACCTTCTGTTAAAATTAAACAGAGTGCTAATTTCAGTAACAAACAGATGAAATCAAACAAAGAAAACGTAAGCCAATTTCTTCTTTTCTTCAGATGAGAGAACTAACCCAGAGATTGTCCTTTTGGGCACTACGTACCTTCTTATGTCGTCGCGACGGTTGCGAATTGCGAAGATTTCAGAACGCGGTGGGTGGGGAAACGGGAGGAAGATGAGGAGGTCTGCAGAGGAGGTCAGCAGAGGGGGTCTACGAAGAGAATGGGAGGTCAAGAGGGGGTGGGGGAATTCTACAGAGTAAAAGCGGTCGACAGGAAGGAAGTCCACAGAGGGTGGGGTTGATATTACAGAATCGGAAGAAGATCTTCGTGAATATCCATTTTAGCGAATTTAATCAGAAGTAAGTTTGACATCAAATGAAGATGGAAAATAATTTACCAATCTCTACAGAAAAGTCAATTCCGCAAAATTTGCAACGATTCGAACTGAATATGTAAATTTAAATAAAATTTTGATGTAATTTCTATAATCGATGTGGCGTCGAATGACGTCCCGCCCTGGCCACTCTGGGCGGCTACGGAGAGAAGCACGTGAGCTGTGAGCTGCCCACTTCCCAGGGCGGCTCACCTCCCGCCCTACTAAACGGAACGTGCTGTCCCCAATCCGAGACCTTCAGATATTTACGTAACACATCGTTTTAAATGCCACCAAAATGAACCGGATAAAATTTAAATGTATTTCATATACTTAAAAAATATCTCTTTTTGGAGTACCCCAATATGTTATTCCACTTCAACATCATAAAAAATATTGAAAACCACAAAAGCTTTAATTTACGAGTTGGGTGTTATTAAAATATCTTACCTATACGTGAAAGTTTTTAACTGTCCCCAAGTGCCACGAAGCAATTAAAGTGGTAAAAGCGTGTCGTAAACATTTCAACACAAGACACCCTTTCCTATCGGGCAGAGCTTCGCGCCTCTGCGCAATCATCCAGTCTCACATGGCATTCAAATCTCAGAACATAAAAAATTGTAGGCAAGTAAAGGCTAGTAAAAAAACATCACAAAAGGTCAAATTAAAATTAAGTGAAAACCACGAGTTTTAAAATAATACATTTTTGTAAATGGCCAACTAGATCAGACCTTTTTTATTATTAACTTTTAAAACTTTAATTAATGGTGTTAAACTGAAAAACATCCATTCGGTACTTTCCTAAATATTTTTGAAGTAAAAACTTCTCTAGCACCGTTGTGCTATGAAACTCGATGAAACGGAAGCAAGCGTCACTAAACAGAGATCAAGACACACATCAGGGTGACCACAAAAAACGAATTTCAAAATTCCCTGATAATTCCAGGTTTTCCAGGGCATTTTCTACATTTTTCCCCGATATATTTAATTTGATCGATCGTTAGATAAATAATAAAGGGAATTCCGTCATCTATAGCATTTATTATTTCTTTGCATCACAATAATCTATTAAAAACCAAATACACTTGTTACAAATTTATGATATTTCGCCTGAAGACAATTTGTGAAGAATAGACAAATAAACAAAAAACATTAAGATTAGAAGAGATACTAAAAAAAAAACACATGAAACAAGCAAAAATACTAGGGAACAGTTTAGATTTAGAATATTAATAATTAAAAAAGAAAGTCGATTATGAAGTTGGAGAAGAATAGAAATTATTTTTTTACTTTTTAGTGCATTTTTTGAAGTCGTTTTTTGTTTTGTTAAAATTTTTGTTTATTTTTTGATTTTTAGTGGATCCGAAGTACACTAATTTGTCTGAATATGGGTAGATCTACTAAAATTGCTGCTCATATGAGACAGACATAATTTGACCATAACGACATTAGGGTCAAATTAAGAGATTCGGCCGAGTTTCGTTAATTTGCTCCTAAGAATTGAAGAGTTCCGTTACTTTGTCATGGATCCGATAATCAGAACCTAACCAAACTCTCATCAATCTATCCTCGAAGTACATCCTTTCCAATAAAAAAAGAATCATTGAAATCGGTTGGCGTGATATTGAGTTATTCGTTCATTTGTCGCGCACATACTTTATGCAAATTTAAGACTTATATGGTTTTCTCATGGATGCCATTGTCAGAACTAAACCAAATTAAAATGGGACCACATGGGAAGCACCAGCTTTCAAATAAAAAAAGAATCATCAAAATCGGTTCACCCAGTCGAAAGTTCTGAGGCAACAAACATAAAAAAAAAAAAAAAATACAGTCGAATTGAGAACCTCCTCCTTTTTGAAGTCGTTTAAAAACAATATACGCTTTGGGTAAGCAGTTAGGACATTTTTAAATTTCATTATGACCGTAATTGGCGTCCGACCCCTTTGACACTTGGTCATAGCATTGATAGCTTTTTTTTTACAGACTTCGCACCTACTGGAATAGTATAAGGGAAAAACCAAAGCGGGTGCTTTTTGACATGATTGTGTTGCAAGGGCATTTACGAAAGTAAAAAAATAAAAATACCTACCTGTCTAGTTTGTCTTTGTCGGCATAACTTTTGTTACACACGTCGCAAGTAAAAGTAATAAAACACAACTTTGGGGTTTCACAAATCGATCGCAAAATAACAAATTTAGTTTTATTTTTGGAATTCCCTGATATAATAAACAAAATTTTGAAATTCCCTGACATTTCCCGGATAATTCCAGGTTCGGTAAAATTCCCTGATAATTCCAGGTTTTCCAGGTCTGTGGCCACCCTGCACATAAATATATAGGATTTAGCGTGCGAGAGAATGAGATGGCAATAAAATATTTATTTATTTCACGGGTATTCGGTTTCAATAAAATACGATAATTCCACGGTCCCGCGTAATTCTCCTTTGGACTAGTGGTACCTATGAAGCGACAGTCGAATCTTATCGGCCAAACATTCAGCAACCGAGAATCGAATCCTAAGAAATCCGAAAAGTATTTTTATTTTTGTAAAATCAATATCTAATCTTCAAACCACTCCAAAACGAACAGGCAAAGAAAACCCAAAAGAAAGCAACATCTAGCGACCTCGAAGAAGAAAACACAAATACTAATAGGGTGACCAAATGTATACACAGGAATTCGACGACAAAAATATGGAAAAAAAAACCATCCTTCACATTGAAAAATGCTACGTTTTTGTCTACTTTAGTTTTCTGAAGGTTTAACTTCTACCGCGTGTGAATTGCACACTCTCGATTGTTTTTGTATTTGTTGTTTATTTTATGAGTCAGAGTTAGAATTATTAAGTACGAGTGATAATGGTTTTGCCTCCCTCGCAAGTTCGAAATGCTTGACGGAAATGAGGGAACAGTTTCGAGAACTAGTTATATAACTCCAATGTTCCATCAGCCATGTTAAAACGGTGGAGAAGGGAAGGTACAGCCACTCCAACTATTGGATGAGCAAAGGGCGAAACCGGTAACCGGTGCCGAGAATTGAGCTGATTCGAAACCAAAATAGCAGGTATCGAAAATGTTGCGCTCATACGAGGGAAACTACTAAACTATCTTTTCAGCAAATAACGAGATAGGATATTATCGTCTAGGGAGGGTTTTATTGAAAGGTTTAAAAGGAAAATTGCGTACCGGGAAAAATGAATATTTTCATATTTTTTTAAAATATCTTTTCTATTCTGGAAATACATTAAATATGATAACGTAATACATTATGTCGAGCTTAGTTCACGATTTGCCTCTCGAGTATGGGAATTACCTTCTTTTAAATCGACGAATACCTTATCAATAAAGTGATAAAAAAATAACATCGTATATGACGGCGAACTGCAATCAATATCAACACTTACATTGATAGCAGCGATATTACTTCATAACATAAGGGAACGTACCCATACTACGTGACACTTTTAGGGGGGGGGGGGGGGGGTCTTCAAAAGGTCACGCTCCATACAAATGAGCGGCGGGTTGCTTAGGATTTTGGTCACCGGGGGGGGGGGGGGGGGGGGTTAAAAATTGCAAAAAGTTGGTCACGTAGTTTGGGTACGTTCCCTAACAGAAAACCGAAACGATTGTATTCGACAATTTGATCAAAGTGAAGGTAAAATTTATATATTAGGTCCTTACATATGAAATTGGCGTTTTGCCGTACTGGCAACTTTGATCTCAAATATCTTCTCTTTGGTTAGGAATTCCAAATTCAGATTTACACAGCTATTTACTCATGTATTTGTGTTTCGAAAATTATAATTCATTTGTTTTTTCCTTAACTGTTTTTTTTTCTTTGCGTCACTTAGTTTACAAAATGGAAAACTTGAAATATCGCGTTATTTACGAGTACGAGTTCCACCGTGGCACCAGTGCTGCAGAAACGGCTCGAAGGATTAATGATGTGTATGGCGACGGTGCCGCAAAAGAAAACACAGTTGTTGTTTTTTTTGTGTCGTTCACCAAATCGATGTTGACACACAGTCTTTGCCTCACTCACATTCATACATCGTCTCATACATGATCTTATATTATTCTGACTCTTGACATGGCCCGACTCAAGTACCTGATTCATTTGATCGTGCCATGTCTTCCTCGGGCGTCCCCGACTTCTTCTTCCATTCACATTTGCGTCATACAGTCTTCTCACACTATTTTCTTCTTTCATTCGCTCTACGTGCCCAGACCATCTGAGGGTCCCTTTCTTAATCGTACTCATTATGCTTACATCAGCCTTACATTCCTTGCGGATATCCACATTTCTCACACGATCATACATGGTTTTACCATTCGCCTCAGGGATCTCATTTCAACAGCATTCAGTTTACTTTCATCCTTCCTCTGCCAGTTCCATGCCTCACTGCCACACATCAGGGTAGGTACCAGGACTCCATTGTAGACTGCTAGCTTCGCTTCTTTTGACAGTTTTTTATTAGCGCCAACGGCATTCAGTCCTCCATTAATGGAGTTACCTGCATTCACCCTTATTTCGATATCTCTATCAGCCTTCCCATTTCTCGTAACCATACTACCCAGGTACACAAACTCATCCACCTGCTTCAAGTATTCACCATTCACAAACTATATTGCACACTGTTTTCGTACTCTCTCTTTCAAACACCATGACTTTAGACTTACTTACACTCATCATTAACTCATTCTCCATACACACTTCGTTCATCCTAGATACTACGAGAGACTGTGGATCTTCCGTAGTGTTAGAAATCAGCACCGCATCCTCAGCATACAACAGGCAACATACTTTCAGATCAAGAATAATTTAAATGTACTAAAGTTAAATAAATTATGTTATGTATGTATTATAATAATAAAGTATCCAGTCAGGACTAAGGTTTGGTGGTCTAGCAAGCACCACACTGTTGGTATCCGTGCTTTACCGATGGCGTTTGGCGACTATGGGCTACGAGCAATGGGCACCGGAGCGGGTATAGCGGGTAGGTTCAACGCTCGGGGCTATGCCGTGTAGTACTGCAATCTGTACTAGCCTGTAGTGTGTATGGAAGACCGGCTGGCGCACGGACCGCAGCCCACCGTCCGCAGGCTGCCCGGCCCGATGCCCGACAGTTCGTGCCGGCATTTTTATTAATCCGGTCCAACCAGGCTCCTCTAATGATCGCTTTTAGTTTTCCCGGTGGGAACACGTACCAAACTGTAGGACCGCATTTATGATTTATGGTAGATTCCAAAAGATATAAATGAATGTAACTCAGCTTTCGTGCTTTGTGTGTCGTTAACGGGGGCAGGTGGAAATATTACATAAAAGGAATCCTTTGAAGTGGCGCCTCGATTCAATCTTTACACAAACGGACGAAAGGCTATTAAATATTATTAATATTTACGACGTATTTATGAAGATCGTTAAAAGTTTCAGTGAGAGGCGCATTACCCTGATGATATTTCAACGCAGCTATGAAATCGTCCAACACAATCAGATAAATCCATTGATAGGTTAAAGTGCCTATAAAATCATTCATGTTGCAAAATGAGACGAGATGTTCATTTGATAGCTCTTCTGAAAGTATTCTTGATAAACAAGGGATCTGGAAGATATCTTATTTAGTTAGAGGTAGGGGGGCTTCCAATCCCGCAGCCTGAATTCAATGTCGGTATTTGCGGGACTACGAATTTTCAATCCCGGTATTTGCGGGATCCCGCATATTGAAAATATTCACATTTATGTAAGGTAAATAAAACAATGAATTAATCAATTCGACATTTATTTACGTACATATTACTATTAATATGAGATCAATCAAATTACACCGTTTATTTGCAACAAAAAAAGAATGAATTAGTCAACTAACTACACATTTATTAGTATGAGATCAATCAAATTACACCGTTTTTTCTTCACAAAAAAAACAGTAACAAATCATTACATAGTATTCATTCTCTCTCTCTGGTTTCAATCCTGGGATTGGTTTGCAGCAATTTCATCTATTCGTTTCTTCCACTCTTCCCTGTCAAAGTATAAAATGAAGTCGCTCAAAATGTATGTGCGCATAAATCTTTTAAACTACGCAACGGATTTTCATGCGGTTTTCACCAATAGATCTGATTCAAGAGGAAGGTTTATATGAATAATATATGCTTATTATAGCAGAGAAAAGCCGAGAAATTCAAATATTCAATTCAGGCAGCGGGCAGCTGGCAGGCGGGTGGTGTGGATTTTATAAAGGTTGGGTAATGGCGTTGTGTTTCGTTAGCCACAGCAACGTGTGGCCGGGTCTGCTAGTACTGAATAAAAAACGAATCAAAACAAAACAATCAAAAATACACAAAGAAAAAAAAAATCAACCAAAAAAAAAACACATTTTAAACTGAAAATTTATATAGAATATACGAATATGTTACTTTAATTGTTAAGTTTGTCAGCTTTTAACTGAAAATGTTTCCGAAGGAAACAAAACATGTCCAAACTGTCGTCTGCCAAGCTACTGCGTATTTTAGACGCAATATAGCCAGCAGCAGAGAATGCCCTTTCGGCCAGCAAGCCGCCCGCCGAGCGATCGTGCTCGCGAGCACGCTTTTTTTCAGTCCCGCAAATCCCGCGGATCCCGCGCCCGTTATCCCGCATCACGCGGGATTGGAAAATGGCGCGGGAGAGCTTCCAATCTCGGTATTCCGGGATTGGAAGCCCTAGTTGGAGGACGTTTTTACGCTCCTGCAAAATGAAAGATATTTATTTACTTCGAAGATAAAAATTTTGTCTTAGATAATGGTATAGAAATATGAAAATGCAAAAACGACCTACGTGCTTTTGTATAAAGTAAAATCCAGATTAAGACATCAATAAAATCGGTATTGTAATAAAACATCTAATTGTTATGAAGATTTCCGAGCGTATATTGATTAGTTCTTCGTTGTTGAATACTTTCTCATTCTTGTATCGCCTCGTCTCTTACTATTTAGGGCGAGGGATGCTATTGGTTAGTTTTCACCCCGCCGCGCCGCTCAGGCTTAGGGGTCGTCCATTAATCACGTGATGCTCGAAAGGGGGGAGGGGGGGGGGGTTCGGAAAAAATCACGAAATATCATTACGGGGGGGGGGGGGGTATAATGAGATATCACGTGTATTTATTTTTCGTGATAATATTCTGAAAATTTCAAAATTCTTTGCACTAAAAAAATACACGTGGTTTCGGGGGGGGGGGGGGTTAGTCTAAAACCTCACCACATATCACCAGGGGGGGGGGGTTAAAAAGTTGCTAAAAAAACATCACGTGATTAATGGACGACCCCTTACAGTATCTCGACTACCTCGGAGTTCGGCTAACCTAGAGGTAGAAAATACTCGTTGAAACCCTTTTGGTAAAACGAACGGTTAAGCGAACAATGAAATTTTCTTTAGGAGGACCGACACAGTGTAACCTGTTTATCAGGAAACCTATAAAGTAATTGTTAAAGTTTAATTATACTGTCTTGCTATTATTGCATTGTCATAAATGTGTTATACTTGCACATTGATTGTGTTCAAAATAAGGACAAATTGTGTTCACCGTTCAAAATCGGGCATTTATTTAATTATCACATTACAGATACGTTTTAAGATTTACACGGCCAAAAGTATTTTCGTTGTTTGTTTTTGGGGTGTCATGCCGTGTTGCGCTACCACCTTCTTTACCCAACGTTTCGGACAGCGTTGCAGCGTCCATCATCAGGGCAGATCCGGTAGATGACACTGCAACGCTGTCCGAAACGTTGGCCAAAGAAGGAGGTAGCGCAACCATAACACCCCACAACTCAAACAACGAAAATATCACATTACAGTAAGAAATAATTATTGGATCATGAATCGATGAGTAAATAAAGTGCGTAATCACGAATGATATAAATAATTGAATGAAATATGTAATAATTGTGGAACGGTAAAAACTCGAATGTGAAAATCCTTAAATGTGACAAATAAATGTACGAACCGCTGAATTATTGTAGAGGGTATTTCTATCTAATAAAACGTAACATGAACCTTACATGGTTGGTGTTCAAAAAGATAACAAAGCCTTCAGAATTTAGGACAACAATAAATCATTACAATATTAATAAGCATTGAGCATAGACCAATGTAGGTATAGCTTGTCACAATCACAGGTAACCCCCATTGTGTCCGGGGAAGGTTTGTGTACTTTGGGATAAGCAACTATTGAATGGACTTCCTTTGAGAGTCATGTTGATTCTAATCAAGAATTCCAACAAGAATACACCGTCGTTTCCGTTTCTCGTGAAAGAATATATTTTTAACTCAACGTAAATAAATAATAAGATTTTATCTATTAAGCCCATATTCGCTGCCTACCATGTCACATCATAACATTACGACGAGAACACGAAGAAGATACTGAAAATAGCACGAATACTGATTTTATTATCTCGAAAAGGCGAAAACCGAACCAAACACTGATTTTTTTTCGATCGTGAGTTTCGTTTTTCACAAAGGCAGACTAGACTCATATTCAAAGGTGAGCAGCATAAAAATCCTTGGGAATTATACCTGAGCGGGCACATCAGACCTTCGGTAGAATTATAGCTGCCGAGATTCGGAACCCACTGAGAATAAACCTACGAAAAAAGGTACAATATTTGGCAGATTGCAAAAGCCCGGGTAATATTCCGGCCGTGCTTGCTTTGCAGACCCTAGTAGTTGTGTCTAGCGAATATTCAGCACAGCACAAGGCGAGGATCAGAGTTCAATATTGACTTTAATAATGGAGTGAGCAAGAGTAAAAAATAATCATATAATATTTTATGCTGATAAATGGCCATCCCGGCTGCCCCCCGCCAATTGCCTGTAAACTTTGGATGAACGTGTAGAAGTCAATATAAAACACATTTATTCAAGTTGTAAGACGGTTGACAGAGCTTATCGGACTCGCCAAATAACTTGCCGGGAGGGTGATTCAGAGATATTGGTCATTTTAACAATCACCACGTCGTTACTCTGCGGGAGCACACAGAGAAAAAGATTTAAATTCGAGATAGACTTTTATAGTCTGTCAAAAAAGAGTAGAAAATATATGAGGGCACCACTGTTGATCAAATGGCAATACTAAACACATAACTCATGGTGTTAAAGTAAAGCTGTGTAACCTACATTTTCATTAAAAATTAAAAAGGCATAATAGTGGAAAAAATATTTTTTCATTGCAGTATAGTGATACCCGCCGATCTCAAAATTAGAATTGCGTATAGGTATATTATTATTATACTTTTGCAATTTTGTGTTAACATAATGAAGAATAACTATAATGTAATAAAATATAAAGCACAGGTTAGAAATTGCTCACATTTATTTAATAGGTACTAGATAAAGTACTTAGCGTTGCCTGGGCTTTAGATCATGTCTCTAATTTTAGATCTGAATATATTTAACTCATTCAGATCTAAAAGTAGTCTAACTAAACTCACCATTAGTGATTCTTCCTTTCTATCTATTGTTAAATTCAAATTTATGTTAAATTAAATTAAAGCAAATCGCTTTATTAATCACCTTTTAATAAAATTTATGTCATGAAGAAAAAATGTTTTTTAAAATGTGTTTACTGTGTTCTACACATTCAGTGTCATTGCACTTCAAATAAATATTTGACAGTTAAATTGGTGTTGCCAGTCTACAAATTTAGTAGTTCCAGTTTTTATATTTTCTACTCTATTTTGACAGACTATATATCTCGACAGAAGACAGTCTATGGGATCGGGTTCAGAGTTCATCCAAGATAGTATTGATGGGAGAAGGACGTAGAAGAGTACAAGTCAATAAATATGAATTAATTAAACATAATGAACATTATCTGGAGAGCGAAACTAACAAAACAATAAATGTAATGTAATTATTTTCTATATATAATAAGAACAGAAAGTAATATTTCAAAATGTTTATGCTTTAATAGAGGAAAATTTGCTTTGTATTATTCCATTTACTGAAGACTGATTTTTTTTACGAAACGATGAAATCTGGTACGGCGCGGTGCCCCCTGAATAACTGAAAATATTCTTATATATAAATAATCAAATTAATGGGGAAATTTTAAAGTGAAGACTTCTTTAGCACCGTTGTGATTTGAAACATGAAACGGAAAGACACTAAAAAGAGACAAACACATACATCTGTAGGATTTAGCCTACGAGAGAATGAGATGGCAATAAAATGTTTATTTATTTCACGGGTACTCTGTTCCAATATAATACGATAAATCCATGGCCCCACGTAAGTCTCCTTTTGTCTAGTGGCATAAAGCGCCTGACGAACCTTAGCAGCCAGACATTCAGCAAACCAAGGATCAAATCCTACGAAATCCGAAAAAAAATTTAGAAAACCACTCCAAAATGAAGAGGTAAAGAAAACACAGAAGAAAGCGACTCCGAAGAAGAAAACACAAATACTAATAAGATGACCAAATGTATAGTAAAAGGTACACTGGAAATCGACGACAAAAATATGGAAATAATCATTCTTCACATTGATAAAAAAAGTGCATCGTAGTCTCTCCACTCTTGTCTATTACTTTAGTTAGCTGAAGGTTTTACTTCTACCGCGTGTGAATTTTGCAAACCATGGTTTTTTTTCTAAATCTTAGCTTTCTGGTGGGGCGGTTATGAACCTTTTGAGAACACGTGTGATTAGTTTGACGAAAGTCTTCACGCAGTCAAAATAATAAGTAAAACCGTCCTAGATAAAAACTTGACAGAATGTATTAAAAGAGCGTTTGACATAATAAGTGTACCTACATGTTTAGTGAAGAACCGGCGCTATGGCGATGAACTAGAATAGAGCTAGGTGTCCGAATTATATCCGTCCACCGGACAGCCTTGGCTTATCACTCGCCACTGACTGTCCGTGGAATAATATCATAGTCGGCAGGCAGCCTTGCCGTTACACACATTGGCTAGTGGCCACCAGGCACGGGTTCTCTACCTCTATATACGGCTGACTAACTACAATATTGTCGTTTCGTTGTTCGCACGTAACATAGCCGACCCGCAATAGGTTATGTCACTCGAACAACTTGAGTGATAAAAAAATATGTGTAAAAACACAACAACAGCGAGAGAAGGTAGAAAAATGCACAAGGTTACTACTATAACGTCAGCTTTATCATTGCTTGATGAGCCGTGACGTGACATACAAATCGCTACAAATGTGAAAATATTTACGTCCGTTTTACAAGTTGTGCTAGATGTAGCTTGTGGTACAGTTTCATCGACGTGAAACCTCACGTGAAGTTTAACGTTTGAACCAACCTGATACGAATTGGTAAAATAATTTAAAAGCTAATAACGATTTTACAATGAACGAGTTTTTCGCAATCGCGAGAGGCGATTGCCGTCAAAGGTCTTCGAAAATGTAACGTGAAACATTGATTAACGATTTTTTTGCATTAGCCCAACACAGGAGACCCTGATGGAATTTTTTCCTCATGTTATCTTTGGGGATGCTATCTGGAGGGTCTTTAAGGGAAAGGAAGTTCTGGGAAGGAAAATGATAAGAGGGGTGAGTAGGAATTTGGTGTTCAACGTATCCACGAGTGGCGGACGTATGAATCGATCCCTTCGAGTACTGCCGTTTGGTCTGGGTTAGATCTCTCTTAACCAGCCTCTCCCGATCCGGCCCGCCACCCAGAAGACGGGCAAACGCATTCACCGTCAAGAACTAAAACCTCACCCCTGCTAAGTCACCAAACGTAGCGAACCACTGGGTGACCTGTGGCAGGGGTGTTGGGTTATCCAAAAAATGGTAAATAAAATAATAATATAAGCAACGAACAATGATGACGGCCGGCATAATCCAGTGGTAAGGCTCTTGACTAGCACTCCGAAGGTCGCGGGATCGAATCCCGGCGTGGCAAATAATTTTTTTTGGATTAATTTGTGTTATTTCACAATTTAATCTTTTAAAATAATATATAGTATATTTGCGGCACGTTCCAGAGTGGAAGATACTCTCAGTATCGCCCTGGTGTAAGACCACCATTCAAAATTGAAACGTTGCTTGAAATGGCTTAAGCCGTGTTTGGTGACCAGATCTGAATAGCCAGGTATTTCCCCACCTTCCTCTTCCCTAACTCCTTCCCCTCCCCACTACCTTCAGCCTCACAACATACCCCAATTGGGGATGCCATAGTCCCACTGGCTCCAAACGGGAGCAGTTGGAACTCTTGTGCGGTATTCATTAAAAAAAAAAAATAATAATAATATTATTGGTATATTTAGGTGTAAAAACAAGGTTTCTGCAAGCAATTGATAGATAATATAAACAAAAAACACACAATGCCAAGATTACTATCGGGTACGCTGATCATTAAAAAAGTTCGTCTTAATTTACAACTCAATCATCGATTTGTCAGATGAATGACTAAACAGTGATTATAGATTGTACACGTTTAAAGCAATTAGAGCACAGAATCGACTATGTCGCTAGGGGTTACAGTGTCCGTGTTTGTTGCAGTGTTTGGTGTTGAGAGATTGGTGTTGTAGCTCCAAGCACGTGTCCGCCAGTGCAGTGCACCGCGTGCCCTGATTATTTGAAATAGACCAACTATCAGCGGGTGTTATTCAATCTCCACTTGTACACATAGACATAGGACATGCCATACAATCTAGCTGCTACCACTACCAGCTACGAACTCGACGGCTGCTCGGTGTGGATAGGTGGTTCTACGTTGGGTAGGTGGATGGGTACCGGGTAGTCCAACCCAAACCGTTTGGTGGGCCAAAAAAATATCACTGAACTTAGATGGGACCCTCGGAGAGGGGCAGTCAGCAATTCAGGGGCATGGCGGTTATCGCCGTTGATTTTTACCGGTAATTCGGCGTACAAAAATGCTATTATAGTGAAACCGGTACCTTCAATGCTAGAAGGCATAAACTGACTATAAATGCGCCTATGTGCGTCCTTTGCACTCACCCTCCACTTATTATCAAATCAAGTCAGTTACATTCGATCTCCCGAGAAATGTACGGAAAAATACTGTTTGGAAAATATTGTAAAAATTAATGTTTTAGTGTTGACACAGCTTTGGGACTAATCCAAACATTTCCGTAGGTCCTGTTCAACGTATTTATTTCCCTTTGTCCTTATCCTTCCTTAAAAGACCTAATTGGGAGAAGAAAAAAAAGGTGACACATACATTACTACCTACTTGACCAGTTCGAAATTTTTTGTGTCAACCTGTATAATTGTGACTCGTGGATGGACCAGCAGATCATCACATTAAGAGCGTTTAACCAGCCAGCGGACGAAAATCCACATTTCGTCGAAAGTTGTTCTTACGATCGTGCAGGGCGGTTACAATGAAAAAGATTAATTATTCTCCGTACCAGCTTTTTAAAATTACAACTCGATATCGAATTTATTTCAATTCAAATTAGCTTTAATTTATACCTTCATCCAAAAATGCTGAAAGGCGCGATGATAAAACTATTAAAATAATGTACTTTTTGTAATTATTTTTTGATTATAAGTATTTGTCATTTTTCAATAATGTCTAAATTTAATAAGAATGTTAAAAAAATCTGAAATATATTAGTTTGTAAGTGCGCAAATAAATACACAAATGGACCAATTTTCGTCAAGAAACACATGTACGTACATAGTTTTTAATAATTTTATTGAAACTAATATTTAAATTCTAAAACATGCGTTTGCTAGATAATGTATTGATTTATTTTACTGCATGATTATATTATTTGAAATGGGTGTGGTATAATACAAAATATTTTTTGAAAATTTAACAAATCTGCCAATGACCTATGGAATAACCTTATTATACTAAAAATTTAAAAAATTTCTCAAAATTTATTACATGCGAATGCTAGATAAAAGAACAATCTTTCGAAATCCATTTATAATTTTTTGTGGAAAAGAGTCAATACGTCTAAAATCTTATTTGAAAATGACATATTTCTGGTTTTCTCTGGTAATGCCCTCTTAAAGGGAAGGGCTTTTCCCGTCATACTCTTATCCTGTAATATATAAAAAAAAACCCAATCAAATGTTCAAGATCTTAAGTATTACCCTAACATTAATGTTCCTAAACCTAGTGAGGCCGTCCGTATTTTTTAAGCAATAAATCAAAAACCCCCTTCTAGAGTCCCCTAGGTCTAATAATAAGAAAGTTCTAATTTCACAAAATATAATATAAATGTGATGAGACCGATTTTTTTTCTTTTTTGTATGAATACCAAAATCAACAGAGAAAGCTGAAAACTTCAATTTGGGCCGCAAAAAAATCTTCAGTTGGGCCGCAGGTTTGGCATGCCTGGGGTAGTGGATAGTGGATACCACACTGCGCTGCCAAACTCTTTGGCACGTGTGATTTGTGATAGTGAAAAATGAAACAGCGATGAATCGGCTAAATTGTGTCAATTAAATACGAGGTAATGTACTCGTACTTACGACAACACTCCACTGCTTTGAAGATCGAACTGTTGAGTGCCTGCTAGCAATATTTATCACGGATTTTAAGACGTTAACCAAAGATATAAACAAAATATTATTTACATATACACGCACGATGGTAAAAGTATTTATTTATTCTTAGTACATTTACATTACAAAGGTATAATAATATTCTCCTCCACACTACGAGTTCACCTGTATTGTAGAGGACATTTTTCAGTTGTAATAAATAAATTGTGAATGGGAAAACAAAAGAATGTTCATAAAAAAAAGAGAAACAATAAAAATCAAAACATAAAAACGACTTCAATTCGACAAAATTCTAAATTAAAAGTTAAATTCTGTTCTATACTTTTCACATTATTTTTATATTCTTTCATACTCTTTTATACTCTTCAGTCATTTATTGTTTCCATACTCTTTAGTCATTTACATTCTTTTATATTCATTTGTATTCTTTAAATTTCTTTATATGTATATTTATATATTTTTATTTTATTTTTTTATATTCTCGCACATTTCTTTATATTGCATCTGTTAATATACTGTATATGAAAATCGACTACCATAACACAGGCATGGGCCTAGTATGGTGGTCGAAAAATCCCCAATTACTGTAACAAATAATTCAAAGAATAAAGAAACTTAAAAAAAAAAAAAAAAAGGATTGTAACCAGTTCCTTAGGGGTCGTCCATTAATCACGTGAGGCTCGAAAGGGGGGAGGGGTTCGGAAAAAATCACGAAATATCACCGGGGGGGGGGGGGTATAATGAGACATCACGTGTATTTATTTTCGTGATAATATTCTGAAAATTTCAAAATACTTTGTACTAAAAAATACACGTGGTCGCTCACCACATATCACCACGGAGGAGGGGTGGGGGGGGGGGGGGGTAAAAGTTGCTAAAAAAACATCACGTGATTAATGGACGACCCCTTAGGGAGCGTACCCAAACTACGTGACCTGTTTAGGGGGGGGGGGGGTCATCAAAATACTACGCTTGGTCACAACGGGGGGGGGGGGGGGGTAGGTTTTTATCACGTAGTCAATCTAGAAATCTCGCGTTTTTTTTCGAGCTACGAGTGGAGGTTTTTAAGTTCGCGGAATGGGAAGGTAAGTCATTAATGGGGGTACCGCTGAATTAGGTACTAATTGAACAACTCATTTTTAGGATAAACACCGGGTTTTATCGTAATTAGGTCATTAGTCTTTGAGCTATCGTCGACCAAACAATTCAATCGGGAAGAAAATGTGAAATGTGGAGAAAATTGAGTTCCGCGCTGTTATAAAGTTCCTTTAAGTTAATTTAAAGATCGGAAAAATGTATTAGGGTAGTAGGTGAATATGTTGAAAATGAAAAATAATTTTGTTTTTATTTCCACTCCTTACCCAATCCGCAAACTTAAAAACCCACCCTCGTACATTCAAATAAGTGAAAAAGTTCAGGGAACGTGTTTGTTAAAGATGATTGTGATTAAAAATGTTTATAAAAATAAAAAGACTTTCGTTTCCATAAATTACGTTCCGGTTTCAATATATTTTGACATAAGTTTTATCTTGATAATATTTTTTCCACTTGTAATGCATGCACTCTTGCTGTCACGCAGCAAGCGCCGTATTAATAAAGACAAATAAATATAAGCCAAATAATGCATTTTTTTATTTTTTGTTAGCAAAAAATGATTCGAAACCATATTTATGAAATACTACGTGAAAACTGTAGGGGGGGGGTCTTGGGATATACTACACGTGGTCACCGGGGGGGGGGGGTAAAAAATTGCAAAAAGTGTGTCACGTAGTATGGGTACGTTCCCTTATATGTTTTTTGTATTCAATAATATTAGTTGTTTTATAAATTCCGTTAAATGTTAAAAATGTTTTATAAATTAAGTTTAGTATAAATTCCTAAATCACAATAGGAGGTATTTTAAGAATCAACCCTATTTTAAACCATACGTGCTGGTTTAAGAGTGTGTAAGTATAAGTCGTATGTTCTAGTCTGATTATGAATTTAAGCGTTATGAAACATCACTGGTTTCATATTTTCCATTTTTCCGATGTTATTTTTGGATCCAACTTTTTTCCCGGCAATGGCTCAACTGGTACTGGCATATATAATTTATACGCAAGGTAGTTGTAATTTGTTAGAAGTTTATTTTTTTAATGGTGTATGTATGTATATTATAATATTAGGTCCTTACATATGAAATTGGCGTTTTGCCGTACTGGCAACTTTGATCTCAAATATCTTCTCTTTGGTTAGTAATTCCAAATTCAAATTTATACAGCTATTTACTCATGTATTTATAATTATTATAATTCATTTGTTTTTTTTCTTTGCGTCACTTAGTTAACAAAATGGAAAACTTGAAATATCGCGTTATTTACGAGTACGAGTTCCACCGTGGCACCAGTGCTGCAGAAACGGCTCGAAGGATTAATGATGTGTATGGCGACGGTGCCGCAAAAGAAAACATTGTGCTTTTTTGGTTCCAACGTTTTCGTTCTGGAAATTTCGACCTGCAGAACAAGCCCCGTGGACGGCTGGAGACCAAAGTTGATAATGAAGAATTGAAGGCTATTGTGGAAGCGGATCGATCGCAAACCACGTCCGAGTTAGCTGCAGGCTGCGGTGTTAGTGATAAAACTGTTTTAATCCACTTGAAGCAAATTGGGAAGGTGAAAAAGCTTGAAAGGTGGGTACCTCACGAATTGAGTGAAGCAAATCAACAAACGCGCGTTAGAACGCTAGACCACACACTGCACAACAGACGGCTACCAAATTAGAGGAGCTTCAATTGGAATGTCTAAGACATCTACTGTACTCTCCGGACCTTGCCAAAACAGATTACCATTTTTTTCGAAATTTGGATTACTTCTTGCAAGGGAAAAAAATCAACTCCGATGGGGCAGTCCAAACCGCCTTCAAAGATTTTATCGATTCCCTTCCGAATGGTTTTTTTAGTAAAGGGATCGATGAACTACTTATGAGATGGCAAAAGTGCATAGATAGCAATGGTACATACTTTGATTAAATAAATATATTAAAAAAAAATCGACTTTATGTTCCTCCCATACAAAACGCCAATTTCATATGTAAGGACCTAATATATCTGGAGCAGTATCTATTAATCGATGAACAAAAGTTAACTATATTTAAAAATTTGTCAGGTTTGTGTAGTGATCTGTCTTTTATAGACACCAAGATTAGTCTGATGTAGAGATACAATAATAAGACGTGGGTAATCTTATTTCCGTTTATCGCGAGAGCTGTACAATGTTGTTCTTCTAGGAAGCCTGTGTGATAAAGAGGACGAATGGAAAACAAACACATCCTTTATGCATTACTCATGCTGTCTCACTCATCCATGCATTTCTCTTTCAAACCTTAAGACATACGTTCACCATAGTTTGTGATTAGTCCCTAAATCTTTAAAATCTCTAAGTTCGACTGTTCCGAACTCTTGAAACTCGTTAACTCATTTATTATGAATACCCACAGTAAAAACATGACAAAATACACTATTCTACTGCAGCATTCATAAGCGGAACTACATTGAACGATTTCACAGTACGGGAAATCAGTACTTAGTTGATGTTGACATATTTAATATCAACTTGGAGATTTTTGTGGGACTTCTAAAATATTTATTCCAATACCATTTCTAAACATAAACCTATTAAAAATCGGTTTATTTTGTATTTTTATGACTTGTGTACATTCTTAATCTTTATCCCGTTGGCATCATGTATCTTTTCTCGGAAGATTTTTCAATGTGGATGAGTGTTTCAGGCTGATAATTATTGCTTATAATAATTGTTACCCTTTGTGCTATGCATAAAAATCTTGTCTTAAAAAAACGTTAGTCTAAAAATTAAAAATAATAATTTTTTATCTAATTTTATTTTTATTATTTTTTTATTTGTTTCATGAATTAATCGTACTGCCAATCGTGTAAAAGATCTCTGGGCGTTAAATAAATAAAATAATAAGTTCTTGGTTACTGGTGGTTATAAAAAAGAAAATTAATATAACTAGGTGTATACTTTTCGTTTAGGGTCTTTCACAACTTATTGTTAAGCGTCCTGTAGAAACGAGCCGCTATACCAAATACATTTATTTTTATTATGAGGTAGGGTTGAGATCATCAACCTGTGATCAAATAAAACGAACGTAAATTTCGTTAACAGGAAAAGAGACCGTGAGAACCTTATAAAAGGGTTGGGATCAACTCGGCAAATAATTGAGACTCGGCACAGAGCGTAAGGTTCACAAGACACGCTCGTACCTACCCACTTACATTATACCTATCTTTATGCATGTATAAATAGCCTCAAATTAATATTTTTAAAATGTCTTCATCAATCACACTATCTTCATAATTATATCAATATATACCATCGGATGTATCGTGCATAACAGCATACGATTGCAATTCAACGCAGCGCAACCCAGATGAAATTGTATTTTCACGCAGTATTTGTTCGGTTTTCGGAACAACTCACATAAGTCCCATGTTAATCGTTGTATCTCCCTTACTATCATCATAGTGAGAAATATGATATAAACGGTGTTAGAAAGAAAAAAAACCACGCTTTATATTCAAATACAAAAACTAACCACAAAGGATGGAAAATGTACACCTTTATGAAACCAAAGTAATTTTTTTTCTAATCGCAATTTGAAATAAATTAAAGAAACTTTGGAAATTTGTAATTAATTATTTTTACATGGAACGACAAAACAGTGAGGTGACAAAAACGTTTATAATGCAATTGTCTAATAAAATACGTGTATTTTTTTTCGATATCAATAATTTTAGTTAGAAAAAACGTAAAGTGAACCATTTTTAAAACTTTTCTATGTTTGCGTGCAAAATTTTATATTTCAAAAATTATATGTTATTTTGGTGACCAGACAACTCAGAAACTTCTTTGAAAAGTCATTAAAAGTGATTGAAAATTGGTTAAATAGGTTACGTTAGGTTAGGTTTATGGGCTATTTTAAAATTATTTTTTCATAGCTTTTAATGACTTTTCAAAGAGGTGTTGAGTTGACTTGATTCTGAGTTGGCGTGGAACCGTTTATTTCAATTTACTTAGAAAATTTTAAAGCGTATTTATCACCTTTCAAAAACATTTTTTACTTTTGGGGCCATTCATTTATTACGTAAGACGAATTTTGCTAGTTTTCGACCCCCTCCCCCATATTATAAGAAAAAATAAGAATAGGCCGACCCCCTCCCCCCTGTTTAATATTTATTACATGAGAATCTAATGGAAAAAATTTATACACGTTTGGTTTGTTTTAATGTTTGATTACGCGGGTCCGTTGCCATGGAAATGGAAATCGTTTACCTATACGCATCCGAGCGAACCTCGGCAATCGCGCTGTTGCCCGCGCTTTTTCAAAGCTTAATTTTAACTTTGCGCATTTTTGTGATCTTACGTAAGAACTATCGAAACTCCATCCCACCCCCTTGTAAGAAAAAATAAAACATAGTCGACCCCCTTCCCCCCTAAATCATCTTACGTAATAAATGAATGGCCCCTTTCGGATACGTTCAGAAATATTCCATTTATTTGGATTTTATTGTAAAGCGGAAATATTTTGATCCTCTTTAACATCATTTTCAATCGAGAAAAGCGTGACTGGTGACTAAAATTCAGTAAATTCGCTTTCCTTTGACACGGCTACTATCACAACTGTCAGGATGAACAATTATGCGCGCTATCAACATAGGCAGTACGTTCTGTAAAAGATAACACGAAATCAGATAATTGGAATATTTACAGAGATTAGAACCTCCTGGCTTGACATGTAAGATTTAGACATGTTATAAAAGAACTTTAATTTTATGATAATCAAAGTTCTGCCAGATTTGTTTATTTTAAAACGCGACAGCAGCTTCGCCTTCTAAAGGCAGTGACAAAGTTCAGCGGTTCGCGCAACGCTGAAATTATATTTTCACATCATGTTTATGGGGCTGTCACACTTTCGCTATACTCTCGTATATTTGGTATATTTCAGCATATTGTCGCCCACGCTCGCCATACAACGCCAATGGGAATGTATGGCGATCGAATGTATGGCCGAAATAGGCCAAGCCACGAAAATATAGCTTGGTCTGACACAATCATTATTTACAAAATTAATAAAGTCTTTGTAGAACCTTTAGATTCGTTTTATCCATTGCCGAATTTTTTTTTCTCAATATTAGTATGATATTTCAATAAAAACAAATGTATCGGACCGTTATGCCTCCCGGTGTTATTTTATAGCGTATGTAAATACGGACGCGATACGATATGATTGTACCCCCCCAGCCAGTATAAAATGAAATTCCTGTCCCGGTGAGACTGGTACACCAGGGAGCACTGATTTGTTAGGATTTGGAACACGTGCTCTGAGGATGGGAAGAAATTTGGAGTTTATTCGACCGGTATACATGGCAACCTAAATGTAAATAATATTTGATTGATGGCGAGCATTCGAATATTGCTTTCCTTATTTTCTCAAAACTTTGTATTTGGAGATGTCTGACTAATCAACTGAACGATCGATAAGTTTGTGTATACACTGTGTAAGTATGTGGTGTGTGTGGGCAGCAAGGGCGGGCTAGGTATAAAAGGGGACAGCCCCAGGGCACAGGTCCGGGCAGGTACTGGGGCCGGCCGCATTCCTGGAGACGAGGGCCCCCATTGAATACCTGAGCGCGGCACGCGGTATTTCGACATTCCACACATTCGGTGATCCGGTGAATCGAACATGCGGTTAAGATTAATCGAAACAATATTCTGGTAATGGTCGGAATTATGAAGGCCGGTCGTTTTCGCTTCTCACGAAAACGCGAAATGAGCTAATAAAAATACAGGTGTTAGTCTAACCAGACGAATAATTATTTTTAATAAAATACATTTTTTTTTTACATTAGCCCCACACAGAAGGTCCTGAGGAAAATAATTCCCCTCAGAGCCTATGTCATCTTTGGGGATGCTGTGTGGAGGGTCTTTTTAGGAAAGGAAAGGAAAGAGAGGAAGTTCTGGGAAGGAAAAGGTATTAGGAGTGGATAGGAATCTGGAGATCAGTGTGTCCAGGAGTTACGGACGTATGAATTCATCCCACTGCGGTGGAAGGCGATGTTCCGTAAGAGGACGGCTGGAGAAGTCAAAAGGGACTCCCCTCAACCATTCTCTCGATCCGGCCTGCCATGCAGCTGGTGGGCAAACGCACCCGCCGCCAAGGCCTAGACAAAGCTCATCCCATGAACCCAAGCATCCCTGCTAAGTCACCAAACGTGTTGGTTATCCAAAAAAAATAAATGATTCCCGGGGCGGTGGTGACCATACCTGCCTCCACAATTGAAATTTGTAACTTTGTTTTATAACTTTTTTAATTTATCATATTTAAATGCCGCCAGATTTCGCTAGTATCCATTTGTCATGATTAGCTAATCATTTAATCTAATTTAGAAAAATCACACATTTAATAAAAGCTTGGTTCAGACAATTTACTTTGAAATGCAAAACGAAACGACAAATTTTGTGAAGTATTAGAAGCTAAACTCGGGAGGTTAGGGAACAGGTAACATTAAAAAATTACAAGTTTGCAGTTCACACGCGGTAGAAGTGAAACCTTCAGAAAACTAAAGTAGACAAGAGTGGGGAGGCTATGAAGCACCGCACAAATAAGAGATCGGTTATTCCATCTCATTCGATCGCTGGCTAAATTCTATAGATATGTGTGCTTGTCTCTCTTTAGCGTCGCTTTTTCGTTTCATCAGTTACAAATCACAAAAGTGCTAAAGAAGTTTTGTAAAAAAAATTAGTTTGATATCCATACCAACTTACATTAAAGGTATTTTCGAAAGAGAATTTAATTTGAGATTATTGTATTCATTGTTAGTTTGAACGGAGAAAACTTACACAACTGCAAAGAGAAGAGCGGAGTGTTGACAATAAACTGGGCTTACCTGGAAAGAAAGAAAACAGAAGGTTAATACAAAATAGATCATGTTGAATTGAATAGATAAAAATTGAAAATCGTTTTGTTGATTTAAGAGTCTATATTTTCGAAATTTTTAATGAAATGCCACATATCAAAACATCACTATATTTATTGATCTCAAAACCTATAGTGATGTTTTGAAAAATGCAGAAAAGAAACATTAAACGGCTCTACTGCGAAACCACAAAATCGCACAGCTGACATTGCTGTACAGCGAAACCTCAAAATCGCACATCTGACATTGCTGTGCAGCGAAACCACAAAATCGCACATCTGACATTGCTGTGCAGCGAAACCACAAAATCGTACATCTGACATTGCTGTGCAGCGAAACCTCAAAATCGCACATCTGACATTGCTGTGCAGCGAAACCACACAATCGCACATCTGACATTGCTGTGCAGCGAAACCACAAAATCGCACATCTGACATTGCTGGGCAGCGAAACCACAAAATCGTACATCTGACATTGCTGTGCAGCGAAACCACAAAATCGCACATCTTACATTGCTGTGCAGCGAAACAACAAAATCGCACATCTGACATTGCTGTGCAGAGAAACCACAAAATCGCACATCTGACATTGCTGTGCAGCTGTGCTAAAGAGGTTTTCACCTGAAAAATGTACAAAATACATATTTTTTTACGGTCACTATTGACGATCTTTCCAATAATACAATCAATAACTTAGATGAAGACATTAGACATCTCAGACATTGTACACTTATCTTCTAGCAACTATCTTCTAGCATAGGCCACCTGCATTACATTTAAAAAAAACCGGTGCAAATATTCTAAGGCATTCCGTTTTTTATCGTATTTTTGAAACACTGGCTATTTTTTGAAACTTTCAATCCGAAAAATCTCAAACCGGAAAGACGGGTCATAATTTTATAGGGGTGAAAAAACAATAATTACATAGCCGAAAATCATTTAAAAAAAACATATTCCACACGAATGGCACAGGAGAATAACGTGGCATACCAAAAATGTTACATCTCATAAATATGACTAAATCCAATGTAATAAACTTGTACTTGTAAATTAATATTATAATATTATAATTAATATTATAATATATTATAAAATTTGAATTTGTTAAAATCAGCACCATTACCTTTACGCTCCTAAGACAGCCGCCGCGGAAAGCATATGTACGATGTTCACTTAATAACATCTGTCAAAACGTCAAACCAAACATAAGTTCGCAGGTAACAAACAATAAAGCTAGTGAATTTTAAGTGTCAAATTAAAAAATTCGCCGGAAATCAAAGTACTGCAATATAAAAAAAAATAGTGTGGAATTTTACAAAATTAATTGAATATTATCGGAGACGGAACATTTTCATGTAGTGACGTCACGAGCTCAAAAAACAGATTTATTTATTTAAAAAAAAACTATAAATTTCTAAAAAAAAATAGTAAATTTTCGTGATCTTTGTAGAAAAATTTATCCACACGATTTTTTCTAAGTCATTATGAAATCCATGGAAGTGGGATACGTTTTTAGATTTTCACGGCCAAACGTATTTTCGTTATTTGTTTTTGGGGTGTTGCGCTACCTCCTTCATTAGCCAATGCTTCGGACAGCGTTACAGTGTCCATCATCAGGGCAGATATGTTGGCTAAAGAAGGAGGTTGCGCAACACGGCATAATTGGGGTGTTAAACAAATAACGTCCATGCAAGCCTATTACGCAAATGACCGATGAACAATATCGGAAGTGCGATTTTTTGTAGTAGAGCTATTTAAAGCGGTAGTTTTTGTAGTAGAGCTGTTTAAAGCGGTAGTTTGGCGGTATTTTTTGCAGTAGAGCTGTTTAAAGTTTCGTGTCTGCCTTTTTACTGTTATTGAAATCAAGAAAGATAATCAATTAAATAAGCTAATAAAAAGCAAACAGAACGATTTTCAATTTTTAGCAGATTCAAGATTATTCTTCGGGACTGTCGAAATATCTGAAGCAGTGTAATTGAACAAGTGTTTCAATAGTCAGAAGTTTTTGGGATTAAATCTAACATGACTCAGATAAAACTACAAAATATGTCAAGAACAATAGAAACACATGACCTCAATTTAAAAGATTGTATTAAGAAAATACCGCTGTCATTAAAAGATTAAAAAAATCCAAAATGTGTTTTCGGTACCAAAACAATTTTTTTTGTGTTATTTGATCTAGATTTTACTCCCGAGCGTTGTTTTGAACAGGAAAACGGGTGCGGACCTCATCACGCGTCCAATTAACCACCTTCCGCCACGTGCTTCCGAAATATTCAGAAAAACCTTTAAAAGGGAGAAATTTATAATGAGGGTTGATTGATTTCCTCAAGGTAATCTTGAACAGGTTGCGCAGAACGGATGGAGTGGGAAGAATTTCCTCCACGTTTCCAATAATTATTTGCGCTTCGTATTTTTCTTCCGTCTTAGTAATCATTTCGTGTCGTCGCGTCGTTGTAATCCCTTTCGCGGAACTCGGTTAGGATGAACGCGGATCATTTTATATCAAACAAAATAATTAACTTCAATATACTTTAGAGTTAGTTATCGTTTCCCTGTACCCATAAATATCGGGTGTACGATCTAAATGCAATGGTACTAGTAGCACACAAGCTGCTAAACGGGCACATTTGTAATCCTGATGTCCTGGAAAGGATTTTACTTTATGTCCCCGATAACTTCACCAGAGCAAGGCAACACAGACTTTTTACTTTTCCTAGAGGCAGGACCAACCTACCAATGGTTATGCCTCTAGGGAGAATGACCTCACTATTAAACCTTTCTTCTGAGATTGACATTTTTCGATCGAACTACAATCATTTCAAGAGCGAAATAAAGGTATTCTTTAGCACCTGTCATTATTAATGTACCTATATAATTAATGTATTACACTATTAACTAAAAATTGTGAAATGTAATTGGATATATATGTTAACTGTTTTTCACAATAAATAAATAAATAAATTTTAAATGAATTGTTAATCTCCCACAACACTTGGTATTATGAATAATTGTGGTTTTAATTGAAACTGACCACGAAACACGGATGTTAATCAACAGTAATTTGGGAAAATATTCATAAAAATATCTTTAAACCCACTTTACATGATGCGTGATAAAAAAAACAACGTATCGTTATTCATAAAGCATAAATATATCCGAAATAATTACTTTATATTCGTATCTACGCCAAGCGTAGACCAGTTGTCTTGGTTGGCGTAGAGGCAGATTGATAGCTCTCCATTCCACCGGATGTGGTACGTTTCTTAGTCACACATATTGGAAACCGGCCGGTTTTTATAACAGAAGATATTGAATACAGATAATCGACAGTGAGATACTTTCCCATGAGAAATATTCCCACACATACACATATCTCCTGACCGCAAGTTGAGTGCTCCATCCTAGGGATGTCGAAAGTGAAAAAAAATATCGATGTATCAATATTTATTAAAATATAAATATCGACGTCGATATATCGAGGAAAAAATATCGATGTATCGATATATCGGTGAAATTTTCAAAAGATTTTGTGTTTTTTAAATAATAGTGTATCAATAGTAATTTTTTTACACAATGTGCATTATTTTAATGTACAAAAATCTCAATAAAAATGAAAGAATTTTTATTAGGTAATAATTACAAAAATATCAAAACTAAAAAGCTGTCTTCTAACTTATATGTAAACTGAGACGTTTACAAAGTTTGTATGCGTCTCAGTAACATTCTATTGGCGTATTAATCTGTCAAAAAGGACTTCGTATTTGGAACAACGTATAGTCAATAATCATAGACAATTGGGAATCAACGCGTAGGAGTGGCTTAGAAAAAAATGGCAAAAAATAGCATACATTTCTATGTATGTACCTACACATATGAGATAGTGTTAGTGATCACAAATACTAATGCAAAGACGATAGATTTGTAAGCTATTATCTAATAGTTAAAATTTTAACCGAAAGATGTAATGACCCAATACAGTTACCTATTTCCGTTCGTTCCTATACGGTTTTGGATTCTAGTGACTTAAGTTACATAAGTAAATAAAAATATCGTTTTTGATACAATTTTCGATATTGGATATTTTGTATCGAAATATCGATATTTTGGATCAAAATATATCGGTTAAATATATCGATATATTGAATTAAAAATATCGATACTTTTTCAACAAGCCTACTCCATCCGGAGCTCCATCCGAGATCCGCGGGATACTCTTAGATGAAAAGGTTTAGTTTTGTACGGTTTGCTCTTCCCGAGTGAGGTAGAGAAAGTGATCCAATGAGGAGAGGATTTGGTGGCGCCTCCCTGCTCCCGCTTCCTCTGTCTCTACCGTGCCAACTAGGAACTGGATGCCGGATGACGACAGGCGGATTTAATTACGGCATGCCCATTATCAGTGACGGGTGACGGTGCTCGCGTCTCGGCCTCTAACACTTAACACTACACTTGTGGTTATAAATGCGACGTAGAAAGTCGATTCGTGCCCATTAGCCATTACCTACCCTCTGACAATCTAAAAAATGTATAATACTAGCTGAAGTTCCCGGCGATGTCCGGGCTTTACACAGAGTTTTCTAAATCAAATATAGACAGTGACTTTTCTCTCACTGAACACATTTTTTGAAGGTCACATGCGCTAAATTTCATCAACCTCGGCATAAAACTGTAGACTTTCTCCCATTGACGTAATATATCTTATATTTCAACTAATTTACACAAAACCTTGAAAAATCATATACCTAAACCTTCCTCATGAATCACTCTATTGGTGAAAACCGCATGAAGATCCGTTCAGTACTTTTTAAGTTTATCGCGAACAGACAGACACGGCGGAGGACTTTAATTAATAATTTCTATAACACAAAAAAGTGCAAATAAGTGTAAATCAGGGTGATTTTTCCATTTCTGAATACATAATTCCTTAGCCAAATAAAATGGTAATTTCACCTTTTGATGTTTTAGTAACTGTTTTTAAAATCGGGAAACCAGAGATACGGGAAAGAACCGGAAGTTTCCGGATTAAAAGTAGTTTCATGTGGTTAACTAATTAAGGAGAACTTTACGTCGGACATTGATTTAACAACCCCGTGTTTGAACTAGTCACCGAAAAATATCAAGTGTCATTCATTAACAAGACTCCGGCCATATATAAACTAGCATGGTTTCTGAGTCACTTAAGGCTTCGATTCGAACGTTCCGTGCATACAAGTAGAATTTCCCCATGTTCTCACTTCAAACGGGCCTTGTTCGCGGGAAATTGTTTTATTCATGAAAAGTACAACATGGACGGCCTCCGAGTTAAAGAACGGGCGAACAATAAATAAAACGGCTCTAATCCCAAATTCTCGTTGGTGGCGGAAACAGAGATGGCGCAAACTTCTTCAAGCGGGATTTATAACAACGGATATGTTTAGAGTTGTACGGAAATGTTAATATTTCTCAATATAAATTGGGTGCACAAACTTTGTTAAGTTTTATGGATAAAATATTATGGTGTACTATATGGGCGACGTTTCCCGAACATTTATATTGTGTTGAATTATTTTGGCTACTTCTTTGTTCTGTTTTAAATCCCGGCGTCGTGTCACGTCGCGGCGCGTCGCAGTCTAGCGTATTTTAAAAATAACGACAATAAAAATGGGGAATGAAAAATTATAGTAATAAGCTACTCGCGCCTTATCTTATCAGCTGCATTAAAAGTGGTTTTGAATACGAACCTACGCAAGACAATCAAATGTAAGATTGGATTTTGATCGCGTCGAAAAAACCATTGATAAAATCCTATCAGCCGTTTTCATTTAGTCATCGCTCCCCTCAGTTCAGTACCGCTTCGTGCCTTGCGCGGTCCCCCTCAGTCCACCACCCGATACAAGCTACGTCTAGAAGTCCTAAGCACACTGCTGACTGCAGCACGCTCACCATCGTACTCAGTGATATAGAATACAGACGCACACATTGCCAACTTCACTTATTTCCTGAATAGTATTTTCCGGCGCAGTGCAAAGCTACCAGCGAACGATCTGCCGTCTGCCAAAGGCGCAAGCTGCATCGCGGCGCTAGTGCCCGCTCCCCGTGTCCCGTTCATTATCCATGGCGAACGGGCATACAAATACACGAAGGGTCGCCCCCTCGATAGAATTGAATTCAGACTTTTTATGCAGCCGGATTATCCGACACCTACCCCTAATGCGTTTTGTCTGCCTTAGATGAGACTAGGCGAAAATGAATCTACATGTTGAACGGAAACCTCTCCACACTTTTTGCTTATTGCATCTGCTGCGCTAGAAGGAATGACTTGGCGTAATGTAGAGACATTTCCCTCTGGATTGGAAAACCGATTTGTGCATTCAACATCGGGTCGTTCTGCTTCAATTTTAAATGCATTTCTCTTCCAATATTTTTTTGTAATAAAACCATAGGGGGCTGTGGGGCTTACAAAGAACACAGCCAATAAGGGTAGCCCCTGCGCCATGCCAATTATAAAATTATTCTGGTTATCAATAACTGTTTTCTTTCTGTTCTTAAAATTTTTTTTCCCTATCCCCATATGAGGGTGTGCTGGACCTCGTCCCTGATTCATCTTTAGTTACTGTATTAATTTTGCAGATCCTTCTTAAATCTATCTGCGCCTCCCCCAATGACATGTTGTGCAGGCTTGAGGTTTGATCAGACGACCTTGACTGTCCTTTGTCCTGCCTCTGACTACCCAACGCTGAATTTTCTTTTAGTCTTCGGGTATTTTACCCCAAAAATTCAGTTAACATTCTTTGAGGCTTCACTGAGTGGTTGGCTAAGGGACACGGAAGCTAAGTGTAGTTTATGGTCAGACCGAAAGATATACACATTTTTGTTGGTACTTGCCAATTGATTTGAGATTTATTGTATTACTTATGTTCTCTATTTTATACAGGTGCTAGCAGGATTTTACAGATGCAATGCCGCCTCATGGAGCCTCATGAATGAGTTTTTCTTTTGCCCTGTTTAATTTATCTTTGTCTTACTAACCAATGTTTTTGCATTTTGTTTTTCCTGTTAAGCACTTGCATACTGCTTACTAACAACGTATGCATGGACACTGGAGGTCTAGATTCGTTCAAAATAAATAAATGTAGCTTCGTTTAACAAAAAAAATTAGAATCTTGCGAGAGCCTTGAAGGAATAACCATCTGTTGCTTATACCAGGGCGGGTAAGAGGTGGATAACCTCAACTTTTCTCTGGGAATATGTTCTCCTCTGCTATACTAACTCTGCTTTGTTAAAATTTCATTCTACACAAGGTGATCGTTTTCTCGATGAAACAATTGTACATTGACTTACTCTCGAATTAATATGTAATCGATGTAAAATGCATCATCTTATCGAAAATCTGGTCCTTATCAAAATTCACACAATTTTACGTTTACCTGGCCTTGTAGAAGACTCCTCGCGTGTGTCAGTCCTCAGTAGTACCTACCGAGTTAACCGATGCATTCTGCACGTCAGCTGAGTTAACAGGCATTATGATAATAGTATAATTTGCGGTGCTACGTTTGATAGCAATCCAATCAAAATAACATAAACGTCGCATAATTTAGCCCAACTTGGAGTGAGGAATAGACAGACACATTCCAGATTTAGAGGCAGTTCTCAAAACCGGATGCCGTCTGATTTGTAACGAATTTCTCTCAAAAACTGGTTTCCGGCGCCTCACCGCAATTATCACAATTTTCATATTTTGTGGAAACTTCTGCCTTGATTTATGAAAGCCATTGGAAAGAGCGACTAACTGGTTACTTCCTACGGCACTATTTTAGCTGTGAGGCGCACCCAGCACTCGCAATATAGTTACCGCATGAATTAACGCGACGTTTAATCTGTAATTAAAAAAACATAAAACATATTTTTTTGTTTCAGAAAAAAAGGACTAAATACATTTTTCATAATGATCTAATTTCATAAGTCAGGTGCAAATGAATGTGCGTGTTTCCTATGCGTTCATTTCGTGTTCATATCTTTTTATCACATTAGCCCTTCCATATAGTTTCGCCAATCATATCCACCAAATTGTAAACAAAGGTATGAAAACACTAAGCTTCATATTAAGAACAACCAAAAACTTTAATTCCATTCAAGTCATTAAATTATTATATGTATCTCTAGTTAGAAGCCTAATGGAATATAACTCGGTAGTTTGGTCTCCATCTTACAAAATTCACATTAATAACATTGAGCGAATACAAAAAAAATTTCTGCGTTTTATAAATTTTAAATTAAATATCCCACTACAAGACTTGAAATATAATTTATTATTAAATATTTTAAAAATACACACACTAGAAGACAGACGTAAAATAAACGACTTAACATTTTTATTCAAAATACTTAACTCTAAATTTGACTGTTGCGAACTACTGCAACTCATAAACTTACGAATACCGACAGTAACTACACGACAAAATACACTATTCTACTGTAGCATTCATAAGCGGAACTACATTGCCCACTCTCTGATACAACGATTTCACACTATGGGAAATCAGTACTTAGGTGATATTGACATATTTAGCATAAACTTGGCGAAATTTGTTGATATTGTGAAAAACTTATTCCAAAATTATTCCTAAACCTATCTGTTTTTTCTGAAAACCTATGAAATCGCTGTATTTTTGTATTTTTATGACTTGTGGGCTTTTTTATCAAATTTTATTTTTATTATTTCTGTATATGTTTAAAAATAATCTTTCATGAATTATTTGTACTACCAAAATGTAAAAGCCCTTTGGGCGTTAAATAAATAAAAAAATAAATAAATATTTGTTCCCAATAGTTCCCAACATGATTGGTGATAATAGTGATACGCTTTGATCTTCAGACAAATAAACGGAAGGTCGTCAACGATAATAATATAACTGTTGAGGGACTCTTGATGGAGTGAGTCATTTCTCAGGAATTTTTAGAAATTGGCAAAAAAAAGACAGAAAGTCGCGACATCATGACCCGGGCTAGTAGTTTTAGCGATGCGAGTCTATCTATATCAGCGGCCTTCAGCCGAGGGAACTGACCTCCGCAATATTTCTAAGGTCTGCCAATTTTTGCTTATTTTATGAAGCGTTGCTTGTTTTATTCTGTTCCTCGGATGCAAGATGCTGTCTGCTTAGGTTTTGCGTCCTTTTGGCGATACACCTTCCAGCACTGTAAATAGAATACGTCTCTACTGCTCCCTCACGCTTTCCGAGCGTTCCTGAAATTTATTACTGAAATAAACAATAATATGGTCTTTAGAATTCTCTAATCATTGTTAAACATGATTTATTAAACTCCTCAGGCTAATCTGTTCTCTTTTCGGAACAACTCATATTGGTCTCATAGAAATCGTTGTGTCTCCCTTACTATCATAGTGAAAAATAAGATATAAGCCTAAGAATTCATAATAATGTGTAAAGCGCCCTTGAGGCGATTTTTCACAATTTTTCACAATAAATTATCCAATTATTATCAATATAAGCGGCGTTAAACACCACGCTCTATATTCAAATCAAAAGTTAATCACAAAAGATTTGAAATGTACACCTTTATGAAACCAAAGTTTCGGATCGCAATTTGAAATAAATTTACGAAACTTTGGGATTTTTTTATTAATTATTTTTGCACGGTAAGTAGTTGAATATAGTTGTCTAATAAAATATGCATGTGTTTTTATTTTTTGTCTAATAAAATATGCATGTGTTTTTATTTTTTTTTCGCTATCAGTAATTTTAGTTAGAAAAAAAGAAAGGTGGGCCATTTTTTTAAACTTTTTTATGTTTGCATGCAATTTTTTCAATAATATATTTTGATAGAAAGCAATCACTTTATAGTTTGACATATTGAATGAAATAAAACAATAACTTTCTTTTTTAACCACGATTTATTTCATTTTTGTAATACCGACCGGTTTCGCTTTACTCAAGCATCTTCAGGGTATAAAATTTAACTTCTTTTATTTTTTTTTTATACTTCAAATATTATACGCTAATTTTTATTTTTAAATTTGAAAGCGTGTATCACCTTTCAAAAACAGTTTTTGGATATGTTCAGAAATATTCCATTTAATTGGATTTTATGGCAAAGCGGAAATATTTTGACACTCTGATAAAATATGTTTGAGGCCCGAGGGGTTAACACTACCAATTCACTAGTTATTATGTATTGCCGTCAGAGGTATTTCGAGCCAGTTCCTGTAACAAGGTGACGATAGTTCTAATGAATGAGAACTGAGCATAAATAAAGCCCTGTGGCCTGAACCAACCGAAGATGGAAATAAATGTCATTCTAGATAAACTTTTTCGTTTAAGCGAACAAAAATAGATATTCATTCACTGATGACGTTTTTATTGTATTTTATCACTAGAACTCAATTGATATGACGTAGTATTGTGAATGACTCGATTTTCATCGCTATAACTATAAATAGATCCGTCATCTGCCGCCTATGCCATATTTTCTACGGGCGATTACTTCTAGACGTTACTGCTAGATGTGCCTATGTCAAATATACATATATTAGGTCCTTACATATGAAATTGGCGTTTTGCCGTACTAGCAACTTTGATCTCAAATATCTTCTCTTTGGTTAGGAATTCCAAATTCAAATTTATACAGCTATTTACTCATGTATTTGTGTTTCGAAAATTATAATTCATTTGTTTATTCCTTAACTGTTTTTTTTTCTTTGCGTCACTTAGTTTACAAAATGGAAAACTTGAAATATCGCGTTATTTACGAGTACGAGTTCCACTGTGGCACCAGTGCTGCAGAAACGGCTCGAAGAATTAATGATGTGTATGGCGACGGTGCCGCAAAAGAAAACACAGGGCGTTTTTGGTTCCAACGTTTTCGTTGTGGAAATTTCGACCTACAGAACAAGCCCCGTGGACGGCCGGAGACCAAAGTTGATAATGAAGAATTGAAGGCTATTGTGAAAGCGGATCCAATGCAAACCACGTCCGAGTTAGCTGCAGATTGCGGTGTTAGTGATAAAACTGTTTTAATCCACTTGAAGCAAATTGGAAAGGTGAAAAAGCTTGAAAGGTGGGTGCCTTACAAATTGAGTAAAGCAAATCAACAAACGCGGGGTTAGAACGCTAGACCACACACTGCACAACAGACAATTCAACTCCGATGGGGCATTCCAAACCGCCTTTTTTTGATTCCCGTACGAAAGGTTTTTTTAGTCGAGGGATCGATGAACTACCTATGAGATGGCAAAAGTGCATAGATAGCAATGGTAGATACATACTTTGATTAAATAAATATATTATATTTAAAAAAAATCGACTTTATGTTCCTCCCATACAAAACGCCAATTTCATATGCAAGGACCTAATATTATGTGAATTGTACTGGAAAGGCATTTTTTTTGTCGATTTCTTGGAGTAAAAATAACATTCCTTTTGAAACACGCATTAGACAGGAAAGAACAAATTCAATAATTTTGAGCGGTTTACATAGGCATTAATAGCATGAAAATAGTGGACATTTCAGAGTACGTTCTAACTCAAATAACCAAAATCCGACATAGACAACTGTATAACTCTCAATGGTCATGCCAGTCGGGAGAGCTAGCTTGTTGTTAATTAGAATCACTTCGCATTTCGATATATGTAACATCAATGAAGCACATTTAGACGGCAAGCTTTGTTGCTGTTAGTTTAAATCTGCTTTTCTAATCTTAAATATTTTCTCATAAGAGCGTTTAACCAGCCAGCGGACAAAAATCCACATTTCGTCGAAAGTTGTTCCTACGATCGTGCAGGGTGGTTACAATGAGAAAGATTAATTATTTTCCGTACCAGCTTTTTAAAATTATAACTCAATATCGATTTTATTTCATTCCAAATTTGCTTTAATTTATACCTACATCCAAAAATGCAGAAAGGCGTGTTGATAAAACTATTAAAATAATGTACTTTTTGTAATTATTTTTTGATTATAAGTATTTATCATTTTTCAATAGTGTCAAGTTAAATAAGAATGAAGAAAAATCTGAAATATATTAGTTTGTAAGTAAGTGCGCAAATAAATACACAAATGGACCAATTTTCGTCAAGAAACACATGTATGTACATATTTTTTTAATGATTTTATTTAAACTAAAATTAAAATTCTAAAACGTGCGATACCCAGATAATGTATTGGTTTATTTTACTGCATGATTATATGATTTGAAATGGTTGTGGTAGGTATAATACAAAATCTTTTTTGAAAATTTAACAAATCTGCTAACGACCTATGGTATAACCTTATTATACTAAAAATAAACATTTTTTCTCAAAATTTAAAACATGCGAATGCTAGATAAAATAACAATCTTTCGAAATCCATTTAATTTTTTTTTTTGAAAAGAGTCAATACGTCAAAAATCTGATTTAAAAATGACATATCGTTATTTGTTTTTGGGGTGTTATGCCGTGTTGCGCACCTTCTTCTTTAGCCAACGTTTCGGACAGCGTTGCAGTGTACATCATCAGGGCAGATCCTACACCCCCAAAACAAATGACGAAAATACTTTTGGCGGTGAAAATCTAAAAACATAATATACTAAATCAATTGAATTGCATTGAATGATTTAGTACTATTTCACGTTGGAGCAAAATTACTTGAATTTCATGATAGAGCAAAATTACAAGAAGTTATGATTATTTGTCACTTTCCGTGTGTATTATCAAATTTTACATTCATCTCCACATTTTATAAATTAAAGTCCCCCGCGTCGTCTGTCTGTCTGTCTGTTCGCGATAAACTCGAAAACTACTGAACGGATTTTCATGCGGTTTTCACCAATAGATAGAGTGTTTCGTGAGGAAGGTTTAGGTATGTCAAGGATTTGTGCAAATTGGTATAACGATAATTGTTAGAAGTGTCGGAAAAAGTCAGAGCGCATGGTAGCTTTCATCGAAAACGCTGCCTAATCCTTTTGGGATATAAAAAAACAGTGCATGGTGGGATATTCCTCTTTTATAGATCTACAAAAAAGTCCGCGAAGGCATACATCTATCTTTTACGGATAGCTTACTACACCCATTCTATCTTCTAAAAAAATGGTCACGTACATTGCGGTAATTGGAAAGTTGTTTAGACGGATACAGTATTAATTCTTATTAACTTAAATACGTACTTAAATTATTATAATCTTTCACACCATCTCTACGTAGTATAAATTAAAGTCCTACGCGGCATCTGTCCGTCTCTTCGCGATAAACTCAAAGACGGCGGTGGTTATAAAGGTTGGATAATCATCCAGTAGATGACGTTGTGTTTTATTAGCCACAGCATTGCCGGGTCAGCTAGTTTTTAAATAAGAATTCAAAGAAATGAAATGTCTACATAACCAGATTGGTTCAATACTTTATATGTGATGTTTAATATTAGTATATTGCTTTCTATATGTTGCAGCATCCCCCGTGTAGCCAGCGCCCACCCCTTCTGATATAGCCTACCCCCCCTGTAAACTACCCTCAATCCACCTATGCAGTGTTAACACCGCTGTAGGGCCCCTCGCCCTTCTGTTCCTCCCCCTCTGAACCCCTCAAACATTTGATAATACCTCTGGCGAATTTCCTGTTGCCGCTATCGTAGATTAAATTAATTGTGGCCGAAAATTATACTCGGGAAATATGGAAGTTTATTATTAGAGAGCGTACACAACTTTTGTTCTTATTGTAGTTCGTTAACAAGTTTTGCTACCCGGATTCGCCCGTGATGCGGATTTGAGAATATATTAATTTAATACACATTTCAACGAAAAAAAGTAGAATGAACAAGCACCTGTAAGTAAGAAAGAAAAGCGGAAACAATTTTTTTAGTTTGTTTTTTTAGAGTAACTCCACACAGGAGGCCCTGAGGAAGATAAGGCCCTGGGATGCTGTGTGGAGGGACTTTTTGAGGAGAGGAACGAATGAACATTGGTCTTGAAGAGACCCATGTTGTAGGAAGGAGGAAACACAGAGGCCGGCAAATCATTCCACAGCCGAGCTGTTGAACACAAGAACGAGTCGAAGAAACGACCTGTTCTCATGTGACAAATGTCAACTGTGTACAAAAGTTGGGCACGCGTTTGGCGTGTTTCCCGACTATGCACCGGTGCCGAAGGGATCAATGATGCTAGTTCCTCGGAGCATCTCCCATTGTAATACCGGCAGAACAAGGATAGCATTCCCACCCGACGACTGTGCTCTAAAGATTGCAATCCGTCTGTTAAGATGGAAGAATCTATCAAACGGTCCGCCCGTTTCTGCACCGAGTCGAGGGTATTTTTCAGGTATTTTGGAGCTCCAGACCAGAGGTGGCTGCCAAATTCAACCGTGGGGCGCACTTGTGATTTGTACAGGGTTAGCAGTTGTGTACTATTAAAGTATCTGCGGGCCCTGTACAGTACGCCCAGTTTTTGGGAGGCTAACAAATAATTCACGTTGGCAGTATATTTCCTAATAACACAGCTGAAAAGGTTTAGAAAATAAATCAGCTTAGATACATTCAAAGCTCACAACGGAAATGACTTGGCGACCTGAAAATGGTTGTGTTGATACAGAAATTCAAGACAGAAAAAGCAGTCTAAATTTCAATACGCAAGAATGGTCACCACTTAGCATCTCGAAGCTCTCAAATCAAACAAGCGCACAAAATAAACAGAGTGTGCAATTCACACGCGGTAGAAGTGAAATCATTAGAAAACTACAGTAGACAAAAGTGGGGAGGCTACGAAGCACCGCACAAAGAGGAGACCGATTATTCTATCTCCTTCTCTCGCAGGCTAAATACTATAGATATAGATGTACGTGTTCGTCTCTTTTTAGTGTCGATATTTATCGTTTCATCGAGTTTCAAATCACAACGGTGCTAAAGGCGTTTTCACTACAAAAATATCAGAGTGTGCAATTCACACGCGATAGAAGTTAAATCTTCAGAAAACTAAAGTAGACAAGAGTGGGGAGGCTACGAAACACCGCACACCGTCTGGAGCCAGTGAGACCATGGCATCCCCAATTTATGTTGTGTGGCCGAAGGTAGTGAGGAGGGGAAGGCGACGGGGAAGAGGAGGGTAGGGAAGTACCTGGCTATTCAGATCTGGTCACCAAACACGACTAAAGCAATTTCAGGCAACGCTTCAATTCTGAATGGTGGTTTTACACCAGGGCGATACTGAGAGTGCCGCAAATATACTATATATTATTTTTAATGAATTAATTGTGAAATAACATACATTAATCAAATAAAAATTATTTGCCCACGCCGTGATTCGATACCACGACCTTCGATTTGCGAGTCAAAAGCCTTACCCCCAGACCACGCCGGTAGTCAAATATACATATAAGAGTAGAAAAATCTTCGATGGTCTTACACCAGGGCGATACTGAAAGTATCTTCCACTCTGGAACGTGGCGCAAATATACTGTATTTTATTTTTAAATTAATTAATTATGAAATTCCATAAATCAATCAAATAAAATTTATCTGCACACGCCGGGTTTGAACCCGCGACCTTTGGATTGTGAGTCGAGAGTCTTGCCGGCCTCCGTGGTCCGGACCACGGAGGCCGTCATTATCTCGCAGGCTAAATCCTGTAGATGTATGATGTGTTTGTCTCTTTTTAGTGTCGCTATTTTTCATTTCATCTAGTTTCAGATCACATCGGTACTAAAAAAGTTTTCACTTCAAAATTAATTACATATATTTCTTGGAATATTAATTTTTAATACCACTGTATAAAGAGCATTAGTGATTTAATTTGATTGGACCTTTTACCGTTACACCATCGGTTTTAAGACGAGACTATTAAAATCCAACGGTATTAGAGGATACATTCACCTTTTTAATTTACAAGTAAACACGCTCCCCGCGGAGACCCATCACATCACGAGACTGTTTAGTTTAGTGCTTTAGTTTGATAATGTTCACTCCGTAAATACTGTTATCGCATCACATTAACGGAGGTAATCTATTTTATTTTATTTTATTTATTTTGGAGAAAGTTGACAGCAAATCAGAAATTATAATATAATAAAATAATAGGATGTTATTTATGCCAATTATGAACTTTCCACTGATGATAGTTATAATAATAAAGTGTGATATGTAAGTTTTATTTTTTAGTTACAAAATATAAAAAGGGGGGGGGGGGAGTGAGGAGGATCATAGGAATAGGATTAAGAGGCAAAGGACGGGAATATATATAGGGATTGAACTTTCTAGTTTGAGTCATGGTGCTTGCTGAGTTTTCGTTTTATGTCACGTAAAGTTGAGTTAAAAATGTCAATGTGGTAATAATTTGAGTTAAATGAGTGTGTGGATCTGTAGATAAATGAGTTCTGTTTGGAATTGGTCTTGCAAATAGGGAGATTAAAGGTAAGTGACTGCCTGCTGTTGCGATTTGGAACATGGAATGATAGGCGTTGAAGAAGATCAGGACAATCGATTAAGTTATGTGTAATTTTAAATAACATTACCGAATCTGCTATGTTTCTTCGACAAGTTAACGTTTGTATTTTGAAGAACTTTGCAGAGTCTTCATTACTAACATGAGATCGAAAAGAGCGGAAATTGAGGTACCTTAAAAATCTATTTTGAACGCTTTCAATTCTATTTTTGTGCACTGCATAGCCTGGGTTCCACACCTGAGATGCGTATTCAAGGATACTACGAACATATGAGAAATACAGTGTTTTGAAAGTAGTAAGGTCTTTAAATTGTTTACAGGAGCGGATTATGAAAACAAGCATAGAAGATGCATTAGTGACTATATGGTCGATATGTTTGTTGAAATTCAGTTTACTATCAAGTATAACCCCAAGGTCCTTACTTTCGAATTTGATAGACAACGGTACATGATTAATTGAGTATTCATGGATTAATACGTTTTTATTTCTAGTAAAGCGCACGATGAAGCACTTAGAAATATTTATTTCCAGGCAATGGGCATTACAATACGTGCTCAAGCGTAGCAAATCATCTTGCAGCTTCTGACAGTCCTCGATTGAGTTTATAGGTGAAAATATTTTCATGTCATCTGCATACAGGATAGTTTGGGAGATTAGAAAACAGTTACCAACATCATTGATATAGATGTTAAATAATAATGGTCCCAACAGGCTGCCTTGAGGAACTCCTGATGTAACAGCAACAGAATCTGATTTAAATCCAGCAACCACTACTATTTGGCTACGATTGGAGATATACGAAGAGAGCCAACGATAAAGATTGCCGTGAATACCAATCTCTAAGAGCTTGTTTAACAAGATTGAGTGATCGACCCTGTCAAACGCCTTACTAAAGTCGGTATAGATAGTGTCCACTTGTATTCGGTTATCCAAATTATCCTGGAGGTACTCTGTGAAAGTTAAAAGATTTGTGCTTGTTGATTTACCACTAATGAAACCGTGCTGGTTCATATTCAGGCTAGGTTTAAGAGCAGCATATAGTTGATCATAGATTATTTTTTCAAAAATTTTGTTGAATATGCAAAGTTTGGAGATTGGCCTGTAGTTTTTGACATCAGTTTTTTTACCATTCTTGAAGATGGGAGACACAAACGCGGATTTCCATATAACTGGGACAGTGCATTCGGTAAGAGAACGATTGAAAATCAAAGAGAGGGGTAAGGCTAGATTGTTTGCACATCGTTTAATAAGGATTGAAGGTATTTCGTCAGGACCAGCACCTTTGCAAGTATCTATTTCCTTAAGGTATTTTAAGACGATTTCTCGCGTCACCTCAATATTGCTTATATTGGATGTATGGTTTCCGACGTCAGTTTGATTACGAGCAGGTGGGTTGGAGGGTTTACTAAAAACCGAACTGAAATATTCTGAGAATAAATTTGCAATGGCTGTTCCATTATCGGCTCTCAGCTCTCCAAGATACATACATTTTGGAACACCCTGGGATTTGTTAGAGGATTTAACGTGGCTCCAGAAGTTTTTCGGGTTTGAGGATATATTATTTTCGATTTTACTTAAGTAGCGAGATTTGCTTTCCCGGCATAAATCTTTGTGCCGTTTACGAAGGAGAGAAAATGCGTCATAATCAGCCTGATTTTTGTATTTTTTATATTTGTTAAAATATTTCGATTTTTCCTTCATTACCTTTATAAGGGCAGCATTGTACCAGGGAGGATATTTCAAATTCCACGAAAATTTATGAGGAATGTGAAGGTTTATGAGGGATTTCAAAAACGTATAGAGAGCATCAAGCGCTGGTTCTACTTGGGAGGTAGAGAAAATGGATGCCCAGTCAGCTTGTTCTAGGGCGAGATTAATTGATTCGTAGTCTCCGCGATTATATAGAAAAACTTTCCTTTTCGCATTTGTCAGTGAAGGGGTTTCCTGAAATGGCACACTAATGGACAAAGCTTTATGATGTGCATCCTCAGGAACTAGCGGGTCGTCATTAGATTCGACAGAGATTAATAGATTTGACAGTATCAAATCTAGGATATGGCCGCTTGAGTTTAGTTCACCGTTGTATTGTGAGAGGTCCAAAAAATGCATACAGTCTACGAAATGATTACTTATATGAGTAGAGTAATTACTAGCTGTATAGTGAGCAGATGACGTAGTTTGGGTCCATGAAATTTCAGCAAGATTAAGGTCACTCAAGATAATAAAAGAATCCATGGGATTATTTGTTACCACATCTGATAACATGTTTAGGAAATTTTCAATTAAATATTGATGTTGAGTCCCTCCGGGGATGTATACGCTAGCGATGTGTCAGTTCAGCTGGAATGGGCTCGTGTGATCCGCTCCTTTGCGGGAAGCGGTTCCTACTCCCACTCCTTTTTCAAATCGACTACTCCCAGAGAACCCGGCCCAGTCCCAGTACTCGCATCCAAATAAATCCGGCGGTCCCCGAGCAACTCAACGCCGAAGCGCGAAAACCGCGGCGCCACGGGGCCGGCTTTCCTAGCCACTAGGCACTCGAATACAAGTCCCGGGTTCCTTTAAACCCAAGCGCCTTGTTCCGAGCTACGTGAATGTCGTGAATCGCGACACAATCCATTCATTCCGCCCACTCCCGGACTCACGAACTACGATACATTCCTGACTCACCCCGTGGCCGCCGGCTTGCTCCGCGAGTACTCCGGTGCTAATGAATAGTACTGAGTAGCAGGAACCACGAACTACCGTCCGGCGTCACTCACCATTCCACTCATGAGTCGCGGGTCTCGGTAGTTCTCGGAACTGCGTGAACCGTTGAACACTCCCCGCGACCTGCGGCCCGCCAATGACACTTCCCCTTGGGTCACGAGACGTGGGCTGGGCCTGGGCGTTCATTCGGTCGCTGTCCGTTGATCGACATACACGTGCGTGACCGCTTCGGCTAGACACGGAATCGTTTTTAATTAGAGCGTCTTATCTGGTATCGTTAATCAACGGGTGACGTGCATTATAAAATAATAGTTTATAGTAAAGCATTACAGCTTATTAATTTACTTATTTAAATTCTCAATAAAAGACCGTGCAATGTAGGTACATTGAATGTACCTACATTGAATGGGTCCTAGTCCTCGTGCGGGTCTTGTCCGACTCCGGGGTTCTGAGTTATCGTGTGGGTTCTACGAGTAGGTCCTGGTTCCGAGTTATTTGAACCCGTGCGTCCCGTTTCGGTGCGCGGCAACAATACCCAGTGCCCAGTCCGCACCTAAGAACTCGGACCCGGGACCTGCTCCTAGAACTCGTGTACTTTTAAAAGGAAGCAAGTCTCGGAGGCTTCCGGAAAAATGCAGAACTTACCCACCTCTAGTATACGCAGCATATATGGATTAAACGGTGAGGTGTACTATTAGTGCGAATGGTGACCCAAATGTCTTCAGCACAAGAGGTCCATTCAGGTCGCGCGATGCTGATCAGCTCCTGTTTAATAGCTAATACTACACCACCGCCAAGACGTTGACCGGTGGAAGCGTAGTCGCGATCTCTACGATATACATAGTACCGAGAGTCGAAAAGTTCTTCGTCTCTGAAGCCTTTGGTGAGCCATGATTCTGTAAGAGCGATTATATCGTAATCGTTTGAAAGGGTATTTTGAAGGAACGTCGTTGTTTTGGTTCGAAGACCTCTAACATTCTGGTAATATATTGCTAAAGACATGGGAGAGTATTAAAGTAAATGCTAGTGAGAAAGCGGTAAGTTATACATATACGTGATAAGTGTAATGAGTAAACTCGGTTATAGTGCATGCATTTTAAAAGAATAAATACATCTAACACAATGCATGTGTTAGATGTACCTACGTAAATTAAGTACCTACGAACGTGCATTAATGAACGAGTATTTACGTAAGATAAGTAAATTCGGTTATAGGGCACGCAATTTAACAGAGTAAGTACATCTAACACAATGCATGTGGGTGCATCACAGAGTTTAAAATAATAATAATGTATATGTCTTGTAATACGCATCTCAGGTCCGGCTATTGATACTATTGTTCTGATGTTGATATAATTAGATATAGGTAGGTACCCATATTTAAGGTAAGAACTATTCATAATATTATTTAGTAGGTATTTTAGTGAAATTATTGTGGACAAATGAGTATGTAATAATTTGCTTACCACAGCAGCAGAAAAGGCAATTGGTGTAAGCGAGACCGTGATAGTTCGTCGAGTAGGTCTGAGTGTAAAGCGTGTAGCAGGTAGTGGTCGCCAACAGGCGGTTACATGGTTTTCAAATTGGTTCTTGAAAAGTTGACTTGATTGGGTTAGAAGTGAATTAAGAATTTTAAGGGAGAGGGCAAAATAGGAGATGGAGCGTAGGTGTAATAGGAGTGGATGATAGGAGTAGGGGAATGTGTGGGGAGAAGTGAATTTCCGTCAATAAATGAATAATATTAGCCATTAGTATCAGTTCGAATGCATATCACGACGAAATTATTGTATGAAAGAAATCTGATGTAATTTTAAGCGATCGTGAGAGTTATAGTTGGTATATTCTGAAACTAATTATACTACCCGGCTTCGTCCGCGTGATTTAATATCTCAAATATTAATTTCAATATCCCTTAAATATCACTGAAAAAACAAACAAGGTCCTGGGAAGACCCAAAACTCATAGAGCGCGCCTGATTACGGAGGCAATTGAAATTCACAAAAATCCTATAAATATTAATAGACACGACGGAGCTAAGCTCAATGGTTCTTGGTTTTGGGTAATTGACGGTTACATCAAGGCTAAACGCAAGAAAACATGTTGAAGTATATAGGCGACACGGTATCGCTCCTAAGTAGATAAGTACAAACATCACCCCTAACTATTACACATCTGCCCTAAAGAAGGAGGTAGCGCAACACCCCAAAAACAAAAAACGAAAATACTCTTGGTTCTGAAAAATTAAAAACGTACCTCTCAGTAATGACATCACGGTCTCAGCAAATTCGAACCATTTTTCCTTTTTAAATACGTCTATTTGAATGTCGTTTTAATTTTTAATGCAAATCTTGGAAGTGGAAATTAACCCGCTTCCGACATCACACAAAAGCATTTCTCTTAAATTGGCTACTAGCTAATTTATTTATATATATCTAATTAAAAATAGATGTAGGTAAGGGAACGTACCCATACTACGTGACCAACTTTTTGCAATTTTTAACCCCCCTCCCCCCCTCCCCCCCCGGTGACCAAAAACCTAAGGGGTCGTCCATTAATCACGTAAGGCTCGAAAGGGGGGGGGGGGGGTTCGGAAAAAAATCACGAAATATCACGACGGGAGGGGGGGAAATAATGAGATACCACGTGTATTTATTTTTCGTGACAATATTCTGAAAATTTCAAAATACTTTGCACTAAAAAAAAATACACGTGATTTCGGGGGGGGGGGGTTAGTCTAAAACCTCACCACATATCACCAGGGGGGGGGGTTAAAAAGTTGCTAAAAAAACATCACGTGATTAATGGACGATCCCTAAGCAACCAGCCGCTCATTTGTAACAAGCGTGACATTTTGAAGACCCCCCCCCAAACGTGTCACGTAATATGGGTACGTTCCCTAAGTAATATTCTCAAAAACTGTTTATTGCTATTACGGATTACGGGTCGATTTTTTAAACATAATTCCAAATTTGGAACAAACAATAGTATTTCGCCACAAACGTCATACGCAGAAGTGAAACCTTCAGAAAACTAAAGTAGACAAGAGTGGGGAGCAGACCGATTATACTTTCTCATTCTCTCGCAGGTTAAATCTTATAAATGTATATCTTATATATGTGTTTGTCTCTTTTTAGTGTCGCCATTTTTCGTTTCATTGAGTTTCAAATCACAACGGCGCTAAAGAAGTTTTTACTTCAAATGGCTCCACACAGGAGGACCTGAGAAAACAATTTCCCTAGGGGTCACCTTTGTGGATGATGTGTGGAGGGTCTTTTTAGGGAAAGGAAGACTGTGAAGGAAAAAGTAAGAGGGCTAGGTAGAAATCTGGGTGTCAATGGGTCCAAGAGTGATGGACGTATGAATCCATTCCTTCCACTGCGGTACAAGGCGATGGGTCGAGAGTCCTACTGGAGAGATAAAATGTCTCCATCAACCAGTCTCTCCCGACCCGGCCCGCCACGCACAAGGTGGGCAAACGCATTTGCAGCCAAGGCCTAAACAAATCTCACCCCAATTAATGCGGGCACCCTCGCTAAGAAGTCATCAAACGTAGGTAATCACTTGGGGTAACCTAGGGTAGGCTTGTTGAAAAAGTATCGATATATCGATGTATCGATATTTTTAATTCAATATATCGATATTTTTAGCCGATATATCGATACAAAATATCGAATATCGAAAATTGTATCAAAAACGATATTTTTTATTTATTTATGTATTTAAAGTCACTAGAATCCAAAACCGTATAGGAACGAACGGAAAAAAGTAACTGCATTGGGTCATGACATCTGGCGGTTGAAATTTTAACTATTAATAGCTTAAAAATCTATTGTCTTTGCATTAGTATTTGTATCACTAATATCACTAAGATCATTAATACTATCTCATACATAGAAATGTATGCTATTTTTTGTCATTTTTTTCTAAGCCACTCCTATGTGTTGGTTCCCAATTGTCTATGATTAATGACTATACCTTGTTCCAAACACGAAGTCCTTTTTGACAGATCAATACGCCAATAGAATGTCACTGAGACTCTCAGTTTACATATAAGTTAGAAGAGAGGTTTTTAGTTTTTGATATTTTTGTAAATATTACCTAATAAAAATGAATACTGAGAAAAATACCTTCATTTTTATTGAGATTTTTGTACATTAAAAAAAGCAAATTGTGTGTAAAAATTACTATTGATAATATTAAGCTGAATACACTATTATCTAAAAACGCAAAATCTCTTGAAAATTTGACCGATATATCGATACATCGATATTTTTTCCTCGATACATCGACATCGATATTGATATTTTAATAAATATCGATACACTGATATATCGATATTTTTTTCACTTTCGACATCCCTAGCCTATGGCAGGGGTGTTGGTTATCCAATAAATGGTTCCTGAGGCGACGGTCCTCACACGCGCCTCCCAAATTTAAAGAGTTGTATTAAAAGATTATTTCGCTTGCCTGCAGACAATTAGAATATTAAATTTGCTGCATTTGAAATTTAAATTTGTCACATATTTCCCCACATAACTAAATGCCCATGAACACGATCTGTCAGTGCCTAGATCAGTGGTTCCCAACCTTTTTCTGACCCGGGACCACTTGTAGTACGATAATTTCTTAGTCAGGGACCACAAGCAGTGACGAGTGGGAGGGGCGTAATGGGATGGGGTGGGACGGGTTCTAGCAGAAAATTTACCACAACGGATGGGGTGGAACGGGGTACGATGGGGTGGGGCGAAACGGAATACCGTAATGGCCACTGACCACAAGGTACAATAATGATAAACTGAATATTGTCGCGATTTTTTGTATTCAGACTTCTTGACCAGAGACCACCCGCCTGCGCGGTGGCTCGTTTATTGACCGGCGGACCATCTTCTTGCCTCTTGCGGACCACTAGTGGTCCACGGACCACTGGTTGGGAAACCCTTACCTAGATAATAATAATATTATAAACCTTAACATTAAAATGATCTCCCGAGCCTACAAAGCCCCCATTGAGGATACGAAATCCTTGGGCATGATTAATACTTGATGCCGCTAGAAATAAGTTTTCCCATAGTATTCATATAAAGGCGGGGTTGGCCCGAGGCGACCTCCGTGCACGGTATGCTTTATAAACTCCCTACTACGTGTTTCGAACAATTTCGTGTAAAAACCAACCTTACATCGTTTTATAATGTGTATAATTTATATTTGCAACTTTATTCCATTTTATTATGAGTAAATAATAAAACCATTTTTTTACTCTTAGGTAATAATTTTTATCTATCTATAATAATAATAATAATCTTTATTCCAGGATGTGGGGAGGATAGTGCAATCCCACACGTCCCATATAGTTATACATATTTATATATTTACACAGTAAAGAAATAAGAACATAAATAAAAAATAAAAAAATAATACTAATAAAAATTAATAATAACAAAAATAAATAATCAATTATTATGCAGGGCGTGATCTTGAGTGCGCTCGGGCCCATCGCTCACTAAGGAGTGGAGCTTGGTGCTGGAAGGCTGCGGTCACCAACGTGTTGTCGGAGGCCCTTAGCCGCATCCTGGCTCCAGTGACCCGGTGTCTCATCAGACTGGCGAATCCATGGAGTCCTAATTCTGTGAACATTGTTGAAGCGCTGCTATACCTTCTGAATCCAAATATGATTCTGCACGCATCATTATATTGGATCCGGAGACGTTCCATTGAGCTTACTCGGTATTGACACCATGTTTCACATGTATACAGGCTAGTGCAGAATGCATTAAATAATGTTTTTTAACATTATTGCTGCATCGGAAGAATCTTGGGGCAATCATAATAATTGACAAAACACTGATACTTCTCCTCTGTCGTTCAATATCACCATCATCCGAGAGGTCTTCAGTGATGATGTGCCCCAAGTATTTTACATTCGTGGATGTGCTTATGGTTTCCTCGTTAAGTTGTATGGGGAGCATCTATATACTAGCGAGTTCCCGGCATGCGTTGCTATGCCACTTAATAAAGAAATTATTTCTCCTTGCGTTTCTCCCATTCGTCCCGTTCCCCTTCCGCCTCCTCTTCTTCTCCCGCATCTCCTTCCCCTCACGCGTTCCCAACCCGCCTTCCCTCATCCCGTCCCAACTTCCCCCGCCCAGCGGACCTCACTCTAGAGCTCCCCTGCCCCCTCCTGCATTCCATACATTCAGTCTCGATACATTCAGTTTTCAAACAGCTCGCGTGCCACCTACTCAATTTTCATAATGCCAGACCTCACCAGTAGTATTTATACAAACCTTATCCTGACAATAACGAAAACAAAAATCCAATTTGGTGCAGTCGTTCGGAAGTTATGCGCGTACATACAATTCGGCGATTCATTTGTATTTATACAGGGTGTTGGGACGTCCTTGACTTACTTTAACCAGTGATTCCTGACATTATTTGGAGTAAAAAATTTACATGAAATTTTGGTCTCCGGTGACTTTTCGACGCAAATCTCAGAAAGCAATCGATGGATTGGTTGCCTCAAAATTTTTTACAGAACATTGCATTTTAACAGAAGATTGTTTCTATATGATGGTAAGTTCTGGCGTTATGAAATTTGTAAAAAGAAATACTACAGGTGGTGCGCGAGTGGTTTGAAAATGTGTGTATTTCATATATTTTAGCGGCAGGGAGGGAAGGCAGGAGGGGGAGGGTAACAAAGGAGGTGGGATTCGCAGGAAGGCGGAAGGCGGGGAAGGTGGAAGAGGAACGCAAGAGGTGAAGGAGGATGCGCATGGGAATGGACATGCAGGGAGAAACAATTAATTTCTATGAATGGCATTGCAACGCATAACGTTTCTTTGTTCGTCCCATACGCGTTCCAATACCATTCATCCGATAGCGATGAAACTTTGGTGATTTGTTTTGCGAACGCCCTCGGAGGTTTATATATATACAATGGTGAGATCTGGCGTAATGAAATTTGAATTAAAAAGTGTGTATTTCGTATATTTTAGGGGCAGGGAGGGAAGGCGGGAGGGGGGAAGGGAACGAAAGAGGAGAGATTCGCGGGAGGGTAGACGAGGGAGGGGGAAAGCGGGAAACGCAGGAGAGGACGCAGTAGGGAAACTGGGGCGCCTGGGAAAGGAAACGCAGGGAGAAATAATTTAATTCTTTGAGTGACATTGCAACGGATGCCGGGTACTCGTTAGTAAATAAGAAAAATATTTCTCAATAAAACAAATCGTCTCTGAGCTCTGTAGACAAAATTTATTATTCACTACACGTGTCAGATATTTCTCTTACGAAGGTCAAAACTTCCTAAAGTAAATTTGTTTATAAATATGTACTTCATTAATTAAAAATCATTATTTCATGGTTTATTAAAAAAAAATTATTGACTTAATTAAATGTATTTCTGAGTTGTGATATAATGTGAAAAAATCATATCTAAAGAGGTATTACGAATGAGGAGAGATAGGGAAGGAATGTGAGGATGATGTAATGAACAATATCAAGAAAGGAACGTTTAGACTATTTGGAAGTGTTTAGCGAATGGACGGAGAATGTACCGGTACTACTCGCGAGTTAGTAGTTAATGTAAAATTAACTACTAACTCGCGAGTGAAAAAGTAGGAGGCGAGAAAACCCTGAGAGGATAACTAACACGAGTAGGTACTTAATATAATGATTTACGATCAAGTGTATAAAAAAGGGTCGGGGTGTGTCGAGCGTCGGAGTAGAATAGCATGTGAATGTGAATGAAGCAAGAGTATGTGCTAAAGCAGAGTTGTATGACGGTCCATCCTCTCAGCCTGCTGGGAAACGGCTGGATTGAAGTTAGGCAAACACCAGACTTATTTTTTTAACTTTAACACACCGGAGGCCATGAGGAAAATTATTTCCCTTTGTCATATTTGGGGTCCTGTGTGGAGGGTCTTTTTGTGGAATAGAAGCAGTGAACCGTGTTACAGGAGGAAGAAAATACAGAGTTTGGCAAACCGTTCCAGTTAGAAACGTTTAGACTTGTTCTCATGTAACAAACGTCAACTGTGTAAAGCGCGTTTGGCGTGTTTCCCGACTGTGCACCAGTGCCAAAGGAATCAATGACCAGTTCCGTAGAGCATCTTCCATTGAAATACCGGTACAACAAGGACAGAATTCCCACTCGACGCCTGTGATCAAAAGATTGTAATTCGTTTGTCAAGATAGGAGAATCTAACAAACCGACCGCCCGTTTCTGCAGAGTCAATGGCTTTTTCACCTATTTTTGGGCTCCAGATTAGAGGTTTCTGACAAATTCAACCGTGGGGAGCACTTGTGATTTGTGCAGGGTCAGCAGCTGTGTACAAATAAAGTATCTGCGGACCCTGTACAGTATGTCCAGCTTCTGAGAGACCTACTTAATTCTGGCTTCGATGGAGCCCCCGTACCTGAGCCGGTCGCTTAGAGTTACACCAAGCTTATCAATTGAAGACCTATTCGAAAGATTGTTTCTGTATCTAGTATAATGTGTAACCAATTTCGAAAGAAATTAATTGGAGAAACAAAGATTGCTTTACACAGATTTAGATCTTTGGTTTACACACATTTGAATTCGTGAACTATTTATTACTTGGTTATTTTGATTTCCTAGACTCCCCGTTAGGTATAGCTTCCTTTATCACGGCGATACGCATCGTTTTTTGCGTAAAATGCTTTTTTGATCGTGAACGGCTGCGGCCGCTCTCGATGTTTACATTTTCAAACGAGCAATAATTATTGTAATTAACGGAAAGGGGTCACACGGTCGCGGACATTGCGAACCCGCTTATAGCATGGCGCGAGAACTACGCACCTAACTATGTATATAAAACGGAACATATTTGGGGCATATTTGAGTGGCCGTCAGTGTCACCCAAATTTCAGACGATGCCTATTTTTATGTAAAGCATTTTTGCTTGGAGTGTTTTAATAGGGTGGCCGCCAGAAAAACCAACACACCGTAAATTGTTTTGGACCGACAAATTAATATCAGGGAACGTATTGAGTCGAATAACACACACTGATTGACAGACCAAATATTCAACAGATGTGACGTACTAGATTATATGCCAATATAATTAAACTAACAATAGAAAGGGTTAGCAGTTTTAAATATCTGGGTGTGATATTGGATGATAATTTAAAATTCGACGAACACTTAGAACACTTAACAAAGAAAATTGCTAAAAAAGTTAATTAACTAACCATCACGCCGTTTCCCCGCAGGGGTAGGCATAGAAGGACGGACCGCCAAACAACTCGATCTTGGCACACACTCCTTGCCTCGTTCACATTCATACATCGTCTCATACATGCTTTTCTATTATTCCGACTCTTCACATGGCCCGACTTAAGTATCTGATTCACTTGGTCGTGCCATGTCTTCCTCGGGCGTCCCCGACTTCTTCTTCCATTCATTCAAAAAAGTTGGATTCCTAAAAAGGATCAGAAATAACTTGGGATCTCAAGACAATGCGCCTTGTTTACAATTCTATTGTAACTCCGCATTTAAATTATTGTTCTAGTTTATTAATTTATTAAAATGTATTTGTAAAAATTTTACTGTTTATCTAAATTGTATTTGTATATATTTTCTTACTAGATGTATGAAAAATTTTTGCATACATCTAAATAAATATTCAAAACAAAAACAAAAAACAATTATACGTTACTTAGGGAACGTACCCATACTACGTGACACGTTTAGGGGGGGGAGGGTCTTCAAAATGTCACGCTCCATACAAATGAGCGGCGGGTTGCTTAGGATTTTGGTCACCGGGGGGGGGGGGGGTAAAAATTGCAAAAAGTCGGTCACGTAGTATGGGTACGTTCCCTAAGACACTATAAATATCATGCTATAGAAGCATTCAATAGTCGAACACATAAAAAGAAAATTGTGGAAAACAAAAATAAATTCAGACATAAAATTACAAAATTAATTAAAGAACAAAAAAAAAAAAAAAAACAATATTACCCAAATTTCATAACATAAAATAATAAAGCATACCCTTCTTTGTTTTTCACTTACATTTATGTATTTTTTAAATTTTTATTTAGTATGTTTATTATCTGTTTTAATAGAATTTTTCAACGTGTCACGTAGTATGGGTACGTTCCCTTAGCAAAGTATGGTAGTCAAAATATCTGTAACAAATAAAATATTAAATATATTTTTTTTTATTAATATTTTATAAAATGGAGGCCTCAGCACAGGTAAATCACCCAGTGAGGCCAACATTACTGGATTACTATTGAAATGTAAAATAGTGTAGGTTTCATATAAATAAATAAATAAGCAGCGAAAATGATATGATTTTAGATTTTCACGGCCAAAAGCATTTTGGTTGTTTATTTTTGGGGTGTTATGCCGTGTTGCGCTACCTCCTCCTTTAGCCAACGTTTCAGACATCGTTACAGTGTCCATCATCAGGGCAGATGTGTTCACCTTCACTTCACACATGGGGTGTTCTGCCGTGTTGCGCTACCTCCTCCTTTAGCCAACGTTTTGGACATCGTTACAGTGTGCATCCTGTAACGATTTCGGACATCCTGTAACGATTTCGGACATCCTGTAACGATTTCGGACATCCTGTAACGATTTCGGACATCCTGTAACGATGTCCGAAACGTTGGCTAAAGGAGGAGGTAGCGCAACACGGCATAACACCCTAAAAATAAACACCAAGGAAAAAGCAGCGAAAATGTTTGTTATTAAGTTACAAGAATGTACTCCCATTTTGTAATAATAATTAGGTAGGTGGTTAGGTTAATTAATTTGAAATTAAGAATTCCTTCTTCTCTTAAGTACATTTCGTCCACTTTAATTACTTATTTTTTAAAAATGAAAACAAATAACTTTGTACACAATTATTAACATGTTTCGAAACAAATGGGTTCCCTCGTCAGGATTAAATGAAAAAATTTATTGGTTTCCAAACACGTTCATAATTTTAATTAAATAAGTGGTGTAAACAAAGTTACATATTTGTTTTCGTTTAATTAAAAATACTCTAGAGTGAATTTGCGGTTATTGAAGAACTTGTTTTTATTTGATTTATTCATTCATAATTGATTTTACAAGGATACAATTGTTCACGTCTGTTTACAAGACATTATATTTTTTTAACAATACTACCAGCCTCAGCTGAGAAATCTATTCGCGTGTTAGAGACGGGGAGTAGGTAGTGCCATTACAATTTTAATTCAAGTGTATAATATAATAGAATATAATGTAATAATATGGTTATGGGATATAAAAGAAATAATAATAAGGCTTTAAAATACCTAAAGATATATTTATATAGGTAACACAATTGAAACATTGATGCTGTGCGTATGGGGGGAATGAGAATATGGGAACAGTTTACATAATATTTTAATCATTTTATTTACGATGTCGTGATAAAAATATTTATCGCAATAGAATCGAATTACAAAAGCATATAAAATGCAATTTATTGTAGTTTTACGATGTACAACAATAAATGAGTAAAACCTCAATGTAGGTCTAATGCCGATTGATTTATGCGAATGACTTCCTATACATGTATCTGTTGAGAATCTTTACGACTCAATAATATTTTGGTAAAAGTACCGACTGTATTTTGTTTGTAACATATTCCTTAATAATATAAATATAATACTTACAGTTAAAAACCCGCTTCGCAGGTTTTTGCTGCGGGCGTCTTTTGGTTTGATTTCGCCCAGTTTGAGTGTTGGTGACCTTTTTACAAGTCCGATGGGAACTGGTTAAAAAATAGCCGGTCCCTCAGATTAGTGTTGGGTAGGACACGCTATCAGGATGAGTTTGTATGAGGTACTCATATACCCGCCTCCCGTGTCTGTTATTTTTGTAATACGAGCAGTTGGTACTCTTGTGCGGTATTCACTTAACAATAATTTAGAATAAAGAAATAAAAAATTTCGGAGCAGTTGGAACGCTTCTGCGGTATTAACAATATATGAATTGGCTTATCTTATCACCACCTCACGGTTCTAATACAAAAATGTCATAGAATATACAAACACTTCACGCCTCACCACCTCATACATTTGTCCCAAACTATGCGTGACATGACATGTAGTTTAATACATCAACCACCTCACACCTCACCTGATATTTGTCCCATACGTGACAACGTGACATGACATGTAGTCCAATACACCAACCACCTCACACCTCACCTCATATTTGTCCCGTACATGACATGAATGTAGTCCAACAAAACAAATCACCTCACACCTCATATTTGTCCCTCCTTCATATTTGTCCCCCCTTCATATTTGTAGTAATACAAAGAAAAAGAGTTGGTACAAATACGTATTGTGAGGTGGGGGGACATTTTACGTGTTTGTATGGGACATTTGAAGTGCCTGTTGTATGAGGTACTCAACACTACCTCAGATCCACTGTGATCCAGTAACAGCTAGTTAACGGGACAAAGTAACCGACAGGCAATGACATCATATGCAATATATCGTCGGGTAGTATTATTATTCACAAATGCCAGTTATAATAACAATTATAAATCCGTAGTACTAACGCCTGCCAGGGGATGCTAATCACAAGTTCTGTTAATGTAAGTGGAACCATCTTTTGATATTGCTTTAATTAGGTTCTATTACACAAGTACATATGTATATAAATTCCACGTACGAAAACGACTTTGCGTACGACGCGGCGTCAGAGTTTCTTTCTTAGCCGGGGCCCGCAACCCGGATTTGTACCGATTAATTACATATTTCCCTTAAAAAAGGTAAGTTTTAAAGCTCTTCAAAAAATATGTTATTCTTGAAGATAATATCTAGACTTTGCCCGCGCCGAAACGCAAATTATATAAAATTACCTCGATAGAAAAAAATCGCAAAGTATGCTCCAAAAATTATTATTAACACGTTTGTTTCAGTTATTTTACAAGTTATATGTATGAAAAAAATCAGTGTTTCTTTAAATGCTGTTTAAGATAATGCCCGCGAGATTTTTGCTCTATTTTAAACAAGTTGTGTTTTATTAAACATTTTCGCAATTTTCGCATCGATTTTGTCGCTGTAAATGTCACTCTACTCTAACATTCGTAATTTCGTATCTCTCCATCTTCTTCTTTTCGGGCCCGGTTGCAGAGCCTTAAATTTCAACCTCTACAGACTCTAGCCTATTAATACTGTTTGATGATGATGATGATTGATGATGATCATTACACATTTCAGTGCGTCACGCATAAAATTAGATGCATCTAATACAACAATCCGTTAAACTGATAGCAATTCAAATTGAACCACCTTTGTTTCTTTGTAGTTTTGTCCGACCGAAATCAACAGCGGTATTGGTTAATAAGTTAAAAAAGCACCAACTGTTTTGATTGCATCAATTGCTTAACAATATAAATTTTTCGAAGAAAACTTCTTCGGAAAGGTTTTGATTTTGTGATGGCATTATTTATTTTAATGAAAAGACAAATAACTTTGTTTACTTCACTTTTATTTATATAGGTACAATCAACATGTTTCGTGAACGATGTTCACATCATCAGGATATCTTTTATAAACCCTCTTTTGAACATTTTCCCACTTAACCGGTCTTTCCCTGCTAATGACTTTGAAATCCCTAATATTAATAAACTTCCCCCACTCTTACCCCTTCCCCTTCCTTCTACCTCTTCATCCCATATGTGATCTATGTTTAATTTTTAAGTTTAGTAAACATTTGATCCTGATGATGTGAACATCGTTCACGAAACATGTTGATTTATAAATAAAAGTGATGTAAACAAAGTTATTTGCCTTTTCATTAAAATAATAATTAGTGTCCGACCGAACTTTCGGTTTCGGTTTCGGCCTAGTTTCGGCCAAAAATCGAGTTTCGGCTAAGGCCGAAACCGAAACTGAATTTGGGAGGTTTCGTTCTGCGATCGGACATGTTCGGTGCACTGAACTGCTAACTGCGAGCCACGAAGTGTCATTTTGCTGCTTCCGCGCTCATAGTCGTGTCATGACTTGATTCACTTGTTTGTGTTCGTTCCGCGAACTTTGCGGTAGTTTGGTTTATTTATTGTGAAATTGGAGGTGTTTATACCTACTTAACATTATTTCTAAATAGGTAAGTTTTATTTCGCTATTGAAATAATTTAGTTCATGATAGGCCCTGAGGAAAATAATTTCCCTGTGGGCCTATATCATCTTTGGGGATGCTGTGTGTAGAGTTTTTTTTGGGAAAAGAAGGAGAGGAGAGTTCTGGGAAGGAAAAGAGGTGGATAGGAATCTGGGGTTCAGTGTGTCCTGGTCATCCACCTTCAAGACCTCGACAAACATCATCCCATGAACACGGGCACCCCTGCTAAATCACCAAACGTAGGGAAACATCTTGGGTGACCTATGGTAGAGGTGTTGGTTATCCAATAAAGTTTCCCGGGGCGGCGGTACCCATTCCCGCCTCCCAAATTATTTTGTCCTTAAGATGAAAGAGTATTTTATTTTGTTATTTATTAATAATGTTCAAATAGGTAATATGTACCTACTATTTCTTTTTTTGATATTATTTACGAAGCGATTTACGATTACGAAATCAAAAAGCATAAATAATTTATTTGAAATAAGGAGTGATAATTATGTTATGTTTATTTTTAGTTCAAATATCAGAGACTGAATTATTAATATATGATTTCAAAATAAAGGCTGACTGATTAAGATTGACTATTTTTTTTCCACGAAAACATGACCTTAAATGGATGTTTCGGTTTCGGTTTCGGCCGAACTTTTGGTTTCGGCCGTAAAAACTAGTTTCGGTTGGACACTAAATTAATAATATAATATTTCAGAAATAGTCAAGCATAGCTTTATATACTAAATCTAATAAAATAATCCGTTAAACTTATAAAAATTCAAAAAGAACCACCTCTGTTTCTTTGTAGTTTTGTCCGACCGAAATCAAGAGCGGTGTTGGTTCACAAGATACGGAGAATTGGGCATCTGCGTCAATTGGAATGTATCCTGGTTAGTGGTTAGGAATGCGGACGATCACAGATCGTCTCTTCGTGTCGCGCGTCGACCGCGTCCATATACATAAACGACGGTCGTCCATATACATAAATATTGTACAGGCGGACTGTTTTTACCCTTTGACTTTCCTCAGTATTCGAGTGTATTACAGTTTACAATATAAACCGAGTGATATTTTAACGACAGCTGTGAATGCGAATTCAAACACCCATGAATCGTGAATATGATTAAGTTTTTAATGATTTGACCCTTTCATGGTATTAAAATAGTAAAAAAACTGTTATCAAAGTATAGATTCAATTCAATTCAATTATTTATTCATTTTCAAAACATTACAAAATAAAATTTCAATGCGTTTTAAAAGAGATAAAGTATTAAGATTTAATACGATACGATACGATTGTACCACCCCAGCCAGGAGTACTCCTGTCCCGGTGAGACCGGTACACCAGGGGGCACTATTTGTTAGGACTTGGAACACATGCTCTGAGGATAGGAAGGAGGTTGGAGTTTAATCGACCGGTATACATGGCAACCTAATAAGCCAATATTGGAAATTAGGATGGGCAGGAATAAAGGAATGGATTGAGCGTAATAATTTCGTTTTTGTTTTGTTCTTCCTTCTTCTTGCCTCTTCTTGGCTCTTCTTGCTTTTTCTTGGATCTTCTCGCTTCTCCTTGCCTCTTCTTGATTTTTCCCTTCACTTCTCTGCTCTTCTCAGCTCTTCATGTCTTTTCTTGTATGGTCATATTTCTTCACGTCTCTTCTGGGATCTTATCGTCTGTTCTCGGCTCTCCTTGGCCCTTCTCGCCTCTTCCCAGATCCTCTCGCCCCTCCTTGGCTGTTCTTGTCTCTCTTGGCTCTTCTAGGATCTTCTTATCTTTCTTTTTATTTCAAGAATCTTCTAGTCTCTCCTTGGCTCTTCTCGTGTCTTCTCGCCTCTTCTTGGATCTTCTGGACTCTTCTTCTTGGATCTTCTGGACTTTTCTCGGCTCTACTTGGCGCTGCTTGGCCCTGCTTGGCTCTTCTTATCTCTTCTTTGCTTTCCTTGTCCCTTCTTGTCTCTTCTTCCTTCTTCTTGTTTCATGAGATCTTCTCGTCTCTTCTCGGCTCTTCTTAACTCTCTTTGCTTCTGCTTATCTCTTCTTTCTATTGTTGTCTTTTCTTTTATGTTCTCGCCTCTTCTTATCTCCTCTCGTCTCTTCTTATCTCCTTTTGTCTCAGCTTGTCTTGTCTCTGATTATCTCTTTTCAAATATTCTCATCTCTTCTTGTTTATTCCTGAATGTTCTTGTCTCTTTTTGGCTCTTCCTAGATCTTCTCGTTACTTTCCGGTTCTGATTACTACCTCTTTTTCTCTTTGTAATATTGGCTCTTTATTGCTTTTTTTTGCACCTTCTTTCAATACCATTTACCAATTTTCACCCTTTGTTGGCTCGTCTCGGTTCCTCCTTCTTGTCTTTTCTTGTATCTCAGTGTTTATTCGAGAATTTTCTTGTCTCTTCTTGCTTCGTCTTATCTCTTCTCGCTCCTTCTTGGTTGTATTTGGTGTATCTTGCGACTTCTTGCAGAGTTTAATCCATATTTATCCATGGCAACCTAATATGCCAATACTCGAACTAGGATGGCAAGAATAAAGATTTTGATTGAGTGTTGTTTTCTAAGTTCTGTCATTTTCTTACCTCTTCTGGTCTTTTATTGCTTATTTTTGCATCATTTTGCCTTTTTTTCGTCTATTTCAGTCTACTTACAAGTCTAGTATCTGCTTACAAGTTCTTGCTTCTACTAGCCCCTTCTTCTGGCTTCAACTTGCTTCGTCATGCTTCCTTTTGCTTAAATAACACAAAACAGCGCTATGCAAATGTTATGTTATTATTATTATTCTTGTTTTTTTGACTCTCCTAATTTTGATTGCATCTTATTGGTTCTTCTAGTCTTCTTGCATTATCTTGACTTTTCTTCGTGTATGTTCTGTCATCTTGAATATTCAAATCAGATAATCCAAAAGAGAACAAAGAAACTCATCCGAAGTGTAATAACCCGACTTAATTAACGTTAACTATTATTTGAGATAAAGATAAAAGGTGTAGGTACTTAAAAAGAACTTCTTCCAGATTTCGACTGAAACCAAAAACCTGTAAAAACCTAAAAACCAAAATCCTGTTAACCATTAAGGTAAATAAAAAAATATTTGTTTATAATGTGCACGTCAGAGGGGGAAACGAATTTTCGAAAAGCGCAGACTGAGAGATGCATTCGATAAGTGCGAGTAACTCGACTAGTTTTTGTTGCGGAATATGTAGGTGTATCTCAAAATCATTAATTATCTCATTGAAATAATATTGAAAGAATTTAACTTGTGTCTGCTTGTAAATAAACAATATCCAATGAACCTGAAAACAATAAATTTAAATTTCTTTGACAGAAATTGCGTTATTATTAGGTTAAAATAAACAGATCGTAGAAAGCCATAAATAAAATTGTAATATGGGTGAGTCCTATCTTTAGATGTCTTCGTGTGATGAACGCCTTTGTGAAACACTTACAAACCAAGGTCCATTTTTTAGTCGGTTTACAATAAATCCATCAACACCACTCGAACTGTTTATGTCGCGCTGAGCAAACACGCTGCGCTTTGTGTAACTTTATCAAAAACGGACAATATTTGAATACATTTTGAAACATATTTTTAAAAATCACACATAACTTTCCGACGGATTGAGGTAAAATTAATTCTCGAAGACGAGCAAATTGCACTGATTCTAACACGTGTTCGTATCACTTTTCGGGAAAATCGGTTAAGAAAATCGCCGGATACTTTAGAAAGAAAGCTGGACCCGAGAATATGCGTAAACAGATTTAAGCAATTTATTCTTCAATGAAGCACAATAATACTAACAACAACAAAGCTTGTTGTCTGAATTGTGCTTCATTGATATTAAGCATATCGATATTCGAAGTGATTCTATTTAACAACAAGACAGATCTCCCGACTGGCATAACCATTGACAAGTTAGTTCTGCAAGCCGGGAGATAAAACAGTCTATGCTGTCGGTGACGGAGATAATCATATAGGGAACATAGAAACTAATACTCTCCATGATAGCCGAGTTTTCGAACCTTCCACGAATCAGTCTGAATAAATGTGTTACAATGAGCACATCCTTTCTGACCCGTAGAAGTTTCATACCGAGCATGCCCAAGAGAAAGTGGGTAGGGTAGAGCCACGGATAGTAGCCATACTTCCTAGGGTAAAGAAATCTCAGAAATTTCTTCAGAACCCTCTCCAACATGAGGGAATACTTCACTTAGATATCTGTGTATTAGCAAATTCACACAAGAAAAATGGGTTATTGCTACGAATGGGAGTTGAACCTCAGAAACTACCCGATAACTGATGAGTAGTGATGAGAATGCAGGATGCTTAGGGAACGTACCCATACTACGTGACCAACTTTTTGTAATTAAAAACCTAAGAAACCCGCCGCTCATTCATACCAAGTGTGGTACCCCCCCCCCCCCCCCCCCCCCCCACCTGAACAGGTCACGTAGTATGGGTACGTTCCCTTATTTGTATTTTGTATGCCTGTACTGCCTACATGGTTTCCTTGCATGAAATAATATGTTCAAAGAGGAAATGGTTACAAGTTATAAACTAAACGTCCCTATCTAATAGACAGTAGATACTATAACATAGCATCTCTGTGTTTAAGGGGAACGGCTGCGTTTCATACAAATGTTAATTTTAGATTTTTGAGGGCCAAGTACCCAACCAATTTTTGAAGTGAAATTTCTTTAGCACCTTTGTGATCTAAACACGATAAAACGAAAGAGCAACTTAAAAAAGAGTCAATCACATCTATAGTATTTAGCCTGCGAGAGAATGAGATAGAATGAAGCCTTACCGCATTGGCCGCTTTGATTAGGAGCTCACTTTTCAAGGCTCCTATTGGTTGAGATTGTGTGGGTGAAGTTTCACTTCTACCGCGTGTGAACTGCACTCGATATTTTTTTTGCAGAACTTAATAATAGCACTATTCAATTTGATTTAAATTAAATTTTAGAAAAATTAAATGGAGTTCTACAAATTAAACACAAAAATTAATACCCAAACAAACCAAAAAAAATTGTAATCAAAAACGAACATTAAATATCTCTACATCAGGATATGTGCTACTTTATTTTTTTGTGTTAATAAAATTACAAAATCGTTTGCTAAAGATTTTAATATTTCATGGTTTTAGAGACAACGGAAATTATTTGCGAGTAAATGATAAATATTTTAAAAACATATTATAAAATAATTTTTATTATTAATTTTTTAAACTTTATGAGTAAAATCTCAAATTATAATATTTAATTAAGTGAAACTCAATCGAAATGTTTCGCTAATATTGTCTTCATTTAATTAAATATAAAATAATTATTAAACAGCATTTTTTTCGCGTAAATTTAATTATAAATGACCTACTTACTTCATAACACAAATTTGTCGAATAAATTAAAATTACTACCAAAAAAAAACGAATTTATTGCGACGTATTGTTTTCCATTCTTTTATTTATTATATTAACACAGTAGATTAGGAAAGATATATATTTGAAATAATTATAATTAACACGCGAATAAATTCCAAAGTTGTCTCCAATATAAGCAAAATTGAATTCTTTAACGGCCTATATGTTATCATTTTAAAAACCAATAAATAAATTAGCAAACATCCGTACTACATATTTGTTAAATCTTTTGATTAAAAAAATAATTATTCAATTTGTTTTGGTATTTGACCTCAATTCCGAAATTAAGATTTGTATAAAAACCGTGCAGCCGTTCCTCTTAAGCATTGTCATGAAAAATTAACGTACCGAATAGAAAAAATAAAAAATAATGTAGAATTATTAAAAAAAATTATGTCAGCGAATGCCGACAAAAAGACATTGCCAAATGTCCAAATGAAAAAAAAAGAGAACAAAGGGTAATAAGTAATAATAAATTGGTTTTGTCATGGAATTAAGCAGGACAAACAAGAATATTGCGCTGAAAGTAAAGTTGCTATACTGTCGGCCGTTCTTTGATGCTGTAAATTATATGAATATTATATTGTTTCTTGGTTGAAACGGAGGAAACTTACACAACTGCAAAGAGTAGAGCGGAGTGTTGACAATAAACTGTGCTTACCTGGAAAGAAAGAAAAAAGAAGGTTAATAAAAATGGATCATGTTGTCAGCTAAATTACGAGTAACTGGGGCAAATAAATGTAATATGTAGCAAATGCATGATAATATTTTTATCACCTACTATTATGAATTGTGAATGTGGAACATCATATGTGGATATTCTCCGAATCAGAAAAGAAAAGTTAAGATCCATCCGACAGAATAGTTCATATTAACCTATCTGATGGAGAAATAATCAAAATATTTACTTTCTTCCGTGGGGAATGGAAAATATCTCAGTACCAATAAATAGCCTTTTCAGAATTTCAGACCACCATTCAGAATTGAAACGTTTGCTTGAAATGGCTTCTGCAGCCGTATAGTGAAAAAATTTGAAGAGCCAAGTACTTCTAATATATCTATTAGTAATAATAATATTTGGATTCTGCGGCCCCGTTTTAGCGAAACATCACATCAGGGTTATGTCTCCGACTTTGTTTTTTTTTGCACATCAATGACCTTTTGACATGTGCACTAATTCATTCTTACGGCAGATGACAGTACAGTGCATGATAGCTTTTTGTTTGACAAGCCCCCAAAAGGCTCACAAATTCCAACGGCTTGGAGGGCTTTGAAGCAAAGAATGGACGGTTACCTCGAGAGTGTTTTCTCTTGGGGTAAAAATAAACACGTTGAATTTAACTTTTCAAAGACCCAATCATGTCTAATTACGTCTAAAAGGGTGATCCGTTTGATAGATTCACCCGTCTCAACAAATGAATTGGAATATTTAGAGCACAGGCGTCGGGTGGGAATGCCATACTTGTTCTAAAGGCATTTCAATGTAAGATGCTCTGAACTAGCATCATTGATCCTCTCGGTACCAGTGCATAATCGAGAAACGCGCCAAACGCGTGCCCAACATGTGTACACGGTTGACATCTGCCACATGAGAACGGGTCGCTTCTTCGACTCGTTCGTGTGTTCTTGAGCTCGGCTGTGGAACGATTTGCCGGCCTTTGTGTTTCCTCCTTCCTACAACATGGGTGTCTTCAAGACCGATGTACATTTCTTCCTCTCCTCAAAAAGACCCTCCACACAGCATCTCAGATGACATAGGCCCGGAGGGAAATTATTTTCCTCAGGGCCTCCTGTGTGGAGTAATATATATACACAGGGTGTAACAGCACGTACCCGCAGGATTTTAACCTGCTATTCTTAAGCATATTCGAATTAAGAAATGTACATGTCATTTTGCTGTCCAATGATATATTTCTTTTATTAAAAACAAAATAAATATTTTTCAATCACACGTCGCCACTGATCCCACCCCTACACGTGGCGACGGAATCAAGAGTTACGAAAATAGCGCTGTTACGGTGTTACCGTGCTGCTAGAAAAAGATAGAGTGCTCATCATGTGACCCGCCGCTATGTTATACCCGACTAATCAGTTGCGACGTGTGATGGAAAAGTACTTTTACTATTAACCCGTCTAATCACAGGAGACCCAAGTTGTCCCAAAACACCGTATGCCGTTATAATAAAAGGAGACCCAGAATGTCCCAGAGCGACAGTGCATTATTAAAAGTTAGATATCTCTTTTCCTATCATGCGAATATTTGTGATTTCTTTTATGTTAGAAACGGAATGAAATAATGCTTCTCATTGTCTTAGAATTATAGGAGCTAGGTTTTTCAGATATTTTACAAACCCGATCAAAAGTGACGGTTTAATTTTTCGCCAATTTGTGACGTAATATACATTTAATTTTAAAATAAAATTGTATGAAAGTGATAAAAAGTGAGGTGACAGTTTTATTACAAATTTTATTTAGAAAAGAAGTCTGTATTTTAAATTTTAAGTTTATTCTATTTTAATTACTTTAATTCGAATATTCGCAGGTATGCATTTTTTAGGCAATTTAAATTTTCAATATTAAAATTTTAATATTTAGAAACAAAAATGTTGATTTCTAATAAACACACCGGAAAGATTATTTTATCTAGATTTAAGAACAATTTTTGTTTTTGCAAAAGCGTTAAAAAAAACCAATAAATAGGAACATTTAAAATGCATGGGAAGAAACAGGAATTTTGCGCACAAACCTTGATAGGCAAAATTTATTTTCTTTTATTCGAAGGGTTAATTGAAAAATATATATCATCGGACAGCAAAATGACATCTACATGCTTACTCCAAATATGCCCAGGAATCGCTGGTGTAAATCCCCCAGATACGTGTTGTTACAATGCTCTAATAATTACCTAAGTACATAATTTTGAGCAAACAGAAATGATTATGTACGCTGTTGTTCTTATCGCACCACCAGCGACCAGCGGGTCATTAGTAGGTCATGTGAAAATCTGTTAAAACAAAAACAGGTGCCGCGGCCGGCGGGTTAAATCAATTATTAATTAGATCATCGCGTGAAAAACGTGTCGCCAGCCATTGCCCCATGTTGTTCAGCGGTTACCGAAAAACGTTAGTTATTCTAATTTAACATTATTTAAAAATGTGAAAAAGAATGCTGAGAACCAAATTTAAAAACGCAGTGAAAAATATATGATGGCAAAAACCAAGGTTCGTACAAAATGCGTTTAAGGCTCTGCAACCGGGCCGCGTATTTACAATCCCTACCGCGATTCAGTCGCGCTAGCGACTGAAACGCGGTAGGGTTTGTAATGCGTAAATCACCAACAAACACTACCGCGTTTCAGTCGCACTAGTGATAGGAATGTCGAAAGTGAAAAAAAATATCGATATATCGATGTATCAATATTTATTAAAAAATCAATATCGAAGTCGATATATCGAGGAAAAAATATCGATGTATCGATATATCGGTGAAATTTTCAAAAGTTTTTGCGTTTTTTAAATAATAGTGTATCAATAGTAATTTTTATACACAATGTGCATTATTTTAATGTACAAAAATCTCAATAAAAATGAAAGAATTTTTATTAGGTAATAATTACAAAAATATCAAAACTAAAAAGCTGTCTTCTAACTTATATGTAAACTGAGACGCTTACAAAGTTTGTATGCGCCTCAGTAACATTCTATTGGCGTATTAATCTGTCAAAAAGGACTTCGTATTTGGAACAACGTATAGTCAATAATCATAGACAATTGGGAATCAACACGTAGGAGTGGCTTAGAAAAAAATGGCGAAAAATAGCATACATTTCTATGTATGTACCTACACATATGAGATAGTGTTAGTGATCACAAATACTAATGCAAAGACGATAGATTTGTAAGCTATTAATAGTTAAAATTTCAACCGCCAGATGTAATGACCCAATACAGTTACTTTTTTCTGTTCGTTCCTATACGGTTTTGGATTCTAGTGACTTAAGTTACATAAGTAAATAAAAATATCGTTTTTGATACAATTTTCGATATTGGATATTTTGTATCGAAATATCGATATATCGGATCAAAATATATCGGTTAAAAATATCGATATATTGAATTAAAAATATCGATACATCGATATATCGATACTTTTTCAACAAGCCTAACTAGTGACTGAAATGCGGTAGGGATTGTTATGCATAAATCACCTTACAAACACTACCGCGTTTCAGTCGCCTACGCGCTTCGTTGCTCTATCTGTTTCGGTGAGGGTGACGACCGTAATTATAGAGAGGTTAGCAGAGAGGATGGACAGCGTTTTTTTAGTAAGAATATTTTTTTTTTTACATTAAAAATTTATTTTAAGTAAAAAAAACGCGTGTTTTTTTACTGAGAGTGACGACCGTAAGTATAGAAGGGTAAGCAGAGAGGATGGACCGCGTAATTTTTTACTAAAAAAATTTTTTTTACATAGAAAATTAACTAAAAAATTAACGCGGTCCATCCTCTCTGCTTACCCTATAAATTTAAAATAAAAATATATAAATTTACTATGAAAAAAAAAAAAATTAAGTAAAAAACGCAGTCCATCCTCTCTGCTTACCCTTCTATAATTACGGTCGTCACCCTCAGTTAAAAAAAACCCGCGTTTTTTTTAACTTAAAATAAATTTTCAATGTAAAAAAAAATGCTAACTAAAAAAACGCTGTCCATCCTCTCTGCTAACCTCTCTATAATTACGGTCGTCACCCTCACCGAAACAGATAGAGCAACGAAGCGCGTAGGCGACTGAAATGCGGTGGTGTTTGTTGGTGATTTACGCATTACAAACCCTACCGCGTTTCAGTCGCTAGCGTGACTGAATCGCGGTAGGGATTGTAAATGCGCAACCGGGCCCGAAAAGAAGAAGATGGAGAGATACGAAATTACGAATGTTAGAGGAGAGCGCTAACAATTGCAGCGACAAAATCGATACGAAAATTGCGAAAATGTTTAATAAAACAAGACTCGTTTAAAATATAGCAAAAATCTCGCGGGCGTTATCTTAAACAGCATATAAAGAAACTCGGTGATTTTTTCATACATACAATTTGTAAAATAATTGAAACAAACGTGTTAATAATAATTTTTGGAGCATACTTAGCGATTTTTTTCCATCGAGGGAATTTTATATAATTTGCGTTTCGGCGCGGGCAAAGTCTAGATATTATTTTCAAGAATAACATATATTTTTTAAGAGCTTTAAAACTTGCGTGTTTAAGGGAAATATGTAATAAATCGGTACAAATCCGGATTGCGGGCCCTTAACAAGGTTAGTTATAATACGGGTACGTGCCTAGTGTGGTAGTCAAAAAACTGTATAAAACGTTATTTTATGAATTATGTGCGTCCCCGTTTCCCTCCCGTATATCCTTCCCCTCCCGCGTTCCCTTTACACCGCCTACCCTCACCCCTCTACCGCTCCACGGTCACGCCAACCCCCCTCGCGTTCCATATATTCAATCCCAGTACATTCAGTTTTCAAACAGCTCCTTTGCCACCTATTACAATTTTTTTATTAAAATTTTCATCTTTCGTATATTACGAAAATACATTTTTGTATATTATATTCTTATAAGAACAATCAATGGTGCCTAACATAGGTGCCTACTTAAAATATATATAATTTTAAAAATCCATACACAATTCTTTTGTTACAAAAAAACCACTGCCTGCTAAATTCACATTCATCAAACGCGCTAACTCGAACGCTGCTTAGTTAAAATAGTCGTTATAAGTTTTCTGAAATTATTCAATTTTCTGCGCAATTTTCCTAATTTTTCTTTCCGTAAGAACCTTCTACATAATATTAGAAAACTTTAAAAAAAAGATGAATGAAATAGGTAAAGTCGTTCTGAAGTTATGGCATGACCAAGGGAAACGGATTAATTTTTATATATAAAGAAGAAAGAATTTAAGGGGTAGAGCGGTGATTGACTGAAAAATCGTGACGTAGCGTTCCACTGAAATATTTGAATTAACTGCAATACAAGTAAAAAAAAAACTTTTGTTTTGGGACTTGAAACTACGTCACGCGTTCAAAATTTCGAAAGAGGCCCGACGAGTGTTTTTAAGAAAAAGGCCCTTAGTTAACCTTGTTAAACGCATTTTAACGAACCTTGGGCAAAAATACATAATATACGCATAAAGATCAACAAAGCGGTGCCTCAATATGTATACTAATTTTATTTCATGTACGTAGAGTTAATAAATCGTTATTTAAAAGTTAATAAATCGCCATCATTTCAATAGCGGAAATTTGAAATGCTGTAAAGGACATCAATCCAAAAATTAGTTAAATGTATTTTTTCTCTCTTTCGATTCGCGTCGTCGAAATATTTCTAAGAAAGTAAGTGCGTCTTTTACGACGTCCATTTTAAGGGAATTTATATAGAAGCCAAGAACAAAGGCGCGAAAATTGGGCTTCCCGAATTTTGCTTAAATATCCGTATAAATACGAAAATGAACTGATACTGATATTGTTATTTTTACATAAACCTGAATAGACATCCTATGTGAAAAAACACATTTCAAAGGTGATTGATAATAAATAAATACCTTTATATGCATTTGAAAAAGGAACAAAAATGCTAAAACTCACGACTTTTCGGTTTTGACAGCGGTCTCACAGATAAATTAATTACAAAAATTCTGGAGTTGCCACATGAATGAAATTTTTTAACCTACCTATAGGGATATTGGCGCAAGCGATTTTGACCTTGTTTTCACACAATTTCTGTATACATAAGGGTCAAAATCGCATATAATTTATTTTTTTAAATTTCTTAGGGGACACCGGTGTCCCCTTGACAATCCAGGGAGAAATTTACAAAAAACCGAGTATTCTGAAAGATTTATTCAGTGTTATTTTATAATAAAAATTCGTAATTATAGACGGTCTACAAAAAAAGGATATGTGATTTTTTGAAAAAACATTTTTTTGTCCTTTTGCCCTCCTCAACAATTAACATATATGTCCTCCACGGCATTTTAAATTTCCGCGCTGGGTAGCTATTCCCGAAGCGTTCTCGCTCGCAATCTCCGTCGAAAGTACGTCCGTTAGTCGACTTGGTTATTCCTGAGCTTGGTCGAAGTAACATTCTTAGACGCCAAACGTCAAAAGTCACTCCACATAACAACGAGTGGGTCTACCCAGTAGAAACACAGCAGCGAGTGGTGTGAAGTTGGCGTATCTATGCAATTAGCTGTCAAAATTTGGTTTTATTTGTTTTCCCGCGCGACCTTTCACACTCGCAATTTTCGCACCCGACAATTGTATTTCCAGAATACCTGATTGATCATAATCTAGATTTAGGTCTGATTGCTGGAGGATGACTGGTTTATTTATGGCTGGAGGATTGGCTCCACTTGAGCCTGGGGCTGTTAATAGAATTAACCTAGATTTAGTGGCTGGTAGAGCTGTTAGAAATAGGATAGTTCAAAATTATTTCAAAATTCTTTCTGTATTTATACTAGTCTTTATTATCATTTTGTTGTTGTTCACTGTATATTATTTGTCAAGTGTCTGATCGTATTATTATTAATGATATTAGACAAACAATAGTGAGACCGAGTTGACAGGAAAAAGCTATAGGTGTTGTCCAAGTACAGAGTGAATACGAAGCTCATTCAGGCAATTGCGTCTCTATATGAGGGAAGCGTTGCATGTGGCTGATGTCAGCGTGATGTGTAAGATTAAGAAAGGGATGCTCCGATGGTTTGGGCCTGTGGAGCGAATGAACGAGGAAAGGAGTGTATAAAGAATATATGATGCAAATGTGAATGGTGGAAGAAGTCGAGGACGCTCAAGAAAGACATGGCACGACCAAGTGAATCAGATACTTGAGTCGGGCCATGTCAAGAGTCAGAATAATAGAAGAGCATGTATGAGACATTGTATGAATGTGAACAAGGCAAGGAATGTGTGCCAAGACCGAGTTGTTTGGCGGTCCGTCTTCTCTGCCTACCCTTGCGGAGAAACGGCGTGATTGGTTAGTTAGTTAGTCAAATAATGAATGGTGAGGTGAGGCTGCGTTACAACAAACACTTCAAATACAATATTTTTTGTGATAATATAGTGATGTAAAATGTAAGAAAACAATGATGTGATCATAAAAAATGTATTTAACATTAATATATCATTATTTTTTTTTTAAATAATACAGAAACAACAGTTGTTAATATACAATGTCAATATATTTTGTAATTCAGGCTAAAAATATAGAATTAGTACTAATGAACCAATCAAGTCTGATATTTTCTATTATGAAACTAAAATGCAGTAGCATAATATCACAATTTATATCATATAATGCAGCAAACATCACAGTTTCAGCTGTTCAATTACAACACTGCTATTGATATTGTCTACTAAATATCTTTTGTTAATTTTAGAAAAACATTATATTTATCTTCGATAAAACTAAAATGCAGTAGCATAATATCACAATTTATATCATATAATGCAGCAAACATCACAGCTTCAGCTGTTCAATTACAAAACTTCTATTGATATTGTCTACTAAATATCTTTTCTTAATTTTAGAAAAACATTATATTTATCTTCGATAAAACTAAAATGCAGTAGCATAATATCACAATTTTTATCATAGAATGCAGAAAACAATACGGTTTCAGATGTTCAATTACAATTGTAATTATTTCAACATATTTTGTATTACAAGCGAAAAATAAACAATTAGTACACTGATGAAACTAATCAAGTCTGATATTTTCTAGTAAATTATTTTCTGGTGTTAATTAGTTAAACATTATAATTATACATGATAAAAATAAAACTTGCATTCATTACCCTGATATTGTATACTAACTATCTTTGGTTAATTTTAAAGAAAAAAAAACATTATATTTATCTTAGATAAAACTAAAATGCAGTAGCATAATATCACAATTTTTATCATAGAATGCAGAAAACAATACGGTTTCAGATGTTCAATTACAATTGTAATTATTTCAATATATTTTGTATTACAAGCGAAAAATAAACAATTAGTACACTGATGAAACTAATCAAGTCTGATATTTTTTAGTAAATTATTTTCTGGTGTTAATTAGTTAAACATTAAAATTATACATGATACAAATAAAATTTGCATTCATTACCCTGATATTGTATAGTAACTATCTTTGGTTAATTTAAAAAAAAAAACATTTTTATCTCCGAGATAAAACTAAAATGGGTAGGAGGTACCACAAGGGGACTTGTGGCCTCCGAGAACAGCGGCACCTCAACAGTCTGACATCTGCTGCAGCCAGCAACAGACTGTGGTCCTCCAAGTGATTCAAAGTCGAAGTTGACCTCCCCATGTTGAACTTCCGTGTGGCCCATAATCAAGACTGGGCTGATTGACTGTAGTATCAGCTCGTCAGTCGCGTTGAGGCTGACTGCTGGCTCTGGTGGTCCGCCTCCCGTCCCGGCCGAATGCCGCCTCAAGGAGGCATGCTTTAACTTGGCCTTTGACCGTAAGTCTTGCCAAGTCTGAAAAGATTTTTGAATCAAATTAATTATTTACACATAATATTGGTGGAAAGCAACTATTAAAAAAGCAGGACAACGTCAATATCAAACAATTTTACTTGAATTTTGAAACAATCAGCTTTGAAATAACGTAGCCCCATTATCATTCTTTTCAATATTGTGATTTTCAAAACATATAAATTAGGCTAAACGAAACACCATGTGAGCGGTGACCGGACAACTTAGAACCTTTTCAGTAAAGTGATGATAAAAAATATATTAAAAAATGGTTAAATATGTTAGGGTTTTAATGACTTCAAAGAGATGTCGAGTTAACTTGATTAGGCATGGAATCCATGTTAGATGTGAGCATGGTGTTTGTTTTATTGAATAAAAATTTGTCGTAGGCAGAGCTTCATCTGAACGAAGCATTAGGGTAACAAATAGACATTTTAAGTGGAAATGAATCAAAACAAACCTTTCTCCAATGTTTGAAATCTTTGTTGGCCCCTGCCATGGCATTCAATTTTTCGGCAATCGCCACCCATCTCCGTCTGGATTCGGCGAAGGTAAATGTTGAGGAAAATTTGCCACTCACAAGTTCCACATCCGAACTTACTAATTCAATTAGTAATTGTTTCTGAGCAATCGTGATGTAACCCGCGGCCATTTCTGTTGTTGTTTTGTTTTTAGTCTGACAGTGACAGTCAAACCATAGAAATCTCAAAAACACCAAGAACATAGACAATATTCACAGGGCTGCCAATATAATCATCATTTCGATCGGTCGACGTTCAAGAATACGTAAAATTGAAGGATTCGACAAAGTTCGTCGCGACGACGATAAATTTTCGCTCTCTTCGAGGCGCATAACGAGGAACTTTTGATCGACCGTCAGGAATAGGGCCCCTGTTATTATGTTGGTAAAGTTGGCAAATAGCATAGCAGACTTAATCTGCAGATCATTTTCGTTGAGAATATTGCATACGTTTCTAAATAATATTATGAGCTTGGTGATTTTTTTTGTAATTTGCTAGTCCCATCTCTGACCTACTTGGATATTTTTTTCAAAACATTCCTATTGTTAAATAATCGATTATTCAGAAATGAGTCTCGATTATATCCGAAGGTTACACGTTTTCTTCAACCATCACGAATCCCCACCAAATACGTGATAGTTTCTCATAACATTCTCTAAGTTATCTAACACCTCGATTTTGATACTAAACATGGAATAGACAATAGACGAAGGAAAATTAAGGCCTAGTAGCCTTCACAGAAATTCAAATGTAACATCGTCATCAAAATGAGCATTCAGCGCCATTAAGTTTTTTTTTTTGACATTAGAAAGGTTTTTTTTTACATGAATACCGCACAAGAGTCCCAACTGCTCCCGTCTGGAGCCAGTGGGACTATGGCAACCCCAATTGGGGTATATTGTGAGGCTGAAGGTAGTGGGGAGGGGAAGGAGATAAGGAAGAGGAAAGTGAGGAAGTACCTGGCTATTCAGATCTGGTCACCAAACACGGCTAAAGCCATTTCAAGCAACGTTTCAATTCTGAATGGTGGTCTTACACCAGGGCGATACTGAGAGTATCTTCCACTCTGGAACGTGCCGCAAATATACTTTATATTATTTTAAATGAATAAATTGTGAAATAACACAAATTATTCAAATAAAATTTATTTGCCACGCCGGGATTCGATCCCGCGACCTTCGGAGTGCTAGTCAAGAGCCTTACCGTTGGACTATGCCGGCCGTCAGGTATCCGATAAACGCCGATTGTAGGTGCGTTTCATGTCTTATCAAATTTTTGTCCTCTTCTGCTGATCACAATTGTCTGAAAAGCTGAAACGGACTTAAGAATAGGCATTTAACGTGGACCTTTTAAAGTGCGCCGAATAGTAATTTGATGACAATGTAACATTTAAATTTCTGTGAAACAACCGATCCTTAATAATTTACAATTAGTAAAGCAAGTAGGTGCTCATCTTGAAGCACACGTAAGTATGTAAATTGTGTAACGTGCATTTAATAATAAGAATTAATTATTAATTAAATTAAGTATTTGCAACGAATTCTTTATGCACGAAGTAATTGTAAAAGAGAGATTCTAGTGACAAAACCGAACACTTTTGAAGTGTGATATAATGTAATTAAAAGTTATTTAATTAATTGAAGACAATATTAACGAAACTGAATCGAAAATCTGGAGACAGAAAAATCAGAAAAAGATATTGGCACTACATTGGCAAAGATTCTGTCTCCAGATTGAGTTTCGCTAATATTGCCTTCATTTACTTAAATATTATAATTTGAGATTTCACTCATAAAGGTTAAATACAAAAATAAATAGTAAAAAAAGTGTTAAAAAAACTAAGCTAACCCGAACCTTCTTGATTTTAATTGAAAGTACCTAATTTTAACCTTAACTTCATAATATGGAGGCGTCTACTAATATCTACAGGAATTCCAAAAACTGCAAAAATCGAACTAATATCTATGAGAATCAAAGTGTTGACGAATATCTACAGCTCAAACTGTTGATTAATATCTATGAGAACCAAAGTGTTGACGAATATCTACAGCACTGGCAGAGGTTGGATTTGCAATTATGTATAGCATATTGGAATAACGTAATATTGCGTATGCAGTTTAAAAAACTTAATTTATGTAAGTATGTATGTAAAAATCCCTAATATCGGACTATTGGACACATTTAGCTGATTAGTCCAACCAACGCTCCGTAGATATTAGTTCAACCTACGCTCTGTAGATATTAGTCAACACTCTGAAGTTCGTAGATATTAGTTT